>CM024758.1:75619394-75705894 GCA_014218235.1 Colocasia esculenta
AGATACCTACAGTCATTAATAATGGCCAATGAGAGTTTCAATAGTAAGCATGTGTAATGTCATGTTCATGATGAAGATGGGAACAAGTAATAAGTAATTGAACATGATTTTATGATAACAATGGTCGAGAGATAATTTCGGCAACATAATGGCACAATTTGTACTTTGGTTAAATCTTTACATTAATGGCTTAGTCTAGATGGTCAATCAGTCTCACGAGAACAAGAGAGAAAGGAAGTGCACGCTATCTCCAGGGAACTTCAATGGTACAACCAACTCGTCGGCCATGTGGGAATCCATGGTCAGAGGACATTTACGGAGGCCTTGGTGAAAAGGTCGCTAGTCTACCGATTCGGAATGACCGGTAGAGAGTTTCCAATTTCCCAAGAAAGGGCTACCTAACAGCGCTAGTGTGTAGTGCGGTACGCGTGTCTCAATTAACAAAACCATCGGTCTCAAACTTGCAGGAAACACTTGACAATATAACATGGAATAGAACTATGCACTTTAACAAATCATGGTTTGCAAAATTTTATGATAACCCTTATCATTTAAACATGGTAGAACAGTAGGAAGATTAATCATAAGTAGCACGAATGGATCATAACATTTAAGGAGTATTAGAATAGCATTCATGTAATTAAAGCTTTTAAATGGGTTAATCAATTTTAAGACATTAAATACAATCATGTAATGATCAGACCCAAGACATGCAACTTACACAGTAATTATCACGTTTAACAGACCTTGGATGTATACGGTAAAATTTGCAAGAAAAACATGGTTTCAAGTAAAAATCCTGAGATCGGGACATGGGCATATGAGGAAGGCGACATGGGTGTCAGGCCCGGAGTCAGGTCGCGACAGGATCATGTAAGGAAGGCGACAGGGTTTTGTCAGGTCGGGGTCAAATCGCGATAGGATCATGTAAGGAAGGCAACATGGGGCTGTCCGGCCCAAGTCAGGTCGCGACAGGTTCATAAGGATCGCGACGGGTCAGGACCAGAAGGCCAGGGGGTTGTGAAGAACGCGACAGGGCCGTCAGGTCCGGCAGAACGATCGCGATGGATCGACTCGTCGTGATTAGATAACGACGATTTGGTTGTCGCTACCAGACTCTGAATGCGACCTATCGGGCTGTCGCGTTCACAGGCTTTGCCCCAAACTCTGACAGAGCAAGGCAGTGCTTTGGATTGCTGACCAATCTTTCCTTCTTTTGACACAGGGTTGATCTAAAATAGAGAACAAATTGTACAGTGTATGAAAAATAACAAACTAGTTTTAAAACAACCTAGACATACAAGGGTACTCCCAGTAAATCAGAATTAGAATATAAGGATGGTTTCGATAGGCTTTGATCAAGACGAACACCACATCAAACCACGTGTAACCTGAAACTTAGTTTTAGGCAGCAACCCTATTACCACGCTTATAACTCTCTAACTAATGGTTTTAGACAAAACGTTCAACACAAAACTTGAAAAGGACAACTAGTAGAATATCGTTTATGTTATGAGTATACTCTAATTCGGTCTTGAATCATATGCAACTTATAAAGAACGGGAAAAGCCCTAACAGTGCACGACTTTGGTAAAACGCTTACAATTCAAAATATACTCAATGAAATTCGATTAAAACAGAGGGCAATGAAAGCTAACTTGATGCTCTACACATTTGGATAGGAGATGTTAAGATTTGGCCCGAGAAAAACTACCTCTTGGTTGATGAAGTCTCGTTCTTCAGAAAACCCGTGTTCAGACCACTGTTTGAAGAACGCTTATTACTCCGTGTATACTGCATGGAATTGGGCATTCCACTTGGGTTAGGAAGTAGACTCGACCCTCTTTCCAGGGGTATAAGCCTTGCACGATGGGATTTAGGTTTGACCTACCTTTGATCGGCTTCAAGAGGGTGGTTTGTGCAGGTCGTAGCAGATTAACGGGGAAGAAGATGAGCTGGTATGCTTTATCTCCTATTCTCCAGCCACCAAGAGCTCCTCCACACGACCCAGCAAGTTCTAAATTCGTCCCTAGGTTTAGGTGAAGAGTATTTAAGTAACCATGGTGTTGTAGGAGTCCTATTGTAACTAGGAAAGAAGGGTTGCGGGATTGATATGTTGGTTTCCTATTTTTGATGATTTCTTCCTCCATTAGAGAGTCTTGGCCATCAAGAAACTTCCATGGATGGGTAGGCACGAATTTGGGTTGCTAAAAGTGCATGATTGCATCCCAATTAAACCCTAATTACCCCTTTTAATTTCAGCTTATTTATGATTACGAATTTCCATGCATTTTCTAGCTTTATTTGATTTTTGGTCATATGTGATCCATTGCCCAATTATGATATTGGGTCATTACTATATAATGTTATAAGCCTTTCTAACATTTTTATTTAATTTATGATTGTGTCGTATTTCCGTATTACGGTTTTCCGACTTGTTTCCTTAATTCGATAATTGGTCACCATGTGATGCTCACTTGGTTAACGGATTTTTCATCGCATAACTTCTTTGTGGAACCCTTAGAATAATGTGTGGGGTTGGTTTCCCTTTTTTACGGATTTTTTTTGATGTGATTTAGCACATATGATAATGATACGTATGTTTTAAAACACCTTGACATTATGGAAATTATTTATTTCCATTTATTCGAACTTTTATATAGTTAAACTTTCCGGGTGCTACACCGGTGGTCATGTCCACCATAGTTTCTGTAATTGGAACTGGGAAATCATCTTTGGGACATGCTTTATTCAAGTCCTGTAGTCAATATAGATCTGGACTTGGCCATTCTTCTTCTTTACTGGAACAATGTTGGCGATCCAATTAGATATATGCATGGATCGATGAAGTCTACTTCAGATAGTTTGTTGACTTCAGCATTTACTTTAAACTCCAACTCATGCCGCATGCGCCTTTGGGGCTGTTTGACAGGCTTGGCTGTATGGAGTATAGATAATCATGCTTGGCGACTGATGGCTCCAGCCAAGGCATTTCTTTATAATTCCAAGTGAAGCAATCTTGGAATTCTAGTAGAAGGATTTTGTAAGATTGCCTTTCTTGTTCATGGTGAAGGGCGCTGATGAAATTGGTCGAGGGTTTTCTTAATCCCCCAGATTGAGTTCAATCAATTCATCAATTGTGGCTTGCCCGCCATCTTCAAATTCCTGAGGAGCTAGTTGCAGATCCACGAAGTCTTTCTCATCGTCAGAGTTGGTGACGTAGACCTCGTAGTAATTTATACTTTCAGGATTTGTTGATGAAGCTTGTTCGTCAGATTCTTCTAGCGATTCTTCATTTGATAGCTCTCTTTGGGGAGAGGTGGTATCTTCTTGAGAGTTAGAGCTAGAGGACCCTTGGCTGCTTTCTGAGTCACAGGCCTCCGGCAATAGCCCAGCAGTATTGACTGTGAAGAAAGGCTTGGTATCATAGCCTAGCCCTCTTGCATCTTTCTTGGAGAAGGGAGGTTGTCCTCGCACTTGAGGAGGTTCCCATAATTGATTGAAGAAATCCCGTAAGGACGCATTTTGCACCTAAGGGAAATTTTACTTCTTGCACAGTTCTTTGATATTTTCCAGCATGTCAGCCATCTCCTGTATCAGCTTGAGATGATTTTGGGTTTTATTTTTCCAACCGAATCATCTTCTGGAGATGCTTGAGGTGTCGACTCCCCTTTGTAAAAGAGAATTGGCTTTGCTGCCTTTCTGGCATTCTTCTCTTCTTCTTTTCTTTGATAAGTAACGACGAATGTTTTTAATCGTCAGACAATTTGGTCTTGCTTTGGGAATAGATTTGCAGGCAGTTAGGAGGCAGAGGAATACTCTTGTTGATGGCTTGACTTACATGATCGGCCTCATAATTGATGCTTTGTCTTTCTAGGCGAATTGATTTGTTTTGGGGGTTTTTTCTTGTGGAGCTTGGCAAGACCTTTGTTTATCACAAAAGCTCACCAGTCTCACTATCTTCATCTGAGCAACCAACTTGTTTGCTCAGGTAGAGGGTTAAAAGACTGGTCCTCCAACATATAGCAAGGCATCAGTTAGATTGTATTCATCTTCTCGAAAAGGGGCTTGGTCGGTGAAGACTGTATGCTGCTTCCCTTCTTTTGCATTTTGATGCATTAATGGAGTGTTGACGAGATGACCCAATTTTCATGTAGCCAAGGTCTTCCGAGCAATATTCTATATGTTGTATCAGCATCAATGATATAGAATGTCACCTTGATGATGAAGTCACCCAGAGTTAGGTCCATGGTGACGTTTCCCACGGCTTCTTTAGAATTTTGATTGAAACTTATGATCCTTACATCCCTTACTTGCTGCATGTAAGGCATGAGATGTAGGGATTCAAAAGTCTTATAGGGCATTAAATTAATGGATGCCCACGGATCGACCAGAATCCGATTTAACTTGTTGTTGTTGACCCTCCCTTTCATATATAAAGGACAGTTGTGGCATGGAGAAGGTAGCAACATATTTCATCTGTGAAGGTGAACATTTGCCTCTAGTGCTTCATATGATTGAGCTTGGAAATTAGCCATATGAGCCTCATAAGTCTCTAGTTCCTGAAGTATTTTGACGAGAGTTTCTCTCAAGTCTTCACTCCAAGCAATTGCCTCCCAGACGGTGATGTTGATGGGGAGTGACTTTAGTTGCTGAAGGATTTTGTCATCAGCCTTGGTGCGTGCCTGGTCCAATGGGGATCCACCAATCGAGGATTTAGACAGCTCCTTTGGCTTGACAAGCTCTTTTTTGATGAGCGAACTTGATGGATTTTCACTTTGAGGGAAAGGAGTGTTGTCCGGCTCATTTGATGAAGCATACCGACTTTGGTCCCCATCTTTGGATAAAGAGCCATATTAGGCAACCCCTCTTCTTCATCTGAAGGGTCGAATACATAAGAATCTGCCCGAATTTTGATTTCAAGTAGTGGTCTTGACTATTCACCACGGAAGAGTATTATTTTGTCTGAATTTATGACACCAGGCTTCTTGGCGGTGACGGGCGTTGCTTTTTGCCATTTTCCATGTCTTCTTCCACAATTGCGATTTAAATATTTGCAGATCGACGCCGGTATGTCAACATCGTTGGCTTGTCTTTAGCTTGTATGGTAGTACCCTTTGGGAGACTTGTAGCTTCTTACGTGGGGGTACAAATACCATATTGCAGGTGAAAAAGTTGAACATGTTGTCCAACTTTTCGATGGTGATTTCCTCATCTCCATAGAAGAATGTCAATAATGCTGAGAGATGATACTCTCCTTATTCTAGAGCTTTTTGATGTACTTGATAAATCCAATATCGAGCCGGATTTTTCATTCTAGCTCCTCCCATGGGATATATTGGTCGAGCGTAGCCCTCCTGGAAGGCCTGGGATGTATTATTCTTTCAACTCATCAATGAGATTTTGACGTTTCTGGAGAGGGGTAAATTCTTCAGAAACTCCTGCAGCGGCAGCGCGCTCCATTTGTCTTTTCATTTTTCTCTTCTCATTTTTTCTTTTATTTTTATCTTTGTTTTTCATTTGCGAGACTTCAGCTGGCCTCATGGCTTCTTGCTTAGAAGTTGGCTTAGAGACACTCCTTTTGCTAGAGTCGCCTTTTGTCCTTGAGCTGGTTGGCTTTCGAGGGCCTATAATGACTCATTCGCCCTCCGAAGATTGTGTTTTGAAGGTTGATTTATTGCTTCTTCGAAAACTTCAGGTGGGAGTTGGTATAATTCATCCACGAACTCCTCTCCTTGTTGCGAGATTGGCTCTGCCGCACCTTCTATTTGATTTCTATATCGCAAAATGCCAGCTTTGCGCTTGTCCATCTTGGCCTTGCCTTTGCTTTGTTTGAAGACTAGTTGAGATTGATAATATTCACATATATCTTGGTAGTTTGCTTGGTAGGCTGGGCTTTGATCATACACTTGTTGTGACGCCGCACGAAAGTGTTTGAGACCAGAGAATTTCCATACTGATCAATCATCCCTCTCAGATGAATGTTTCGATCAGGTCATGGAGCTCCGAACAATCTTATCTGGGGTGCATGGGTCTGAAATGGAATTCATAGTAACAATCAGCATCTTTTAGCTTTTAGAGATATAAGGTGCTAGTTCATGCACCTTGATTAGCTCTTGCCTCATGAGGTTATCATATATTAGCTTGGTATTTTCGTCGGCAAATGAGCGTTCATTTAGAGGATTCCAACCCATATACCATCGACTGGACAAGTATGGATTTGGAACTGGTTGCTCCACCTCTAACTCAGAGAGACCAAAGAGTGATGACGCATTAATGACATTTGCCGAATGGGACATAGAATTAGTTGGCCCATTGGGCGGCTGCTGCATATGAGGTTGTGGAGGGTTGACCAAAGAATCTCCAAGGTCAATCACACCACGCTTGATCACGGCTTCCACATCGTTTTTGAAGTTCATGAAGTCTTCAATTACGTGATCTGCCGTTTGATGGTATGGGCAGTAGTTAGATAGTGCATTTGTTTGAGCAAAATAGCCCATCCATCCGGCTCGCAGGCATAATCAGAAAAGTGGTAATGTTTGATGTCGAGGTAAATAATATAACTTTTCCCCCTCGACAGGATTTGGGGATCCTTCAGATAGCCACCCGATTGAGTTTGAGTAAGGTGACATCAAAGGCAGCAACTGAGTTGCTTGTGTATGGACGGGAGTGGTTTGTGGGACATAGGGTCCCTGAGTGGGAGCATCCTGATGTCCCTCCACACTTTGTATAATTTTCCACAACTCTTTCTAGCCTTGTTGCAATTTTCGAAGTTGTTTTTGAACTCTCTGCATTACTTTCCATGTGGCTTGATGCCTAGATCTTGGTAGAGAATGAGCTCCAGAATTATCCTGAGGTGGGTCACATGAGGGACCAGCCTCGAGATTATTTGAATTTATGACGGGGTTTGCCACATGTATCACATTGACTGATTGCTCTAGTCGATCCCAAGCATGTGGTTGAGGAGGGTCGACAAGACCGCTTTGCATAGATATGAGGCCACCTTAAATCATTTTTTAGACCTCATTTTTTAAGACGTACCATCTTCAATTGCATTGCCTACCATGCGGTGATATGGGCAATAGTTAGGCTTGTTGATCTTGCTAACATCTGCCGGCTTCTTCAGTTCTTGCAGTGATATTAATTTGTTGTTCAGGCAAAGATCAAAAAGCTTCTTGGTATACTCCTTTTTGAAGGAATATGGGCTTTCATACGCTCTGCCAATGTTGGTATTGGCGATTTTGGTTCTGATTTCTTCTTTTGAGTGGCAAAGATTAATGCACCCTTTACTTCATTGCCAGGTGAGAAGTCGATAACATTGACCTCTTTCCCCGTTGAATTGCGCTCTTTAGGGAGCTTGCCTTTGTGAGATGTATGAGTCATTTGCTCAGTTAAGAACATCTCAATTTTTTTCTACAATAAATTTAATTGATCGAAACTCTTGACATTTGTCCCCAAGAGTTTCTCATTGATTACCGCCACCAGGCCTCTCTGGCAATAGTAATTGCATCTTCTTGGGCAGGAGGGTTGTCACATTTCATGCTGAACTCTCTCCACCATTTGATGAAGTCGAGAGCCAATTCTCCTTTCTTTTGTTAAGAGAGCATAGCTTGGCAAGGATTCAGCCGTCTAAAAATGGTTGATGAATTTCTTTTGCAGATCGGCCCAATCAGCAACTAAATTGGACTTTAGCTTTGAATACCATTGGAATGCAACCCCAGTGAAGGAAGTTGCAAAATATCGGAGCAGATAAGTTCCTCGAGGCGTGATCACCCATGGAAGTAGTATAATGTGCCAGATGCTCCAGTGGTGACCCCTGTCCATCGAAGTTTTGTAGTTTTAGGACTTTAGGGCACACCAGTGTAGCTTCTTGAATTGATGATGTACTGAATATGGGACAGAGTATAAGTCCGGGACCCAGACCCCTTCGCCTTGTTAAGCAAATTTATCTTCAATGATTCTTTCAACCATATGCCTTTGTATGGTAATATCTTGCATTGCTCCCATTTGACAAGGCATGGTGTTGGACGGATCAGTGACATCCTGACCCATAGCTTATGGAAGAAGGCCACTTGTGAAGCTGCCGGATGATTTGCCAGGGCAGACCTATCCATATGTTGACTTTGTTGTTGATTTTGAGTAGTGGCTCGCTCCATTGATTGCCAAGGGCTTGAAGTTTCTAGCCGCCTCATTTCATGCAGGAGCGTGGCCATTTTAGAATGGCACTGCTGCATGACTTGATATTTATCATCGTTTGACATGGCTCGGAAATTTTCCTTTAAAGGCAAGTCGACGACGAGATTGGTACTAGAGGTAGGGAGTCTGCCTTCCTCAACTTGAATATTCCCTTCTTCAAAGAAGGGGATTTGAATTTCATCATGTTGGAGATCAACATGAGGTGGAGGTTCACCAGATGTCCCAGCTTGCCCACCAGGTTGGCGGTTTCTTCTGGAAAATTATCTGGTGTTGGGATGAGTAGCCTCAGTGGGAATATTTGGAGTGGCTTCCATGATTTGCTCCGCCGGTTCACGAGAATCCTTCCCAGAAGCATAGCATGAGAAGATCTTGAGCTTGGTTTTCTCTTACGCTGCCCAGGTGACACGTCGTCTTTTTGACGAGCGGGTACTGGCATTAGGAATTGTCCCCAGTCTGTCCAAGATCGAGATTCGTGATATACAGTCAAAGACCGATACGCGAGGTTTGAATTGTTGAATTGGATTTTCTATGACTACTTGAATATTCTCTGGGTCTTGAGGTGTATAGTTGATTTTTTCTGTACATCCCTTTTCCTTTTTGTCTATTGAGGTGCTTGGATTCAGTATGTGAAGAGAAGCATATTTGGCATCATTTCTCCTTCCAACAACCTCCGGTGCATTTGCTTGAGCTTTCTTGAATTTCTGGGCCTCCTTTATGGGAACCCAGATTTGTTTGAGCTTGGTGGACCGCTGCATCGTTTACTTGACGTCAGCTTCCACCTTGGAGCCTTCTTGTTTCCCTCGGACCACTGTAAAACTGAGAAGCGGTTCGAGGTAGGAATTGTGGGAACATGCCTATCACGAGGATGATAGGGTGGCTTCTATCGAGCCGCACCCGTAGACTTCCAACCATGACGGACTTACCGGATCTTGAGGTGGCGGTAGATGGCCTTTTGTTTTTGTGATCTTTGTATTGCCCCCATTGTATGGGGACGACAAATACAACTTCAGAGGAGATTACCCGAACAGAGTAACTCCGAACATGAGTTGGATGGGGTTCAACCCCTTTGGCAACAACATCTTTTGAGGGCCTTTTGGTACCCTTGTGGGTGATAGTAGGACGAGCTTTGACATGCCCATGGATTCTGCTAGTCTTGTTTGTTGATTTGTTGGATGGAGACCTTTGAGTAGCACCCTCCTCTTGTTGGGTCGGGACCACCCCCAAGAAGTAAGGGGACCCAACGATGGCTGGGAAATCTCCAAACATGATCGGAGTTGCAAGGTAGCCGAACCTGGCGTGGTTGTTGATGACGAGCGGTCCGTAGGTGACGACCATCTCTAGAAATTTGAACTTTGCTTTATGTCCGAGTTCAACCTTCAAGGAAAACACCGGTATTAGAATTTTCAGAAGAAAATGCATAAACCTTGACTTTGCTATTAACGGTGAGAAGTGGTCCCACCGGGCATGCCAGATGTCGGACGCAGAAAGTTTCATGGTGTATTTTATTGAGTGTTTGAGTTTGATTTGACTTTTATTTATTTATTTTGCCTTGCAGGGCGTGCCAGCTTGTCTAACAGATAGAGTTTAAAATCTGCGCAATGCGGAGAGAAATTTTATGCTCATGGAATGGACAAGTGCGCCAGTTTTACTTTGAACTTATTTGTTCTACAATTTTATTTTATCAGGTGATTAGGGTAGCGTGTGTTGGACCCCTGTCTCTATCGATCGGAATCAATGTTTTGTCTACATCGGATTAAAAGCCTTTGATGTTATTTTTACATCAGTTTTAACCCGAATACCATTGATAGAAAGTCGAGAGGTTTCACGTTTATCTAGAAAATAATAACACGGTGTTTCACTTTTTTTTTATCGGGCAAATAGATTTGCTTTGAAAAGGGATATTTATTTTGAAAAGAGTATGGACTCCATTTGTGAATTTAGTATGTAATTTTGGGAAACGAGCAGGTGTATACCATTGAATTCATTTGGTATTTGAATATACTATGGATTTGGGCAGAGCTGCTGCATAGGCAGAGTTGCCATGTGAATATATGAACATATGGTCGTATTATTTTAGGGCAGAGTCTCTATACGAACAGAGTCTCCCCATTAAATACGCACATATGGACATATACTTTGTGAGCATATGAGTATGTCTTCGGATAGAACCTCCACTTGGGCAGGGTTTCCTTAGAAAACATATACATATAAACATGTTATTTGTGACATACGTTTATGTTTTCAGGCAGAATCTCCGCTTGGCAGAGTTCACTTTAGAAAACATATACATATAAGAAAAATATTTGGAACCCAAGTACATTTGGGTCCCTTCAAATCACCTAATTCAAGGACATATGATAACAGACTTTTTAGAATCCGTGTTTGCCTTTTTATTGTGGGTTGAATGGTATTTTTGGTATCATATTGTTTTTTATTCTTTTTTTTTTGTTTCCAAATTTTTTTGGATCATTGTTCCTTTTCATGTTCATAAAATTACCTTTAGATTTGCCTCCGTTGTTCTTTTGAAGGAACCATGCATGATCATGACAACTGAACCTTTTGGACTATCCTAGATGACTAGATCTAGAAAAAATGTGAGAGTGTGTCGACACTCTGAAGGGGTAGTGTCGACCTGTTCGAGTCCATCTAGACCTATTCTGAGTTTTGGTGAATGGAAGTGTTGACCTGCCATATGTAGTATGTCAACCTTCCCAATCATATGGTTGTCAAGATTTATTCCAATGAGGCATCTTTGTTGATCTGAATCCAACACATACCTTGCCTTTTTCCTTGGAATTTCCAATTTCAGATTTTTTACTTCTTTCCTTTTCTCATTTCTCTGATTTTTTCTTCCGTTTTGTTGATTTCTAGATGAGGAGGCTTCTGAGTTTGTTGAAGAAATAAACGTTATTGTCTTCAAACCAATATCCTTTTTCTTTGAAGGATTGAAGCCTAAACCTTCTTTGTTAAAATTCACTTTTGTTCCTAACAAGGCTTCTAGATTTTTTTTTTCCACTGAGAAACTTTTCCAGAGCTTCTTGTCATTTAGTTACTTCTTTCTGAAGGTTTTAATTCTTTTTTCATTTCAACACTCATGCTTTTAATAGCATCATAATTTCACCAAACAATTTCATTTCTTTCACATGCTCAAATTCCTTAAGCTTCATTCACTAACATTTTTCTTTTAACATAGAAATTTCTTGGACAAGTTCTTTTTCCTTTTCTTCCATTGAAGTATCATAAACAATATGATTCATTTTTTCTTTTATGCACTTTGTTTTTCTTTTAATTTCATCATATTGATCAAATAATTCCAAGCAAACATGTTCCCAATCACTGAATGAAAAATCTTTAAATGGATATGTTACCTCTTCTTCATCATCTTCTCCTCCTCTAGCCATTAAACAAATTTTGGTGTTTGTTTCATCAGCTTCTGAGCTTTCTTCTTCATCATCATCTTCCATTTCGCTTCAAGCTCCAACCATTGCCTTATGCTTGCTTTTCATCCATTTAGGTTGAGTTTTCTTCTGAGGCTCAGAATATTCTCTGATTGACATGTCCAGGTTTTCTACAATTGTAGCACACCACTCTTTCAGATCTTTTATTCAAAGATTTTTTAGGTTTTGAATAATTACTTACTTGTGGTTTCCTTTTTAGAAATCCCTTACTTTCCTTTCTCAAGAATTTTCTGAATTTTCTTGTGATAAGTGCTAACTCACCTGAGTCATTTTCTGAGTTGGATGACTTAGTTTCTTCATATAGTTCTTTGATGTTTGGACTTGCTTTGAGAGCCACTGGCTTCTTCTCTTGACATCTTCTTCTATTCTCTTCAAGCCCAACTCATAGGTCATCAAAGAACCAATTAGTTCATCAACAGTTGTAGTTGACAGATTTCTTGATTCTTTAGGCCATTTATTAACAAAGTTAGTCTACCGTACATCTCTGAGATGGTTTCATCATGTTTCATTTTAAAAGCTTCATGCTCAGAAACTAGCATGTTAGCTTTTGTTTCTTTCACTTCAGACGTACCTTCATAGATGACCATTAAGCGATTCCATATCTCCTTAGCACTGGCTATAAGGCCCTCGAATTTTGTTGCATTATTTTATTTCGTGTAAATAATTCATGTTTGTGTTATGCATAGATGTACATATCTACGTATGTATTAACTAGTTATACTTAGGTGTGCATGTGTATAATTAGTTGTAAATAATGTATGAATTGCATGGTGGTAGTGTGTCCATGATAATACATATGTATGGCATGTACATAGGTATAAGTTAAGCATGGTTTCTGCATGTTTTGAGTTCTGGCCGAAGGACCCAATTGGCGTCCACATGGATGGACGTCCATGCTGAGTCAGCGTCCACCTTGATGGACGCCAATACTTAAGCCAACGTCCTTGGATGTGGACGTTAAGATCTCTGACCTGCATGCGTTGCAGACCCCGAAACTCCGGGGCAAGCAACCCCAGCCATTGGGGAGATGTCCCCAATGGCTAGCAGGCCTTCACATCACCTCTCCGGGGTTCCCCAAACCCCTCTCCTTTAAGCCAAACTCCTTCTGCAAAAGAAAGAGCTCTCTTTGGCTCTTTGCAAAGAGGAGAGAAAACCCTAGCTTCTGTAAGAGAAAACTGAGCTTGGCAAGCTTGAATCCGGCGACTGAAGGCTTCTTCCGGCGATGCACTGCTGCTAGGAGGGAGTCTGAACCTTGGGGAAGGCTTCCCCAACACTGGACTGGAGCTTGCATCGACTGAGAATCAGGAGGAAGGAGCTTTTGGAGGCTTCTTGGGACTTCCCAAGGAGAGCTTCAACAACAACTTAGATCCCTTTGGAGGTTTTTTAAAAAGGCAAGTACCCCATACATTCGTCCATGTAGATGTCTAGTAGGTTTTTGTGATTTTTACAGATTTTAAATCGAGTCCTGGATCCCCCATTCTTCTCGTATTTGGAGCTCGGTCTGTGCTCCTGCACAGACAGGAACTTGGCGTCAAGGCCTCTTGCCGCCAAGATCTCCAGTATGCGTCCAGCGATCTTGCCGTCCAGGTCCTTGAACGGCCAGAGATTGCCGCTAAGCTCTTCAGGACAGAACAGTGAGCTGTTCTTCCTGGTGTATGACTATTTTCGATGGGTTTTCACAATGAGGATATAATGTAACTTCTATATTTATGTATACTAATGTGGCGTGTGGGAATATTATTGTGCATTTTTTTTGTGGATGGTAGAGTTTATTAGCTTATTGAATACATGTGGAAGATATGGCTATGTATGTTCACCCACTATTCTAATGATTTGTGAGAATTTGGGTGCCCTAAATTTTATGAACCATGTGTGTAGGGGTCAGTCTGTGCCCTACAATTTCTGAAATTTCTCCATGAACGTATGATTTACTTTAAATTTCTGTTCTGAAATAGAAAACATGCGTAGGGTTTGTGAAATTTCCAGTAAATTGTGTGTTTGGGTAATAAATCGGGGAAATTCCTGTGATAAGGTATATGTTTGGTTCAGGGTTGAGGTCTGTTGAATCTGCTATTCATGTTGTGTTCGGTGTGGAATTGAATTATGGATAATATGAGGCTGAATGTTTCAATTTCTGAAAAATATATGTTAACTCTGAAAAATCTGGAAAATTTCATGTAAGATTATAAACCTGGAATGTGTATGTGGGTAAATTTTCATGCTATTCTAATGACTGCAAAGTGTGTTATGAAAATTTCATGTGAAAAATATGATAAATGCATGTTATCATGAATATGACTTAATGATGTGTTTTTTCCAACCTGATTAATGCAAGTTAGTGATTGTTAATCCCTGTTATCAGTAGCATCATGCTAGAAAAACAGAGCCATGTGTGTGAGAGAGAGAATCTAAAGGCATGAGGATGTCTTGTGTAAAAATGTGTGTGAAAATCGGTATGTGTAATGTGTAAGAATGTGCCATGTGTGACACTGCTTCCATAGAGGGCCGTGGAACCGTACCATGGAAAAGACCCCATGGGAAGGTTCAATGTGTTAAGATCCTAAGGGCATTAGGATGAAATCCCGGAGGTGGAGAAGTACCACTGTTAGGGTGGAGACTTGTTCTCCCGGTCTGCACAGTCCAAGAGTCGTCACTATATTGCCTAGGTGACGTCTATGTGTATGTGTCCTTCTTATGGTGTGTTTGGACTATGTGTCCACGGCACTAAAGTGTAAGTGTAAAATGTAAAATGTGAAATGTGAATGTGATCATGTGTAAATTGTGTTGTGTGAACATGTGTAAATGTGCAATCTGTAAAAAGTGAACTATGTGAATGAGGAAATTGTGCAAACATGTGAAACTAATGTGTTAGATGATGAAATGGTGATCCATGATATGTTAATGTTAAACTCGTGTCATAACAGAAACCTAATTGTAGTTATAAAATGTTTTACATGTGTAAAAATGCGTAGAATCCATGCTAGGAACAATTCTTGCTTATGTGTAAATGTCTCCGTGTTTGAGTAATATCATGATATAGTTAATTGAGATTGTAGCTCTCATGTGATTGGTTTGAGTTTCTAATTCATGTCAAAACAGCAAGCTAAAAGTGTATAAAACGACAATGTGCATGTGCAAGAATGTGTAGAATCTTGATAGGAAGATCTCCTTTCATGTATATAAGCACACCATGTTTGTTGCTCTCATGTTTTGCTTAATTGGAGGTAAAACCTTTATTGATGGATAAGTAGAAATCATGTGATAGGACGTTTTATTTTGGAAAAAACTGAAATCATGAACCATGTGTTTAATTTGGTAGAATTACCATGATAGGTTGTCCTTGTTGATGTCAAGCATGCTACATGTCTTGTCTTGTGACTTTGGATGAAACCTACTACTATGATATGCATGTATGATATGTGTGGTGTTATTTAGTGAGTCTTTTAGACTCATTACTTGCTTCAGCGTACAAGTTTAGTAGGTGATACACCTTTGGAGGAGAACGTGGAGTGCGACTCCGAGCGCGGGGAGTAACTTGGCGGAGTTGTAGAGTGACTTTTGCTTACATTGTATGGAACAAGGCATTGTAATAAAAACATTTTGTAATTTGTGGACAAACTATGTATTTGAGTTTAGTATTCATTATGTGGACTTTAGTTCTTTTAAAATTGTTAGTTGAATCATGTATGTTAAATGTGGATGATGAATGAAATGAAGACAATGGTTCTTTTACTTCCGCTGCTCTGTGTCTATATTTATGTATATCTCAATCGTATGTTATTGTTTGGGTAAATGTCCCACTGTGATAACGTTCACTATACCGACGTGGGTTGGTATAACCATACCGTATAATGAGGGTCGTCACTATGATTGGTATCAGAGCAACTGATTAAAATTTTACATAAATATACATGAATCATCATCATCATTACATGCTAAATCTTCATAGATTGTCCACATGTGTAGAATTGATTAATAATAAATGAAAGATAGATAAGAAAATGGTTAGGAAATAAAATAACGTAGCTCTAATGGTGGCTGAAATTTATTGCAGCCATGGCTTCGAGAGGTAGAGGTGGTGGTGTGCCTACTCGTGAGGGCGAGCAGAGGTATGAGGATCGGGCAGAGCAATAGGCCCCGCACCGCAGGCTCCTGTACTTCCCCCACCGCCTCCTCTGGATTATGGAGTATTCATGCAAGGCCTAGTGCAAGCCATGCAGACGTAGGCTCATTCTCAGGCACCACTCCAGGCACAGTTGGAGGCTCAGGTTAGACTAATAAAACAATTAGTAGTCTGTTTTATTTTAATTATGTGATATTATGTTGATTGTGTATTGCTTGTTGTGTTTTGTAGCAGGCTCAAGTCCCAGCTCAGGACCATGGTGGACCTTCCATCATGGAAAGATTCAAGAGGAGGCTGCCACCCTCTTTTAAGGGGGAGAGCGATCCGTTACTAGCTGAGAGCTGGATGAGGGAGATTGAAAAGATCTTCGAGCTATCAGGTGTGCAGATGAGGATAAGGTTACATTAGCCACCTACATGCTACAGGTATGTTTTAGTTTTGTATGTTGTATGTTCTGTTAAGTTAGATTTGTTTAGATAGTGCTTATGAATGGTGTACTGCAGGAGAGAGCTGATGTGTGGTGGGCTTCATTGCTGCGTACCCGGTTTGAAGATGGCGCGGTTGATGTTGCTTGGGATGAGTTCGTGAGGCTCTTTCGGGCCAAGTTGTCCCCGAGCATAATCAAGATCGGATGGAGCAGGAGTTCCTCTCTTTGACTCAAGGCTCCATGACCGTGCTAGAGTATGAGGCAAGGTTTGCAGAACTATCTAAGTATGCACCTCATATCGTGGCAGATGAGCGCAGGAAAGCAAAGAAGTTTGTGATGGGACTCAAGCCATCATTGAGGACGAGGCTAGTGGCGTTCGATCATCGCACCTTGGACGAGGCCTTCGTGCTGCTTGCAGACAAGAGGGTGAAATGGAGCAATACCTTGAAGAGAAGAAGGCTTCGCAGAAGAGGCCTACAGCTGCTTTCCAGTGGCAGGACAAGAAGAAAGCGGTGTACCAGACACAGCAGCGATCAGTAGCAGTCGGCAATGCTCAGGTACCCTCTGTACGTTCCCCTGGTGTGAAGAAAGAGTGTCCCCACTGTGGGAAGACACATGGTGGTTTCGAATGTTGGATGATTGCGGAAAGTGCTTGAAGTGCGGAAGCAGCGACCACAAGATCAAGGATTGCCCAAGACTTCAGTAGGGAGCGCCAGCCCCAGTAGCGGTAGCGGCAGCAGCGCCAGCTACAGGAAGACCAGGAAGGCCTCGAGCCCCAGCTCGAGTGTTTGCTTTAGCCCGTGAGGACGCCGAGCAGGCGGAGCATGTCACTGAAGGTACGGTTTCACTTCTAGGTGTGCACGCTCGGGTTTTGTTTGATACGGGTGCCACTCACTCGTTCATTTCTGAGCAGTTCGCTAGGAAGTTAGCCCTAGAGTCAGGCATAGAGTCTGACGATTTAGAGGTCCCTTTGTCTGTGCACACCCCTGTGGGTACGGTATCGACTAGGAAGTGCATTCCGTCGTTACCTGTATGCATTGAGGACATAATCCTAGAAGGGTGTTTCTTCTTGCTAAAGATGAAGGACTTTGATGCTATTCTTGGTCTGGATTGGCTAGAGGAGCACTATGCGTTAGTAGATTGTCGTGGAAGAGGATTGTTTTCCGCATTCCTGGTGAGGATGAGTTCTCTCATCCCTTGCCAAGGAACTTGGCGGGAAAGCTAGTCATCTCTGCCATGAAGGCGATGCGCATGGTAAACAAGGGTTGTGACGCTTTTCTTGCCAGCGTGGTATTAGTACCTAAGGCTGATGAGTCACCTACTCTTGCGGAGATTGATGTGGTGCAGGACTTTCCAGATGTCTTTCCTGATGATTTGTTTGGTTTGCCACCGGATAGAGATAGAGTTTACCATAGAGTTGCTTCCGGATACCTCTCCTATCTCGAAGGCTCCATATCGGATGGCACCTGCGGAGTTAGCCGAGTTGAGGAGGCAGTTGCAAGAGTTGCTAGATAAGGGATTTATTGTCAAGAAGAAAGACGGTCACTTAGGTTATGCATTGACTACAGAAAGCTGAACCAAGTGACTGTGAAGAACATGTATCCCTTACCTCATATTGATGATTTGTTTAACCAGTTGCAAGATGCATCAGTCTTTTCTAAGATTGATTTGCGATCTGGTTATCATCAGTTGAGGATTCGAGTGAGGATGTGTCCAAGACGGCATTCAGATCCCGTTATGGACATTATGAGTTTTTGGTTCTTCCTTTTGGATTGACCAACGCCCCTGCAGCGTTCATGGATCTCATGAACAGGGTGTTTAGGCCGTATCTAGATAGTTTTGTTGTGTGTTTTATTGATGATGTGTTGGTCTACTCTTCGGACGAGGCCACACACCATCAGCATTTGAGGGTAGTATTAGAGGTCCTCCGTGAGCACAAGCTGTATGCTAAGTTCAGCAAGTGCGATTTCTGGTTGCGCGAGGTTCATTTTCTCGGGTATGTTATCTCCGGTGCTGGTGTTGCAGTTGATCCAGCAAAGGTCCAGGCAGTTATGGATTGGGAGATTCCCAACACCCCTTCGAGATTCGTAGTTTTCTGGGTTTGGCTGGTTACTATCGGCGATTCATGAGGGATTTGCATCCATCGCCGCCCCATTGACTCAGCTCACCAGAAGGGAGTGAAGTTTGTTTGGTCCGAGAAGTGTGAGAGTAGTTTTCAATTGTTGAATACTAAGCTCACGTCGCTCCGATGTTAGTCTTGCTGAGTGGTGTAGAGGGTTTTGCTATCTACACGGATGCGTCTCGGATTGGCTTAGGCTCTGTGCTAATGCAGCAGGGAAGGGTAGTGGCTTATGCTTCTCATCAGTTGAAGGAGCATGAGAAGAACTATCCGACTCATGATTTGGAGCTCGCAGCAGTGGTTCATGCACTAAAGATCTGGAGGCACTATCTTTATGGTGTCAGATTTGAGGTGTTACCGACCACAAGAGCTTGAAGTATATTTTCTCCCAAAAGGAATAAACCTGAGGCAGAGAAGATGGATTGAGTTCTTGAAGGACTATGACTTCGACCTTCAGTATCACCCTGGGAAGGCGAATGTCGTAGCGGATGCTCTGAGTAGAAAGAGGCCATCTCTCCAGTAGGATTGGAAGATGTTGGAGGATGCGGCTTGCGCGTTGACTGAGTTAGAGCCATCGCTATGCCAGGCTTTTGTAGCTCAGTTATCCCTTAGATCCTCGGTTTTGATGAGGTGATCGAGCAACAGAAAGCCGACCCTAGACTCTAGAGTTAGTGGGCAAGGTAGGCATTGCTCGTGATGAGGACGGTGTGATTAGATTCCATCACCATGTCTGTGTCCTGACTTGGTAGATGTCCGTGAGCATGTGTTAGCGGAGGCTCATAATCGTGATTCTCTATTCATCCGGGTAACACTAAGATGTACCAGGATTTAAAGAGGTCCTTTTGGTGGTCTGGCATGAAGAGGGATGTAGCGGATTATGTATCTCGGTGTTTAGTATGCCAGCAAGTAAAGGCCGAGCGACAGCGACCATCCGACCTTATGCAAATGATGGAGATCCTAGTGTGGAAGTGGGAAGCTGTCACTATGGACTTTGTTTAGGGTTTGCCTCGATCTAGAAGGGGCAACGACTCGATTTGGGTAGTCGTAGATAGATTCTCGAAGACTGCGCATTTCTTGCCTATGAAGAAGAAGCAGTCGGTTGAGAGTTTAACTAGATTGTAATTAGTAGTGTGGTTAGATTGCATGGTGTGCCGAAGTCGATCATTTCGGATCGAGATCCAAGATTTACTTCGAGGCTATGGAAGGGTCTTCAGCATGCGTTAGGTTCGGAGCTGAAGCTCAGTTCAGCGTTTCATCCCCAGACTGACGGACAGTCCGAGAGGACTATCCAGACGCTCGAGGATATGTTGAGGGCGTGTGTACTGGATTGGAAGGATGATTGGGAGTGTCATCTACCTGTAGTGGAGTTCGCATACAACAACAACTTTCATGCGAGTATTGGTATGGTTCCATTTGAGGCGTTGTATGGTAGGCCATGCAGATCTCCTTTATGTTGGGAGGAGACCGGTCATAGGCAGCTGATCGGTCCGGAGTTAGTTCATGAGACTTTGAAAAGGTCCAGCTTATCAGGAAGAGGCTTGTTGCGGCGCAGGATAGGCAGAAGAGCTATGCCGACAACAGAAGGAAGGATTTAGAGTTCGAGGTGGGTGAACATGTCTTCTTGAAGATATCACCTACTCGTGGTGTCGTCAGATTTGGAAGGCATAGTAAGTTGAGCCCTAGATTCATTGGCCCGTATGAGATTCTCAGGCGATTGGGCAGCGTGGCATATGAGCTAGCTTTACCCCCAGCTTTAGCTACTGTTCATCCCGTTTTCCACGTTTCTATGCTCAGGAAGTATGTCCGAGATCCATCTCATGTGATCAGTCATGAGCCAGTGGAGATTCAGCCACATTTGTCGTATGTGGAGCAACCAGTAGCTATTCTTGACCGGAGGTTCAGCATCTCCAGAACAAGGGTATTGCGTCGGTGAAAGTTCTATGGCGAAACTTCTCGCGAGAGGAGGCTACTTGGGAGCTTAGGATGCGATGAAGAAGAAGTATCCCCGCTTGTTTGAGTAGTTTTGTTTAAACTTCGAGGATGAAGTTTCGTTAAGGGGGAGAGGGTGTAAGGCCCTCGAATTTTGTTGCATTATTTTATTTCGTGTAAATAATGCATGTTTGTGTATGCATAGATGTACATATCTACGTATGTATTAACTAGTTATACTTAGGTGTGCATGTGTATAATTAGTAGTAAATAATGTATGAATTTCATGGTGGTAGTGTGTCCATGATAATACATATCTATGG
Source organism: Colocasia esculenta (assembly GCA_014218235.1). Lineage (NCBI taxonomy): Eukaryota > Viridiplantae > Streptophyta > Magnoliopsida > Alismatales > Araceae > Colocasia > Colocasia esculenta. The sequence goes on from CM024758.1 coordinate 75,639,970, forward strand.
CATGTACATAGGTATAAGTTAAGCATGGTTTCTACATGTTTTGCGTTCTGGCCGAAGGACCCAATTGCGTCCCACATGGATGGACGTCCATGCTGAGTCAGCGTCCACCACGATGGTCGCCAATACTTAAGCCAACGTCCATGGATGTGGACGTTAAGATCTCTGACCTGCATGCGTTGCAGACCCCGAAACTCCGGGGCAAGCAAGCCCAGCCATTGGGGAGATGTCCCCAACGGCTAGCAGGCCTTCACATCACCTCTCCGGGGTTCCCCAAACCCTCTCCTTTAATCCAAACTCCTTTTGCACCAGAAAGAGCTCTCTTAGCTCTTTGCAAAGAGGAGTGAAAACCCTAGCTTCTGTGCGAGAAAACTGAGCTTGGCAAGCTTGAATCCGGCGATTGAAGGCTTCTTCTGGCGATCCATTGCTACTGGGAGGGAGTCTGGACCTTGGGGAAGGCTTCCCCAACACTAGACTCGAGCTGGCATCGACTGAGAACCAGGAGGAAGGAGCTTTTGGAGGCTTCTTGGGACTGCCCAAGGAGAGCTTCAACAGCAACTTAGATCCCTTGGAGGTTTTTAAAAAGGCAAGCACCCCATACATTTCGTCCATGTAGATGTCTAGTAGGGTTTTGTGATTTTTACAGATTTTAAATCGAGTCCTGGATCCCCCATTCTTCTTGTATTTGGAGCTCGGTCTGTGCTCCTGCACAGACAGGACTTGGCGTCAAGGCCTCTTGCCGCCAAGATCTCCAGTATGCGTCCAGCGATCTTGCTGTCCAGCCCTTGAACGGCCAGAGATTGCCGCTAAGTTCTTCAGGACAGAACAGTGAGCTGTTCTTCCTGGTATATGACTATTTTCGATGGGTTTTCGCAATGAGGATATAATGTAACTTCTATATATTATGTATACTAGTTAATGTGGTGTGTGGGGAAATTATTGTGCATTTTTTTTGTGGATGGTAGAGTTTATTAGCTTATTGAAATGCATGTGGAAGATATGGCTATGTATGTTCACCCACTATTCTCATGATTTGTGGAGAATTTGGGTGCCCTAAATTTTATGAACTATGTGGTAGGGGTCAGTCTGTGCCCTGCAATTTCTGAAATTTCTCCATGAACGTATGATTTACTGTAAATTTTTGTTCTCAAAATAGAAAACATGCGTAGGGTTTGTGAAAGTTCCAGTAAATTGTGTGTTGTGTAATAAATCCGGGGAAAATTCTTGTGATAAGGTATATTTGGGTTCAGGGTTGAGGTCTGTTGAATCTGCTATTCATGTTGTGTTCAGTGTGGAATTGAATTATGGATAATATGAGGCTGAATGTTTCAATTTCTCAAAATATATGTTAACTGTGAAAAATCTGGAAATTTCATGTAAGATTATAAACTGGAGTGAGTATGTGGTTAAATTTTCATGCTATTCTGATCACTGCAAAGTGTGTTATGAAAAGTTCTTGTGAAAAATGTGATAAATACATGTTATCATGAATATGACTTAATGATGTGTTTTTCCAACCTGATTAATGCCAGTTAGTGATTGTTAATCCCTGTTATCAATAGCATCATGCTAGGAAAAACAGAGCCATGTGTGTGAGAGAGAGAATGTAAAGGCATGAGGATGTCTTGTGTAAAAATGTGTGTGAAAATCGGTATGTGTAATGTGTAAGAATGTGCCATGTGTGACACTGCTTCCATAGAGGGCCGTGGAACCGTACCATGGAAAAGTCCCCATGGGAAGGTTCAATGTGTTAAGATCCTAAGGGCATTAGGATGAAATCCTGGAGGTGGACAAGTACCACTGGTTAGGGTGGACACTTGTTCTCCCGGTCTGCGCAGTCCATGAGTCGTCACTATATTGCCTAGGTGACGTATTATGTGTATGTGTCCTTCTTATGGTGGTTTGAACTATGTGTCACGGCACTAAAGTGTAAAGTGTAAAATGTGAAATGTGAAATGATCATGTGTAAATTGTGTAGTGTGAACATGTGTAAATGTGCAATGTGAAAAAAGTGAACTATGTGAATGAGGAAATTGTGCAAACATGTGAAACTAATGTGTTAGATGATGAAATGGTGATCCATGATATGTTAATGTTAAACTCGTGTCAGAACAACCACTAATTGTAGTTATGAAAAGTTTTACATGTGTAAATGCGTAGAATCCATGCTAGGAACAATCTTGCTTATCTGTAAACGTCTCCATGTTTGAGTGATTCTTGATATAGTTAATTGAGATTGTAGCTCTCAGGTGATTGGTTGTGAGTTTCTAATTCATGTCAAAACAGCAAGCTAAAAGTGTATAAAACGACAATGTGCATGTGCAAGAATGTGTAGAAATCCATGATAGGAAGATCTTCTATCATGTATGTAAGCACACCATGTTTGGTTGCTCTCATGTTTTGCTTAATTGGAGGTAAAACCTTTATGTGATGGAATAAGTAGAAAGCATGTGATAGGACATTTTATTTTGGAAAAATCTGAAATCATGAACCATGTGTTTAATTTGGTAGAATTACCATGATAGGTTGTCTCTTGTTGATGTCAAGCAGCTACATGTTTTGTCTTGTGACTTTGGATGAAAACCTGCTATGATATATGCATGTATGATATGTGTGGTGTTATTTTGCTGTCTTTTAGACTCATTACTTGCTTCGGCGTACAGGTTTAGTAGGTGATACACCTTTGGAGGAGACCGTGGAGAGCGACTCCAAGCGCGGGGAGTAACTTGGCGGAGTTGTAGAGTGACTTTTGCTTACATTGTATGGAATAAGGCATTGTAATAGAATTATTTTGTAATTTATGAACAAACTATGTATTTGAGTTAGTATATCATTATGTGGACTTTAGTTCTTTTAAAATTGTTAGTTGAATCATGTATGTTAATGTGGATGATGAATGAATGAAGACAGTGTTCTTTTACTTCCGCTACTCTGTGTCTATATTTATGTGTATCTCAATTGTATGTTATTGTTTGGGTAAATGCCCCACTGTGAACGTTCACTATACCGACGTGGGTTGGTATAACCGTATCGGTATAATGAGGGTCGTCACACTGGCACATGAGGAGACTCTTGAAAATTCTATAGGATGAAGATAATATTGCATAATGTTCATAGCGCCCCAATTGGCACTTGACTTCTTGATTTCTTTCGGAGTCCACTTTTCTTCATCTTCTGGTAGCTCATAGGGTCCATTACTAACTACCCTCTAGATTTGATGTTCCTGAGCTCGTAGGAACACATGCATACGAGTTTTCCATTATGCATAATTTGTTCCATCAAAATAAGGGGGTCTATTTACAGAATGACCTTTTGCAATATATCCTCTGGAATTCATTTCACACAAATCTCTCCTAGTTGTTAAACCAAGAATTAGAGAGCCTAGCTCTGATACCACGTGTTGGGGATAGAATGAATATCAAGAGGAGGGGGGTAAATAGATATTAGCCTCTTTACAAATTGAGAACACGAATCAGACCTTAAGATAAGAGAGCTAACGGTTTCAAAAACACAAACAATTAACAACACACCACACAATGCACTAAGGATTTTAAGGTGGTTTGGCTCTAGTGTGGAGACCTAGATCTACCTCTCACTAAACTAAGTGAGGCTTCAATCAACAAGCCAAGAGTGTGAAACACTCACACATCTGCTAATTCACAGGTTCATGTAATCTGCTAAGACACTGCTTCAACCCACTGATTCACAGCTTCAAGATTATGACAATATCACAATCCTAACACACAAAGTGTAGGATCTATTCATCTACTCCATCCGGAGCAGACAACCAAGTGGTGTAATGTTCAGAAAAAATAGAAAAATCGCACAAGGGAAATCACTAAAAGTAAGAGGAATTTTGTCAACACTCTTGCTACAGATTCACTGGAGATGAATCTAATCAATTCTCCACTTGAATTCCAATTACTTCTTCTCCAAACTCGAATTCATCAAGCTCTTCTTCTGGCTGCAGCTGAAGGATCGAATTGCCTCTGATTGAACTGTAACTCCGAAGCTCTGCTTTAATCGAATAGCAACAGGGCTTCAAACAAGATGAAGAATCCATGCAGCATCTCTTCTGCGCATTGAGCGATCTGTACTAGATTCTCTTCTTCTCAGCTCTTTCTATCTCCATTTCTTTTTCTCTACGGCTATGTGTTTTCTTCCCTGTGTGTTTTTGTTTAGAAGACGGCGCCGCACACCTTTTTGATTGGCGCATCAGAATCTTAAGGTGGGCCCCATCAGAATCCCCAATTCATTGTGAGACATTTGCCGCCAAAATCTTCTCTTCTAGAACCTTGTAAGGTGCACCGAGAATCCCTAATAATTGGGCCTCAGATCATGTGCCCAAAAAGAACACACTGGCAATTCATTTTATTAACTGGGAGAAAGAGATTAGCGTATCGACACCTCTTGTGCATTGAGTCGTCACACAATTAAACTAGCTTTAATCATGCAAATCCTTCAGTAGTGTCGACCTCATGACTTCATGCGTCAACCTTATCCATTAGACTTCAGTGGAGACTGGCTGTTAATATGCTTTGTGTTGACCTCATACCAATCAAGTGTCGACCTCATGGAATAGTAGAGTCGACCTGACCTTCAACATGTGTTGACTCCCCATACTCTTTATTTACATTGCATGCTAGAACTTCTATCGACCTATGATTCATGTAGAGTCAACCTCTTGAGATTCTTTCCATTCAGTGCTAACATGAAGATCAACATGTGTCGACCTAACATTGACTAGTGTCAGCTCAAGTGATTCTTTTTCTCTTCTGTGTTTATTGGAAAGATAGCATGTGTCGACCTGAGCACTGACTAGTGCCGACTCAAGTGGTTCTTTTCTCTTTAGCGCTTACTAAAAAGTTAGCATGTGTTGACCTGAGCATTGACTACTGTCAACTCAAGTAGTTCACAGCACACCAATAAGTCACTAACTGAGCCATGTGTGTCGACCTTCAGGGCAATGCGTGGTCGACTCACAAATGATCTTTTGACTTTGAGAATTTTCCTGTCATAAGTAAACATGTGTTAGAGAATTTTTAGATATTTATGATAGTTATATTTGGTTCATGACATCATAAAAACCAAAGACAACAGATAATAGGGAGATGAATGATGCAATGTAATTTTATACTTGTTGCAGTGTCCTGAAGCACCTGAGAGATAAGTTGGGGCCCATTATCGAGGACAATGATACTAGGGATGTTGAATCTAGTAATGATGTATTTTATGATCAATTTGCATATTTTGTTGCCTTGACTTCTGCATATGCTCCAGCTTCCGTCCATTGGTGAAGTACTCTTTCCGTGTGTGAGAATGTATGATTTTGACTTATTTTGGGGGTTTGGATCACCAAGGAGACCAATAATGTCGAAGGCCCACATAGCGAAAGGCCATGGGGAGGACACAAGGAGGAGTGAAGAGGATGGAGAATGGATTTTATTGGCTTGCAATTGGCACTTAATGTAGTGGTCCTCGTCACTCAACTTGTTAACCTAATAACTAGTATGAACGGACTCTACCTCCCGCGAATAGCCTGTAGCATCGCAAGGGATACGATCACATGAGTCTTTGGGCATATAAAAGGAACAATTAAACATATATAAGATTGCACCCTTCACACAATCTCACACTTCACAACAATTTCACACTCCTTACATGAGGTTTACATAGTCAGTTCTCAACTAAAGTCAAAGTACAAAGTACAACAACCTAGGGCATACCATGAGGTACAACAAAAAGTAAATTACACTACTAGTGGTGCAGACCCATCTGTGCTACGATGTGGCTCCAAACTAGACGAGGAACAGGAACTCTCCTACTCTCCTTCACCAAGAAGGAGTAGGGGTGAGCCTCACAAGTAACTGGCTCAGTAGAAACTCCCTCAAAAGTCGAAGGAAACACAATTTCATGAGAAGCAGGTGTAAAGAATTAAATTAAAAAGTTAACAGAGCTACCTAAGCATGGAGCTACAACATTAATTAAATAAACAATTCTGCACTGATAATATGGATTAAGCATTAATAAATAAATAGCAAACCATGTTGAAGTGTACAAGTTAAGGAAGGGTATCGCCACACTCGGGTCATGAAACCTGGTTCGCAACACTACCTACTGACCCGGACAAACCACATAGAACTACCTCTCAGTCTCGCAGCCACGGACAAAAGGTCCAAATACCACTGCACCTCTACAGTGCCAACAAGCTATGGAGACTAACCAACCCCACAGTTGCAACAACACACACTGCGGACCCATGCCTGACACCCTCTAAGAGTTCCGGAACCCTTAGAGTGAGGTTGTGGAACACAGGAGTAGCTGGAGACCAGTACGTCTACTGGGGTTTGTCCCCCAACCACGAGCGCGCTATAAGCGACCGAACTGAGAACCAACACACCACAAGTCGCTACCCCAATGTCGTCTTTCCCTTAGCCAGACGTACAACTCACAGATGAGTGAGAGTGTCCAAGAAGGCGACACAAACCTTGACGATACACACAGTATCAGGACAAACCCCGAGCACTAACGTGCTTGGCTCAAAGAGAACCTAGGGTACTCGACTCGAGAGGTAACCACGGAAGGAGTTGTACTACCCAACTTGCCACATACGTACAAACCATGCAACCACGACGCCCCGATATGGCGCCCCGATACGGCACGTTCTGAACATGAATGCGATGGTTGGATTGTCACGTTCAGAATGCAACACCTAGAGCCGTCGCCTTCACAGACAGAGCCCCAATCTGGAAGTACCACTTCTGGAAACCCCACAAAACACAGGTAAAAATACAGTAAACATCCATGTAAATCAATTACAACTAATGTAACAGCTATATTAACATGCCATCTATCAAATAGAACTCGTTTCATGCATCCAACATGATGATTACATCAATCACAATAAGAAAATGAGCAGAATCTTGGTACCTATATGAAGATGCGAAGAACAACTATGAATCGGCGTTTCCCATGCTCCGAGCAACGTCCAAGCATCGAGAGAATGCCAATTCACGATCCAAACACCCGAATCGCCCCAAATCTGGCCGTTCAACTTCCTCCTAGCTGAACAGAGCTTCCTCTGCTCTGTTTGGATGACCTAAGATTCTTAAATCATAAGAGTTAAGAACACTATGGTTTAGGCTGTCACTTTCTCAACCCCGACACCATGCAACTGCGCTGCATGCGCTATGCATCGGGCATGTGGCCAAATACAGCAAAACATCGACAATGGAGTGCGACACCCCTATCTATCACGTTAAGAATGCAACACACACACACACGTCACTTTCACAAACAGTGAACCATAGGGTGCATTAAGCGCGGATTTTTAGCCCACTACACCCACACAACTTGAGAAAACCCAAACACCACTTATTGGCCCACAAACCAAAGAAACCATGATCCTGAGAGTTAGGACGTTACTTTACCATCACCTAAAAAGAAATTTCATCCTCAAAATTTAAAAAGAAATCTTAACATAAAATTCACAATTATCATCTATTGAACTATCACCTAGAAAGAATTAAAAGCTTAAACAAGTATGGATACGCTTTATGCATTTCCTATGCCAGTTCCCAACTGCCTTCCCCTCCTTGTCTATTTTCCCATCTAATTTTTAATAATTCTATCTCACTATTTCTCAATTTCTGTGTTCTTCATCCTGTGATTTGAACTAGATATTCTGGCATAGATATGTCTGGCTTCAAATCATCTCTAGTGTAAATGACTGTTTGTGAAGGATCCCGAAGCTATTTCCTCAACATAGAGACATGGAATACATAATGTGCATTTGTGAAATCTCCTGGGAGATCTATCTTGTAGTTTTTTTCTCCATTTCTTTCTAAAATTTGGAATGGACCTACATACCTCAGACTCAATTTACCCTTCTTATTGAATCTCAAAACACCTTGAGTGGGAGAAACCTTTAAAATACATAATCACCAGCTTCAAACTGCAATGGCCTGCGTCTTGTATCTGCATAACTTTTCTGATGACTTTGAGTTGTCTGATGTTTTTCCTTTATAAACATGACCATTTCTAAACATTGTTGAATTAATTCTGATCACATAACTTGCCTTTCTCCTACCTCATGCCAATTCAAGGGTGTCCTACACGGTCTTCCATATAAAGCTTCATACGGTGTCATTCCAATGCTTGCATGATAACTATTGTTGTAAGCGAACTCCACCATTCCTAAGTGATGCTCCCAACTGCCTCCCCATGGTAAACAACATGCTCATATCCTCTATTGTCTAAATTGTCCTTTATGTTTGCCCATCTGTTTGTGGATGATAAGCTGAAGTATTCCTTAACTCGGTGTCAATCACTCGTTGCAAACTCCTCCAAAAGCAAGATGTAAACCTTGGATTTCTATCTGAAACTATAGTCACTGGAATGCCATGCAATGGTACTATCCTATCCACATATAGTCTAGACAATCTATCAACTGTCGAAAACATGCTTACAACTAATAACTTGCATACTTTTGTCAATCGATCAACAAAATCCCAAATTCCATTATGACTTGATGTTGTTTTGGGCAAGCCTACCATATAATCCATGGCAATATCATCCCATTTCCACTGTGGAATCGGCAATGGCTACAACAATCATCCTGGTCTTTAATGCTCTGCTTTCCCTTGCTAACAAATCAAAATCTTCTTATAAATTTTGCTATTTCCTTTCTCATATTTGGCCACAAAAAGTGTTTCTTGAAGTCTTGATACATCTTTGTACTGCCTGGGTGAATTGAATATCTGGACCTGTGTGCTTCTTCCAAAACTTTCTACTTTACTTCTGCTTCTGTTGAACATACAATCAGCTTTTGAATCTAACCACATAATCATCATGAATATTAACATCCTCCATTTTCACAATCTCAGTCAAATTCTCATCTATTCTTTGGGCTTTTGCTAGTTGCCAATATGATGATGGTTCGACTGCACTATTGGCCAATATTGCTCAGTGCTGATTATTTGGAATAAATAGGGAATTCTCTACAATATCCTCATATAACTTCCATTCTTTTATCATCATCTGACTCAAAATTGATTTCCTGCTTAATGCATCTACAACTACATTAGCTTTACCTAGGTGATAGTCCAAACTAAAATCATAATCTTCGAAATATTCCATCCATCTACGCTACGTGACATCAAATATTTTTGAGAGAAAATATACTTTAGACTCTTATGATATGTGAAAATTTCAAACATTTCTCCATACAAATAATTCCTTCATAACTTTAAAGAAAATACCATTGTTGCTAACTCCAAATCATGTGCTGGATAAATCACTTCATGATGCTTTAACTACCTGGATGCATATGCTACAGCTTTTCCTTACTGCATCACACTACTCCGAGCCCTTTTTTTTAAGCATCTATGCATAACACAAAATATTCACTGCTTGACAGTAATTCCAATATAGGTGCTGAAGTGAGTCTTTTCTTCGATTCCATGAAACTCCGACGACAATCTGCTGACCACACAAATGGCACTCTTTCTTGGTTAACTTGGTCATATGGGCTGTAATTTTTTAGAAATCCTGATGAAACGCCTATTATATCCTGTCAAACCTAGAAAACTTCTGATTTCTGATACTCTCTTTGGCTCTTCTCATTTCATAACTGCTTCAACTCACAACTACTCCTTCTTCAGAAATCACATGACCCAGAAATTGAATCTCCTCTAACCAAAACTCACATTGCTTCTCTTCTAAAGATGACCATACTATCCATGACATCTTTAGAAATAAAAGAATGCGATCCACCTAGATCTATCAACACTCTTGCAGAAAATTCAAGGATAGGTAATATACCTTCAATTAAATTGGATGCCTCTGCCTGCGCTCAGGTGATGGAGATAAACCTCTCTGGAAAGGGGACCTCTACCTCGATCTGTTGGCTGCTAGGGTTGTTGTTGCTGCTATGGTGCTGCTGTACCATAATTGCACTCTCTAGGATAAGGACAGTTCCTGATTAAATAATCTAGCTGACCACAATTATAACACCTGTATTAGGGAGGAACCATGGGTTGTCTAGCTATACTCTATTGAGACTCCTCTAACTCTGGCATGACATCTTGACTAGGCTATAATGCCTGCTGTGACCTCTAAATAACTTTTTTAACTTGGAACCCCACTTAGTAAACTCTGATGAAGATGCTCCAGATGGTGCCTTGCCCTTACTAACACATAGAGAATGTTGTGGAAGTCGAAAACTTCCTGACTCCCTTGACTGCCTAGCCTGCACGGTCCTCTCCAAAATAGCTGCTCGTTGAGCCGCTTCCTCCATTGTTCTACACATAAGGGGAATCACTGCATCCTGCAACTCTGGTTGCAAACCTCGAATAAGATACTCCCCCATCATTGCATTATCCATAACCATGTACGGTGCATAGCTTCTTAACGCCATAAACCGCATCTGATACTCCAATACTGATAAAATCCTTGATGTAATGTTCTAAACTACTCTCTTTTTGCTAGCTAGATCTGAATTGGAAAGAAAGTATCATTGAACACTCCCAAAAACTCTGGCAAAGTAGGGAATCTCTAGTCTTGCCTGCAAATACCGTTTGTATCTTCAATCTCCACATTCTTCTGCAAAACCATGCAACTAATAAGTATACAAAATCACTCTATCTGCTAGCGGACATCTCATAGTAACAAAAACCCTCATGATATCGTGCACCCAATGTTATGTTGTATCTGGATTCAGACCTTCAGAATAAGTGGGTGGTTGTAACCTCAAAAACCTCCTTACTAACTTGTAGGCTCCTCTGTACTAACTGGACGTGTCAGTACTACTGGGGGTACAAGTACAATAGGTGGTACCTCAACTCCTGGTAATGGTGGGGGTGGTGCCACTGGTATTGTCTCCTCTATACCTGAGGTGCTATCACAATTGGTTGGACTAGTACCTACTTCTTCAACCTCATCCTAATCTCAGTAATACTTTCCCACATCTCTCAATCAACTGATGAGTAGACTCTTCTAGTTCATCTCCTCCACCTTCCCAATCTCTTCTATCAGCCATTTCCAATCTTGCACATACCTCATTCCAAACCACAAAACACAAAAACAAGTCATACAAAAGCAAAGCCAACTACCAGTAGCAAACTAAAGTAGAGATCATGCTATGTAAATCTCCCTCTTTTATATTTCACACGAACCTTGCTCTGATACCAACTGTAGTAGTCCTCATTGCTTAAACCCATTAACCTAATAACGAGCCTAAACTGACTCCGCCTCATGCGAATAAGTCGTAGCCTTACAGGGGATACCATCACATGAGTTTGTGGGAACATAAAAAGGAACACTTCTCAGTCTCATAGCCATGGACGAAAGGTCCAACTGCCACTCCACCTCTATAGGGCCAACAAGCTATGGAGACTAACCAACACCACACCTGCAGTGACACACGCTGCAGACCAACGCCTGACACACCTCTATGACTTCTGGAACCCTTAGAGTGAGTCTGTGGAACACAGGACTAGATGGGGACAATAATGTCTACCGGTGTCCATCCCCCATCATGAGCGCGCTACAAGCGGCCGAATTAAGAACCAACACATCACAAGTCGCTGCCCCAGTGTCGTCTTTCCCTCAGCCGGATGTACAACTCGACAGATGAGTGAGGGTGTCCATGAAGACGACACAAACCTTGATGGTACACATAGTACCAGGACAAACCCGAGTAGTAACATGCCTAGCATACAGAGAACTTGGGGTACCCGACTCGAGAGGTAACCACCGAAGGTGTCACACTACCCAAATTGCCACGTACGTACAAACCATGCAACCACGACATCCTTTATCCTCGACATGTGCCAAAGCACCGCTACAATATTGTAATACATGAACAACATAACAAGATATTCTAATAAAAAGAATTATGCTCACAGCCCTCGGAAGACAGAAGGCGCAAGGTGTTCTGTCACGTTCATAATGCGACACCTTGATAAGGCGCGTTTTGAACGTGAACGCGATGGGTTGAGATGTCACGTTCAGAACGCGACACCCAAGTTCATCACCTTTATAGGTAGAGCCCCAACCTGAAAGTACCACTTACGGAAACCCCACAAAACGCTGGTAGACATCCAAGTAAGGCAATTACAACTTATCTAACAACCATACTAACATGACATCTATCAAATAGAACTCGTTTCATGCATCCAAGACATGGATTACATCAATCACAATTAGAAAATGTGTAGAATCTCCCTACTTACGTGAAGAACGCGAAGAACAACCACGAATCGTCATTTCCCACGCTCCGAGCAATGTCCTCTTGTTGAGAGCATGCCAATTCACACACGCAACACCCTAATCACCCCAAATTCAGTGTTACAACCTCCTCCTGGTCAAACAAAGCTTCCTCAGCTCTGTTTGGCCGACCAAAGGTTCTTAACTCCTCAAGGTTAAGAACGTGACGCGCCTGTAGTAGCGTTAAGAACGTGATGGTTTAGGCCGTCACCTTCTCAACGTCAACGTCGCACGGCTGCCTTGCACGCGCCACACGTCGGGCATGTGGCCAAACACCCCAAAAGAGTGGCAATGGGAACGTGATGCCCCCTATTTGTCACATTAAGAATGCGACACACACCCATGTCGCATTCACAGACAGTGAACCAGAAGGTGCATTGAGCCCGGATTTTTGGCCCACTACACCCACACAACCTGAGAAAACCCAAACACCACTTATTGGCCACACATTGGCCCACAAACCAAACAAACCACGATCTAGATGGTCACGACATTACATTTAACACACCGACGGACATAGATAGAGAAATCCTCCTGTAGAGTGGGCTAGTAAAAGCCTTGCCTAAGGATTTTCTTGGCAAGAATTTGGCTATTTACATGGCCACAACAAACACCTGAGTGAGCTTCCTCAACAACATTCCAATTTCATCATCATCCAGACATCTTAGTAAAATTCCAGTGAGACCTCTTATGTAAAGCACGTTCAAACTATGGTATATTTATGGGACATTCTCCTTATAGTTCTTTTCTCCTTAGTAGTGGCTTCTTCAAGGTAAGATTGATCTTTGCAATACTTAGCTATCTCAAAAAACCATGGTTTCTCCTCGTCATCCAATTCTTCTTCCAACTCCAATAGCATGGTTGCTTTCTTCTTTTTCTTCTCTAACTTCTTCAACATCTCCTCCTTAATCCAAAGGAAAACTAGATTATGTACAGCAGGGATGTGACATTGCTCGATGAGGATGCTGTCAAAACCCCAGGATAAGGAATATCGAGTGATGTGGGAAGGTTTGGAAGAGCATCTGCTTGAAGGTTCTAGTGGCAAGGAACATGGACGAAAATTAGCTTAGAGAATAGCTCGGCATATGATGAGGTGAGTTCTTGGTATGGCTTGAGTTTTGGATCTATGGTGTGATATTTGGTGATCACTTGACATAGAATTAGCTGACTATCACCTACAATTCTCAAATGAGTGACACCATGGAAATGTGCGGCCTCAAGTCTGGCCAGTAGAGCTTCATATTCAGTATGTTATTGGTGACAGGGAATGCTAACTGAAAAGCCTGTGGAATGGTGACCCCTTAAGTGATGGGAGAACAATCACGATACCCTTACCATGAGAATTCAAAGCTCCATCAAAATGTAATGTCCACATAGGATCAGATTGGCGAAGGGACATTAGTTCTTCATTTAGAAATTTCGAATGAACAATATCAGATCAAGGGATATGGTGATGAGCGAGATGTTCAGCTATGGCATAGCCTTTGATTGACTTTTTTTGAATGTAGATGATATCGAACCGAGAGAGAAAGCTTTGCCAACATGCCAACCTATAAGTGAGAACAGATTTTTCAAGGAGAAACTTGATAGGATTCATGCGGGCTATGAGGTGGACTTCGTGAGCAAGGAAGTAGTGCTTCATTTTTTGCACTACCCAGACAAGAGTGGCACATGTCTTTTCCATGATTGTGTACCTTTTCTCACAGGGATTGAGAAGCTTAGACGAATAGTAAGCTGCCCTTTCTTTGCCTTCTTCATCCACTTGTGCAAGGACAACTCCTGCAGAGTCTTGCAAGACAAAAACATAGAGAATTAATGGTTTGCCTGGAGTCGATGGCCTTAGGACAAGAGGATTAGCCAGATACTCCTTTCATCCATCAAAGGCTTCCTGACACTTCTCATCCCAATGGAATTTGACTCCTGGTTTAGTTAGGTTGTAGAAGGGTCTACACCTCTGTGAATGTTGGGAGATAAACCGTGAATAAATTGCAACCTCTGAATTAATCCTCAACTTCCTTCAAATTCTTCGGTGGCATTTCCCTTACTGCCTTCGCCTTATTGGGATCAATCTCAATACCCCTCTTTCTCACGATGAACCTTAGGAGTTTACTCGATGACACACCAAACACACATTTCTTGGGGTTCATTTTCAATTGAAACTCTCTTGATCTTTGCAACACCTTGGTTAGAACCTCAAGGTGCTCAGCCAGTGTTCTGGATTTAACCACCAAGTCATCCACATATGCCTCAATATAAATATGAATCATCTCATGAATGATGGCCATCATAGCTCTTTAGTAAGTAGCTCCAGTGTTTTTTAGTCTAATGGCATGACTACATAGCAATATGTGCCGTAAGGTGTAGTGAATGATGTTTTCTCTTGGTCATCTTCAGCTAGCTTGATTTGATTATACCCTAAGAAGCCATCCATGAAGGAGATGGTTTCATACCCAGCTGTGTTATCAATTAGCACATCAATGTGAGGCAAGGGAAAATCATCTTTTGGATATGTGTGGTTAAGGTCCTGGAAGTCAATACAAATTCAGACTCTTCCTTCCTTTTTCATGATTGGGACAATGTTTGCCACCCAATTTGGATAAAGTTTGACTCTAATAAACTTGCCTTTGTGGAGATTATCGACCTCATCTTTCATTTTAAAAGTCATTGCGAATGGAAACATCTTAACCAATGCTTAATGGTGACAGACCCCAGCTTAAGTGTATGGTGATGTTCAGCAAGTGCGAGGTCCAGTCCTGGCATATCCTCATAGCTCCAAGCGAGTGTGTCCTTATATTCTCTGAGAACCTCAATAATCGCCTCTCTTCAGATGGTGACAAGTTACTACTACTAATGACGGTCTTAGTGTTTTCCTTGGTTCCCAGATTGAGTTCTTTGGTTGTTTCTTCTACAATGGCTGACTGTCACGTCCTGAGAATTATGCAGCAGATAATATTTGGATAATTCGAGTCGATATTCTGAGACGTGAACAATGGGCAAATAAGCCTCTAGCTAGCAAGCACTAAATGCGTATCCACATAACATCATAATAGTGCCCAAATAGTGAACTAATCAAACCTAAATTCCACATCTCACTCATTGTTTCAAATGGAACTAGTACAACTCTTTAAATATGGAATAACCAGACTAAGACTCAATAAAAGAAATATTACATTTAATCTTGCTTCCTACTACATTAATCTAACACTCACTCTAACTATAGATAGACTCATGTGTTGGAACACTCATCACTCTGACGCATTCCCATCCTCGACTTGCTTCTCCTCGGGCACTTCATAGTCACCTAGAGGGTTAAAAGTAGGGAATGAGCAAACTAGCCCAGTAAGATTTATATCTCAATGTCCGGGTAATGATATAAGTGATTAGCAATTAGAACTAGGTAAGAATGTTTATCAAAATATGCATGAGCAAATAAAACTCATTAAACATGATACGTGAACAAGCTACATGGAATGATCATGATAAAGCAAGGTCTAGAATGATATAACGAGCAAGAGCTATCAATAAAGTGACAAGTAACAAGCACGCAAGATATTCATTTAATTGCAATAATTGCAGGATGGCCATATCATGCAAGCAAGCAAGCACAAGCACAATCATGTAACACTAATCAAGCACGAAGACACTAATGTACACCAAGGAAAGATCCACCTTGAAATGCACACTAGGACACGTGTATGTGGTTATTGTATCTAGCATTCAACACACAAGTACTCCCAGCGCAGATGCAATGCCAGTAATCATTATACCCTATGGTTAATAGTATATTTATAACTCTATCATTGGGGCTAGACTGGAGCTCTTGAACACTCTTTGTGCCCGGTCAGCATCTCACTTAATTTCAAATGTAGACACCCATAGTCATTAACGACCAATAAAAGTTTCAAGATATAAACAATTGTAATGTCATGTTCACGATGATGATATGAAGAAGTAGCAAGTAATGTGAACATGCTATGATAACAATAGTCAAAAGATCATTTTGGCAACATAACAACACAAATTAAGATTTAGTTATCTCTTTACATTAATGGCTTAAGTTCAATCTTTCAAATCATACTCATGAGAATAAGATGAGAAAGGAAGTGCACGCTATCTCCAGGGAACTTCAATGGTACAATCAACTCGGTCTCCATGAGAGAATCCACAGAGTACGGATATTTATGGAGGTCTTATGAGAAAGGTCACTAGACTA
This sequence comes from Colocasia esculenta, assembly GCA_014218235.1. NCBI lineage: Eukaryota > Viridiplantae > Streptophyta > Magnoliopsida > Alismatales > Araceae > Colocasia > Colocasia esculenta. The sequence continues at coordinate 75,656,447 of CM024758.1, forward strand.
CCAATATGGAATGACTGGCCATGAGTTTCCAATCCCCCAAGAAAGGGCTGCCTATATGTTCAAGTGTGTAGTGAAGTACGTGTCTTAATCCACAATCCATCAGTCACAAACATGCGGAAAGTAATTAACAAGACAGCATGAGATGAAACTATGCATTTACTTGATATAAATTGCATCATTTTATGGTAGCATTTGTTCACTATAACAAGCTAAAGCAATAAGATGAACAATCAATAGTGTTCCAGATAGGTCATGTCATTAAAGAGCAATTAGAATAAACATTCACATAGTTATGACTTTTTCATGGGTTGACCGCTTTTAAGCCACTAAACAGACTTCATGCATTGACCAGAACTAAGACATGCAAACCTTAAACTCTAGATCCTGCAAAACAAGTCTCGGGTAGGCCTTGAAATACGTGATAGACACAGTCGTTGCACTTAAGAAGATAGTGCACGGTTCAAAACAAGACTCTGTACAGGGTTTCTAAATCACGACGGGCCTACCTATCGCGTTTAAATCGCGACAGGTCAAAGTGTCGCCTATTATAGCAGGAATCGATTGCCGGATCGATTACCTATTCAGGAACGCGACGATCACTTCTGTTGCATTAACAACGCGACAGATCAACATGTCGCAATGATGTTGAATCGTGACGGTTCTACCTGTCGCATTCAACAATCTATCTCAAACACAGAATATAAAAATGAGGTAAAATCTTGGGCGGGAAAATAGTGTGAATCGCGACGTACTACTACGCCGCATTCATGCAGGACACAGAAAACCATGCAGCGCACAGTTTGAGGTGTCAGAACGGTCAAGTCAACAACAAAATCACGACGGGGTAGTCAGTCGCCTATTTCATAAATGTGATGGTCTGGTACGTCGTGTTCATGCCATGCAGAATGTGACGTCAAGACTGGTCGTGATTTAGGGTTCGGCCTGAAAACACATAAAACTGCACCATGATGCATGCAACGCTTATAGCTCATGATCTAGGGCTCTTTGGATCAAAGTATAAACATGAAACTTGTTGGAAACAGGGAGTAGGAAAGAACTATGGCTTTGGTTGCATGAGATTTGGCCTCGGGTTGCATGAGAAAATGACATGAATGTAAAAAGCCCTAAACATGTAGGACTTTGGCAAAACGCTTAAAACTCGATGTATGCTCAATAAAAATGGTGGAAAATGCATGCACATGAAAATGCATGCACTACACATTGGTATAGGTTTTGCTTAGGTTTGGCCCGAGATCACCAACCATTTGAGTCGAATAAGATCAGTCCTCCAGAAAGCCCTCGCTCTGACCGCTTGGAGGAGAACGCTTGATACTCCCAATTCACTGGATAAAAATTGGGCAAACTGGTGCCATTAGAAACTAGACTCCACCCTCTTTCCAAAGGTATAAGCCTTGCACGGTTTGGTCGAGGTTTGACTCACCTTTGGTAGAATCTAAGAAGGGTTCTCTACACAGATGATGCAGAACGTAGCTGGAAGAAGAGCTCTGTCTTGGGGCATTTTCCTCCACCTCTTGTGCTTCAAGAGCTGCTACCCATGACCCCAACAATTGGTAAACTCATCCCTCAGGTTTTCTTGACAAGTTTATATGTATCTAGGGTGTTTTGGAGTCCTAATGCAATTAGGAAGGAAGGGTTGCAGTTTTAGCATGCACCCAACCTTGTTTTGATGATTCCCATCCCCAATAGAGTGTTTTGGCCATTAGGAAACCCTCTAGTATGGTTAGGCACGAAATTGGGTTGCAAAGTGTGGCTAATAGCCTTAGGATTTACCCTAATTACCTTTTCCTATTTTCACCTCAATTAGGGTTACGAATTTCTGGGGTATTTTCTTGCTTGATTTTATTCTTTGGCCAAAAGTTGTCCATTGTCCCATTTATGCGAATGGGTCATCAACACATGTTGTTTGAAGTCTCTCCATCATCTTTGTTTAGTTTATGATCTTGTTATATACCTATGATAATGGTTTTTTGATTTATTCCCTAATTAGGATAATTAGTTACAATGTGTTGTAAACTTGGCCAATCGGATTTTCCGTTGTAAGAATTTCTTCATGGAACATTTAGGAACATGGTTTAGGGTTGAACTATTATTTTTATGGAATTTTCCAATGTGTCCTTGCACATACGATAATGGTACATATGTTTATATTATTTTGATATATGGAAATTATTTATTTCTATTTATTTAAAAATTTTAATTACTAAATTTTCCGGGGTGCTACACTGATGGTTCATCAAATCTTCTTTGCTTCTGAATGCATCAGCCTCATCCTCAAACTCTTCATCCCCTTCAATTGGATCTTATCATCCATGATCTTATAAACCCCAAACCCATCATCAATAAAGCACAATGACTCCTCACATTCTATATCCAAGAATTGCAAGGGCTCTTCAATAATTCAGGGATTGCTAGACATGTCCTGCATCTATGGGCTAAATCTGCTAAGAAGTTGTGAGGAACCCTCTTACCCATAGACTTCTTCTTCGATACCACCCCTAGATTTTCACTAACCTATCCTAGACTCATACTATAACTAATAGAACCTACAAAAGGAGGTGTGGGAGGAGGAAAAGTAGTAAATGAAGGTCCTGTGTGCAGGGAATTGGGAGTCTCTGTGTGGAGGGAAAGAGGAGGCCGGTCATTGGATCGGGGAGGAGTGCCCCGTAGGTCGGGGCACACTCGGAGGAGAGATAAGCAGTCTACTCAACGAAATTGATTGAATCAAAGGCTTGGAAATTGACATTTTTTTTTCAACATTATTCAAATTTTTATGGTTTTTGTTTATCATAAAAGCAATGGGGTGAAATTGAGTGGTTGGAGAATTGGGAGATGAGTGCATGCTCGATTGAAGGGAGATTATCAGACAGAGGGAGTTGAAGGGTAAGCGTCTACTCAAGGGAGTGTAGGGAAATTATAAAAAGGGGCATTAGTGTCCGAGGGATGCTAAGGGAGAGGAAAAGTGTCACGTCCTAGTAAAAGTATATTTACAGAAAATGATAGATATTAAGTACGAGAATTAAGACAAAAGGTTTATTTATTCTGATACCAAATTATCTGTCACGTCCTAGTAAAAGTCTATTTATAGGAAATGATAGATATTAAGTATGAGAATTAAGACAAAGGTTTATTCATTCACAACTGGTCAGCAGAAGCTTTATTACACAATACTCCTCACTACAGTCCAAACGAGGAGCAGATAGAAGTAAACATTGAAATTTTACATTCCACATTGTCCATAAGAAAGATAAAAGATGATGGGTTGCTTGACGTTAAACGATCCACTCAGCACACAATTTCCCTTAAACTTCACCCCTATCTTGACCACTTGAAAAGGGTAGGATAAGTGAGCTAACTAGCCCAATAGAATTCAATTCCTTTAATCAAAGAACTAAGATGTATAATCTCAATGTAAGAACTTGGCTATTGCTAACACTGAATATCAAAATGAATGAACGATCGTGTCAGTTATATAACACATGAGGAACAAGAGCAATAACTTATGGAAACATGATATAGATTTCAAGATGACACTCAAGTTTTGATTCAAATTCACATTCACACACATATAGATGACATGATGACTATCAAGCACATAATGATGTAATGCCACACATCCACTTGTCCTTTATCGTTCCCACGCGGCCACTAATGAATTCGGGTGCTCCTCCAGGACTGGACCAACCCTATTAGCGCAGGCATATTTCTCAAATGAGTCCAAAGACCCACAAACCGTCATCATAACACACTCATGTAAAGGTTCAATTGAGGTATACAAGTATTCAACTTATCTCACATAACAGAATTTATATAGTACTATTACCGACCACAAAAGAAGACCACTTTACGGGAGTTAATTGTATTTGGAGTTTCTCAAAGGTAACTCAACGTAAGGATGGAAGAAAATTGAATAGCATTGTCAAGTGTTCAAGTAGTAGATACACAAGGGAATGAATGGCAACTTGCTAAACTAATATCATGTTGTATCAGCAAGGGTTTGAACCAACATAGGTACTGGAAACATGAACCAGGCAGGGGCTGTCGACAGCCAGGGAAGAGCTGTCGACAGGTACTGTCTTCCCAGAAGCAAAATCTTGAAGTCTGGCCACTGCTTGTCGATAGGCCAAGATCGGCTGTCGACAGGTAGGGGCTGTCTGTCGATAGGTACTGGTGTCTAGCACAATTTGGGTTTTGGGAACATTGTTTCTGTCGACACGTAGGTCATGGCTGTCGACAGGTGCTGTGTAAACTTCCAAAGAATGTTCAAAACTACCAAAGATTGGTTTACCAAGAACTCTTATAGTTCCTAACATAACTATAACATTATACCAACATGTCTAAACATCAAAATACCAAGCCAACCAACAAAGGAAGTGAATGAGGGAGACTACCGAAAGAGTAGTTCTCCTTAAAACAAACTCTTCTCTACTTCTATAGACCAGTTTACTCAACATAGTTGAAGTTAACATAGTCTCAGATTGAACCAACTTATGAAGGTAGAAAAGAACTAACACATAACTCCCCTAAGACTGAACGATGACATAAACATGGTGATGAACTCACTTCAACAAGGACTCGAAGAAAGAGATACAGAAAGAGGAGATTATGGAATGAATCCTACATAGCTTGAGGAGCAATGTTTCCACTCTGATGGCCTATAATTGATGGAAGGAAAGGAAGCCAAAGGTGCAGTACAACTGCCTCCGACAGCCACAATTGGTAGCACCTTCAGTTAGAAGCAGCAGCTCCTCTTGGCGCAACCCATGGCAGTTACCCACCAGCACCAAGGTGCACGCACAGCAACAACACAGTAGAAGGACAAGAACTGAAAAGAGTGAGAGAGTAGGAAGGAGACCAGCAGATGCTAGCGTTGGAAAGACTAGTATGCTAGTTATGGAGAGGTTTTTATAACTCATCAAAGCTCCCACGCATGAGGACACGCAGGCCCTTGGTGTGTCATAGTACAGTCGACACATTAACATGCACCCTTCACAGCTGAACAACTCATGTAAATATGTGTTAACCTCAGCCCCTTGTGTGCTGGCCTTCTCAGTGCCTCACACGTAGGCACTAAAAATTCCCCGAAAATTCCCACCGTAATTGGATCATAAATCGACTTGCCAAATAACCATCATCCAGTATGTCTAAATGGTGTCCATTGTGTTAAAATTTCAACCATAGGCTAATGTAATGATTTTACAAATTATGGTGATTTTAGTTTATTTTTTATAATTTATTTTATACTGGTGAAAAATCACCCGGAAAATAGTTGCGTCGGCTTAATCTCAAAATCCATACGTCATCTAATCTGGATATTTAAATTTATGATATCACCATATTTTTCTGGAAATTATGGTGTTCTCAAATTTCATGTTCGTTATAGTTTTCTGGTGTCACCCTGTCGGAGCGCGCACCTCTGTGTACGACACTGGGATAACGTTTGTTAATACTAATTTATCCCAGATATTATTATTTCAATATCATAATATTAATCAGGTCTAATAATCATATTATTCATGTTTTCCTAACAAATAAAATTTTTGAGGTGTTATAACTCTCCCCCACTAAAAGAATTTGGTCCTCCAAATTTTAACAACATAAGAGTATAGTTATTGACCTGTGAATAATTCTGGGTACTTGATTTTGATGGCATCTTCTAGCTCCCATGTTGCTTCTTCTTGTCCTCGCTTATTCCACTGAATCTTCAACAATGGAACTTCCTTGTTCCGAAGTTGCTTAATTTTTCGGTCTAGGATCTATACGGGTCTTTCTTCATACGCCGGATTTTCTAGTGCCTCCAGATCATGGTATTCAATAATGTGTTCTAGGTCATACACATACTTTCTCAACATTGACCCATGAAAAATATCATGTACATTAGACAACTGTGGCGGAAGTGCCAATTGGTATGTCATTTCCCCACTCTTTTCAGTTTTCAAATGGTTCAATATATCTCGGACTAAATTTTCCCTTAATACCGAATCTCCTGATTCCTCTTCGGGGTGATACTTTAAGAACACATGTTCTCCTTGATGAAATTATAGTTCCCTTCTTCGACGATCAGCGTAACTTTTCTATGGGTCTTGGGCAGTTTTCATGAATAGATATCATGTTAGGTTTTTCTTTACTTTGTGCTTAAATCCATGCTCTTGTTGGTAGAGTTGCACCATAATATGAATAATGTTTGGATTGTTAATCATGTTACATGTTAGGTGTATAGAGTACATATGTTCATGTCATGCATGTATTGATGATTAAGGTTAATTATGATAGAATGTTTACCATCAAGTTGTGTACTTTATTAAAATCTATGTGCAAGTGTCAAGAGAATATGATATATTTTACATCAAACAACAAGTTAAATGTGTGATAAAGTGATGGAATGCATGAGAATTTGGATAGATACCATGCTAGGAGTGTTCATTGTCTTGTACATAACCTTATGTTTTTAATCGGTAGAATTGTGCAATGACATGATAAATATTTGAATCATATACAATAGGATATATCATGTGTAGAGAACTTGTGTAGGTGTATGTTTAATTTGCATGATTTAATATGAGCATGTGTTAGTTAGGAACATGTTTGGGTGAATTATGTGTAGTTGACCATAAAAGCATGTGCCATGTAAATTGTTATGGTTAGAATGATAGCATGTGTTTCCTTATTGTTGGTAGCTTAGTGTGTATGTGATGTGTGTAAGGTTGATATTTTAGATTGCTTGCTGGGCCTTTTAGACTCATTCTTGCTTCGGCGTACATGTGTGATAGGTGGTTCTGTACTTGAAGAGAGGGTAGTGAAGGTCGAAACCAGAATCGAGAATAATAATTGTGGAGACCTTTTAGTAGTTATTTTATTTCATAGTATCACTAGTAGAAAAACAAGGATAGAAGGCAGTATTTTTCTGCCTTTTAAAGTGTAAAAATCTACCTTATGTTCTATTCAAATAGAAGGTGGATTATGTGTTCTTTTGGATCGTCTTCTATTCAATAGAAGGCAGAAAATGTATTTTAGAAGGCGAAATTTTATAAGGCAGCAATGATAATTATAGAAGACAAATTTTTTGCGCCTTAAAACTCGTGATAGAAGGCAGTTATAGCACCTATTAGATGACGGAAGTTTGTGTTGTCTATTTTTTTAGAAGGCTATACTTTCTGCCTTTTAAGATCTAATAGAAGGGAAATATTTTTGTCATCTATTCCTTTAGATGGTAGAAGATTTTGCCTTCTAAGCTGTCAAAATATATACGATAAGGAATTTTTTTTGCCTTCTATACTAACATCATATACAAACTATTATCTTTTAAAAGGATTCTTGTTCACTATATAACCTGTAAAAAATTTAATGGCAAATCCACTTAAAGACTTTTCTCAAATAAATTTTAATGACACAAATTTTTTTTTTTAAATATACAATGAAAACATTTTTTGACAATAGAAGATTACAAATATATGATATCAAATGACAAAAGATACAAAGTCATAAGTGCAAGTATAACATCTATATTATTATGATAATATACACTCAAAGTGCATTTGAGTACACAACTCTATTTAGAAATGTAAAAAGAAAAAGACTGTCTACAACTATCGAAATGTGAGAACCACATGATCTTCATAACATTGTAAGCATCCATCAGCATCTTCTCTTGAAAGTAACTAAAAAAAGATTTGTGACGGCCCTGGATATTTATGCCCATTAAGGCTCCATATCCAGATCCGCCTCCCGCGAATGGACCGAAGACTCGCAAGGGATCTCTCTAACAAGTGTCCAGTAAGAATATAAAAGACAACTACACAGTATAAGACACCAGAAAGTACATGTGCTCATACCTGCATATAATAATTTACAACCGTCCCATTCCATTATTACATGTCCAATTAAAAGTACAACTACTTGGGGCATACCCCGAGGGAGCACAAGCTCACACAAAAACTAACTACAACTCAATTGTTGGTGGTACAAGTCTGCCACAACACCGTTGCAAGCCAACACACGGCAAGGCCTGAAAAGAACTGTAGGGATGTGAGCCTCAACAAGTCATAGGGTGAGCAGGGGCTACCAAACAATAACAAAACTACGGACACCTCAACCCCAAGGGTCTCACTGGCACCACCAATAGCCAACCATTCATGTCACAACATTGAATTTAAACTGCAATTAAAGATAAACACATTAATTATTCACAACCTCGGAAAGTAAGAGGAAACAATAGGACTAGCTCCACACCACTAGTCCACTCAACAAAAGTAACGCCTCGCCTCAGCTCACAGGCAAACAGTCACAACCAATCTTTAAGCTATAAGCCGCACAGCAAATCACTGCCTAGGCTATAAGCTTCATAGGCGAGTCTCAAGTACGTGGGTATAGGTCTGCTAACCAAAGCTGGTCCTTTATACTCAACCACAATATGTCGAAAGCCACACACAGAATGGCAGGGCTGGCTACAACGGCCAATCCATGACACACGAAAACCATATACGGAAGCTTACTCAAGAAGGGTAAAGCACATTGAGTGGAGGTCACACCACATGACCTCCACGAAACACAGTTCCACGTCAACACCAGAAAAGACTGGTATACGACGTACCACCACAAACCATTACCACATGGGGTACAGGTACCTACTACCACAAGGTACCAGCACGGAAACCGCAAGTAAACCAGTGTCGTAACAGGGCACACCATAGCGAGCTAAACCACATTTGTGGTGAGTCAACACTCACCAACCATAACCAAAACTGTGCCACCACTCGGGCACACCACAAGATACCACCGCAGTCACAACTATGCCAACACCAGGGCACACCTCGAACGGGTCAAACCTCGACTACAAGTCACAAACTCAAGAGCCACAGCTAATGGCAAAGCACAAGTCGGAATGGAACAACGCCACCATACGAGAATGAACTACTGGCTGATCAGGCTAGTATCCAACCCGGACAACACAACACAAGAACAACCTCTCAATCTCGTAGCCACGGACCCTCAGTCCAGCTACGGCTCCACAAACTCACAAGTCAAGCAACTAACTGTGGAGACTAACAAACACCACCACTACCTGCATTCTCACACACTGCAGGCCTATGCCTGGCACCTTTAGGGACTCAGGCCTGAGCTCCCTAAAGTGAGGCACTGGAATAGGACTAGCTGGGGCCCAGTACGTCTACTGGTGTCCGTACCCCCAACCATGAGCGCCCTACAAGCGATTGCACACCCACAAACCAGCCGCTGCTGTACTGTCGTCTTTCCCTCAGCCAGACGTACAACTCAAACATAGGAGTGGGGTGTCCAGGAAGATGACACAGACCTCGACGGTACCACACTGTACCGGGACAAACCCTGAGCACAACAAACACATGTGCCTAGCTCACAAAGAACCTGGGGTACCCGACTAGAGAGGCATTCCGGAATAGGCGCCGGACCACCACACTCGGCAATACACAAACAACGACACTTACATGTTCCATTTTTATTACAAACCACGGTACATATCTGAGGAATAGCTTGTCTTGGTCACTCGTGACTCACAAGCTAACCTACACCATAACACACATATAAACCATATTAATAATAACACCACGGCCTGTCATCGGTCACCTTGTGACCTCCACTGCCACACTAACACAGTACACAATAATCACGTAATAACCATATTTATACTTTACTAATTATCCATCTAGGATAACTATAAAAGATCCTAAAGGATCAAGGCTAGGTTCAAACGTGAACCTCACTGCCACAACACCACGGACTAACCACAATAATTAGATACAATAAACACGACGACGTACGATGTGCCATGTACACAAACCATATGCACGGCTTCCAAATCACGTAGACACCACGTGTATAATACACCAGCCAGGTGCACCACACGTCATTCACATAAACAACATGTCCAACACATGGACAACAAGCTCCAAGAGCGCTACAGGTGCAAACGCACCACACATACTACGTAAACCAAGCCGATTATGTACATAACACATTAAACACATAAAACATGCCCACCTCGTGAGCAACACGCTTCGTGAGTGTAACAAGTGCACTGGCTCTACCTGTCATTGCCATGCACAACAAATACCACTAACCGGATATTCAAAATACAGAAAGCATGCATAACGGGACCTCTCGACTGAGGTCGCGACAAGAGGCAAGGTCGCCTTCAGAACGCGATGCCTAGACATGCCGCCACAGAAAACCACAACGCGACGGGTAAGGCTGTCGCAACCTTCTTGTGACAGAACCCTTGGTCGCCATCCGGTCGCGACCCTTTAATGTGTCGCTTTCCAAACTGGAACGCGACACATCGGGCTGTCGCGTTAAGACGCGATGCCCAGGGTCGTTGCCTTCATAGGCGCAAACCCTAATCTGGGAGCAATTCCACGGATCACCATTCAAACCATGATTATTCACTTTTTCCATGCTTTAATGGATGCCCTAGCATGGTACCTACTCTTTACAAAGCGGTAAACAACCTAACATGCAATTCACAATACAAATCGAGGTAGAACACCCTACCTTCATGAAGAATGTGCAAACCGACGATGGCACAGTGTAGCAACCCTAAATTTTTGGGAAAATAAAAATTTAAAATTTTATATTATTTAATTAGGAAATCAAATAAAAGGAAGATGTAGGAAATCAAATAAGGGAGAATTAAATAAAACCCATTAAAAGAAAAGGAGTAATGGGCTTTGCTATATTGACCCATTACAAATTAGTGGGCTAGAATAGAGATTTTAAAAAGGGGAATAATAAGAATACCTTAAATTCGGAGTTTAATTATCTCCTAATTAGAAAGGGGTTATTAATGCAATAAAAGTGGCAATTAGAGTTGGAATAGGATTCCTATACCTACCCCATATAGTCTAGCACGAATTTAGATACTATCCTAACCCAATTAGAGATTGGAAAGCAAGAGAGGAAAGGTGGAGTTAGGAAATCTCAGAATTAAGAGGAATTTGAGTACTAGTAGGAATGAGAACTTGTGTTTACATAAATACATCTCTTAAACCCTCTTGGCCGACCCTAGCTCATTGCCAAAGGTTGTTGGACGTGGAGAAGAGGCCAAGGAGGAGAGGATCTCGTGGGGAGAAGGAGTTCTTGGAGCTTCTTCCTCGTTCTGGAGTTCTAAGCCCTAGAGATAAATCGAGTCAAAGGTAGGCATTCTCACAAGCTAAAATTCTGAAATCTTGTCTGTAGGTTCTCCTACCCTCTTGAACGAACCCCCAAGTTTCATATTTTTCCATCGATCAATCTTTTCTATAAACTTTCAAAGTTCTGTACACTTCATCCCCAAGCCCTTTTCGTTATTGCATATCTTTGAATCCACTCGTCCTCTTGTCATGAAACTTTTTGAGTAAATACTGAGGGTTTATTTCATCTTTTGCCCCTGAAAGCCCTAATTTGATTCACTCTAGTTGCGAATAAATCGTCTATTCCAAGTTGCTCACTGGTCTTGTTCTTCAAGTTGCATGAATTTAAAACGTATCAAGTTTCTTGAAAACTGCAAATTCCTATTTATTGCATGTACCCTGGCATGTCTAGAGTTGTTAGAATTTGTTTCACGAATTTTCATAAACCATGTGATTTGTTCTAATTTTTCAAAGCACCCTGTATCAATTTGATTCAAGTTGGCCCGCAATCCAAGCCTGGTCTGATTCCTGTCAGATCCAGGTACAAACCACGAGATTGCGACGGCCGATATGTCACCTTCTGAGGTCCGATTGCGACAGCCTACCCATCGCGTTCAGAAAGCGCAGGTGAGTCGTCGCTATCCCTGTACCTGTCCTGTCGCGACCCTTTCCCTCCTCTGTCGCGTTCACAAGGCCGTCGCGACAGTACCCTGTCGCGATCTGCCTACCCCTGTCGCAATCCTTACTAGCCTATGTCACCTTCACAGGTTTTTGATGAAAACCCATAAAATTATTTTTTTCGCCTTTTTACAGTTATACCCCCAGTCAAAAAAAAAAACTTGTTTTCAAAAATGGAGCTACGTTGATGATTTTAAAATACATATTCGACTTCTTTTCTAGCTATGATTTCTCTTACACATGCACACACATGAACCATCCATATATGGCTGAAATCTGGCATAAAATATCTCTAATGTATCTGGTAATTTATTGCAATAAAGTATATTAATTACCCTATTTTAAAGGACTGTATTCGTTTCTTGCATGGTTTATGTATCGATATCGACGCTCCACTGTTCTAGAATTCCTCTAGAACGTCGAGCACCTATTTTATATACACACTTTACTTGGCTTGTGGTGAACTCTCCTTCGGATATTCCTTTCGCCCGACTAGTGAACTCTTGCACAAGGCCTCCGTAAGTCTCCTCTGATCATGGATTCCCACATGGTCGACGAGCCAGTTGTACCCTAACACCCATTACACCTTTAGGGATCGATATGATCCAAACGACTATTAGAAGTTCGCTCTTACCTTGAATCACGTCGGACCTCTGGACTTGTGCATAACATGGCCAGTGGTTGGGTCGTGAGTTCCACCTGACTGCCAACACAAGTGCGCGTGTTGTGCAACTGTACTATCGCCTGTTTACTCGTCGCATTACGTGCAATGTCCACTAGCTCTCATCTGTACTCTACTCGCTCGTCTATTCACATTCACTCTACAATCTCATCTATTCATCTAGTGCTCTCATCTACTTCTTGTACTCTATACTGGCCATTGACTGATTGTCTAAAGATAAACAATATAACCAATGCCTGGCAATATATAAAGGGCCCGATCTGGTCCTGGGATGTTCGACCGAAAGTGCTAGTGCCATGGGAGTTAAATGATCAGAGTGTTTGGCATTACACTCAAGTGCTATCTATCTCGACTATCTATATGACAATCAAAACACAAAACGTGCTATACTCTCTCGATATCTAGAATGACAAACAAGTGCTATACTCGTCGTGCTATTACCATACTTGTGCTAGTTGCTATGGCCATCCTGCTATTCGTGCTATACTCGATGCTTGTGCTAGTTTGGAAACTATACTCGATTTCATGCTATTGTGCTATCTTGTTACATGTGGCTATCTCTTGCTATATTTTGACTCTCTTGTACCTGCTATCTTTAGATGCTCTGCCATTAAATGCGTTAATTATTTAAAGCTTGCTTGAGCCTGAGATTTAAGTCCTACTGGGCGTTATCGCTCACCCTACGTTATTTGATGTTGTGTTCTCAGGTGAGACCGAGGATGACACATACACTCAGGAGGAAGGGAATGACCAAGAGTGAAGCCAGGAGTGCCCTCGAGTCGTTATGTTATCTTAGAGTTGTAGTTAGTTATTTCCTTCTATTGCAATGTAATTGGGCCCTAAAGAATGGCTCTTATATTAGTGGTTGTAACTAGACATTGGAAAGGTTATTAATGAGAAAGAATTGTTTTAGTATTATTCAATGTGCAATGGTTTGATGTCTAGTACTCGCTCTTTACCCTTTTCTTGGAACTGCCTCCGCGCTCCGATATTCCACGTTGGGGCGTGACACACAGCGTCTCCCCCACTTCAAGCGATGTCCTCACAACGAGAGCGCGATGAAAACACCACAAAAACCTCGAATCGCCCAAAACCACCACAGCAGCTCCTCCTGGGCCGAGTAGAGCTTGCCCCAGCTCTGTCTGGCCAAAACTCTCTTAAAAACGCACAGCGGTTGGGATCGCGACGTACACCCCGTCGCGCTATGATCGCGACTTAGGTGACCGTTGCCTTCCCAGGCGGACGTCAGCTGACTGCCCGATGAGTGACACGCGGCAGCCATGCAGAGGATGTCTGCCAAACAGTGGTAACAAGAACGTGACCCCAAGAGCCGTCGTGTTCAGATCGCGACGCAAGCCTCCGTCGCGTTCACAGCCAGAAAAGTCATTAATGGTCCACAATATAACTGCTTGCATCTTAATTATTCTTTTCATACGGCATCATAAGTCTCTACACCTCCATGCCTAGTAATTTCAATTCATGAATCAGAGGTTGAAGATATACATCAATTTTCTTTCCTGGTGACTTCTCACTAGGTATGATAGAAGATAATATCAAGTTAGATTCTTTCATGCACATCCTGGTGGCAAGTTATAAGGTATTAGAACAACATGCCATATACTGTAAGTACTTGATGGTGATCTAAATGGATTAAACCCATCACTTGCCAAACCAAGTCTACATTGAAATCTCTGATGAAAATGATACATGTTCACGATCAAATCTTGCCAACTACAGAGTCAGCTGGATGCCTTAATTTTCCATCATTTTTTTGTGCGACCATCTGCATGCCATGTCATGAAAGAGGCTATTTTTGAAGCATATATAACCTTTGTGACCATGGTAGTAAAGGAAAATTGTGCAATGTCTGCTTTGGTATTTTTTTCCCTTTTTCATATCCCATCTGTTGCCCTTTATGTACGGCAGCAAGGTAACCTAGAGGGGGGGGGGGGGTGAATAGGTTTTTCTGAAATCTGAAATCAAAACGTGAACACTTAAAATTTGGTTAGTGTTAGTGTGATGAAGAGTGGCAGTGCGGAAGCAAAAGAACAATCACACAAAAGGACACAAGAGATTTATCCTGGTCGGGCCTTCCCACATGGAAGTCCTACGTCCAGTCCCCAAGCAAACTCTTGAACGAAACCCAGTGTGTCCTAGTTTATTGCAATGAGAACACCATAAATATAGATTGTTTTGTTGTTCTTATTTTCTTTGTGCTGAGTTTTTAGAATGAGATTTCTGTAACCTTTTTCTTTTACAGGGGTCTTTTCCTGGGCATCTTGGTTTCTTTTACAAATTTTGGTAGGGGATATTTTCTGGAATTATGGCTTGTTTTCCTTTTTCTGGAGGTATGTATCCAAGTCCTTGTTTGTTATTTCTAGATTTGACCCTTTTAGACATAGAGCTAAAGAAGTTTTTCCTTTTGTTAATTTTCTAACCGATTCTTTTAGGTAAAGATTTTCTTCAGTTAGAGTTTTTAATTTTTCTTCTAACTCTAACTTTTCATTGTCCTTATTTTTAAAATTTTCATTCAAAAGATAATATTATCTTATTGTCCTTTAATTGTTTTTCTAGTTGCTCCAGTTCGGATTTAAGATCAGAATTGGTGTTTTCTAAGCAAGTAGAGTTATTTTTTTCGATTTTTTAGTTCTTTTACAACCCCCTTATGTTTTTCATATAGTTCATTAAAGACTTCTTCTAAGTCTTCTGATTCTGACCCTGAATCTTTGCAAAATTAAAAAATGAGTCAGAATGTACCTTATCTAGTCCACCATAAGGGCTAGATTTACCTGTTCCTTTTCGGAATCTGAGCTTGTGACCTCATCATTTTCCCAAGCAGCCGCCATGGCTTTTCTTTTAAATTTCTTGTGCTGTCTTGGGCTTATCAGTTTGACCAATCTTCTTGAGCCTTGGACAATCTGGTCTCAGATGTCCAGGTTTTCTGCATTTATAGCAGACTGGTTCTTTCTCTTTTTCTCTTTCTTTGGATCCTTCTTGATCCGTTTTTCTTCTTCTTCAAATCTTCTGAAGCTTGGACAATACTTCATCCATATTATAGTCTTCAGAATCTGCATCCTGGGAACTAGAAGAAGAGGTGGAAGGAGCAGCTACAACTTTAAGAGCATTAGTACATTTCTTCGTAGATGAGCTTTCAGATAATCGCTCTATATTTATTTCATGTGCCATGAGAGAACCTATTAAATTATCAATTGATAATTTAGTTAAATCATGGGCCTCTTCAATAGCAGTTACCTTAGGTATCCATGAAATAGTTAAGGACTTAAGTATTTTTCTAACGGTTTCTTCATTAGAAAGAATTTTTCGAAGAGAATTTAAACCTACTACTATACTTGAAAATCTATTATACATAGTAGTAATGTTTTCATTTGGAAGCATTTTAAATTGCTCATATGAGAGATAAGAATATCTATCCTAGTTTGTTTTACTTTATCTGTTCCTTCATAGGTTATCTGCAATCTATCCCATTTCTTTAGCAGATTTACATGCAGAAACTCTACTGAACTCTCTTTTAGATAGAGCACACCATAGATAGTTTTTAGCCTTAAAGTTTAGAGATAGCTTACTCTTATCAGTTGTTGTAATGGAAGTAGTGCCTTCAAATGGAATAATAATGAAATCATTACCTCTATTACCTGCCACAGTTCAAAGTCTGTGCCTCGAATGAAGCATTCCATCCTCATCTTCAATATTGATAATTCTCCATCGAAGAAGAATGGAGGTCGGTGACGGATTGGCCTCCAGCATATCCTTGAGCTGCCATGCATCTTTGCTCAAGATCGTTGGATCTTCTGAAAGGTCACAGACCCTCTCTGATACCACTTGTTGGCCCTTTATGTACGGCAGCAAGGTAACCTAGAAGGGGGGGGGGGGGGGGGGGGGGGGGGGGGGGTAATAGGTTTTTCTGAAATCTGAAATCAAAACGTGAACACTTAAAGTTTGGTTAGTGTTAGTGTGATGAAGAGTGGCAGTGCGGAAGCAAAAGAACAATCACACAAAAGGACACAGGAGAGTTATCCTGGTTTGGCCCTTCCCACATGGAAGTCCTACGTCCAGTCCCCAAGCAAACTCTTGGGATTTCACTAACCGAAGGTACAGTCCCCTTCAAGGACACTACAACACCCTGGATACCCCACCAGGTCTTCTTCTCTTTCCGGGCAAGAAGGCAGCCCACTTCTTTTCTAGGCTCAGAAGCAAACCTACTTCTTTTACAGGTCAGAAGTAAACCTCTGGAACAAACCCCAGTGCGGTTCTGCTAGACTTAAACCCCCAGCTAGGTCCTGTTGGTACAACCCCAACAAGGTTCTGCTAGACACTAACCTCTAGCTAGGTTACACACTGTATACAGTCCTACAGCTGGATAGAAATCTTTCTTAGAAAAGAAAGATCAGACTGAGAGCTATTACAAGATGAACACTCAGGACTTAGCTCACAGTCACAGACTCTCCCCCAAGATTACAATGAGCACAGGGAGAATGGAAGAGAAGAAGGCTTGAAGGCGATGAAGACTTCTGCTTTGAAAGCTTCTGTAGATTTTGGCTCGAGCTCTTCTCTCTTTCTCTGAGTGTTTGTGGCGTGAAGGTTCTTCTCACAGTTGTACACTCCTTGAAGGATTTTCAGGAAGGCTCTCCTTTTGTTCTTCAGCAATGCTTCATCTTTTATATGAGCAGCTTGAATGGATCCGTTGAAGAGATCCGTTGGAGTTCTAGCCGTTGCTCATCTCCTCTTCATTTGTCTTAATCAGACTCTGATGGTCTTCGAGGTCTGTACACATAGAAGAAAGTGTTAGCATAAAAGAGTGTTTATGATAAACGATGCATAGTACTGTGCTTCTGCTAACATACTGAAAATAGTAGGTCATATCTTTCTGACAAGATTATGCATGCAGCTTTTTGTCAGAACAATATTTGACTTTTCATTAAGCGCCAAAATATTTGAAATATAAGGCAATCTGTGTTGATCAGAATCCATGAAGAAATCGTTATGAGCATGACTTATGAAATCGTTATGTGAAGAGTCGTGATCATTTGTAAATAAATCATTTGAGAGCAAATCGTTGTCTCACTTAAGAAATCGATGTGATCACTTATGAAATCGTTATGCAAGAAATCGTTGTGATCACCTGAAGAAATCGATGTGATCACTTATGAAATCGTTATGAGACCCAAATCGATGTGATCACTTATGAAATCTTACGAGACCCAATGATGTGAACTTATCAAATCGTTTGAGAATGAAACGATATGAGGGCAAATCGTTGTGGCTATATGAGGAATCGTTCTGAGATCGATTTCTTAACAAATCGTTATGGCCACTTAGCGAATCGTTCTGAGATCGATTCTTAAAATCGTTATGGCCACTTAGCGAAGTCGTTGAGCTTTTTAAAAAATCAATTAAAATAAAATCGTTGTAGGCTTATTAAATCAATTAAAACCAAATCGATTGTAGCGCTTATTAATTTGGCACTTAAACTGAAATCGATGTATATTGATTAAACATCGATTTTATCATTTTAGTGCGCCATATTGCATCAATGTGAGACTCAGCATTTTTCTATGAGATTGATGCGACACAGATGAAACAAAATATTCAATTTAAGTTACATCATAAATTTTATTATCACCAAAATACAAGAACAAATAGAGAGTGGTTCAACAATCTCCCACTTTTTAGTGATGACAAAATTTATGAGAATTTTCTGACAAGAATATATAAAGCATAGAGGTTTCAGAAAATTCATACAAACTCTCCCCCTTTTTGTCACTAAACAAAAAGGAAGGATCTTACCATGGATTTCTCTTCCCCTTTAAGAGAATTTCTTACCATTGAGGGGTTCAACAATAATAGTTGATAAGGAATGACTCCCCATAATCTGTGCTCCCCCTGAGCATGAGACTCCCCCTTTTTGTGAGGCAAGTTAGATCTTGTTATTCTGGACTTTTGACATGTTGTTTGTCAAGTCTTCAGAATTATTCCCTGCATTTTAAAAAAACTTACAGACATTGTGTAGTAGCAACATAAACACATTCAATCCTTATGACTACTCTCTCTTCAGATATGATTTGAGTGAAGAGCCTGCAGTCATCCTTGCCTTGAGCACCTTGATCCTGAGCTCCAGGGCTACCTGCACACAACTTATTCATAAATAGGTACCCAAATCTTTTTAGGTCCTTGATGTTTAGATGAATGAAAATATCCTTTAGGGATCCAAACTAAATGCCTTGTTGTTCAGGTGTTTACAGTGTGTCCTAGTTTATTGCAATGAGAACAACCATGAATATAGATTGTTTTGTTGTTCTTATTTTCTTTGTGCTGAGTTTTTAGAATGAGATTTCTATAACCTTTTTTTTTCAGGGGTCTTTTCCCGGGCATCTTGGTTTCTTTTACAATTTTGGTAGGGGATATTTTCTGGAATTATGGCTTGTTTTCCTTTTTCTGGAGGTATGTATCCAAGTCCTTGTTTGTTATTTCCAGATTTTGACCCTTTTAGACATAGAGCTAAAGAGGTTTTTCTCTTTGTTAATTTTCTAACCGATTTTTTAGGTAAGATTTTCTTCAGTTAGAGTTTTAATTTTTCTTCTAACTCTAACTTTTCATTGTCCTTATTTTTAAAATTTTCATACAAAAGATAAATATTATCTTTATTGTCCTTTAATTGTTTTGTAGTTGCTCCAGTTCGGATTAAGATCAGAACTGGTGTTTCTAAGCAGTAGAGTTTTTTTCCGATTTTTTAGTTCTTTTACAACCCCCTATGTTTTTCATATAGTTCACTAAAGACTTCTTCTAAGTCTTCTGATTCTGACCCTGAATCTTTGCAAGAATAAAAAAATGAGTCAGAATGTACCTTATCTAGTCCCACCATAAGGGCTAGATTTACCTGTTCCTTTTCGGAATCTGAGCTTGATGATTTTGAGCTTGTGACCTCATCATTTTCCAAGCAGTCGCCATGGCTTTCTTTTAAATTTCTTGTGCTGCTTCTTGGGCTTATCAGTTTGACCAATCTTCTTGAGCCTTGGACAATCTGGTCTCAGATGTCCAGGTTTTCTGCATTCATAGTAGACTGGTTCTTTCTCGTTTTCTCTTTTCTTTGGATCCTTCTTGATCTGTTTTTCTTCTTCTTCAAAATCTTCTGAAGCTTGGACAATACTTCATCCATATTATAGTCTTCAGAATCTGCATCCTGGGAACTAGAAGAAGAGGTGGAAGGAGCAGCTACAACTTTAAGAGCATTAGTACATTTCTTCGTAGATGAGCTTTCAGATAATCGCTCTATTTTTTTTCATGTGCCATGAGAGAACCTATTAAATTATCAATTGATAATTTAGTTAAATCATGGGCCTTTCAATAGTAGTTACGTTAGGTGTCCATGAAATAGTTAAGGACCTAAGTATTTTTCTAACGGTTTCTTCATTAGAAGAATTTTTCGAAGAGAATTTAAACCTACTACTATACTTGAAAATCTATTATCATAGTAGTAATGTTTTCATTTGGAAGCATTTTAAATTGCTCATATTGAGAGATAAGAATATCTATCCTAGTTTGTTTTACTTTATCTGTTCCTTCATAGGTTATCTGCAATCTATCCATATTTCTTTAGCAGATTTACATGCAGAAACTCTACTGAACTCTCTTTTAGATAGAGCACAAATAGATAGTTTTTAGCCTTAAAGTTAGAGATAGCTTACTCTTATCAGCTTGTAATGGAAGTAGTGCCTTCAACTGGAACAATAATGAATCACCTACCTCTATTACCTGCCACAGTTCAAAGTCTGTGCCTCGAATGAAGCATTCCATCCTCATCTTCCAATATTGATAATCTTCTCCATCGAAGAATGGAGGTCTGGTGACGGATTGGCCTTCGCATATCCTTGAGCTGCCATGCATCTTTGCTCTAAGATCGTTGGATCTTCTTGAAAGTTCAGAGACCCTCTCTGATACCACTTGTTGGACCTTTATGTACGGCAGTAAGGTAACCTAGAAGGGGGGGGGGGGGGTGAATAGGTTTTTCTGAAATCTGAAATCAAAACGTGAACACTTAATAGTTTGGTTAGTGTTAGGGTTAGTGTGATGAAGAGTGGTATGCGGAAGCAAAAGAACAATCACACAAAAGGACACAGGAGATTTATCCTGGTTCGGCCCTTCCCACATGGAAGTCCTACGTCCAGTCCCCAAGCAAACTCTTGGAATTTCACTAACCGAAGGTACAGTCCCCTTCAAGGACACTACAACACCTTGGATACCCTACCAGGTCTTCTTCTGTTTCTTTCCCGAGCAAGAAGGCAGCCCACTTCTTTCTAGCTCAGAAGCAAACCTACTTCTTTATAGGTTAGAAGAACCTCCTGGAACAAACCCCAGTGCGGTTCTGCTAGACTTAAACCCCCAGCTAGGTCTGTTGGTACAAACCCCAACAAGGTTCTGCTAGACACTAACCTCTAGCTAGGTTACACACTGTATACAGTCCTACAGCTGGATAGAAATCTTTCTTAGAAAGAAAGATCAGACTGAGAGCTATTACAAGATGAACACTCAGGACTTAGCTCACAGTCACAGACTCTCCCCCAAGATTACAATGAGCACAGGGAGAATGGAAGAGAAGAAGGCTTGAAGGGGATGAAGATTTCTGCTTTGAAAGCTTCTGTAGATTTTTGGCTCGAGCTCTTCTCTCTTTCTCTGAGTTTTTGTTGCGTGAAGGTTCTTCTCATAGTTGTACACTCCTTGAAGGATTGTCAGGAAGGCTCTCCTTTTGTTTCTTCAGCAAGCTTCATCTTTTATATGAGCAGCTTGAATGGATCCGTTGAAGAGCCGTTGGAGTTCTAGCCGTTGCTCATCTCCTCTTCATTTGTCTTAATCAGACTCTGATGGTCTTTGAGGTCTGTACACATAGAAGAAAGTGTTAGCATAAAAGAGTGTTTTTGATAAATGATGCATAGTTTGTGCTTCTGCTAACATACTGAAAATAGTAGGTCATATCTTTTTCTGACAAGATTATGCATGCAGCTTTTGGTCATAAGATATTTGACTTTTCATTTAAGCGCCAAGCATATTGAAATATAAAGGCAATCTATGTTGATCAGATCCATGAAGAAATCGTTATGAGCATGACTTGAAATCGTTATGTGAAGAGTCGTTGCTCATTTGTAAATAAATCGTTGTGAGAGTAAATCGTTGTCTCACTTAAGAAATCGATGTGATCACTTATGAAATCGTTGTGATCACCTGAAGAAACGATGTGATCACTTATGAAATCGTTATGAGACCCAAATCGATGTGATCACTTATGAAATCGTTACGAGACCCAAATCGATGTGAAACTTATCAAATCATTATGAGAACGAAAACGGTATGAGGCTAAATGGTTGTGGCTATAAGAGGAATCGTTCTGAGATCGATTTCTTAAGAAATCGTTATGGCCACTTAGCGAATCGTTCTGAGATCGATTTCTTAACAAATCGTTATGGCCACTTAGCGAAGTCGTTGTAGTGCTTTTTAAAAATCAATTAAAATAAAATCATTGTAGCGCTTATTAAATCAATTAAAACCAAATCGATGTAGCGCTTATTAATTTGGCACTTAAACTGAAATCGATGTATATTATTAAACATTGATTTTATCATTTTAGTAGGCCATATTGCATCAATGTGAGACTCAACATTTTGCTATGAGATTGATGCGACACAGATGAAACAAAAATTCAATTTAAGTTACATCATAATTTTTATATCACCAAAACAAGAACAAATAGAGAGTGGTTCAACACCATCTATCTGAACCACATCTGCACAATTATGTAACCATCTATTTTTGTTCCTTGCCAAAACAACATACAATTATTTTCACATGCATCTATTTTTTCATAATCAAGTCCAAGATCTTTTATCATTTTCTGTTTGATAGAAAGTCTCAGGTAATTCATTTGGCTCTGGAAATGCATCTCTTAATAACTCAATAAGTGCACTGGCAGATGTATCAGACCACCCATAAAGAGGTTTTATATTAAACAAACTTAACAAGAAATGAGAGTTTGCTATATTTCTTACATCCTGGGTACAACTCCTTTTCAGCATTTTCTAGCAACTGATAAAATTTTTTAGCATCAACACCAATTTTATTCCTGATCTGATTTTGTTGTTCTATCTGTTCCTCATGCATCAATGGAACTCCAAATGCATCGTGAATCATCTCATGCATATCATCACCAACTATATAATTACTTGATGATGCAATATCTTTATGTTGCATTGCTCTTTTTTCTCCATGAAATGTCCAAACAGTGTATGACAACATCATACCTTTGAATAGTAAATGTTCTGCAACTTTCTTTGTTCATAATAAGGTAAGATTGCAACAATCACTACATGGACATCTACTAACATTCTTTGATCCTGCATTTGCTAAGGCAACCTTCAAGAATTCAGCCACCCCACTTAAGTATTCTGGACTGTTACGAGACTTACCAATCCAACTTCAATATTTGGAGGATTAGATGTTATTTCTAATTTAGTAAATAAAAAGCGCAATATTATTACTGTCTTCTATTTATTAGATTTTATAAGGCATAATTTAATTGTGCCTTTAATAGAGAAGATTTAATATGAAGAGAAGACAGAACTTTATTTTGCCTTCTAAAATTTAAAATAAAAGTCACAACTAATTTCTGCCTTTTATAGGTAAGTTTTTAATAGTTTATGAATAATGTTATCATATGGGTAATGTAATAGACAATGTAGTCTCTTTTAAAATTGTAATAATGTGGACTCTATCACTTCTTTTACTATATAGACTGTGGAATGTGTGATGGATGGATTAAACTAAAGTGAGTTATTTCTTTTATTTCCATTGTACTCATATGTTATTCATGTACATATCAACCTATCGTTTAGTGTTGGGTTACTATCCCACTGTGACGGCGTTCTTTGTACTGATGGAGATTAGTATAATCGTACCGGTTACGAGGAGGGTCGTTACATGATGATACCCGGACCTTAAATCAATCTTGGAAAAACACTGAGCTCCAGACAATTGATCAAATAGATTATCGATTCTTGGAAGTGGGTACTTATTCTTTATAGTCAACTGATTCTGTAACGACCCTCCTTATACTGGTACGATTATACCAATCCACATCGGTATAATGAACGCTGTCACAGTGAGACATTGACCCAACGATTACAATAAGCTGAGATGTACACAAATATTGGCATAGAACAATAGAAATAAAAATAACTAAATATCATTCTTATCCATCATCATCATTAAATATCCACAGTCTGAATAGCATTTAACGAAAAAGCTAAAGTCCATATAATTACAATTCTAAATCAAATTACATTGTTCAGATGAGATACATCACTTGTTCACTGCATACTTATGAAAAGGAAATTACAATGAAGAGATCTCCACACTAAAAGCTACTCCTCTCGCTCGAAGTCGCTCCTAACTATCTCCTCGGAAGAAGTGGAGACACCTGCACCTGTACGCTGAAGCAAGAATGAGTCTAAAGACCCAGCAAGCAATCCATATACATCATCCTTGCACACATCATATGTACATGCTAACATTCAATGGAAGTAATTTACAGATGTAGCATGGTTCATACAGTTTAAACTACTAAGCATGGAACTTATAGCATTAGAGACACATTACACATGCTTTATTTTACTTACAACAATTAAATAAAGAACCTATAACATGCGTTCTACACAATTTGATCAACATGCTTAAGCAATTCAAAACCCATTCAAATCATATTACAATGCACAGAACCTAAACATGGAACTACTCATAATGTAAGCATCACCCCTAGCATGGATTCTATTTTAACTCGCATGAATTTAATACAATTACACATACAATTTACTGCTGTTTTAACATAAATTAAACATAATTACAATGTTTTACATTTGTTCACATGCTATCACATTCACATATTCATTTACACTTTGTACATTTCACAATTCACTTGCACTTATGCTAATTTCACATTTAAATGGCATGACACATAGTCCAAACCACCACTAGAAGGACACCATAACACATATACTTATCCATCACCTAGGCAATGCAGTAATGGATCTTGGTTAACTGCGCAGAACCGGGAGAAGCACTCTCCACCCTAACCAGTGGAACTTGTCCACCTCCAGGATTTCATCCTATTTGCCCATAGGATTTCACACACTATGAACCTTCCCGTAGGGACTTTACTATGGTACAATTCCACAGCTCTCTATGGTAGCAGTGTCACTAATGGCACATTTTTAAACACATTTCACTTAAATTACCCATTTACTTACATGGTTCACATGCACTAATCATTTTATACTAATGCACTTAAACACACACACATGAGTTCTCATTTACTGATTTCAACCTTTCTGTTCCAATTGACAAATAATCATAACAAAGATCTAATCATGCTGAAATTTACTGAATCACATCAAATCACATTAAACATACTCACATGGTCATTTTCCTGTTATAAATTACAAATTACTTACTATTGTCCAAACAATATAAATTTTTACCACTGACTACTCATAGGTTAATCATCACATATACAAATTTGTAGATTTTTTGAAAACATATACAATTTTATGATAATTAACAAGCATTCTGCAGATTTATCAAGAAACTTAACTAAGCATGTTTTATAGTATTACAGTTGTATTTAGCAGTTCCAGAACCTATATTCAGAAGTGATACATTACATAAATTTTTTTGACATTTTAACATGGACAATATTTCATTTGAAATTAAAAACAGGAAAATTCATGCTCATTGTTCTATTTCCAGAATTCTAATAATTTACACAATAAATAGTAATTTGCCCAAATCTCATGACATGACCTGTCATATGTATATAACCCATAGAATTTTTTTGAAACTCTAATTGAACACGAATCTATGTAAACAATAATTAATAAGGCTAAATCATGCTCAATGTTTCATTTCAGAAATTCCAGTAATTAGTACAATGCACGAAAATTCAACACAATCCCATGGCATGTTCTACTGGTTATACTTCACCACACAGAATTTTTATAGCATATACTTATGTTTAGAAATCTGGAATTTAGGTCACAACATCAAAACATGTATTCTGTCAAAATTGATAAACTTGGCGGCACAGAGGCTGCCGCCAACATGAGTTAACATCACCAGATGCGGCCGCCAACCTTGGATCTTAACGGCACTAGATGCTGCCATTAAGTTCTTATATGTGCAAACACAGACTGAACACAGAAAATTGATGAAGGGGGGTTCCAGGACACAAGGGAAAATCTATAAAATTCCTAGGACCTACTAGACATGGGTAGGGACGAAGTGTACAAGTTACTTTCCTCTTAGAAATCTACTAACGAAATTATTTACCGACGATGCTCTCCTCGGCCAGTGTCAAGAAGTGCTCCAATCTCTCCTTGATCCGACTTCTGTGTGATGGATAAAGCACGTCGGAGTCGGGGAAGCTTCACAGATGAACCAAGTCCCTTCTAGTCAAAGAAGATCGTCGGAAGGAGCTTCCAAACGCCAGATTCAGATCTCCAAAGTCTCAGTTCACACAGAAAGTTAGCGTTTTTGAAAAAACGGCCAAAGGGTCTAATCTGGCCGCAAGAGGGGGTTTTTATAAGCCAATGGGTTTTGGGGTATGCGAAGATAGGGTGCCCGACTATTGGGAGTCGATTTCCTAAACAGGGGCCGAAGAAATCGCGAGCGTTTCTGGATCTGAAGCCACAATAAATCTGGGAGATAGACGTCCACATACTTGGCCGCCTACCAGGAGTTAACATCCATCGATTTGGACGTTGACTACCCTTTAACGTCAATTCATATTGACGCCAATTGGTCTTTCGGCCAGAACACAAAATTGCAGAAAACCTTGCTTACACTATGTACATACATGCAAATAATAATGTATAATTTAAATACTAGCTATACAATGTAAATACAAACATCATATACATAACAACCATATATATGCATATGTACAATGATACTCAAATAATATGTACATAAATATTTACATGCATATACATGGCACTATACACAAGTATCGAATCAACACATGGCAAAAATAAAAGGACAAAATTGGAGGGCCTTACACCCTCTCCCCCTTAAAGAAACTTCGTCCTCGAAGTTAGAATGACACTACTCAAATAATTGGGGATACTTCTTCTTCATAGCATCCTCAAGCTCCCAAGTAGCATCCTCTCGCGAGAAGTTGTGCCATAACACCTTCACTAACGCAATGCTCTTGTTCCAGAGATGTGAACCTTCCAGTCAAGAATAGCTATTGGTTGCTCCACATATGACAGATCTGGCTGGATCTCCACTGGCTCATGACTAATAACATGAGATGGATCTCGGACATACCTCCTGAGCATAGATATGTGGAATACAAGATGAACACTAGCTAATGCCGGAGGTAAAGCTAGCTCATATGCCCTGCTACCCAAATGTCTGAGAATCTCATACGGGCCAATGAATCTAGGACTTAGCTTACCATGCCTGCAATCTGACAACACCTTGAGTAGGTGAAATCTTTAGAAAGACATGCTTGCCAACCTCGAAATCCAAATCCTTCCTTCTGTTGTCGGTGTAACTCTTCCCTATCCTGCGCCGCAACAAGCCTCTTCCTAATAAGCTAGATCTTATCTCCAAAGTCTCCTAAACTATCTCCAGACCGATCAACTGCTATCACCAGTCTCCTCCCAACATAAAGGAGATCTACAAGGCCTTCCATACAATGCTCAAATGGAGCCATACCAATACTCGCATGAAAGCTGTTGTTATATGCGAACTCCACAAGAGGTAAATGCGCTCCCAATCATCCTTCCAATCCAACACAACTCCTCTCGGACTGTCCATTTGTCCTGGGATGGAATGCCGACTAAGCTTCAACTCAGAACCTAATGCATCCTGAAGACCCTTCCACAACCCCGAAGTAAATCTCGGATCCTGATCCAAAATGATCGACTTCGACACACCATACAATCTAATAATGCTACTAACATACAATCTAGCTAAGCTCTCAACCGACTGCTTCTTCTTCATAGGCAAAAAATGCAAAGTCTTACAGAATCTATCTACAATCACCCAAATCGAGTCCTTGCCCCTCCTTGATCTTGGCAAACCTATTACAAAATCCATAGTGACAACCTCCCACTTCCATACTGGGATTTCCATCTTCTGCAAAAGACCAGATGGTCGCTGTTGCTCGACCTTCACTTATTGGCATAATAAGCACCTAGAAACATAATTCGCTACGTCCTTCTTCATGCCAGACCACCAAAATGATCTCTTCAAATCCTGGTACATCTTATTGTTACCCGGATGAATAGAGAATCTAGACCTATGAGCTTCCGCAAGAACATGCTCACGGACATCCACTATATCGGAACACAAACTCGGTGATGAAATCTAATCACTCCATTCTCATCACGAGCAATGCCTGCCTTGCCCACTAACTCCTGGAGTCTAGGGTCGGCCTTCTGCTGCTCGATTACTTCATCTAGGACAGTGGACCGAATGACAAATGAGCTACGAAGGCCTAACATAACAATGGCTCTAACTCAGTCATCGCACAAGCAGCATCCTCCAACGTCTTCCAATCCTGCTGGAGTAAAGACCTCTTCCTACCAAGAGCATCCGCTACGACATTTGCCTTTCCAGGATGATACTGAAGGTCGAAGTCTGAGTCCTTAAGGAACTCAATCCATCTTCTCTGCCGCAGGTTTAATTCCTTTTGGGAGAAAAGATACCTCAAGCTCTTGTGGTCAGTGAACACCTCAAATCTGACACCATAAAGATAGTGCCTCTAGATCTTTAGTGCATGCACCACTGCCGCAAGCTCCAAATCATGAGTTAGATAGCTACACTCATGCTCCTTCAATTGGCGAGAAGCATACACCACTACCCTTCCCTGCTGCATCAATACATAGCCTAAACCAATCCGAGAGGCATCTGAGTAAATGGCAAAACCTTCATCACCACTCGGCAAAACCAATACTGGAGCAGATGTGAGCTTAGCCTTCAATAATTGAAAGCTACTCTCACACTCCTCGGACCAAACAAACTTCATACCCTTCCTAGTTAGCTTTGTCAGAGGGGCGGCGATGGATGCAAATCCCTCAATAAATCACCGATAATAACCTGCTAAACCAAAGAATTACGAATCTTCGATGGGGTCCTGGGAATCTCCCAATCTAGCATAGCCTGGACCTTTGGTGGATCAACTGCTACACCAGCACGGAGAGGTGACATGCCCAAGGAAATGAACCTCGCGCATCCAGAAATCGCACTTGCTGAATTTTGCATACAGCTTGTGCTCTCAAAGAACTTCTAACACTACCCTCAAATGCTGACAGTGTGTGGCCTCATCCGGAGAATAGACCAACACATCATCGATAAACACTACGACAAAACTATCTAAATAAGGTCTAAACACCTTGTTCATGAGATCCATGAATGCTGCAGGGGCATTGGTCAGACCAAAAGGAAGAACTAAAAACTCATAATGTCTGTGACGGGTCCTAAAGGCCGTCTTAGACACATCTTCACTCCTAATCCTCAACTGATGATAGACACACCGCAAATCAATCTTGGAAAAGACCGATGCATTTTGCAACTGGTCAAATAGATCATCGATCTGCGGTAAGGGATACATGTTCTTCACCGTCACTTGGTTGAGCTTCCTATAATCAATGCACAACCTAAGTGAACCATCCTTCTTCTTTACAAATAATACAGGTGCGCCCTAAGGAGAAACACTAGGGCGAATGAATCCCTTATCCAGCAAGTCTTGCAACTGCTTCCTCAATTCTGCTAACTCCGCAGGTGCCATCCGATATAGAGCCTTTGAGATAGGAGAGGTGCCTGGAAGTAACAAGGGTAAACTCTATCTCTCTAACCGGTGGAAAATCAGACAAGTCATCGAAAAAAACGCCTGGAAACTCCTGCACTACATCAATCTCTGCAAGAGTAAGTGACTTGTCAGCCTTTGGTACTAATTCCACGCTGGCAAGAAAAGCATCACAACCCTTGCCTACAATCCTCATCGCCTTCATGGCGGAGATGACAAACTTTCCCGCTAAGTCCTTGGTAATGGATGTGAAACTCATCCTCACCAGGAATACGGAAAACAATCTTCTTCCCACGACAATCTACTAATGCATAGTGCTCCTCTAGCCAATCCAGACGAAGAATTGCATCATAGTCCTTCATCTTTAGCAAGAGAAACACCCATCTAAGACTCTATCCTCAATGCACACAGGTAACGGCGGGATACACTTCCTAGTCGATACCGCTCCCGCAGGTGTGTGCACAGACAATGGAACCTCTAACTCTTCAGCCTCTACACTAGAATCTAAAGCTAACTGCCTAGCAAACCGCTCGGAAAATGAACGAGTGGGTGGCACCCATATCAAATAAAACCCGAGCATGCACACCGATGATGAAATAACCGTACCTTCGGTGACATGCTTTGCCTGCTCAGCATCCTCTCGTGCTAAGGTAAACACTCGAGCATGGGCTCGAGGCCTTCCTGGTCTTCCTGTAGCTGCTACTTCTGCTGCTGCTGGGGCTGGCGCTCCACACTGGATTCCCTGCTGAAGTCTAGGGCTTCCCGAATCTGATGCTCGCTGCTCCCACACTTCAGACACTTTCTCACTAACTTCCAGCACTCGGTACCACCATGTGCTCTTCCACAATGAGGACACTCCTTCTTACCGCTGGGAGATCGCTGAGTAATAGCCTGCCGACTGCTAGCTGCCACATAGGACGCTGCGGTGACTGGTACACCGCCTTCTTCCTATCCTACGTTGGAAAGGAGGTGCAGATCTCTTTTGCGATGCCTTCTTCTCCTCAAGGTATTGCACCATCTCGCCCTCTTGCCTACATGCAGCACTAAGGGCCTCGTCCAAGGTGCGATGATCAAATGCTACCAGCCTCATCCTCAGTGATGGCTTAAGGCCCATCACAAACTTCTTCACTTTCCTGAGCTCATCAGCCACTATGTGAGGTGCATACTTTGATAACTCTACAAACCTGGCCTCGTACTCATGTACGGTCATGGAGCCCTGAGTCAAAGTGAGGAACTCATGCTCCATCTTGTCCTGAATATGCTCTGGAACGAACTTGGTCCGAAAGAGGCTCACGAACTCGTCCCAAGTAACCTCGACAAACCATCCTCAAATCGGTATGCAGTAACGAGGCCCACCACACATCGGCCCTCTCCTGCAAAAACATTCTGTATAAGGACCAATCTAGACAATCTACTTAATAAAAATAAATGCACATGCAACTAACACATACCTGTAGCATATAGGTGGCCAAGCTGACCTTGTCATCCTCAGCACACCTAATCGCTCGGAAGATCTTCTCGATCTCCCTCATCCAGCTCTCCGCTAACAGTGGATCACTCTCTCCCTTAAAAGAGGGGGAGCCATCCTCTTGAATCACTCCATGATGGAAGGACCACCATGGTCATTCCCCTGGGGAACTGGAGCTGGAGCTTGAGCCTGCTACAACAAACAACATACATAACACATGTACAACATAGCATCATAACAATTATATAATCAAATAGAACAAAAACTACTCTATCTAATCATTTCTAACCTGAGCCTCCAGCTGAGCCTGGAGTGCGGCCTGGGTATGCGCCTGAGTCTGCATGGCCTACACCAGACCAGCATGAATACCCCATAGTCTACTGGTGGTGGTGGAGGAAGAACAATAGGACCTTGTGGTGTTGGGGCCTGCTAGTCACACCTCTCCTCTCTCCTCTGCTCATCCTCACGAGTAGGAACACCACCCCTACCACGAGAAGCCATAGCCTGCAAGACAATTTAATCACATTAGAATTAAGTTAATGAATTCCTAACCACTTTCTTATCTATCTTTCATTCATTATTAATCATTTCTACACATGTGGAAAAATCTATAAAGACTTAGCATATTATGAAGATGATGGTATATATTCATGTACAATCTCTACCTTGACTCTCTGATATCAATCTCTTTAAGAACCCTCCTTATAACAGTACGATTATACCAATCAACATCGGTATAATGAATGCCGTCGCAGTGGGATATTGACCCAACGATTACAATAAGCTGATATGTACACAAATATTGACATAGAACAATGGAAATAAAAAGAACTAAATATCATTCTTATTCCATCATCATCATTAAATATCCACAGTCTGATAGCATTTAAAGAAAAAGCTAAAGTCCACATAATTACAATTCTAAATCAAATTACATTATTCAGATGAGATACATCACTTGTTCACTACATACTTATGAAAGGAAAATACAATGAAGAGATCTCCACACTAAATGCTGCCTCCTTACTCGGAGTCACTCCTAACTATCTCCTCGGAAGAAGTGGAGACACCTGCACCTATACACCGAAGCAAGAATGAGTCTAAAGACCCAGCAAGCAATCCATATACACATCCTTACTGTAACAACCCGACCTCCCGGACCCCCGCCAGGGACCCCGAAGGTCGCATCGCCACCCAGGATCCGAAGATCTGAAGGGTTAGAATAAATAGTCTAGTGAGATATGTACTAAATTTAAATAACTATAACAATATGTACAATATATAAAGGTTTGTACAACGTGTCCCAAGCAAAGCACAGGTACAAGAAATAAGGTGCAGTCCTTAAGGGGCATACCCTGAGGACTTGCAAAACACAACTCTCAGCTCACTCAGCTGCAAGAGCTCACAACACTCAGCTCTCACTGCTGCTGACACAACACCGGTGCCACAACTGCCTCCGCAACCTGTCCGACACCGAGCTCCCGCGATGACGAGCCCCTAGCTGAAAGAAGTAGGAGGGGTAAGCCTCACAAACAAGGCCCAGTTGGGATTACCAGTCCTTCACCAGCCGAGTAGCAGGAACTTCGAAAGAGGAAACTACACTAGAAAGCTGTAAAGTGAGGAACACCTACAGTACGGTACTACTAAGCAGCAGAAGGAACAGCGCAACGCCACGACCACCAACTGAGGTCGGGCCACACACGACTCCGATAGAAACCAACGGAGTCATGTACACAGCAGAAGAAACCCTTGGCACACTCGTTGAGACATGCAACAACCAGGTGAGAACACATCTCATTGCAAGTACGACCACCTCAGACCTCCACAAGGTCGAGGGCCCACAAACAGAACCACCCCGGACCGTGGACATGCCATAAGGTCGGGAAACCACACACGGCGGTGCCACCATGGAATTGCACCCATGAATGAGACCACAGAAATCGAGAGGACACAGAGCGGAAACCCCCAGAAGCACGGGTCTACACAAGGCCAAACCAACGACGCCCATGGAAACTAGGCACAACTAGGCTATAACCGCCGTGCAAGTTAGGGCAATGGATAACACTTAGAAATGTCATGAGGAATCGTCAACAACACAGCAACCAAGCCACCGCACTAGCAGCCAAGAGGGGGACCCATAGTCCGCACGCTCTGCTCGCTAGCCTAGCTCCAACCTCCGCCCCCGCGGAATGGCGAGATAGAGCCACCAAGAACACACAACACACACAACACTGCAGCCTGGCCAAGCTGCGGCCTCACGCCTGACCTCCCTACGGACCTCCAGAACCAATGTAGAGTGAGGTAGTGAGACAAAGGAATGTCTGGGCTGTGTCGGGAAGAGAACCACCTCAATGACCTCGGCATCCCGCCCCAGAAAAGAGAGCTCTACAAACGACTAAGCGTTGCTGTCCAAACCACATTTTCCCCTCAGCTTCAGAGTTCACCCAGTCAGTTGCCAACTCGAGCATGCTCGTAGCCCGGAGCACTCCCTCAACAGGCTTTCGAGGATGGGGGTCCTAGGCAACGGAGACAACCTCTGAACGGGACAAGCCCTCAAGTGCCAAGCACCAGGTGAAAGGCGGGGCAAGCATAGCAAGAACCACACCGAACTGCTGGCTTGTAACAAACGACAAGCCCAGCAAGCGAGAGGCATGCACGGACCCTCAAAAAGGGCCGTCAGCCAACAAAAGCACGCACGAACGGCTAGAACCTTGGAACACCACTAAACACTATGGAAACCCGTGGCTTTGGTTGGCTATCGCGACCCCCCTAGCACCACTGCTAGGACATGGCCACGAAGGTGTCACCTTCGGTCGCTGAATGGAGGGAGGTAACCTGCCGCATTCCCTACCAGAAGGTCCTAAGGGCAAAGCCTGCCCTGGGGCACACGCCGACACACAACCGGTCCGATGGAAGCACCTGAGACAACACAGGTACTGTCACGACCCCCAATGCCGTCACTACGCCATCGCGATGGGGAAGGGCACCACGAAAGCCCTGATGCGACCGGGCGAAGCGCCGTGATAGCAAAACCTATCACGACCAAGAAACGCATCGTGACAGTGCCCTTATCACGACCGCCAACCACCGTGATAGCAAAACCTTTCGCACCCAGAACGTGATTGACCGCCCCGTCGTGTTAAGCACCTTAACGCGATGGTCAATAGACCATGACAAGAACACATCCCCCACAGATGCCACGACAGGCCGTACTGACACACCTGCCACTCTGACAGGCTTTAGACGACTGCGCAGTGAAACACGACAACACTGTCGCGACCCGTTGACTGGTCGCGACAAGAACGTGACAGGCGAACCGGGTGCGACAAGAACGCGACGCACACCTGCGTCACAACAGGGATGACTATTACGTCGGACACCCACTACGCGACACTAACGCGTCACCCACCATGGACGCGCGTTAGTGGCCAGTCACCCAGGACACCGGACAGAAAGTCGAGAAGCTGGGACTTACATTGTACCCCCCCTTAAGACAATTTCGTCCTCGAAATTGGGGCAAGCCCAAAAGATCCTGAGCCACAAACGAAACACAGGAGAGGGTAAACGTAATAAGACCAACACGAAGAAGCCACTAAGTCTCAACACGACTTCCTCGTGGCAACAACCACACCGCCAAATGTGCGCAGGCACACAAAGCGGATAACGAACGGCTCGCACAACGGGCTCCAAATACATGGGTGGAGGACACAACCAAAAACCAATGGCTCACCGCAGCCACACGTGGGGCGTCCAACTGGGACGATAACCCCACAGTGCCAACCGATGCCAAATCCGGCCAAACAGCAGAAATGCTAGCCAAAACCGCACAGCTGCAGCCACCAATAGACCCCGCTTTTGGGACCAAACCGATCAGCAAACTCTCTGTCGCCAGCAAAACCCGAAAGAGGACGCGGTTGCCGACAACAACACGAGAAGCACCTAAGAACCAACCAAAAGTTCAGGGGAACATCCTCACGCTACTAGCAGCAACTAGCATCGGTCACTAGCCCAATCGAGAAGTCACGTGAGCGACGAGAACCAGAGCGAGAATACGTGCACAGAGGATCCGCAACACACAGAACAATGTCCACTGTCACACTAGGTCTCACCCAGACCTTCCTCGTGGTCCAACAGGGACAACAAACACACGCGGAGCCACAAAACTGGGAGTTACACGCTCCACCACGTGGCATTCCACGACAGAAACACAGAAGACGTCTGAGGTTAAGCCAAAGCTGGACACCTCCAATGTCGACAAACCACGTGGTCGAGTACTAGAAAGCCAATAGGCCTCACTATCACCTGGCGAACCGATAGGAGACTCCGCCATTGGCTTCTAGACTCACCAACACCACGCACAATAGAGAAACCAACGAGGGATTGGCAGCACACCCCCACCACGCGCACACAGAGCTCAGTGCGGGTTCCAGCATGCCAACCACCAGAAAGATGCACAACCACACTGGAACCAAAACAACCGCAGAGGTCGAGGACACACTTCGACCTCAGAGGGACCCAGACCGAAGTAGGGTACCACAAACCGAACACACTCGCATCCCAGAGCGAGAGGGAAAATCGGGACACTAGCCACAACCAAAGCCTGGCGTACCACCGATGGGGCTACCTAGACGAGGCAAAGTAGCCACCCCACAGCGCCAGTAACAGTACAACCACAATGCACATGCCAATATAGAGTGTCCCAGAGGCGGAACGCTCAACACCTCCACACCGAGCGAAGTCGTGAAATGACACTCATCTCACGAACAGGCACACGTTCAGCACAACACAAGTTGCTATCCAAGCACCAGGAGCCACCCAAGTTACAACACTATGCACCAAAGCTCCAGACGGCACAAAACTGAAATGCTCGAGCATGAGCACACGTGTCTACAACATGCACCAAAACTAAGCAAAGTGCAACACAGGTGCCCCAGCGGCCGAATCAACAAGGGCTAACAGGAAGGACTCTTCACCAGAGGCCCGCCAAAAGCCCACGCAAATGACCTCAAGCCTGAAAGGGCCAACAGCCATGCCGGCCCTAGCCCTTAAGGCACAGAACCACGAAGCATCGAAAAATGCTCAAGGTCAGCCCACGTATCTGCACCAACGGCCGGAGACGACACAGGGCCCACCGAAGTGGACTCTCCACTAGAGAGAAACGAGTGCGGAATAGTCCTGAAGAAACCCTCACCAGGACAACAACAAATGGTCCTGGGAAACCTCACCAGAACACAGGGCAACCAAGCGATGCACCTCAGCCTAGAGGGCGACGCAATAGCAACCAAAAACGAGCACAACACAGTTCTGGGGAAACCTCACTTCCGCCAAAACCAACAGAGAAGAACATCGGGAGCACCTTACCAGAGTTCACAACCAACCAGCACTAGGTCGACAACAACCACAGACAAGGGTCGCAACGCTCAACCAGCGATGCAACACGGCACACAAAACACCTGCTTAGCCCAAGCAACAACGCCGGCCAAGCGAGCATAGTGCACAACAACGCACAAACAAGAGACCACACACACAGACGAGAGGCACACACCCCAACACTAGAGGGGCAGTCAACAAGGTAGAGACACCTTCCCCCGGTTCACAGTAACAACCCTGCACCGATGAAGGCACACCACACGCAGGCTCTCTCAGCCACAGCGGGACACACACACCCAAATACCGAAGACGACGAGGAGCATTGCACCTAGACTTGCCTGCAAGCATCCGCTATATGGAAAGACCACTGCCAGCGAGTCCACCGCCAACCGCGCCACCACGCACGAACACGCCGGCGACCACACTCGCCATCTATGAGACATAGCAACAACTGCGACCGACCTGCAGCGCGCACACGAAACTTGTAGGGAAACCACACACCTACAAAACAATCAAAGGCACAAGCCTAATGATAACTACATAAATTTTTTCGTTAAATTTCACACATATAATTGATTTTAGACATCTTCTGTCTATAAATAATGTACATGTTGATTTAATTCTCATTTCATCCATTATTAGGTTTTCGAGCATTTTAGTTAGATTTTTGTGTAGAACACATAATTAGATTTAAAATCAATGTTGACTAATAAAATGTTTTCTTTTTGCAAGTATATTTTACATAAATAAATTTTTGGTTCGTAGATTTTCTTAAGAATTTCTTATTTGTAAATAATCACAATTTTAAATAAATGTCACACCCAGTCCCAATAATAAATAAAAAATATTTTAAACCCACCATACTCAATCTTATCATGACACAACCCTTCCTAAAATCCATTTCACACATCTCACCAAATACCACCATCCCCCTCTCTTCATGGTCCATGGGCCCTTCATCTATTTTCACCCCATGGGTCATTTCCCTTCTTGATTTCATTAAAATAGGCCACGCAACTTTACTTACTCTTTTCTTCTTACAGGTCAGCAGCAGAAGCTGCTGGAAGCAGCTGGGCGGTGCTCTGGTGATTTGGGTGAAGCAGGGCGCTGCAGATGCCATGGCGGTTGGAGCTCCGGGTGTGAAGCCGGGTCTGCTGGATGCGCTGGAAGAGGAGGCGGCCGCTGCTCTGGTGGCAACCAGGGGCGATGATGCTATGGCCTGGGCCAAGCTGCTGAGCTGGAGGATCTCCAGGTGGGCTGGCGCTGGTGTGGGCCGGGCCTGATGCAGAGGCGATGGCTGGACTGAGCCAGGGCGCGTGCCAGGATGAGCAGGTGAACCAGATCTGGGGCTGGTGTGGGCCGGGCTTGACGGATGGCACAACTGATGCAGGAAGTGGCTGGGCCTGCTGAGCTGGAGCTGGCCGTGTATGGAGGCGGGAAGAAGCTGATGCAGAGGCGCCCGGGCATCTATAAAAGGACCCGAGGTCCTCTTCTCCGAGTGGCTAGTTCAAATTTTTTTTTTAGAATTTCAGTTCCCAGTTCTTTCTGTACTCTTTTCTTTGAGCAGAGCAGTGAGGGATGGAACACCGGGGGTTCGAATTGTTGAGATTTCTAGCTTTTTATTCTTAGTTTCTTTCTTTCTGTAATTTCTGTTCCTTTATGTTCTTCAAGAGATGAGAGCTGAGAGAGTGTTGCTGGGATTTCCTTAGTTTTATTCTATTCCATTTTCATCTGTAAGCCTCTAGATGGTGTTAGTTTAGCAATTGGGTCCATTTTCTCATTTTTCTGTTTGAGCAATCGATTCAGTAGAGTTAAATCTTGCTTCTTATGTGTTGAATTTTTTCCATTTTTTGTTTCTCTATTATGTTCTTCTTTGCTTTGTGAGGCCCCCCGAGGGGCTGCTGTGATTTTTGGGGGATTTCATCCTCTCATTTTGGAGGATTTCGGCTGCTTCTGTGGAGTGGAGTGATATTTCTGTTTCAGTTCTTATTTCAGTTCTTCGGTGTTTAGGAGAAATAGATCTAGTGTTATTTGATTTCTTCTGTTCTTCTGGAAGGAGTTTATCGATCTGTGTAGTTCAATAATTATCTTGGAGGTATTCTTCCGTTTATGTTCTGCAAGCAATTAGGAAGGGTTGGACGACTTCTCCTTTGTTGTTGTGGTGATTGAGAGGGGATAGTTCTGCTTCTCCTCTTCACTGCTGCTGCTGCTACTGTGAGATTGTTCTTCTTGTGGGAGTCCTGCATCTGTGAGAGATTGGTGGCGGCTGGCATCTGGTGCACTTGAGGAATCCCGGCGCCATGTTGCAGCAGAAGGCATATAGCGACCAGGAGCTCTTCCCCCTCTTTACTTGGTATGTTCTGGTTAGTCTGGTGATGGTATAAACTAAGTTGCCGAAGGTAGCAGAGAGCAATTAACAATTGAAGATCAGAATTTGATTCCTCTTCTGTTTTTATTCTTGGAGATTTTTATTTCGTTTAGTGTTCTCTCCCCTGGACAGATCGGATGTTGGATGTGCAGTTATATCTTTCTCTTTATTGATTTGATCTTCACCCTCAAGTTGAGGGTACAGTGTTTGAACCTCTCATAGTTCATATTGTTTTCAGTGAAAAGAGTGTTTAATTTGATCTGTCATCAAGATTCTTAGTTCAATTTTAACGCATTGATAATTAAAGATCTGTTGGTGCTTAGTTGATTAGTGTCCCAATAAATTTCTGTTTCTTAATTTCTGTCTATCTCTGCGTTGTGAGGATACGGTCCGGTGTTTGTGGAGAGTTGCGATTATAGTGTTCATCTCTCGAGCTGTGAGGGTACAGTGATACCAACTTTTGGTTCTCAATTTTACTTGTTCTTTTATTAAGATTGAGTTGAGAAGTTGTGAGGGATTTGATCAGTGTCATTTACCACATTCATTTTAAAGCATTGCCGATAGAGATTTCAATCAAGTCAAAGTAGTTTAATTCAAATTCTATTCTGCCTCTCCGTGGATATGACCTGTGCTCACCATTGTGCTAGTTCTTCTTTATGATTTTATGTTTGTGAGACAGTTTAGAGAAGGCGAGCATTTTGACCTGTGCAGAGAACTTTGAACAACGAGAGCGCACTCAACAATGTTGCGCGTTTCATCTTGGCGCCTTGCCGGGGAGGCATTAGAGTTTGATTTAATTCTGTTTTGATTTGATTTCATTTGCTTTGGACTTTACATTGACTTGTTTTTGGGCTTTTCATTTCAGATTTGCAAAAAGAGGGACTTGGAGATTTGGGCTTGGCATTTGAGGCCCATTGGAGGAGAGAAGCTTGCTGATTTTTTTTGTTTTTTGCATTTGTTTTTAATTCAGTCTTTAGATAGAAGAGAGGAGTGAAGCTTGTAGTGAGGATTTCATGTATTCTCTGTGCATGTACAGAGATTTCTTTCTCTTTATGGCATGTATATTGGCCTCTTTTGGTGGTTTGATTGGTTTGGCATTAGTCTATAGTACCACTTCATATTTTCTTAGTTAAATTTCATTTCATTTAGTTTAAAAACCAAATAAAAATTAAAAATTCTAAAATCTAAAAATTTCATTTCTCCAAATCGCTTTTTCATGTTAGCCGTTTTGTCTGTAAATAAAAATTTCATCTCTCAAGATTAGAATCTCATGTTTTAGGACATTCATCACTTTAATTGTCATTTGAATTCAATTTTGTTCCTTGCATTGAAGAGAGCGGGGGAAAGGTAAGACTTCCACCACTTGTTTCATGCATTA
The DNA here is from genome assembly GCA_014218235.1 of Colocasia esculenta. NCBI lineage: Eukaryota > Viridiplantae > Streptophyta > Magnoliopsida > Alismatales > Araceae > Colocasia > Colocasia esculenta. The sequence continues at coordinate 75,696,423 of CM024758.1, forward strand.
GACTTAGCATTAGAAAATCCATTTTGTGAATTTGATCTTTGCATTTCATATTTGTAATTGGACTGCTTAAGGGCTTAACCCATTAGATAAAAGATAAGGTGAGGGATTTCATCACCCTTTCCTTTGCCCAAAAATCACAAAAAAATTCACATTCTTGCATTGTCCTAAACTTTCAATAAAAATCAGTAGATTGGCCCTAGGTTCATAATTAGATTTGTTCTTTCTTAATTCTAAAACTTCTCTTTAGTCTGGTGTCTAGGATTAGAGGTTAAAAAGCTTACGCTTAAGTGAGTCAGAGGTTATCTAATTGGGTCCTTGCGAAAGCAAGGGGGCCTCCCTCTACTCCACCTCTTACCTGGCCAGTACAAGAAGATTAGAATTGGATTTAAGCAAGTATAAATCTGATTTTGAGAAAAATAACAAAAGTCCAAGGAACACTTAGTGGTAGGTTAATTTGATTTGAAAGTGTTTGTTTTGTTTGTGTTTGTTTAAAAATCATCAAAAAAAAAAAATCATAAAAATCTTAAAAATTCAAAAATCATAAATAGAGGGCTTTTCCACTGTGTATGCTTGGTAGACGTTCCCAGAATTTAGATTGGGCCCAACCTATAGACGAGATTGAAAGATTTTTCCATAGGATGGCCAACCAAAAGCAGAACCAAGTTGCTAGAACTTAGAAGAGGCTGCACCCAGACAGATGAAGGAATACTCATTCCTTCTGACTATCAACTCCTGCTACTTGTATCAGGCCGGAAATTCCGGCGAATCATTTTGAGATCAAACCTAAACCATTCAGATGTTGCCATCTTTTTATGGCAATCCCAATGAAGATCCTTATAGGCATATAGATGAATTTTAGAGATTTGTTCCACTGTAAGAATCCAAAATTTCACAGAAAATGCCTTAAGGTTGACCCTATTCCCATTCTCCTTAAAAGACAAGGCTAAACATTGGTTGGGAACCATAGGGAGAACTATCACAACATGGCCAGAATGCAGCAGGAATTTTTAAAAAAATTTTACCCGATTGGCCGAACAAACACCATGAGAAGAGCAATCACTGATTCTCCCAACACCCGGAGAATTAATGCACGAATCATGGGAGAGATTAAGGAGTTGCTTAGGAAATGCCCCCACCATGGTTTGTCGAGGTGGCAAATAGTTCAAGCTTTTTATGAAGGTCTGACTGAATCAAATAGGCAAATGGTTGATGCTTCGTGTGGGGGAGCATTCATGACTAAGAGTGAGGATGAGGCATACAATCTTTTTGAACATTGAGTGAGAACTCTATCAATCATGCCTCACTCTACTCTTATGAGAGAGCGTTAGGACCTGTAAAGAAGGCAGGGATGTATGAAGTAAGAGGAAGAGGGACCAGACTCTAGGGTAGAAGATCTGATAGCTAGACTTGACCAAAGATTGGAGCAGAAGTTGGAACAAAAATTTGATCAATTACTGTCTTGACTGGGCAAGCCACACCAATTTTCTCAACAACCTGAAATTGTGCTATGTGTGCTAGCCCAGCTCACTCCACAAGGCTTGTCCCACTACTGCCCAATTACCCCCTTTCATTCAGGAACAAGTCCAAGCTGCTCAAGGCTTCTACAAACCCTCATATGACCCATATTCCAACACATACAATCCGGGTTGGAGAAACCATCCAAATTTTTCATGGAAAAATCAATCTGAGCAAGTTCCCAACCTGCCTTCAAGCAATCCATGTACGGTCAATCTATCCCAATCAAAATTCGGGATCTGGCCAATCTTCTAATTCAAAACCTCCACAATACCAAGGAAATCAAAATTCTAATCAATTTGCTCACACAAATTTCCAACAACCTTCATATCAACACCACCTCCTCAACCTAACTGGGATGATAAAATGAACCAACTCCAAAACATGATGGCGACTCTATGCCAAACTGTGCAAGAACAAAACAACTCAATATCAACTCAAAATCAAAATTTTCAACAAAATTTGGCAAGGATAGAGTCTCCAAATTGCTGATGTATGTCAAAGGAGGGAGACTGGTCAGTTACCGAGTCAAACCGTAGCAAACCCAAGAAACAACCCTCCCGGATTCTATCAGAACCAGCAATACCATCAGGGTCAAGGGTACAGACCACCACCTGCTAGACAAAATGCACCTCCACCGCAAAACCAACAACAAGCTCTTGTCCAGAATATTCCAGCACCGCAATTTCAAAATCACCTATACAAGATGATCAACCTCCTGCCCAAGCTAGAGCCCACAAGTAGAAAATGTGAAAGCTGTGTTAACCTTAAGAAGTGGGAAAATCAGAACAAATCCTCACCCTCACATGTCAACTTTGAATGAGGATAAGAAAATGAAATTGAGATTGAGGAAGAGAGAGATGAAGAAAATATTAAAAGAAAAATCCAAGGGAAAAGAGAAACTAATTGACGAACCTCTAGACAAAACCAAGATGAGTGAAGACCCAAGCTGTTACATCCCAAGAGTTCCTTTTCCTGAAGCTTTAAAGCCAAAATCCAAAAACAAATCCACTGGTAATGAAGAACTCTTGGAATTGTTTAAACAAGTTCACATCAACATTCCTCTACTTGATGCCATTAAGCATGTGCCTGCTTATGCCAAATTCTTAAAAGAAATGTGCACTCCAAAACGTGAAATGAGAAATAAAACTGAAACAATCATTCTTCCAGAAACTGTGAGTGCCATTATCTTGAACAAACTCCCTAAAAAGCTCAAGGATCAGGCACTCCCCTAATTCCTTGCACCATCGGTGGAGTTCACTTTGAGAGCAGTCTGTGGATTTGGGAGCCAGTGTCAATCTCCTACCTTTTGCTACTTTCGAAAAATTCAAATTAGGAGAATTGAAACCCACTTCTGTCATCCTTCAACTAGCTGATCGTTCTGTTACCACTCCTAAAGGCTTAGTTGAGGACGTTATTATAAAAATCAATGATTGTTACTTTCCTGCCGATTTCATCATTTTGGACATGAACACTCCTCAGGATTTAACTCAGTCCACCATCATCCTTGGTAGACCCTTTTTGGCTACAGCTAGAGCCAACATTAATTGTGCCACCGGGATGATGGATATATCATTTGGGGATGAGCGGGTTAGTATCAACATTTTTAAACCATCTGGGCATCAGGATGAAGGAGAGAGTTGTCTAGTGGTAGACTCCTTGGAGGAAGCTTGTGAGAAAGAAGCAGTAGACCAACCCTGTGCTCTAGGGTTTAAGGGAGAAAATGAGGCCTATGAAAGTTCCAAAATCTATAAAGCCAAAACCAAAACATTCCATGACAAACACATTCATAGAAAAACTCTTCAAGTCCATGATAGGTTTGGCTATTCAATTCTAGACTTCGTGGAAAATTGAAGTTCAGCTGGGATGGTCCTTACACTGTTGTCAAAATTTTGATAATGATGCTGTCATTATTCTTGACCCAAAACTGGACATTCATTCACTGTCAATGGGCAAAGGTTAAAGCATTTCTTTGAAAGCCCATATTTCTTGAAAACAGATTCTACCAAGCTAGCTGAGCCAAACGAAGCCTAATTGCGTCTGGCTGAAGACGATAAACTTAGCGCTTCTTGGGAGGCAACCCAAGTGTACAGATTTCCTTCATCAGGTAATTCTCTGTCTTGCTTTCTTTCTGCAAATAAGTAGGGGGAGAGGTAGAATTAAAGCATGCATTCATAGTTCTCCCCCTAACCATTGTTTCATTTCTTTTTCGAGCTTGTATATATACAAATAAAAATTTCACAATGTTTCATCTTCGAATAAAAATGCGTGGCTTTGCGCATCTGGACTTTGTGTCTGATCTTTAACCATTAAAATTTTGTGTGGTTGTCACACTCCTTTGAAAAACATCCATGTTAGATAGCATCTAGTAAGTGATACATGTACCTCTTGTCTACCTTATGTAAGGATTTATGGCAGGAAGTTTCATACACACACTACACAGCCACTTAGATTAGCTGAACCCGAATGTAGCAATTTTGTCAAGGCTAGTGGGAGAGAGGTGATTGGTTTTTCTCCCCTCCCCTTAAGTGAATTGTGAAGGAAGTGAAGGTATGTGATCAAGGAACCTGACTGTTCATTCTTCCTTAAAGAGGAAAAGAAAAGAAAAGAAAAGCCAAAAAGCAAAAGAAAAATATATCCATGAAAAATGCCCCGGATCTGAGTAAAGTTGGACTCGCTACTCTTGAAAAGTGATGGGTTGTGCAGCATTGTGGATGAAAAGAAATAAAGAAATTCTGAGTGCACAAAGTGCAAATAAAGAGGCAAAGTCCTCAGCTCAGAACAAATAATCCTCAGGAAGATGGACAGAATGGAACTGAGAGGAAAACCCGATCTGACTAAGCAAGGATCTTATTCCACAATTCTTTTCTCTCTCCCTCGAATTAATCTAATCTCAAATACAAACTGAGATAGAGGAGCTTCATGAGGGCTGAGGTGCACTCTTAAGTGAGCTACCAATTGTGCACTAATTTCTTGCCATAAACCTTTACAGTAAGGAAAGACATGTCTTTACAAGAATCTTTTACACGATGGCTGGTTAGCATGAGATATTCACTTTTAGTCCTATATTTGAGTAATTTTTATTGCTAAGGACTAGCAATGTTTAAGTAGGGGGAGGCCTAACACTAGTCGACGGTGTCAGCAGTGTACTAGTACCTTTCTTTAGGACAGCTATAGTTATTAACTCATTACCAATCTCAGCAGACTCCTCGCTCTTATACCACTGTAACGACCTGACCTCCCGGGCCCTCGCTAGGACCCGAAGGTCGTGTCACCACCACCGATCCGAAGATCCAGAAGGGTTAGAAGAAATAGTCTAGTGAGATATGTACTAAATTTAAATAACTATAACAATATATACAATATATAAAGGTATGTACAACGTGTCCCAAGCAAAAGCACAGGTACAAGAAGAAAGGTGCATTCCTTAAGAGCATACCCCGAGGACTTACAAAGCACAACTCTCAACTCACTCGGCTACAAGAGCTCACAACACTCAGCTCTCACTGCTGTTGACAACACATGGCGCCACAACTGCCTCACAACCGTCCGACACCGAGCTCCCGCGACGACGAGCCCCTAGCTTAAGGAAGTGTGTCGGGGGGGGTGTGCCTCGCGAACAAGGCCCAGTAGGGATTACCAGTCCCTCACCGCAAGAGCAGCAGGAACTCTGAAAATAGGAAACTACCCTAGAAAGCTATAAAGTGAGAACACCTATAGCAGGTACTACTAACCGTGGAAGAGAATAGGGCACAACCACGACCACCAACCTACGGGGGGCCACACACACGACTCTCGCAGAAACCAACGGAGTCGAGTATATGCGGAAGCAACCCTCGGCACACTCGCCGAGACCACAGAACAACTAGTTGAGAACGACGTCTCACCACACCTGCCCCACCACTCAGACCTCCACAAGGTTGAGGGCCCATAAACATAACCACCCCGAACGTGGGACATGCCAGAAGGTCGGGAAACCACACACGCCGGTGCCACCATAGATTTCCACCTAAGAATGAGACCATGGAAACTGAGAGGACACCGAGCAGAAACCACAGAAGCACGGGTCTGCACAAGGCTAGACCAATGACGCCCACGGAAACTAGGCACAGCTAAGCTATAACTTCCGTGCAAGTTAGGGCAACGGATAACACTTAGAAATGTCATGAGGAAGCGTCGTCACAACAACAACAACCAAGCCACCGCCGCTAGCAGCCAAGAGTGGGACCCATAGTCCGCACACTCTGCTCCTAGCCTAGCTCCTGCCTCTACCCCCGCGGAAGGCGAGACAGAGCCACCAAGAACATGTTGGGTTGAGTGAATAACAATTATTTCCCTCATTTTTGATGATGACAAGTGTGATTTTAATGCAAAATAACTGGAACATGTTAGATACACCACACATGAATAACTATATTCAAAAAGTATGTTTCCAAACACAGTATATCATTTATATTCATGATAATACATTCGACTAATGACTTATGTGTGTTATTTCTCAGGGACAAACTTTATTGCAAGGGTAGTGTCGACACACCCCACACTGGTGTCGACACAATGCTCCAAGCCCTAAGCCAAAAGATGAAGAATGGTCAACTAGTGTCGACTCTAGACTAGTGCAGGTCGACACTAGAGACAGATCGCAAAGAAACAATCACAGACTTCTATCTCAGGTCGACACTAGATGCAGTCAGGTCGACACAGAGAGCCTTCCCAGAAGGCCTATTTTTCAGTTGGCTACAGCAGGTCGACACCAGTCTATCTCAGGTTTGACACTAGATGGCTCTCCCAGGGAACTGTTTTGCCCAGTCTGGGACAGTGTGTTGACACACCCTATGGGCAGGTCGCACACTCCGGAAACTCTGTGACCTAAGATTCTCCTTGGACACGTGGCACCCTAGGGAATTGATGGATTGGCCTTGGATCTTGTGCCCACGTACCCCAAGGGTACCTTTGGACTATTTAAGGTATAATACCATCCTATTGGCCATCCAACGTAAGAGAACCCTTTCAGAGCCTCCCAGAACTCCTGTTGGCGGCAAGAAGAGTTCTCCTCCCTGCTCCTGCTCTCCTGGTGATTTCTTAAGCCAATTCTCATCTGTCCAAGCATGAGAAGTGGAGTTTGATCATTGAAGATGCAATTGGATCACTTCAAGGAAGCAATCAAGTGGAAGCAATCGTGTTGAGAAGACTTCAAGGACATCCCAAAGTTCAGAGTGCAGAGCATCGGCTAGGGACTTCAAGAACTCAAGCCTCATCCCAATTCGATCTTCTACAAGAGATATAGTTGAAGAGCAAGGACTTTCAATACAAATTGTCATTTCCTTTGTCTCTTCTGAGTCATTGTGAGATTGTGCAAGAGTTGCTGCATAAGTCTCATGAATGAACTCTTGTAAGACTAGATCTATTGCTAGAGGATCTGAGTCTTGTGTGTTTTTCTAGCAAGTTGTTTGTGAGCCTTTGCGCTCAGTGGTTTGGAGTTTTGTACTCAGGGTGTTTGTTGAGCAGTCTTGCTCAGGTTCTAGAGTAGTCCACTCTGGAGGTTGTGTGAGTTGTAAACTCAGGTTGATGGAGTTGTCAGACTCCAGTGGTGTGGTGTACCAATTTGTTTAGTGGATCCTCACTGTATGAGGGTGGATGTAGGAATCACATGGTGTGATTTCCGAACCACCTAAAAATCTTTGTGCATTGGTCTGATTGTGGTTTGAATTTACCTTTCGTTAGATGCATGCATAGGATCGTTCAAATTCATCTAATCAACTTGTTCACACACTCCTTTTGCACAACTCAACTCAATTTTCTCTTCAGATCTGTGAAATTCGTTTTCAAATTGTCTCTGATTCAAATAGTTTTTCTAAATCGATTAAGCTTCCGCAATAGTTGGCCTAGATCTATTCAACCCCCCCCCCCCTTCTAGATCTTGTCCACATCATTTTCGATCCTTCAATGGTATCAGAGAGGGTTACACTTGATCTGATTTGATCTGAGTAATTTCTCATTGTTCTGTGTGTCTTGATTGTTTGCTTGTTTGTTTGCTAAGTATCTCGTCTTTGCACCATTTAATTGTCTTAATGGATTCAAGAGGGTTCATGGCTGAGGGTCACTCTATCAATAGGCCACCCTTTTCAATGGGACAGACTATACCTATTGGAAGAATATAATGCAGGTCTTCCTTAGAGCCCAAAACTACGAAATGGAAGGTAGTCGAAGTAGGTCCCTATGAGAATCAGGGGGAGGAGAGACCTGGACTAGGGAACAGATTAGAGGGCCACTTTGAATTATAGTGCCATGAACATGATCCAATGTGCAGTCCACCCTAAGAGTACTCGAGAATCTCAATGTGCAAATCTGCCAAAGATGTGGGATAAACTTGAGTTACTCTATGAGGGAACATCTCAATGAAAGAAACTAAAGCTAACATTCTGTCTCTGAATATGAATTGTTTATGATGAAATCTAATGAGACAATTTTGAAATGTTTGCCAGGTTTATGATAATAGTGAATGGACTGAAGGCCTTAGGTAAGGATTATACGGATGCTGACTTGGTAAGAAAATTCTACGTTCTCTCTCTTCAATTTGGCACACAAAGGCCACTGTCATTGAAGATTCTAAAGATCTGTCCAAAATCTCTTTGGATGAATTGATAGGATCTTTAATGACTATGAAATCAATCTAAAGAGAAATGAAGAACATATAATTAAAACAAAGCCAGTAGCACTAAAGGCCTCTTCAAGTAACAAAGACAAGAACAGGAGAAAACAAGTTCTGATGAGTCTGAGTCAAATGAGGATGAGATTGCCCTCATGACCAGGCAATTCAGAAAATTCTTAAAATATAGAAAAGAAAATTTTCTGGGAAAAAGAAATTTCTTCAGGTAAAAGAAACACTTCCTTTTCAATGTTAATTCCATAAGAATAAAAAATCTGACAAATTGTCATTTGTTACAGGTGCAACAAGCCAGGACATATGAAGGGAGAATGTCCTGAAAACAAGAAGGAAAACACAAAAAATTCACAAGTTCAAGAAGCCAAAGGCCATGGTAGCCACTTGGTCTGATGAAGACTCAAGTGAAAGGAAGAAGAAGAAAAATCCTCAAGCTCTGAAAGTGAGGAAATCTGCTTCATGGCGAATAGCTCAGATGGAAAGGTAAGTACATCTTTCGAAGACTTTTCAATTGAGGATTGGCAAGATGCATATGCTGAGCTTGTTGAAAAATACTCTGAAATAAGGAAAGAAAACAAGCATCTCAAAAAGAAATTGAAAACATTTAACATAACCATCCTCAACAAAAGAATTTGTGAATTAGAAAATGAGTAGCTGAACTTAATGAAGAAAAAAGAAAATCTCCTGAACTTAATTGATGAGCTTAAGCTTGCCTCTCAAAGGCCACCCATGAATTTAAAGAACTGTCTGAAAAGCTGGAAATGGAAAACAAAGATAAACAACAAAAGGTTGAAGAAATCAAAACCTTGGAAAACCAGCTAAAGGAAAAGGATGAAGTCATTGAAACCTTTACAAAAGGTAAGGACAATTTGGAGGCATTGCTGGGAGCCAAAATGAACTCAATTTCTCATGGACTAGGATTCAATAAACAGAAACCTAAGAAAGACAAATCTGGTGAGAAAAAGGATAAAGCACCATTGATTAAATTTGTCAAAGGTCCTAGTCTTGAGAACACTGAAATCAAGCAAACATCAAGCAAAACACCAAAAATTTCCAAAACTCAGATCAAAACAGGCACCCAGGTCGACACAGTCCCTGACAGGTCGACACCAGTCCACAAGAAGAAGGATTCTGTGGCTGTTGTGTCGACACCAGTCAAGGAGAGGTCGACCTGCTCAACATCAACAAAAACACACCACAAAAATAAAAATTTGAAAATAAGAAAAATCCAAAGGAAGTCATTCATAAAAAACCTTGGACCTCCAATACAGCACATCAAGCTGATTGGAACCA
>CM024758.1:75705994-75758516 GCA_014218235.1 Colocasia esculenta
AATGTCCTAGTCGTCTGTGCCATAATTCAGTAGATTTTTCTTTGTTTCGTGCCAGACAGACATTTTGTTCTTTGAGTTCCTCAAGATAGAGCACATATAAGTTCTTTTCTCTATTTGCTTCAAGGATGACTGATCCATCTTTCAGTATGCTGCATTTTGATTCTTGAAACTGTATCTGATGGCCTCTGTCACACAGCTGGCTGATGCTAATGAGATTATGCTTCAACCCTTTGACAAGTAACACATCTTCTATAACTGTTCTTCCTTTATTATTCACAGAGCCACTGCCAATTACTGTTCCATTCCCATTATCTCCATAAGTAACTATTCCTTCTTCAGCTTGGAGATGAGTGAATAACTTCTGGTTTCCTGACATGTGCCTTGAGCACCCACTATCCAAGTACCATTTAGATGCTCGAGGGTTAACCTGAAATATAATCATCAAGCTTTAGGTACCTAAATTCTTTTGGGTCCTGATTGGTTAGTATCATTGATTTTACTTTTTATTATCCATTTCTTATGTCTTGTTGGGCATGTCGTTATGATATGTCCTAACTTGTTGCAGTGACTACAGCATGATAATTTGGTTACTTTTTCTATATATTTGAAATCAGCTTTGTATGCTATATCTTATTCGGGTACCAATTTTGGTGTTGGATATGTTTTAGGATAAACTATGGTTTCTTCATCATCTGGGGGTGTATATCCTAATCCATTTTTCTTCTTACCTGATCTTCTAGCACCTTCTAATATGAGGGAGTTTTTACCATTTGTGAATTTTTCTAACATGCTAGATAAATTTTTTGTTTTCTTCTGTTAGAGTCTTGATTTCAGTTCTTAGTTCATCTACATTTTCCTGTTTTACTAATTGCGTTATTTGTTTATTTTTATCTTTTAAGTCTTCACATAATATTCATTTTTTCTTTTAAGTTCAGTTATTTGTTTTTCTAACTCTTCATTTTTTATTTTCAGATCAGAGTTAGTGTTTTCTAAACATACTATTTTTCTTACTGGCTTTTAATAGTTTAGTTACTTCTTTATATTTATTATATAGTTCATTAATGCTTCCTCTAAATTATCTGAATCAGAATCATTGCATGAATCAAAAGAGGAGTCAGAAGTTACCTTATCTTCAGTATTTGCCATGAAAGCCAAATGGGCTTCTTCTTCATCGCTGCAAGAGTTTGACTCACTGTCTGAGTCGCTACTGTTTTCCCATGTTGCTGCCATTACCTTCTTCTTGTATGTTCTGAACTTCCTGGAGCTTCTTTCTTCTTGAGTTCCGGCTTCCTGAGTTTTGGACACTCAGCTTTGATGTGTCCTGGTTTTTTGCATTCATAGCAGATGGGTTCTCCTTTCTTTAGATCTTTTCCATCTGGTTTCTTGAAGTCCTTGTTTCTTTTGAAGTGTCTTCTACCAGATTGGAACTTCTTCTTCTTGGCTAGAATCCACTGCAGTCTTTTAGAGAGCATTGCTTCCTCATTTTCACTGTCCTCAAGACTCTCACTCTCATCTGACCTTTTTTCTAGTGAGTCTTCTTCAGCTTTTAAAGCGTTGGAGTGTTTCTTTCTACTTGAGGACTCTCTTAGCCTTCCATATTGATCTCATGGGCCATAAGGGACCCAATGAGCTTTTCTAAGGACATTCTTTTTAGATCATTAGCTTCTTCAATGGCTGTTACTTTTGGGGTCCATGAGGATGGCAAAGATCTAAGAATCTTTCTGACCATATCTCCCATCTCATAGGTCTTTCCTAGTCCAACTAGCCCATTTGTAATATTTGTAAATCTGCTGAACATTTGGGTAATGGACTCACCTGTTTGCATTTGAAATCTTTCATATTGTGTAACAAGAATATCAATTCTTGTCTCCTTCACCTTGTCTGTGCCTTCATAGGTAATTCTAAAATTTTCCCACATTTCCTTAAAAACTTGAAATTTGTTAGTTTGAAGAACACTTGCAGATATCTTACAGAATAGATTGCTCCTGGGAACAATCTAGATTACAGTGCTTTAGATATGTTCTTAAAAAAATATTAAATCAAAATATACATAAAAAGGAATTATAGGCTATGTAAAAGATAAATTGGATTCCATACTACAAAAGTATAATAACAAATGCATTTTGATTAGTGAAACATTTTCAAGAGTCGAAGTGAAAAACTATGAGCCAAGTAAGTTTAAAGATATTTAGAAGATTATTATATTTTAATAGATAGACATATCTTTAAAACATATTATGATTTGTTCACCAATCGATGTTCAGAAATATTACATACATGATTATAAAGTGAATCGAAATAATACTTCATCAATCTCTATGCCGAACTTTGACTAGTCATATTTGTTCAACAATCAATATCTGACTTCGACTGCATAGAAGTCACAGTGAGACTTCGACAACACAAAAGTTGAAGAGAGACTTCGGTTGATGACCTTTGTTCATGAATCGATACCTAACTTCGACTGCATGGAAGTTGTAGTAAGACTTCGACTAATGACATTTGTTCATCCATCGATACCTCACTTCGTCTGTCCAAGAGTCATTGTTGGACATTGACTAATGATCTTTGTTCATCAATCGATATCTTACTTCGACTGTTTAGGAGTCGGAGTTGGACTTCAACTGATAACCTATGTTCATCAATTGATATCTCACTTAGGCTATCTAGGAGTCGGAGATAGACTTCGACTGATGACCTTTGTTCATCAATCAACATCTCACTTCGATTGTTCAAGAATTGGAGTTAGACTTCGATCGATGACCTTTCTTCGTCAATTGATATCTCATTTCGATTGTTCAGGAGTTAGAGTCAAAATGATATTTATACGACTTGTAAACTTAGAAAATTTTACTGGAGATAGATAAGTGTCATTAGAAAACAATCATGTGTTGACACCTTTGATTATAAATGGTTGTACAGTATAATACATGCATGCCTTTGCCTTAACACATCAAATACAATACTAAATAAAGTGTCATAATGTTATAATCAAATGAATTTGTTTATTAGTTAAAAAAGCGGTTTAGTATAACTGAAATGATTTTGTCATAATCAAAACAATTAAACATGCTTTCGTAAAACTAATTGCATAACAATTCTCCCCCTTTTTGTTAATGACAAAATTATACATATGTAAAAAGAATTTAGCAAAGAGAAATCTTTTATGCAAACAAAATCATTTTCAATTTTTCTTATCTCCTTTTCTCCCCTTAAATACCTCTCTTAGTTATAGAATGCTAAATACCTATATATTTCTCCCCCTTTGTGTCATTAACAGAAAGGACAGAGTAGAGATGAAAGAGTAAGAGATGCACAGTAGCTAACATCAATGATATATGATCTGTACATACACAAATGTAAAGATATGCTTCAGGAAGACTTAGGGAGATAGAGAGAAGGTCGGAGTTGATCAAACAAGGGTTGGAGAAGCTCCCACAACTTCTTCTCACTATCAGGGAAGACATGTTCAAAGATAGAAAGATGAAGATTATAAGAAGGGCCAATGAAAGGGATTTTCCCAACTTGACCAATTTCCTTTTAACTCTCCTTGTGAACACCTTTGAATGAGACCCTGAGGGAGAGGGAGTTAAATCTGATTATTGTTGTTCTGTGGTAGCTGCCTTTGCCTCTGCTACCTATTCTTCTGATGTTGCTGGTATCTACTCTGCTGGCTGCCCTGATGATAGCTCTATTATTGTTTCTACTGTGGTGGCTGCTAGTTCTTGTTCTGCCTCTAGTACAACTCTTTCTTCTACCATTGCTTCTACAGTTGGTGTTGTGGCTGTCATAGGGGTACTACTCTTATCAGGACTACACACAAACTGAAGAAATAGATCTCTCAACTACTGAATCTTAGCAGATATAAAGTCGAATTTGACATCCACTTGAGGATCTGCATCTATAGTACACTGAGCATTTTTTGTTGCCTAAGGATCAATTCGAACACATCATCCAGGGTCCTACTTGTCTCCCCCTCAGACCTTGGCTGGGTCTTCACAGGTGGTAGAGAGACATGATGGTAAGCTTCCTCCATAAAAGGTTCATGAACAGTAGGACTTGGAGGAGCTTCTGCACGTACAACTGACTTTCCTTTAATATCCTTGATTACTTAGGCAATTGTTTCTTCAGGGATTTATGGTCTAACAGTGGGTCCTTCTTGTTCTTCTTCAACAGGAGCAACTTCTTCTCTTCTTGCTTCCATTGGCTAAGTTGGAGGGGCAATAGAGGGTGTACCCTGCATCTCATAATGAAAAACTTCATGTGTGCAGTCTGGTACTAAATCTTTGATCCACATATTTTGGGCTTTATCCAATAACTAGTTCTATGCCCGTGCCATGCACGTGAATATTTTAAGTAAAATTATATTAAAAGTAAATTAAAGATTTAAATAATATCATAATATCAACAATATAAAGTGAAAGTATATATTTCTAAAAGTGGTGAGAGAGAGTTTAGCCAGAAAATAAGATATTCTGGTGCTGCCCCCTATACTTCTAAAAGTGAGTATTATTAGTATAGTATAGATTTCCTGATATTGGAAAGTTTTAAAAAATAGAGGAAAGTTTTTGAAAAATGGAGCAACCTTCGGTGGTATTTTTCTACTTTTATATTAGGAAAATAGATAGAGGAAGGTTTATAAGTTTGATATCCTCTCTTTCCTTATATCTTCTTTTCATATATATATCTGGAAGGTTTTAAAAATGAAAGAAAGTTTTTGAAAAATGGAGGAATTGTCTTGTGATTTTATTTTTTTTTTATATCGAAAAAATTTAGGCGGGAAGAAGATTGTCCTGGCGTTGCCACGTGGCAGCATCAAGACTGAGAATTATTATATTAGTATAGAAGAGTAGTGACTTTTGCAGAAAGTGGATAGCCCAATTTCCTCTTTGATTGGAGTTGCTATTTCTTTTTTCAAGTCCACAAAGTTTCTTCTGGATAAAATTGTCGATAATGGTCCATAAGGAAGATTCATTTAAGAACCTAGACCATGTCATTCTCTTCATGATTATAGAGGTCAAACTGACTTGATGCCTTTAAGTAGCCCAGAAGAGCATGTTTCAATCCCTGGCTGTGATGGAAGAGTGGGTTTCTGCTCTTGGCATCACAATTGTAGTAATGATAGCATGGAGGAGTCTCTTCTTAGTAAAGAGTTGATTGATGAGAAGCCCCATTTTGTGAGTACTCCCTCTGCTACCAACTATGTCAAATCTTTGTTTATCTACAGGTACTGCTTTAGTTAGCCTGTGGCCGAAGGTAAGGCAATCAAAATTTTTTGCCAAGATAGCTTTAGAACTATAATTTTCTTGCCTTTAATAGAGCCTCCACAAGACCCATCTATAGAAACTGATAGAGTCACATAAAATGTTTTTATTGCGTCTTGAAATGTTGGCTACTTAATCTTGCACAGTCTTCTTCATCCATGGCTTCCAAGGTATCTACTACTGAACTCAACTAGCTGGTCAACTGTGAAAAATCTACTACTTTTCCAGGAGAAATGGAGGCTTTGGTGGAGGATAGCCTATGGAACTACTCCGGAGTAAAGAAGGAGGCATCCAGAGACCTTAAAGAGACCATCTAGACAAATACAATGGAAATGACTTTGAAATTTAAGGAATTCCACATACGGTCAAAATGTAACGACCTCGATGTCCAGACCCCCGGCTCCCACCGAGAATCTGACCGTTGGCACCGCTGCCTACGGGCCCAAAGAACCGAAAGGGCTAACAGACCAGTCTAACAAGATATGTAACGGGAGTAAGTAACAACAACAACACTAAAAGTACCAACAAGTGAAGGAAAAGCGTCCAACACAAGTGCAAGTTTAGTACAGTCCCAAAGTAAACAAAGTACAAGTGCAAAAATAAAAGGGAATAACAAATCCCTTAGGGTGACAAAACACGTACGAGGAAACACTGCTCACAGAAGATGTCGTCTACTACGGCCCCGTCTCCTTAGCCCGCCGCGTAGGGTACTGCTGTGAAGTCTCACTTGTAAAGAATGGAATGAGCTTCACGAAGAAGCCCAGTAGGGACTACCCATCTCCCACTGGTTCTAACAGCATAATATATATATATATATATATATATATATATATATATATATATATGTGTGTGTGTGTGTGTGTGTGTGTGTGTGTGTGTGTGTGCATAACTAAAATAAACAAATAAATCTATTCTACTAACAGAGTAAGTGCAGAAGCTTAAAGTAACAACATGGCCATCGGTTTAACCCTAACGTCGGGACCGGAAACTCGTGTAAACCACGTCACTCAAAAGAACCCAGGGCTGCAAACATAGACAGTGTACAATTGCCTGGACAGAGAACACTAGCCACAGAACAACTACCACTAGTCAACTAGTCAGGTGCACTACGTGCCTTATCCTCGACCACCAGTCCATGTCTAGCACCTCCCATCGGAGTGAGACATGGAACTAAAGTAACACATAACTGTCATAGTCAATATGGACTACAGTCCCACGCATAGCCCCTCTAAATGGTACCAGAACCACGTAGAGTTAGGCAGTGAGAAGGAGTATCTGATCTGCGCCGGAAGAGCACCAAGCCACCTCTACATCCCAGACTCAACTAAGAGAGCTTTGAAAACAACTCTACACTGTTGTCCCAACTGTTTTCCCCTCTATTACTAGAGTACGTGACTCGAGCTCACCTGCCGCTTGGAGAACTCCCTCAACAGGCGCGCGGGGACCGGGGGTCCAGGTAACGGTAACAACCTCTCACCGAACAAGCCCACATGTGCCTAGCACCGAGCGAAAGGCTAGAGTAGGACCATGCTAGGAAACAACACAGGTGCCCAGTAACAAAGTCACAGCGGAAGGAAAACTCTGAACAGGTTACCAAGCCACTCTCTGTTTGAGAAGGCGACGGAAGGGCTGTCGCCACCTGAAGGTGACACCTTCCCTGTCGCGACCTGGGTCTGAAGGCTACAGGGAGTGTAATACCCCAGATTTTATAACAAATAAAAGAAATAATAATAATAATAGCAATACTAATAATTTAAATATTGGATCGAAAAGTAAAGGTAAAAAAATAACAAGAATAATATTGATTCAACAATATCCATTAATCTCTAAAGAAAATCCATTTAAATTAAATTCCATTAAAATAAAGATAGGTAATGGGCCTTATCAAACAGCTCACCTAAAAGTTATTGGGCCAAAATAGGAGTTTGGACTTCGGAATAAGATAATATACTCTGAAATTCGTAACCTAAATGTTACCAAAATTGAAAAGGGGTAAGGAAATCAATTAAATAGTTAGTATGCACCCAAATTGGACTCCTAAACCTACCCTCATTAGTTAGGTACGAAATTGGAACCCCAACCTCACCCAATTAGGAGGAACAATGGTCGGAAGGTTGGAGAATACAAGGAAATTCGGAGTTTAATAGTAATTGGAGTTGCATTAGGACTTAACAAAACTAGATGTATAAAGACACCCCAAAACATTTGTGGCCAACCCTAATGCTCTGCTGAGGAGTTCTTGGAGGTGAAGAGGAGGCCATAGGAGGAGGGAAACGTGGGAGATAGAAGCTTGAAGTCTCTACCCCTTGTTTTTCGCGTCCAGAAATTCGTAGGAGTTTACATCAAACAAAAGTAGGTATTGTCAGGCTAAAGAAGAACAAAACTCATACCATCTTGTAGGACATCATGTCTAGCTTCGTTTGTAAGTGATTTGCCTAATTTCCATCATGTATGCTTCGCGTTATAAGCATTTTCCCATCACCATGCAAGTGTCGGCTGTTCATGTTCATACTGCTATGCTCGCCTACCGAGACCAAATTTGTAACAACCTCTTTATACCGGAATGATTATACCAATCCACATCAATACAAAGGGCGCCCTCACAGTGGGACATTTACCCAACACAACACAATAGGTTGAGATGTACATAAATAACAAAGGAAGTACAACGAAAATGTAAAACATTCTTATTCCATTATCATTCACATATCCCACAATCTATGTAGCAACAAAGAAAATAAGAATGTCCACAATTATACAAGTCCATGTGAATAACATTGTCATTGTTCACATACCAATGAAAGAAATGTAGTCTAAACAAATATCTCCACAAGTGCAGCAACTCCTCTCACTCGGAGTCGCTCCTCACTATGTCCTCCTCTAGCACGGGGACACCTGTCTCACCTATATGTTAAAGCAAGTATGAGTCTTCCAAAAAGACCCAGCAAGCAACCTAAAGGCACATCCTTACACACATCACACACATGCTATTCTTTTAAACAATGAATGAAATACGTGTCACATGATTCATTTCAATTAGGCAAATATACATGAACAACCTATACATGCTTTCTACACATATATGTAACATGATTCATGGTTTCAATTTCTATTCATATCATTTCACAATTCTACACAATTAGATCATGGAGTTATGCACATTGTCACGCCCCGACGCGGAATATCGGAGCGCGACGGCAGTTGCAAGTGAACAGGTATAGAGCGAGCACTAGACATCAAACCATTGCACAATGAATAATACTAAAGCAAATTCTCTTCATTAATACATTCCGATGCCTAGTTACAACCACTAATATCAGAGCCAATCTATGAGGCCCATTTACATTGAAAGAAAGTAAAAGTCTAAACTTCAAACCTAACTAATACAATGCTAAATATAGCAATAGGACGCTAGGGTACTCAAGACATCACTCTAAGTCGTTCCCGTCCTCTTGAATGTATGGTTCATCCTTGGTCTCACCTGAGAACACAACGACAAATAACGTAGGGTGAGCGATAACGCCCAGTAGGACTTAAATCTCAGGATCAAGCATGCTTTAAGTGTTTAATGTCTTGTAAAGCAGGATAACTAGAGAGAGTAATGAGAAACATATAGAAAGTACTGGTACACGATAACGAGCACAATGCACGAGAGTATAGCACGACAAGTGTTGATATCGGGTTGGCCGTATAACAAGATAACAAGTAAATTTGCACAACAGTGCACAAGTCACGATAGCAAGTGTTGGTCGATATTCTTTCAACCACGAGATTCAAGTAAACCAATAATTGACTGTTTGATTAATTGATTGCCATAGATCAAATCTTGCGTGTTCATACGTTAGGTGTATGCCATCACCCTGATCATTAGACCCCCGCGAGTTATAGCCTTTCAGGTGCTCCTCCCAAGGACCAGATCGGGCCCTTATAATGTTGCCTAGCATAGTCATGTTTTTATCTTAGACAATCAATCATTTAATGGCCAAGTAGAGTACCAAGAAGTAGATGAGAGTACTAGATGAATAGACGAGAAAGTAGAGTGAACGTGAATAGATGAGCGAGTAGAGTATAGATGAGAGCTGAGGGACATTGCACGTAAAGTGACGAGTAAACAGGCGATAGTAACAGTTGCACAACACGCGCACTTGGTATTGGCAGTCAGGTGGAACTCACGACCTTCCTGCTCGCCATGTTATGCACAAGTCCAGAGGTCCGACGTGATTCAAGGTAAGAGCGAACTTCTAATAGCCATTTGGATCATATCGATCTCTAAAAGTGTAATGGGTGTTAGGGTACAACCGGCTCGTCGACCATGTGGGAATCCATGATCAGAGGAGACTTACGGAGTCCTTGTGCAAGAGTTCACTAGTTCGGCGAAAGGAATATCCGACGGAGAGTTCACCACAAGCCAAGTAAAGTGTGTATATAAAACAGGTGCTCGACGTTCTAGAGGAATTCTAGGACAGTGGAGCGTCGATATCGGTATTATAAACAACGCAAGAAACGAATACAAGTCCTTTAAAATAGGGCAATTAATGTCCTTTATTTCAATAAATTACCAGATACATTGTGAGATATTTTCTGCAAGATTTCAGCCATATATGGATGGTTTATGTGTGTGCAAGTGGAAGAGAAATCATAGATAGAAATAAGTCGTGAAGATGTATTTAAAATTATTCAATATTGCTCCATTTTTAGGCAAGGTTTTGACCGGGGGTATAACTGTAAAAAGGCGTAACATGCTCAACAGTGGCAAATGAAACTAGACATACGAGAGTACTTCCAGTAAATAGGGATTCGAGAGAGAATAGGGTTGAACATGGTTTGAGAACGAACAAGGATGAGTAACATAGAACACGACATAGGGAGCAAGATGGATTTAATTCGAGTAACATGCTCAACAGAAATTAGGGCTTTCAGAGGCAAAAGATGTCTATCATGCATCAGTATCTCCCATTAAAATTTGGAGGCTTGAGATAGAGTATTCAAAGAGATATGAATTAAACATGAAGGTTCGGGGTCATAAGAGTTGCAGAACATGAAAAATCAAGAACTAAAGATATACTCGATGGAAAATTATGAAACTTGAGGGTATCGTTCCTGGTAGCTAATACATCCTACAGAAAAAGTTTCATGGTTTATGCTTGTGAGAATGCCTACCTTTGGATTTATTTGTCTTCTAGGGAGGAAGAAGCTTCAAGAACACCTTCTTCCCACGAGGTCCTCTCCTCCTTGACCTCTTCCCCATGTCCAGCAACCTTTGGAAACGAGCTAGGGTCGGCCAAGAGGGTTTATGAGGTGTATTTATGCATGCATGAATTCTTATTCCTATTTCTACTCCAATCCTCTAAATTATGAGATTTCCTAACTCTAACCTTCCGTCCTTGCTTTCCAATCGCTATTTAGGCTAGGACGAGATCTAAATTCGGGCTAAACCATATGGGGTAGGTTTAGGAATCCAATTCCAACTCTAACTTCCTATTTAATGCATTAAATACCCCTTTTCTATTTAGGTAATAATTTAGTTTACGAATTTAGAGTATTTTCCTATTATTCTCCTTTGTAAATTCATATTTTTGGCCCAATAAATTCTAGAGGATCCTTTAAGCAAAGCCATTACTCTTTTCCATTTAATGCTCTTTTCATTTAAATATCCATTTAGCTAGGCTTTAAATTCTTTATTTAAATTTTTATTTTTCTTAAAAATTCAGGTTGCTACACACATAGTACCTAACAATCCTAGCATGATAGCTAACATTTTTCTCATGCTTTTATGACACATATCCACATCTTTTGCTTGCTGTTTTAACATAATAAATCACATTCACTAGCTTTCACATCTTATCACATGTATCACAATCACATAACACTATCACGTGTTCACATTGCACAATTTCATACTTTTACACTTAATTGTTGTGGCACATAGTCCGAACCACTATAAAGAAGGACACACATTCACATAACACATACCCGTCACCTAGGAAACATAGTGACGAATCTTGGTAACTGCGCAGAACAGGGAGAAGCCCTCTATACCCTAACCAGTGGTACTTGTCCACCTCTAGGATTTCATCTTGATGCCCACACGATATCACATACACAATGAGCCTTCCCATAGGGACTTTTCTAAAGTATGGCTCCACAACCTTCTATGATAGCAATGTCAATTTCGGCACATGATACTCTTAAACACATTTTTCTCACTTAATCACATGGTTTCATACATTTACATGCACTACTTGGCCCACTACCATGCACTTTAATTAAAACATACAAGCTACAGGTTACAGAACTCAACATGCCGATCTCATAGTGACAATTTAAGCATAACAATACCTAAACATGCTGCAATTCACTGGAATTTACATGCTCTTAATCAATCTTACTTAACATGGCCTGATTACCCTTGTTAAAAGCAAATAGTACCGACTGCTAACAAAATAGTATTAAATATTAACCACAGATTCTATACATGTAATATGTCATATGTCTATTTTTTTAGAATTTTCGAAATAGTAGAACTATTTTTAACTTTGAAAATAGATTTCATGCAATTTTAACTAATATTCACTTTAACATGGTATACAGCAAAAGAGTCGATTCTAACAGGTTTAAAACATGTGAACAGTAACCCTCATATCATGATAATTTTCTGTAACATTAACATGTAGTAAAACTATTATTTAGAATTAAACATTGTCAATTCATGCATAATTCACCATAACAGAAATTATACTAATTGATATCATGCTCATAAATTTGACAGAACCACATGATCTGACCTAAAGACCATACCTGACCATTCACAATTTTTATAGCATGATCCACATCCAGAAATCTGAAAATTGTCACACAGACATGACAAACACAATTATGTGAAAACAGAAGAACTTGGCGGTAATGGCCTTGCCGTCAACATGGGTAACGACACACTCTGTTGCCGTCAACTCAGGAACTTTACGGAAATAAGGTTGCCGTCAACCTCCTATCTGCAGAAAGTGTAGACTGAACTCAAATAAATGGGAGAATTGGGGGTTCCAGGACACGAAATAAAATCCATAAAAATTCCTAAAACCTAAGGGACATGTCTAGGGATGATACCCCTCGATTACATGCCTGGGATAAAATCTCTAAAGGGTTAAATTTGTTGAAGAAGCCCTCCTAAGCCAAGTCAAGAAGGTGCAGATTGCCCACCCAAATCTGGTCTTCCTACTTGTGCAGACGGTCCTTCGGAGTCGGGGAAGATTCTTCAACACCAGGAGCACCTCCCAGTCAAAGAAGATCGCCGGAAGAAGCTCTCAAACGCCGGATCAAGCCTTGCAAAAGTATGGTTTTCTCACAACGAACCCTAGCTTTTCCTCTCAACCAAAAGACCTAACCTAGCCGAAAACTCTAAGTTTTATAGGGTTATGACTTGGGGTGCGCCTAGGATTAGGTTTTCCTACCGTTGGGATTGGGTTTCCTAAACGGGTTCTGTGGAAAATGCATATGTTTCAGATTTGGAATCCCAAATGCAGCCATAGAAGTAACAACCACTTTGATGCCGTTAACAGAAAATAGACATCAATCGATCTGGACGTCTATCTCGTGGCCATGCAGTGAACGGCAAACATGTTGCCGTCAACCTGCCCTTAACGTCAAGGGGTGTTGACGTTAATTGGGATTTCGGGCAGAACTCTAATACATCAGAAAAGCACACATGCACAGAAATAAATAAACATACTATGTACATAAAATAAGTAGATACATACACAGAACTACACAAACATAATATGAACAAAATTCGAGGGCCTTACACCCTCTCCCCCTAAAAGAAAACTTCGGCCTCGAACTTAGAACGAAAATACTAACCAAACAAATGGTATAATTCTTCTTCATGGCATCCTCAAGCTCCCATGTAGCCTCCTCCTGCGAGAAATTCCTCCATAACACCTTCACTGATGCAATACTCTTCTTCCTGAGGTGCTGAACCTTCCGATCTGGGATAGCTACTGGTTGCTCTACATACGAGAAGTCTAGCTGAATCTCCACTGGCTCGTGACTAATGACATACGATGGATCTCTCACATCTCCTGAGCATAGACACGTGGAAAACTAGGTAAACACTAGCTAGCGCTAGCGGTAAGCTATCTCATATGCCACACTACCCATCCACCTGAGAATCTCAAACGGGCCAATGAATCTCGAACTCAACTTGCTATGCCTGCCAAACCTAACCACGCCTCGAGTAGGCGAAACCTTAAGAAATACATGCTCGCCAGCCTCGAACTCTAAATCCTTCCTCCTGTTGTCGTCGTAGCTCTTCTGCCTATCCTATGCCGCAACCAACCTCTGCCTGATAAGCTGAATCTTATCTGAAGTCTCCTGCACCAACTCCGGACCAACTAACTACCTATCACCAGTCTCATCCTAGCACAAAGGAGATCTACATGATTGCCCATACAGAGCCTCGAATGCAGCCATGCCGATGCTCGCATGAAAACTGTTGTTCTATGTGAACTCCACATGAGGTAGATGACGCTCCTAATCACCGTTCCAATCAAGCACGCATGCTCTCAACATATTCTCGAGCGTCTGGATCATCCTCTCAGACTGGCCATCTGTCTAAGAGTGAAATGTCGAACTAAGCTTCAGCTGAGAACCCAAAGCCTCCTGAAGACTCGGCCATAGCCTCGATGTAACCGCAGGTCTCTGTCCGAGATAATAGACTTCGGCACACCATGGAACCTCACAATGCTTCAACATACAGCCTAGACAAACTCTCCTTGGACTGTTTCTTCTTCATGGCAAGATGAGCAGTCTTGGAGAAACGATTTACAATCACCCAAATTGAGTCATTACCCTTGGCTGATCTGGGCAAACCTGTCACAAAATCCATGGTGATTGCTTCCCACTTCCATACAGGTATCTCCATCTTCTGCATAAGGCCCGATGGTCTCTGGCGCTTGGCCTTCACCTGTTGGCACACTAAACACCTAGTCACAAACTCGGCCACATCCTTCTTCATGCCAAACCACCAGAAAGATCTCTCCAAATCCTGGTACATCTTGGTATTGCCTGGATGAATGGAGAACTTGACCTGCGAGCTTCTGCTAGTACTCGCTCATGAACATCCACAACATCGGGAACACAAACTCGGTGTTGGAATTTATTGACACCATCCACATCACAAGCAATGCCTGCCTTGCCCACCATCTCCTGAAGCCTAGGATCAGCTCTCTACTTCTCGATCACCTCATCCAGAACCGTGGATTGGATAGATAACTGAGCCACGAAAGCCTGACACAACTGTGGCTCTAACTCGGTCATAGCACATGCCGCATCCTCAAGCATCTTCCAATCCTGTCAGAGTAATGATCTCTTTATGCTGAGCGCATCCGCCACGAAATTCGCCTTCCTTGGATGGTACTGAAGCTCGAAGTTGTAGTCCTTGAGAAATTCAATCCATCTTCTCTGCCGCAGGTTCAACTCCTTCAGAGAGAAAAGGTACCTCAGACTATTGTGGTCAGTGAACACCTCGATCTTGACACCATAAAGATAGTGCTTCCAGATCTTTAGTGCATGAACCACAACTGCTAACTCCAAATCATGGGTGGATAGTTACGCTCATGCTCCTTTAACTGGCGAGAAGCATATGCAACTACCTTACCATGCTGCATCAACACACAGCCAAGGCCTACCTGAGAAGAATCAGAGTAGATAGCAAAACCCTCTGCACCACTCAGCAAGATCAACATGGGTGCAGATGTAAGCATCGTCTTCAGCAACTGAAATCTACTCCCACAATCATTAGACCACACATACTTCACACCTTTCCTGCTTAGCTTAGTCAAAGGTGATGCGATAGAGGCAAAGCCTTCTCTAAATCGTCTATAATAGCCCACTAAGCCAAGAAAACTCCTAATCTCCGATGGTAACCTTGGAGTCTCCCACTCTAACACCGCCTGAACCTTCGTCGGATCAATAAGAACTCTAGCGCCTGAGATAACATGCCCAAGGAAATGAACCTCGCACATCCAGAAGTCGCACTTGTTGAACTTAGCATACAACTTGTGCTCTCGGAGAACCTCCAGAACAACCCTCAAATGCTCACGGTGTGTAGCCTCATAAGGAGAATAGACTAACACATCATCAATGAACACCACTACAAAACTATCCAAATATGGTCTAAACCCGTGTTCATGAGATCCATGAACGCTGAAGGGGCGTTAGTCAGACCAAATGGAAGCACAAGAAACTCATAGTGTCCATAACGAGTCCTAAAAGCAGTCTTGGACACATCTTCACATTTAATCCTCAACTGATGGTAGCTGAACCACAGATCTATCTTAGAAAACAACGACGCATTCTGCAGCTGATCGAACAAATCATTAATCCTCGGCAAGGGATACCCGTTCTTCACTGTCACCTGGTTGAGCTTCCTGTAATTGATGCACTGCCTGAGGGAACCATCTTTCTTCTTCAGGAACAATACAGGTGCGCCCCATGGTCACACACTAGGGTGAATTAACCTTATCCAACAAATCCTGCAATTGCTTCCTTAGCTCGACTAACTCCGCAAGTGCCATCTGATATGGAGCCTTAGAGATAGGAGAGGTGCCTGGAAGCAACTCTATAGTGAACTCTATCTCCCTTGCTGGTGGAAATCTAGACAAATCATTAGGGAACACGTCTAGAAACTCTTGTACTACCTCAATCTCCTCAAGGGTAGCTGACTGATCAGCTTAGGGACTAAGACCACACTAGCAAGAAATACGTCAGAACCCTTGTTCACCATCCTCATCGCCTTCATGGCGAAGATCACAAACCTTCCCGCTAAGTTCCTTGGCAACAGATATGAGAACTCATCCTCACTAGGAATACGGAAAGTAATCTTCTTCCCTCTACAATCCACAAAGGCATAGTGCTCCTTAAGTCAATCCAAACCAAGTATGGCATCATAGTCTTCATCTTGAGCAAGTAGAAGCTCCCAAACAAGCCTCGGTCCTCAATGCACACAGGTAATGATGGAATGCACTTCCTGGTCGCTACCGTACCTTCCGGTGTGTGCACAAATAAAGGGACTTCTAACTCCTTTGCCTCCACTGCAGACTATGGGCTAACTGCTTGGCAAAATGCTCGAAAATAAACGAGTGTTTGGTAC
This sequence comes from Colocasia esculenta, assembly GCA_014218235.1. Lineage (NCBI taxonomy): Eukaryota > Viridiplantae > Streptophyta > Magnoliopsida > Alismatales > Araceae > Colocasia > Colocasia esculenta. The sequence goes on from CM024758.1 coordinate 75,722,405, forward strand.
CCGTATCAAAAAAACACCCGAGCATGCACACCGATGACTAAAACCATACCTTCTGTGACGTTCTCGGCCTGCTCTGCATCCTCTTGTTCTAGTGCAAACACTTGGGCTTGGGCCTTAGGCCTTCCTAGTCTCCCGATCATTGGTGCTGCTGCCCCTACCACTACTGGGGCTGGCACTCCTCTTTGAACACCCTACTAGAGTCTGGGGTAATCTCGGATCTGATGCTCGGTGCTGCCACACTTGAGACACTTCTCTGCTGGCTTCCAACACTATGTGCTGTCGTGTGCCCTTCCACATTGAGGACACATATTCTTGTCACTGGGCCTGAAGCTGGGGGACTATGGCGTAACCGCCTACTGACTAGTAGCTGCCAAAAGACTCTAGGGTGATTAGGGCCTGCTGCTCACCCCTCTCCTAATGCCTATGCTCATCATCCCGAGCCTCAGCACCACGCCTACTACGGCTCGCCATAGCTAGTAAAATAATTGACTTTATTTAGAATCTAAGTTACTTACTACTAACCATTTTCATAACTATCTTAATTCATTATTAGATATTTTCCACATATATGGAGAAATTCTATAAAGACTTTGAAATATTGTGTAGATGATGACATATTCATGTACAATCTAAATTAGTTGCCTTGATACCAATCTCTGTAATGACCCTCTTTATACTGATATGATTATACCAATCCACATTGATACAAAGGGCGCCATCATAGTGGGACATTTACCAACACAACACAATAGGTCGAGTACATAAATAACAAAGGAAGTACATTAGAAATGTAAAACATTCTTATTCCATAATCATTCACCTATTCCACAATCTATATAGCAATAAAGAAAATAACAATATCCACAATTATAGAAATCTATACGAATAACATTGTCATTGTTCACATACTCATGAATGAAATGTTGTCTAAACCAATATCTCCACAAGTGTAGCTACTCTCTCGCTCGAAGTTGCTCCTCACTATGTCCTTCTCTAGCACAGGGACACCTCTCTCCTGTATGTTAACCAAGTATGACTCTTCCAAAAAGACCCAACAAGCAACCTAAAGGCACAACCTTAACACAACATCCAAATGCTATTCTTTTAAGTAATGAAAGAAATACATGTCACATGATCATTTCAATTAGGCATATACATGACAACCTATACATGCTTTCTATACATATATGTAACATGATTCATGGTTTCAATTTCTATTCATATCATTTCACAATTCTACACAATTAGATCATGGAATTATGCACATAGTAACTACAATCCTAGCATGATAGCTAACATTTTTCTCATGCGTTTATGACACATATCCACAACTTTGCTTGCTGTTTTAACATCATTAAATCACATTCACATGGTTTCACACTTATCACATGGTATCACATTCACATACATTATCACGTGTTCACATAGCAACATTCATACTTTACTCTTTTACACTTTATTGCCGTGACACATAGTCCGAACCACCATAAAGAAGGACACACATTCACATAACACATACCCGTCCACTAAGAAACATAGTGACGAATCTTGGTAACTGCGCAGAACAGGGAGAAGCCCTCTACACCCTAACCAGTGGTACTGTCACCTCTAGGATTTCATCTTGATGCCCACACGATATCACATACACAATGACCTTCCCATAGGGACTTTTCTAAAGTATGGCTCCACAACCTTCTATGATAGCAATGTCAATTTCGGCACATGATACTCTTAAACACATTTTTTCTCACTTAATCACATGGTTTCATACATTTACATGCACTCTTGGCCCACTACCATGCACTTTAATTAAACATACAAGCTACAGGTTACAGAACTCAACATGCCGATCTCATAGTGACAATTTAAGCATACATACCTAAACATGCTGCAATCACTGGAATTTACATGATCTTTATCAATCTTACTTAACATGGCCTAATACCCTTGTTATAAGCAATAGTACCCACATGTATCAACAATTTAAATATTAACCACAGATTCTATACATGTAATATGTCATATGTCTAATTTTTCAAAATTTGAATAGTAAACTATTATTAACTTTTAAAACAGATTTGGTGCAATTTTAACAAAATATTCACTTTAACATGGTATGCAACAAAAGAGTCGATTCTAAAAGGTTTAAAATAGGTGAACCATAACCCTCAGATCATGATAATTTTTCTGTAACCTTAAAATGCAATAAAACTATTTATTCAGATTAAACCCTATCAATTCATGCATAATTCATAATAACAGAAATATACTAATTAGTATCACTCAGAAATTTGACAGAATCTCATGATCTAACCCAAAGACCATACTTGACCATACACAATTTTTACACATGATCCAACATACAAAAATCAGAAAATTGTCACACAGACATCAACACATATCTATGAAAACAAAAGAACTTGGTGGCAAGGGCCTTGCCGTCAATATGGGTTAACGACACACTCTGTTGCCATCAAGTCAAGAACTTGGCAGCACAGGTTCCTGTCAACCTCCTGTTTGCAGAAAGTGTAGACCGAACTCAAATGAAGAGAGGAATTAGGGGTTCCAAGATACGAAATAAATCCATAAAAATTCCTAGAACCTAAGGGACATGTCTAGGGATGATTACCCCTCGATTACTTGCCTGGGATAAAATCTCTAAAGGGTTTAATTTGTTAAGAAGCCCTCCTCGGCCAGTCAAGAAGGTGCAGATTGCCCACCCAAATCCGGTCTTCCTACTTGTGCAGACGGTCCTTCGGAGTCGGGGAAGATTCTTCAACACCGGAGCACCTCCCGTCGGAGAAGATCACTGGAAGAAGCTCTCAATGCCGGATGAAGCCTTGCAAATGTCTGTTTTTCTCACAAATGAACCCTAGCTTTTCCTCACAACCAAAAGACCTAACCTAGCCTAAACTCTAAGTTCTATAGGGGTATGTGTCGGGGTGCGCCTTGGATTAGGTTTTCCTACAGTTGGGATTGGGTTTCCTAAACGGTTACGGGGAAAACGCATCCATTTCAGATTTGGAATCCGAAATGCAGCCGGAGAAGTAAACGACCACTTTACTGTCGTTAACAAGAAATAGACGTCAATCAATCCGGACGTCTATATCTCATGGCCATGTAGTCAATGGCACACATGTTGCCGTCAACCTGCCCTTAACATCAAGGGGTTTTGACGTTAACTGGGATTTCGGGCAGAACTCTAATACATTAGACACACACATGCACATAAATATATAAACATACTAAGTACAAAAATAAAATAATACCATATGCATAAATAAATAACTAAAGAAAAAACATAATGAATAAAATTCGAGGGCCTTACAAAATTGATTCAACCCAAAGGCATAATTCTCTTCTATTTATCGTCCCCTACAAGTTTCATGTTCACCACTTTGTCCCAAAGCCCTAGATTTCAAGTTATAAGCCTTGCATGAAGATCACTGCATGTTTTATCGTTCTTGGGTTGAACGTTGAATCGCAACTGACACATATGTCGCATTTCTTTGACTGGTATCATGACGATCAAGACCGTCACGATTACCTAAAAGGTGACCACCCATGTCGTCGCATTTAATTAGGGTTTTACAAGTACCGTTGCATCAAACTATGTGCCCTCTTGCTGTCAAAAGATATCTGAACCACGGCCATCACTATTGTCACGTTCTTAAGTCATTTCTAGCTTCTGGGATTTGTGTTACTTCAAAATCAGGGTTTTGCATGAACGCGTCGGGCCTTGCCGTCGCGATTTTGTATCGATTCCCATGAATGCGTCGGACCTGCACGTCGCGTTTCTGTATCACCAATCGATTCGCCCTGTCTAGTTACCCTAAACTGCGATAATCGATGTCGTCGTGTTTCTGTCAAGAGTCGATGTTCAGGAATCGATGTGTTAATCGCGTCAGCCAATGTCATTGCATTTTAGTCCATAATCGATGTTGTTAAACGCGAACCTTAGACCCGTCGCGATTTGACTGTGTGTTTCCAGCAACTTTAATGTTCTATTTAGACTTTGTAATCATTTTTATACACTGTGATACTGTGCGGTGAACAATAAACAACCATGCTAATGAACTTTGGACATATTTCATGTATTTCTTAATTAAAAGACATTGTGCATGACTATCATATGTTCTCTTGATTTCAATCACATGCACACACTAAACATTTATCTTTTCCATGAGACCATGCAGAAAATACGTAAATAAAATATCTGGTAAATACTTTCATTAATTGCACATTTTATACCCATGATAATAATGACATTGTCTTCGTTTTTCACGTTGATTTGCAATACCAATACCGCCGCTCCCTGTTCTAGAATTCCTCTAGATCGTCGAGCAACTCATTTTCTTTACACACTACTCTCTTGACAAATTGGAACCTCTCTGTTGGACATTCCATTCTAACAGACAAGGACCTTTTGTTAAGACCTTTTTAGACTCCGTACTCTGTGGATTCCCTCATGGAGACCGAGCTGGTTGTACCCTAACACTTATAACCCCTTAGGGATCAATAGGATCCAAACGGCTTTAGAAGTTCCTCTTACCTTGAGATCACGTCGGACCTCTGGACCTGTGCATAACATGGCCAGTGGAAGGTTAGTGAATTCTACCTGACTACCGACACCATCATGCGTGTTGCGCAACTATTACTATCACTTGTTTAAAACCGTCGCTTTATGTGAAATGACCTATAGTTCTCATCCGTACTCTACACTCTCATCTATTCACATTCTCTCTACTTTCTCGTCTATTCATCAACTACTCTCATCTATTCTTGGTACTCTTTATTGGCCATTTGACTGATTGTCTAAGATAACAAACATGACTAATGCTAGGCAATATTATAAAGGGCCCGATCTTGTCCTGGGAGGAGCGCCCGAAAAGTGCCATTTGCCCGCGGAGTTTAATGATCAGGATGTTTGCGTTACATCCAAGTGCCATACTATCTAGATTAATGAAAGACAATCAAAACACGATGGTATATCTCTTGGTTGTCTACCGACGACTAAAGTGCTATACTCTCTCTCGACTGTCTAATGACAATTAAAGTGCTATATTATTTTGATCAATGAACATCGGTCCAAGTGCTATAGTATTTCGATTGATGAAGATCAATCTAAGTGTTATTTGCCCAATGGGGTATTCATTGGCTACATGACCAACTGCTCTCTCATTACTATGCTCGTTACTTGCTATTTACTTGACATTGACATGTTACTTGTTATCGACTTGCTATCGTTCTTTATCGCGACTTGACAATTACCTTGTTACCATGTATTCTACTGGATTCATGTGCTACTTGAACCATGCTACTCAACTTATTGCTTTCTTGACTATACTTGGCCCTCTTTATCATTAGTGACTCTGCTTTTAATACATTTGTAGAGCCCTAGCTTTTATGTGTATTTGTGACTATTATTGTAGTTTTAATTTTCTGCTGAAATTTCTCTTCACGTCAACATCCATTGACGTTAAGTGTGAGTTAACGGTAAGCTTTGTGATGTTTACTATCTGGCTGGAAGATCTAGACATCAACATCGATTGACGTTTATTTTGGTTAATGGCAGTAATCTGGCCGTTTACTTCTCCGGATGTGTTAGGATTCCAGATCCTAAAACCGTCCCTTTTTCTCGGGAGATGGATTTAGAAATGTCCCAACGGTCAGGTCTCTTCACTCCTAGTTTGACTACGACTCTAAATACCTATATAGATGGGTCATCACTCCAAAGAGAGGACTTTGCTCACTTTGGATTATTTGGGTTTCGGGGAGAGAAAAAGAGGGGTTTGAGAGGGGACATCGGCCGAGTTGCTGATGTTCGAGGATGATGCTATGAAGACAAAGATTCCACAACCTGAGAGGAAGGCTCTGGACCAGGTGATCATGGCCAGATCGTGCTCAAGATGAAGAATTTGATTGTGTTGAAGTTACATCTTGGGTGTAAAAGAGGGCTTCATCAACTAAATTTTCTTGTTGAAGAATTATCTAGAGGCATGTAACTTGGGGTTTCTCTCCGTGGACTTGTCCCTTAGGTTTTAAGATTTTTATGGAATTTAATCCATGCCTTGGACCACCCAAATTCCCTATTTTATGTTCGATCTGCACCTTCTATAGATAGGAGGTTGACGGCAACAACCTTGCCGTCAAGTTCCTGGGTTGACGGCAGTCGATCATGCTGTTAATCCCTGTTGACATCGAACTCCTTGACGTCAAGTTCATCTGCTTCTTCCAGAACAGTGTTTGATTGTGTGTGATGTGATTTTCGGAGGAAACTGACTGTATGCATGTGTTTAGAAAATCTTGTCTTGTCAGATATGTTTAGTAGATCAAACCATGAAATCCTGATAACTTTATGATCAATTGTTATTTATAGAACTTTTGTCATGAGTAAATAAGCATGTTATGTTAGATTAAATTCAGAATAAATATGTATGATGAATATTATCATCTCAAAAACTTCCCATGAACTTAAGATCATTGTGTGCTTGTTTTAGGACTGTTAGAACCACCAGTTCACTGTTTACATATTTAATTGAATTATCTTGTTAGAATACATGAGATCTCTGTTAATTATGAAAAATAGTTTTACTGCTCTGAAAATGATGAAACATTACTGATATGTTATGTTAAGTATATCTACCCCGTGGTTAAAATTTGAGCATGTTCTGATTACTGTGTAATTAGTCGTCAATTTCTGAAGTCTTATGTACCATATTTTAATATAACTCTCAAATATGTTTTAAAACATGATTAGCATCATGATTAGGTTCTGTAATTACTCTTCATGATTAACTGAGTATCCAGAAGTGATTAGTATATGATTCATGTTATATGTGTACATGTGCATGGAAAGAGAGAGAATATTTGACATGTGTGTGTGAAATATGTGTTAATATGAAAAGATAAAAGTTGTGCCAATGAGACACTTCCACCATAGATTGCGTGGAGTCGTACTGTAGTAGTGCCCCTACAAGAAAGCTCAATTGTGTTACGTGATACCCGGGGCAACGGGTCGTGTGAAATCCTGGAGGTGGACAAGTTCCACTAGTAATGGTGGGGAGGGCTTCCCCCGGTTCTGTGCAGTAACCCAAGACTTGACGCTTTTCCTGGTCATAAGTATGTGTATGTGTTTATGTGATCTTTCTAGTGGTAGTTTGGGCTATGTCTCGGCTTGTGTAAAAATGAATATGTTCATAATGTGTAAAGTGATATGTGAATGTGGCACGAGGTATGTGCAAGTGATGTGGGACATGTGATCATGATCCTAAAAAGTGAAATCTATGTGAAAGCTATGTGAAATCATGTGTAAGTGAATAAGAGTGTGATAAATGTGAGAATAAGTGCATGTGAAAGCAAAAGTACATGTGAATATGCCATGAGAAAATAATGCATGTGATAAGGTGATTTATGTTAATTGTCATATCATTTTAGTACCTTGTGTAGAACAATGTTAATTATGTCCATGAGTTAGAAATTACTTGATAAGCATGTTAGTAGTATCATATTGTAAACTTTAATATAAGCCATGTGTTAGTGTTATGGGAAGTAAGATTTGTAAATGCTCTCATGTTAGTGACACCATGATATAAGTGACCATGTTTAGAATTCTTGTTATACATGAGTTAGTTTAGTTTTGTGTAATAGATCCCATGGTACATTATCCATGTTATAACATGAGCATACGTTAGTTTAATTGTTATTTAAAATTAATGAATGATGACATGATAGTTAGCAAAGTGTTACATTGTTAGAAGCATGTGCGGTAAGTGCGTGGTTTGCAATTCTAAGTTGCTTGCTGAGTCTATTGTGTAGACTCACCCTTGCTAACATTTTAGAAGATTTAGAAGCCGAGGAGTTAGCAAGATTTGACGTGGAGTGTGAAGAGTAGATTGAAGATTTATAGTTATTTCCTAGTATGTGATGCATTTGTAATTTGGACTATGGTTTATTGTACTTGGAAAGTAGCTATATTTAGTGGATGTTATGTTGTGTTATTTTCTTTTGCTTGGACTATATAGACAGTGGTATGTGGTATTAAAGTTGATGGAATAAGAGTTATTTATTTCCGCTGCAATATTCCTTTCTATTTGTGTATATCTCAGCCCATGTGACTATCGTTAGGGTTTTCTCCCCTGTAGCAACTTGCTCTCGTCTGACGTTGGTTGGTATAACCGTACCAAGCGTAAGTGGGCCGTTACATAGATGGTATCAGAGCCAGGGGGTTGAGATATACATGGATAGCATCAACTTGATTCACATCTCAAAGTCTTTGTAGTGGATAGCTAGATCCATGGAATAACTAAGATAGGACTAGAAAAGTGATAAGATGAATGCATGATAATACTAGGTGTAGTAATAAATGGAGCTTGACGTGGTATTTATTTTGTAGGCTATGGCTGGAAGGACTCGTCGTTCGAGTGTACCCATCCGAGATGAGGAGCCAACGAGGACTGCAAGTGAGCAGCAGAGAGTACCAACACCTCAAGGACCACCTGCGCCACCCCTGCCACCGTTGGTCGACTACGACACATTCATGCAAGGGCTTGGACAAGCGATGCAAACTCAAGTGCAGACGCAGGCAGCTCTTCAGGCACAACTTCAGGCTTAGGTTCAGGCACCGACTCAACATGACCGTGGTGTAGGAGGTGTGATAGTCATGGAGAGGTTCAAGCGGATGGCTTTGCCTTCTTTTAAGGAGAAGAGTCAGCCGTTGGTTGTAGAGATTGGCTTAGAGAGATCAAGAAGATATTTAGAGCTATCAAGTGTGCAGAGGATGACATGGTCAGCTTGGCGATGTACATGCTTCAGGAGAGAGCAGATGTGTGGTGGTCTTCCGTTCTTCTCACGTATTTGAGGGTTTGGAGCTAGAGGTGACTTGGGGAGAGTTCGTGAGGTTGTTCGACGCTAAGTTTGTTCCTAAGCACATCCAGACAAGATGAAGTAGGAGTTCTTAGCATTGACTCAAGGTTCCATGTCAGTCTTGAGTATGAGGCCAGATTCGCAGAGTTGTCATGGTTCACACCGCACATAGTTGCTGACGAGAGACACAAGGTAAGGAAGTTTGTGATGGTTCTCAGACTATCATTGAGAGCTAGACTTGTAGCATTCGACCATAGGACTATGGATGTGGCTCTTAGTGCGGCATGCAGGCAGGAGAGAGAGATGGAGTTGTACCAGGAAGAGAAGAAGGCTCAGATGAAGAGATTACCATAACCGTTCCCGTGGCAAGACAAGAATGAAGAGACTCGTGGAAGATCAGCAACCATATATAGTACCAGCAAAGTCAGCACCCCAGTCAGTAGCTTCTACAGCTAGCGAGAAGCCCGAGTGTGTACACTGTGGCAAGCATCATGGAGGAAATTTGTGGGACAAAGGCAGGAAGGCGTCTCAAGTGTGGCAGCCCAAATCATCGGATCAGAGAGTGTCCAAGGCTAAGGACGTTCGCTCTACAAGGTGTTCCACAACAACACAACGAAGCCAGGAGCAAGACCACAAGCATTGGCGAGGGTGTATGCGTTAGCCAGAGATGACACCGACGACGTCACCACAGGTACTGATCTGATCTTCAAGGATGAAGATCTTTTCAAGGGGGAGAGGGTGTAAGGCCCTAGCTTTTCTGTGTATTTGTGGCTATTATTGCATTTTAATTTCTGCCGAAATTCTTCTTAACGTCAACATCCCTTGACGTTAAGGGTGAGTTTGATGATCAGTCTATCTCATGTAATTTAAATAAATTGCACATTATTTTGGTGATTAACAAAACTATGATAAAGGTTACTAACACATTTTCTATGAAGTCTAAGCACAAGAAATAAAACAAGGGAAAACAAGCCAATCAAGTAAGTATTCATCACACTACAACAATGTAAGTTCAAAGCATCAATATTTGTCTAAGTACACATCGATTTCCACTATAGGTCATATGATTTCTATAGAGATATAATGATTCCCTAGTCATAACGATTTCATACTCATAAGGATTCGCTATGTGTTTTAACGATTTGTTGAGTGATCACAACGATTTGCCCTCACAACGATTTGTTAAGTGATCACAACAACTTGCCCTAACAACGATTCATTAAGTGGTTCGTAACGATTTGCTCTCGTAATGATTTGTTTAGTCATCGTAACGATTTGCTCTTGTAACGATTTCTTTAGTCATCATAACGATTTGCTCTCGTAACGATTTCTTTAGTAATCGTAATGATTTGCTCTCGTAACGATTTCTTTAGTCATCGTAACGACTTGTTTTCATAACGATTCATTAAGTAATTCACAACGATTTATACATCGATTTACTCATAATGTTATAACGATTTGTATACGATTTGTTCAGAACATCACAACAATTTGTATATCGACTTGTTCATAACATCATAATGGTTTGTACATCGATTTGTTCAGAACATCACAACGATTTGTATATCAATTTGTTCATAACATCACAACGATTTGTATATCGATTTGTTCATAACATCACAACGATTTGTATATCGATTTGTTCATAACATCACAACAATTTGTAATCGATTTGATCATAACATCAGAACGATTTGTACATCGACTTGCTTATAACGTCATAACGATTTGTACATCGTTTGTTTTATAAAATCATAATGATTTGATTACTAATACATATAATGATTTGTATATGCATCTCATTACTTATGAAGGCACACCGATTTCATAAATCATGTGTTTAACGATTTCATGGAAGGCAACGATTCGATTTCCGAGTGAATTTTTGAATTCGTTGAAAAGTCAAAAATCTTCACGTATATCTTTTTGACAGCCATGCATTTATTATAATAGTAAGCATCACTGCATGCATGCAGACAATATCTTCCATTATCGTATCTTCTCTGTGAACATCTTTAGACAACAAAAATGACATTACTATTGATGAACTTTCGTTCTGACGTTGACTGACAACAACAAACAGCTTAGCTGTCTATTGTTCAAGCTTTAAATGTGTAGGTCTCTAACAGCATCCGTCATACAACGTTGGACAAAATAGAAGCCAAGGAAGACTACATAAGATCCTCTCTCTCTTTGCGTGCATGAAAAGATAAAGGACTGTTGACTGGAAGCTTCCAGTGTCAAGCAGTCTAACGTACACTTATGCATAGAGACAACGGGCACTTCAACGTTCGAATTTCAAAAGATGATATATATAGAGAGGAAGCAGAACGGTTAGAGAACAAGAAGTTTTCCAACGCCTTCTACCTTCTGCAAGCCTTTCTAGAGCAAAGCAAAAACTTCTATAGTCTTAGCTCTTGCTCTCTGTGTCGAGTTTAGATCTGTGAGAGAGCTTTTTGTTCTGAGAAGAGTCCTTGATTGTAGATCTCTTTCTTCTCAGCCCTTGCATCAGATCAAGCAGTGTTCTATAAGCTTGATCTAGGGGCATAATCTCTATGAACATATTCTCTTGTGTTGTTCCCTTCGGTTGTGAAGGAAGACCTGGTGGGGTATCCAGGGTGTTGTTTCCTTCGGGTGAAGGAAGACCAGCTGGGGTGCTGGGTGCTTTAGTGTCATTAAGGGGGAATGTACCATTGTTAGTGAAATCCTGAGATATGCTCAGGGACTGGACGTAGCACTCCTAAGGAGAGGAGATACGAACCAGAATAATTCTTTATGTCGTGTGATTGCTTTTGTGTGTTTGATCTTTCGATTCACTAACACTAACAATCTGCAAAATGTGTTTGTGTGACTGTTTTGTGAATAGGTTTGAGTGTTAAATAATTTTTTAAGAATCCCATTCACCCCCCTCTTGGGTTGCTAGCTGGGAAACAAGTGGTATCAGAGCAAGTCTCTCGACAAAGAAGAAGATCCAACGATCTGAAGAGAAAAGATCAAATGGCAGCCCAATGTCACTCAGAAGGACAATCAGTCAACAGGCCACCGCTACTTGACGAAGAAGATTACACCTACTAGAAAATGAGAATGGAATACTTCCTACAAGGATTCGATTTCCAAATATGGTCCATAGTAGAAGAAGGCGATCTTGTTGTTCTAAACAACAGAGAACAACTGGACAGAAGATGATAGAAACAAGATTACTCTCAACTGCAAAGCCAAAAGCATTTTTTGTTGTGCCCTCAGTAAAAAGGAATTCAACCGTGTATCTGCCTGCAAATTCGCCATGGAAATGTGGGAAAAACTCAGGATCACTATGAAGGCACCATCAAAGTCAAGGAAACCAGGATCGACATTCTGGTGACACAATATGAAAGGTTCCAGATGCAGCCAGGAGAATCTATAACCCAAATGTTCAATAGATTTACAGACATCAACAACGGGTTAGAAGGATTAGGAAAAAGCTATGAGATGGGAGACATGGTAAGGAAAATTCTTAGATCCCTACCATCTTCTTGGACTCCCAAGGTAACAGCTATAGAAGAAGCTAATGACTTGAAAAGGATGTCATTGGAAAAGCTCATTGGGTCCCTCATGGCCCATGAGATAAACATGGAGAGATTAGGAGAATCATCCACTAGAAAGAAGCACACAAATGCCCTCAAAGCAGCAAAAGGCAACTCTGAGAATAATCAGAAGATGAAGCCAGTAGTGAAGATAGTGAAGATGAAGAAGCAATGTTGTCTAGAAGACTACAACGGATATTGCCAAGAAAAAGAAGTATCAATCTGGCAGATGATACTTCAAAAACGGAAAGGATTTCAAGAAACCTGAAGCAAAGGACATAAATAAGAATGAACCAATTTGTTATGAGTGCAAGAAGCCAGGACACATCAAGGCAGAGTGTCCAAAGCTCAAGAAATCTGAATTCAGAAAGAAGGACAGTTCAAGAAAGTTCAGAAGATATAAGAAGAAAGCCATGCAGTAGCTTGGGACAACAGCAGTGACTCGGATAGCGACTCAAGCTCAAACAGTGAGGAAGAAGAAAAGGCTAACTTGCCTTCATGGCAAACATCGCAGAAAAGGTAACCTCTGACTCATCCTTTGATTCTTGTAATGATTCTGATTCAGATAACATAGAAGATGCTTAATGACTGTATGATAAATATAGAGAAGTATCTAAATTATTAAAAGCTAGTAAGAAAAATGTTGCATGTCTAGAAAATACCAATTCAGATTTAAAATCAAAAATGAACAGCTAGAGAAGCAAGTTAGTGAACATAAAAGAAGAAATGAGTTGCTATGCGAAAATCTAAAAGATAAAAATACACAATAACAAAATTAGAAAAACAAGAAAGTTCAGACGAATTAAAAAAGGAATCAAAAGACTAACAAAAGAAAATGATAAACTATCAAGTACGTTAGAAAAAATTACTAATGGTAAAAATTCCTTAATACTAAAAGGAGCCAGAAGATCAGGTAAGAGGAAGAATGGATTAGGTTACAATCCACCAGATAATGAAGATACAACAATATACCCTAAAACATATCCAACTCCAAAATTCGTACCTGAACAAGATATAACATATAAATCAAACTTTAAATATACTCCATATGAAAAAGTAACTAAAAGAACATGCTATAGTCACTGCAACAAGCTAGGTCACAATAAAATAACATGTCCAACTAAACAAAGAAGATAGATAATCAAAAGAAAAAATGATGACACTAACCAACCAGGACCCAAAAAAACTTGGGTACCTAAAACTTGATGTTTCATTTCAAGAAAAACCTCGGGCATCCAAGTGGTACTTGGACAGTGGATGCTCAAAGCATATGTCAGGAAACAGAAGGTTGTTTAGCCATTTAAAAGCTGAGGAAGGCACAGTCACCTATGGATATAATGGAAAAGGGACTGTGATAGGCAGTGGATCAGTGAACAGCAAGGGCAAGACAGTAATTGAAGATGTTCTATGTGTAAAAGGCTTGAAGCACAATCTTATCAGCATTAGCCAGTTATGCGACAAAGGACATCAGATCAGATTTCAAGAATCCAAATGCAGTATTATGAAGGATGGAGAAGTGATTTTTGAAGCCAACAGAGAGAAGAATTTGTACGTACTTTACCTTGAACAGCTGAAAGATCAAGAATTTGTTTAGCAGCCAACAAGAGCAGTCAACTGAGCTATTGCACAGAAGATTGGTCACTGCAGTCTAGATGGCATGAGAAAGTTGATCAAGAGAAACCTGGTGGAAGGTCTGCAAAAGGTCAGCACAAGAATAGACGGTGTCTGTGGACCATGTGCAAAAGGAAAGCACACTAAGTCATCCTTTAAGTCAAAGACTGTGGTAGCATCCTCCAAAACCTTAGAACTCCTTCATATAGATTTATTTGGGCCAATGATGATCACTAGTCTTGGAGGAAAGAATTTTTGATTCGTTATAGTAGATGACTATCAAGATTCACATGGGTATCCTTTCTGGAACACAAAGATGATACATTTGATAGCTTTGTAAGTTTCAGCAAAAGCTTCAGAAAGATATAAAGTTCAGCATTATTGGAATCAGGTCAGATCATGGAGGAGAATTTCAAAATGATAAATTCGCAAAATTCTGTGATGACCAAGGAATATAGCACAATTTCTCAGCACCAAGGACACCACAACAGAATGGAGTTGCTGAGAGAAAGAATAGGACTTTATTAGACATGGCAAGAACAATGTTACAGAATATGATCTGCCAAGATATTTTTGGGCTGAAGCAGTCAACACAGCAAGTTACATCATCAATAGAGTAATGATCAGGCCTATCTTGAAAAAGACTGCGTATGAATTGTTCAAGGAAAGAAGCCCAAGATCAGTCACTTCAGGATTCGGATGTCCATGCTTCATCCACAACAACAACAAAAGTGACATTGGTAGTTAGATGCCAAATCAGATGAAGGCATCTTCATGGGGTGTGCTTCTAAACCAAAAGGATATAGAGTGTTCAATAAACATACTTTATTGATTGAGCAGTCAGTACATATATTTTTGATGAAACTAACCCTTCCTTGAGAAAGGAAGAAGATAGTGATAATGATGATGCAGATGAATTGTCCATGAAATAAAGAATACATCAATTGAGGACAAGGAAGATCCACCTCTGGAAGATCTCCAATAAAGGGATATTTCTCATCAAAATCTTCCAAAAGAGTGGAGATATAAGAAAGATACCCTCCTGATGAAAACATCATTTGTGATCCATTTGTAGGGGTAAGAACAAGAGGTAACATAATTACATGTGATTATTTAGCTTTTGTTTCTCAAATAGAGCCTAGGACAGTCAATGAAGCCATCACTAATGAATCTTAGATTTTAGCCATGCAAGATGAACTGAATCAGTTCAAGAGAAACCAGGTTTGGTCACTTGTTCCTAGACCATCAGATCATCCAGTAATTGGCACCAAATGGGTGTTCAGAAATAAATTGGATGAAGCTGGTGTGATCATAAGAAACAAGACCAGATTGGTAGCTCAAGACTATTCCCAAGAGGAAGGCATAGATTCGATGAAACCTATGCGTCTGTGGCTAGACTTGAGGCTATTAGAGTCCTACTTGCATATGCATCTGCACTAGATGTGAAATTATTTCAAATGGATGTAAAGTCTGCATTTCTTAATGGTTTTATTAAGGTGGAAGTTTATGTAGAACAACCTCCAGGCTTTGATGGCACTGAATTTCCAAATCATGTTTTTAAATTACACAAAGCTTTATATGGTTTAAAACAAGCACCAAGGGCCTGGTATGGAAGGCTTAGCTCTTTCCTATTAAACCATGGTTTTATCAGAGGTCAAGTAGATAGTACTCTGTTCATCAAATCCAAAATCAAACATATATGCTTGTTCAAATTATGTTGATGATATAATATTTGGTTCTACTGACGAATCTCTTTGCAAGTACTTTGAGAAGCTTATGCAGGGAGAGTTCGAGATGAGCATGATGGGAGAGCTCAACTACTTCCTTGGATTGGAAATCAAACAAGGAAAGGAAGGGACTCACATCTGCCAAGCTAAGTACACCAAGGAGCTCTTAAAGAAGTTTGGATTTGATAATGCCAAGCCACTGTCAAACCTATGAGCACATCAATAAGAATGGACAGTGACAAAGATGTAAGAATGTAGATAAAAAATTCTATAGAGGTATGATTGGATCCTTACTATACTTAACTGCTAGTAGACCTGATATTTTATTTAGTGTATGCATGTGCGCTAGGTATCAGGCAGATCCTAGAGAATCTCATCTAATTTAAGTAAAAAGAAATTTTAGATATTTAGCTAGAACTCATGACTTAGGTCTTTGGTATCCAAAATCATGTGAAATTAACATCGTAGGATACTCTGATGCTGACTACGCTGGATGCAAAATAGATAGAAAAAGCACCAGTGGTTGTTGCCATTCCTTACAGGATGTCGATATCATGGTCCTCCAAGAAACAAAACTTAGTAGCTGTAGCACCCTTGATTTTTAAAATCAAGAAAAATAA
Organism: Colocasia esculenta; assembly: GCA_014218235.1. Lineage (NCBI taxonomy): Eukaryota > Viridiplantae > Streptophyta > Magnoliopsida > Alismatales > Araceae > Colocasia > Colocasia esculenta. Next base: position 75,738,791 of record CM024758.1, read on the forward strand.
AAATTTATTATTAATAAATGAGATAAATCAATTAATTATAATAAAGGGAGAATACATGGAATAAAAGGAATTAATGCAATACCCATTAAGCTAAATTATTAATGGGTTATTCTAATAACCCAACCAAATAGATGGGCCCAAATAGGGATAGCCCATCATGGGATGAGATTTAAATTAATGAAATTCGTATCTAATTAATTAAATAAATAGTAAAGGGTTAAGATAAATGTTAAATAACTCTTATATATCCAAAAGAAGAGTCCTTAACCCATCCTAACTCTTTAACCCCGAAATTAGATCTCTCCCCTCCCCATTAGATGAATAAATGAGAGAAAAGGGGAAGATAAATATGCAAATTCGGAATTAATAAAAAGCGGAGTTTTAGAAGGAGTAAAACTCTAATAGCAACACAATACACCCCCCAAACTCGTCCCTACCACCCATACTTCGTGGCTGCAGACCTAGGAGATGAAGGGAAGGCTAGAGAACCAAGGAGCAAGGAAGGAGAAGGCTTGGAGCAAGAAGGATTATCTTATTTTCGTCATTCAAACTAAGGCTTTCTTACTTCACGAAAAAGGTAGGCAATCTCTCAAGTAAAAATCGTGAAATAAATATCCTAGGTATCCTTCATGTACCTATTCAAAAGCCCTATGGTTTCGTTGTATTCCATTCATCCATTTGGACGAATTTAATTCATGAAATCCTACTGTCACCATGAACCCGAATCTCATGTTTTCTCTAATACCTTGCACGTACTTGTTCCCATGCTATGAGAAAACTCTCATTGATACTACCATGTAATAGCTTTCAAACGCCTCTGGTTTCGTGCTATTTTGATCTCCCATGAGGGAGAATTAATTCAGTGAATCCCTGTCAGATACATGCACCCTACCCTTCATGATTGCTTGTGAACCCTATTCATTCTTGAGTTCAGATCATGATATAATTACCATAAATACTACTCCTTGTTAGCTTTTAAACGCCCCTGGTTTCATAATTTTTGTCATATATACCTCTCTAATTAATTCGTTGAACCTGACTGCGTCGGTTTAGGTCACCAAAAAGTAACCTGATCAATGCATGTCTAAACCTTGTATATTTTCAAATAATTGTGCTTGTTGATAGATATACATGTCTACTTTCGTTAGAACTAATTTCATGCTTTTTGGATCACCGTGTGATTTTATACTGAATTATAATGACCCTGTGTCAAGAAGGGTCTACCCAGAGAAAAAGGGGAAAACTGGACCGCCCTTGTTAACGCGACGGCGCGATGCGCCGCGATAACGGGAGTGTCGCGGTCGGCTTTGAGGCCGCGTCATGAACGCGACGGCCCTAGCCGCCGCGTTTCCAATCCCGAACCGAGCCAGGCCGGCCGGTTCGCCTGTCGCGCCAGGCCGCACCACTGCGCCTGAACCGCGACAGGATTGTCCGTCGGGATATTTTGATTAACGCGACCTAGCGCCCTGTCGCGACTTGATCACGACAGGTCACCTCGTCACCTTCATTAAATTTCGGCCAGAACATATAATTGTGCTTATATCCCTGCTGATTAGTCTATATGCTTCTTAATTAGCCATGATTAACCCATGTTATAAATGATTCGACTTGGTAAATTAATAATTGGCATTAATGATATACATTTAATTATTTAAAATGACATTTGCACGACTTGTCATATCCTCAAGATTTCTTTACACTTGCACACATATAACATTATAAATTGCCATTGACCTTGATAAATTATGCAATAATGTATTCGCTAAATTATCGAAATAAATGACTAAATTACCCTATTTTGTTAAATACAATTGTTTTTATTTTTACTCGTGCATTTTATTAATGATACCGTTTTCCCTCGGCCTTCGAGCACTCGAGGCACGACGGACCCATTTTCTACACACTTTTCTCTTGACTTGGACCACCTCTCCACCGAGAATACTCTCGACTGGACCAGGACTCCTTGTCAAGACCTCCGTAAGTCTTCTTGGCTTTGGTGCACGTCTTAGTCAACGAGCTGGTTGTACCTCAAATCCGTTACACCTTAGGGATCAGTACGATCCATACCTTAGTATATTCCTTCTCGTCTTGAGTTCACACCGGACCACCTGACCCGGTACACATCACGGCTAAGGGGCGGTTGTGACTTCTACCAGACTGCCGGCACCCGACTTGGTGCTGTGCAACCGTTACTATCGTGTTTATCATCTTTTTATGATTGTACCCCTCTCATCTACAGTCTCTTTACTCTCATTTGTTCACGTTCTCTCTACACTCTCATCTATCTCGTCTAGTACTCTCTTATCTCTTCTTGATACTCTATTGGCCATTTGTGTGATTGTCTAAGATAAAGAAATGACTAATGCCAGCGCAATAGGGCCCGATCAGGTCCTAGGAGGAGCGCCCGAAAAGTGCCAGTACCCATGGGAGTTAAAATGATCATAGGATGTGTTACGGCATGCATCCAGCGCCAGTTTACTATCTAGATTTATCTATGACAATCAAAGTGCTATCTCTACAAGTGCAAGCATGGTCGTTACTAGTTCACCGTTGTGCAATTTACATGTTATATCGTTACATGGCCATTCTATTATCGTTCTCGTTGTACTATTTTCCTTGTGCCAGTTGAAATTGTTCTCTCGTTATTGTGACATGCTCTACATGACTCTACTCTCTAGTTATCCTGCCATTAAGAAATTAACTATTTAAAGTATGCTTGTGTTCATGATATTAAGTCCTACTGGGCGTTATTCGCTCATCCTGCGTATTTATTTAATGTGTTCAGGTGAGTCGGATGGAGACGACCACACGTACGAGGACGGGACTGAGGAGATGCTCAAGAGTGACCATTCAGCCACCAGTGCTATCTAGTAGTAGTTAGTGTAGTTATGAGTTAGTGAGTCAGTTAGTCATAATGTAATAATTTGATTTTGAATAAAGTACTATGGGCCCTAGTTCTGGCTCTGATACGTTGATGTAATGATGACTGGTGTATTATTAATGAATTGGAGTTTATTTGGTATTATTCCATTGTGCAATGGTTTGCATTTATTTCTCGCTCTGTACTATTTAATAACTGTAATCCCGCTCCGATATTCCGCTTCGGGGCGTTACAGTAGCATTGTCAACAGCTGAAGCTGAGTACGTAGCTGCTGGAAGTTGTTGTACACAACTCCTATGGATCAAGCAACAACTTGAGGATTATGGGCTACATATCAAGACAATTCCACTGCTATGTGACAACACAAGTGCTATAAATTTAACCAAGAATCCAGTACAGCACTCGAGGACTAAACACATTGAGGTTAGATATCATTTCATTCGTGATCATGTAGCTAATGGTAACATAGATATTTCCTTATTGATACAAATAATCAGTTAGCAGATATCTTCACAAAGGCCTTACCTGAAGAGAGGTTTACATCTCTTAGAAGGGAATTAGGTATGTGCAAATTGTGAAAGATTTATCTATATAAAACTGAAATCTAAATTATCAGAATGTTAATTATTTTTCCTCCATGGGTTTAAGCAAATTCCACAAATACTCTTGTAAAAAATATTCTTAGTGATTCGCTATTTTATAAGTCTCTTATTCCTATTGAACTGGTCATTTGTCATTTTCCGTCATAATGGCGCCTCCGGTTTCGAAAAAGTCATTATTTCCCTGATACACCTGAAATCTGTGTTGAAACGATTCACATCCTTTCTTCATCTCCTTCCTCATGCCTGAGGCGATACCCTAACGACTCGGCATCGACTCTCTGGGGTTTCAAGCTTCCACCACTTCCCGCCATAAATTTTTTTTTGGGGTCTCTATTCCATTCCTCTTTCCAATCCTCCAGAAACTCTCTCCGTTCAAATCCATGGCCTCTTCTGGTAGTTCCGGCAGCGTCGGAGGCTACAGAGACAATTTCTTACCGCCGAGCAGCAAGTAAGGTTTGCGTCTGTGAAATCAAGCTATGTGGTCATAAAGCAGTGGATGTGGCAGATTTGCAGAAGAACGGAATGGGGAGTATTGTCGAAGCATTGGACATATTGAGTGGACGAAAATGGCTACTTCTCTGAAGTAAGTTTTCCAGACCTGGTAAAAGCTTTCTATGTGTGTCTGAAGTCAGAGGCAGACGAGACCATGACTTCCATGGTCAAGGGAACCTAGATTAGGGTCACACGAGAATTATTGGCATCACTCTTTGGTGTGGGTACCTCCGGACACAGGGATTTCACAATGTGAATATCCAAGAAAAGGGTTTAGGGATAGTTGGTCCCGAGTTCAGACTGAAAGATGACAAAGTAGATGTAAATCAGTTGAATGCATTCAATCGCATATTGCACATTGTAGTTTGTCAGATTGTGGTTCCCAGAAGTGCTACCTTTTCAACCTGTACTAGGGTGTTGGGTTGAGTGTGTTTTGGAATTTCCTAAAGTTGTACTTAATGATGACCAATGAACATCACTCATACTTTGATTTTGATGATGACATATTGTCATTTTAATGATGAGATATTATGATTTTAATGATGACATATTGTGATTTTAATGATGACATGTTTTGATTTTATGATGACATGTTGTGATTTTAATGATGACATGTTGTGATTTTAATAATGACATATTATGATTTTGATGATGACATGTTGTGATTTTGATGATGATATGTTGAACATGTTATACATTTTATGCATATCACAATAATGCTTAAACAACATGTTTTTGATGTTTAATATCTCATATTTTAATAATAATATCTTGTACTAATGGCTTATGTGTTAAATTTTCAAGTTCACACATTTTTGTCTTGGTAGTGTTGACACTAGATCATGTCAGGTCGACACTAGACCCAGTTTCCAGCAGATCAGTTTGCCTGACTGGGACAGCAGGTCGACACTAGATCAAATCAGGTCGACACCAGTCCCAGATTCTAGAAGGTCAAGTCGACACTAGATCAAGTCAGGTAGACACTAGTCCCAGATTCCAGAAGGTCAGGTCGACACTAGTCCCAGATTCCAAAAGGTCAGGTCGACACTAGATCAAGTCAGGTCGACACTAGACCCAGTTTCCAGCAGATCAGTTTGCCTGACTGGGACAGCAGGTCGACACTAGATCAAGTCAGGTCGACACACTCCGGCTGAAAGTCAAAAACGTGAATTTCTCTGGACATGTGGCTGCTTGGGAATTAGGGGATTTGACCTAGGTTTTCGTGCCCATGCACCCCAAGGCACTTTATGGACATATGGGGCTATAAATACCCATGTTCCTTGTACCCTAAAGGCAAGAGAGCACATACACTTCCAGAAGAAGCCTTTTGGCGGCCAAGGGGGTTTTCCAGATCTGTCTCCATCTCTAGAAGCTGCAAGCCATCCTTTCAAGAGGAAGGACAAGGGAATGAAGGGGAATCCCTGGAGAGAAGGTTGATGTGCAAGGCAAGGGAGCAGATCCAACTGAAGAGGCTCAGAAGAAGAAGGATTTCTGGCAATTCAGATGCCATCAAAGCAGAGCATCACCAATTGAGGAGAATCTCCATCGATTTCCATCAAGGCTCCTCAATTGAAGCGTCTGCAAGGCCTTTTCATCGAAGAACACTCTTTCTACATCTATTTGCCTTATTTCTTAGTTCGTTCTTCCTTATTTCGTCAATGAGATTTGTGCATGAAGTTCTGCACAATTTCTGTGTACGAAACTATTTTGAATCAAATCATTGCTAGAGGATCTGATCTCTTTTATGTTTGATCTAGCTTTTGTACTATGAGCCGTCGAACTCTAGTTTTTGAGTCGTCGCACTCACTTTGTGGTTTGAGCCATCGTGCTCAATTTGGAGTCGTCGTACTCGGTTGTTGTTTGAGCCATCGTGCTCAGTTGGAGTCGTCGTGCTCCAAGTGTTTCTTGAGTCGTTGTGCTCAAAGGTGTTTGGAGTCGTCATGCTCTTGTATGAGTTGTACTCAAGGTTTTGAGTAGTGTGTCCTCAATGTGTGAGGGGTGGACGTAGGAGTCACTGGAAGTGATTTTCGAACCACCTAAAAATCCTCTATACAATGGTTTGAATTGTGGTTTGACTTTGTATTTCGCTAGATGCATGCATAGGGATTTCGTTCACACTACTAATTGATTTGCTCACAAATACTAATCACACTTCAGATCAGTAAATTGTTTGGGTGAAATGATTTATGATTCGAAGTAATTTTTAATTGCTTAAGCTTCCGCGTTAATTGGTGTCAAATCTATTCCCCTCCCCTTCTACATCTGATCCATCCATCCATCCGATCCCTAACAATTTGTATCAGAGCGGGTTAATGTCTGTTACTGATCTAATTTGAATGCTTTTGTTTGATTTTTGTGTTAATTGCTTGAATTGTTTGCTTGATCTTTCACTGTCTCTGTGTGCTTAATCGCTCTGATTCCTTCATTTGATATTAGAGCAGATTAACCACTCAAATTGTTAGATCTAATTCCTTGCTTCATTAATTCTCTGTGATTAGATCTAATAGTCTTTTGAGTTTTGGTATAATGGAAAATTGTCTTAATCTACATGAATTTCCTAATATAATTTCAGAGAAATTCCAAGCTTATTTTCATTGGATGTCTCAAAGGACTTACAAAGACAAAGAGCAAAAGAAATTCACAAGCACTTGATGGCAAAGAAGAGCTTCAATGAATCCAGAAAATCAATAATTCAAAAGACTTTGGCTCTAACAGCACATTCCAAGAGCTCAGAGCATTCTGCATTCTCTCCAGAAAACAAGAGTTCAAATGGGTCTACAAGATCAGGTAAATCAATTCCAGATCCATTTATGAATTCTAATTCTGATTCTGATGCAGATGAAGGCATGTCTTATGCTGAATTGGTCGAGTTCTGTGAGAAGATACAAAATCTTAATGCAAAACTGAACACTAAGAATAAAGATTTGAAAAAGACTTTAAAACACTGCCATAAAGAAATTGAAAATTTGACAAATACACTTGAATTGCTCCAGAACAATGATAAAGATTTTTTAGAAGAAAATGAGAATTTGAAAAATGAAGTTGAGAAATTAAATTCCGAGAAAGAGAATTTGAAGATGAAGTCCAAATCTGTGAAAATAACTGAATGGATTGAAAGAAAACCATGAGCTATTGAAATCAAAAGTTATTGATCTGAAAATGAAAATGGATAATTGATTGATCTTAATGAAAACTTCAATTTGATAATGATCAATTAAACAAACAGATTTCTAACATGGCTCATGATCATCAAATAAATGAGATGCAAACAACTTATTGAAGAAAATCATCATCTAAAAAGGAAGATTGAATGCTTGTTCCATGACAAACCATTGGAGAATGAATGTAGCAATTTGAGTAATAAAATTGCCGATTTGGAAAAACAAATTGCTCAATTTGAAAATGAAAAGAACAAGATGAAAAAAAATTTGGATGTCATGCTAAATAAACTTCAAAATTCAGAAAAAGAAGTTGTTGCATTAAAAGCTGAAAAACAGAAGCTTGGACATGAATTGAAAAATACTAAAAACACAAGTCTTTCTTCTGTGAGAGATAAGAAAAAGGGAAATAAAACAAAATTAATATTTGTTAAAGCTGATGTGAACAAGAACCTTGATATCTCTAATAAAAAACTTGTGAAAGTTATTGTTCAGAAACAGACAGAGAAAAAGAAAAATACTGATGTCAAGAAGAATCATCTACTTCCTCCATCAGTCCAAAGAGCTCCAAGGCAAGTTCAAAAATCACATCATGCCAAGAGCCACCAAAAGGTACCTTCTTCTCCTCATGGTAAGCCTCCTCGCATGAAAAGGAGATTCCAACAAATGCATACATGCCAAGGTAAGAACCAGGTAAGAAATGCTCTCATTTGCTTTAATTGTAATAAACCTGGTCATCTTGCTAAACATTGCTGGAACAAAAATCAAAATTCAATAAACATGCCAAATCAGTCTAATGCTTTCATTGTCATAATTTAGGCATACTTATAGAGAATGTTAGCATAGAATTGATAATCTTGTGCATGCCCCCATGTTTCATGTCAATGTACATAAGAATAAAGATCATGTTCATGCTGAAAACACTCAAAATTCTATATACATGAAAATGGAACTTTTGCACAAAAGATCTCTTCTGAATTCCATGTTAAAAATCTCAATGATAAAAATCTGAAAAATAGATAACAAAATGTTCAGTATGTTAGTGGTGCATTTTATACCAATAGCTCTAAGATTAGAAACCAAGATTCCAGTGTTTCTAGTCTTCAGAAAAATGCACCCAATATCAAATCCTTTTGGATTCAAAAATCATTGTTGCAAATTCATGGAAGATCCTTAGGACCCAAACAAGTTTGGGTTCTAAAATATACTACTTGAATGCTGGATGCAGGGATCTTGTAGTCAATCTCAAAATGAAGGATTCATGACTAAGGCTACAAGGAAAGTAAGTGAAGAGAATGAATGAAAATGAAAATCTCACCAGGTAAATTCTTCTGAGAGATTCCCTGCTAAATAAAGACTGAAATCAATTGGGACTCTTATGCAAAGATCAATTGGTATATCAAATGGTGAACTGTGGAAGGACAAGTCATGCTTGTCTGGAAACTATCATTATGTGTGAGGAATTACCTCCGCCAAGTATCAATGATCTTCCTTCTGTAAGAGTCATTAATTTAAAAAAAAAAATGGTTGTCATTGAAAAATGAGTGCTTGTTATTTCATTTCTTCCATGATGATTTTAGCCTGAATTACTTGCAAAAATTTCACATCATTCACATATAACTAAGAATCATGATTTTGTTGAAAATACTCAGAAACTCCATGTGAATATAAATTGAACACTTCATGAAAACATAGATGCATTGAGCAAGGCAAAAAGAAAATTTGGAACTAATTCTGCTCATAGTTCTGTCAATGAAAGAAATGCATCTATACCAAAAATAAAATCATTTTGGATTCAAAAATCTTTATTGCACTCTAACATTGATTTCATTGCAGGACCCAAGCAAGTGTGGGTCCCAAAACCAGCTTGATCAGCAAGCTGAGGAGTCTTGCAGCCATACCTTGTAAATGGATTCAAGATATTGGTTGTACAAGTAAGAAATGATTGGGGAACACAGGTAAAATCTTTGAAAAGCAATTGAAGTCCATTCAGGTAAAACTTCTTTATCATTTCAAATTTGAATTGCCTGAATTGAAATTAATGTTTAATTTTTATCTGAAAAATAAGAAATGTGTTTCAATGGTACTCCCAACAATGAACTTTGTGTCATTACAATTGGAATCATGTTCGTGTTATCATGCTTGCTTAATTGTGCCCATGATTCTGTGTGAATATCAACATCTTTGACTTTTTGGTATATCAATGATGACATGTGGAAAAACAAGTTATGCTTGTTTGGAAGCTATCATTATGCATGAGTAACGTACTCCGCCAAGTACCAGAAGTCATGTTATGCTTAATGCTAATTGTGTGCATAATCATGTGTGAAGTGCTTGCTAGCTATTTCATTCCATGCACATATTAAGGTGGAGTAAATTTGAAAAAGTTTAAAAAATGTTCTTGAAAATGCAATGAATTTCATGCCAAAGATAAAGAATAATTGAGCTTTTGTAGTGACTATGTTGTATATAAAATGGTGAAATGTGAAAGGACAAGTTAGGCTTGTCTGGAAACTATCATTATGCGTGAGAAAATTTCTCTGCCAAGTATCAATAGTCTTTTCCTGCATAAAAGGTCATCAAGAAAAATGAATCTCAAAAACTTTATTCTAAGTCTTTGACACTTTTTCTCCTTCAATAAATTGCATGTTAATGCATGCTTGATCATGTTCATATTCTTTCTGGGCATACTTTGAATGAATATATCTGAATTACTTCAATGATCATTTCATATCATGCATATCTTATGGGAAATGAGTCAAAAGAATCTTTGAGTGAATTTGAAGAACATCTTTCATATCTGATTTATCATCAACTCTCATTCAATTGTTGACAAATGTTCCTGCAAATGAATTCCTCACTCTCACATTGCATTGGCATTCTTGGTATATCAAATGGTGATTTGAAGAAAGACAATTCAGGCTTGTCTGGACACTTTCACTATGCGTGAGTATATGTCTCCGCCAAGTATCAAGATTCCTTTATGCAATTGTTGAGGGGGAGTATTTGTTGAAGGGAGTCATTGTCATATCTCTTGAACTTACTTGTCTATCTTGAACCCCCAAATTATCAGAATTTTTGAGTCATTGTGCTAATCTCTTATGAGAGAATTAAACATTGAAACTAAACTCATTGTGCATTTAGTTTAATTTCAAAGATTCAGTATCATTTCAAGGTTATGCAATCTTAATACTGACTATTTTAAAATGATTTGCAAAACACTATTATAGGCACATGAGTGACTTTAATATTTCACATGTGCATGTTTAAGCTTTATTTTTACCATATGTTAAGAGTATTTTTTCTAAATTCATAGTCATGACTTTTTGGTCAAAGCAAACATATTCCTGCAAAATGTCAAAAAAAATTGATCAACAATTTGGAAAGATACAAACAGAGCAATGCAAATACTTGAACTACTGAGTAACGGGCCATTTCACCTAAAAAGTGATTTGTTTCACGACAAAAAGTGGAAATCAAATTCTCAACTCTGTATAAGATAATGAAAGTTAAACCACTGAGTAATCAGGAGGTCTTGCATCTGATCAATGTGATCTCTTGCACTGAAAAGTGAGATTTAACTAATTTATTCTTGTAATCTTTCCCAGTTAAAATGAAGAAAATCAAATGACAGGATTGGAAAAGCTTAAGACCTTCATAAAGTTCATGAATCTACTGAGTTTAGACCTTTCTTCTACATTGTGTTAACTTAAAGCTCCTACATCCTGTTAAATATTTTTACTCATTCATATAGGTCACTTTTCTTCGCATTTACATGATATTTTTACTACATTCAGATCATTATATGTTGATATACTTTGTGTTGAGTGTGTCTTTGTGATTAAACTTTGTGCACAATACAAAAACACAATAATTTCTCTCATATGTCAATATCACTTTGTCTCATTTATTTTGATCATTCCTGACCATTCCTTACTCCATTTCATTTCTTGGTCTCCAACACCATTGTTTCTCTCTCTTGTATATCTTTTTGATGCTGTCAAAAAGGGGGAGAAAGGTCTCTAGAGGGAGAAAGGTCAAAGGGAGAATTTCTTTCAAGGAGAAAGGTCTCTAGGGGGAGAAATGTCAAAGGGGAGAAAGTTCTTTCAAGGAAAAAGGTCTCGAGGGGAGAAAGGTCAAAGGGGTATATGATCAAAGGGGGAGTTATTGTAGTCAAGGGAGTCAAGTTATCGGAGTCAGTGCATATGTTTTGTCATCAATCAAAAGGGGGAGATTGTGGGTTGAGTGTGTTTTTGGATTTCCTAATGTTGTACTTAATGATGACCATGAACATCACTCATACTTTGATTTTGATGATGACATATTGTGATTTTAATGATGAGATATTACGATTTTAATGATGACAGTTGTGATTTTAATGATGACATGTTGTGATTTTAAATGACATGTTGTGATTTTAATGATGACATGTTGTGATTTTAATATGACATATTGTGATTTTGATGATGACATGTTGTGATTTTGACGATGATATGTTGAACATGTTATACATTTTATGCATATCACAATAATGCTTAAAACAACATATTTTGATGTTTAATATCTCATATTTTAATGATAATCTTGTACTAATGGCTTATGTGTTAAATTTTCAGGTTCACACATTTTTATCTTGGTTGTGTCGACACTAGATCAAGTCCTGGTCGATACTAGACCCAGTTTTCCAGCAGATCAGTTTGCCTGACTGGGACAGCAGGTCGACACTAGATCAAGTCAGGTCGACACTAGTCCTAGATTCCAAAAGGTCCGGTCGACACTAGATCAAGTCAGGTCGACACTAGTCCCAGATTCCAGAAGGTCAGGTCGACACTAGATCAAGTCAGGTCGACACTAGACCCAGTTTCCCGCAGATCAGTTTGCTTGACTGGGATAGCAGGTCGACACTAGATCAAGTCAGTCGACACACTCCGGCTGAAAGTCAAAAACGTGAATTCTCTGGACACATGGCTGCTTGGGAATTAGGGATTTGACCTAGGTTTCCGTGCCCATGTATCCCAAGGCACTTTATGGACATATGGGGCTATAAATACCCATGTTCCTTATACCCCAAAGGCAAGAGAGCCCATACACTTCATGAAGAAGCCTTTTGGCGGCCAAAAGGGTTTTCCAGATCTTTCTCCATCTCTTGAAGCTGCAAGCCATCCTTTCAAGAGGAAGGACAAGGGAATGAAGGGAATCCATGGAGAGAAGGTTGTTGTTCAGGCAAGGGAGCAAATCCAACTGATGAGGCTCGGGAGAAGAAAGATTTCTGGCATTTCAGATGCCATCAAAGCAGAGCATCGCCATTGAGGAGAATCTCCATCGATTTCCATCAAGGCTCCTCAATTGAAGCGTCTGCAAGGCCTTTCATCGAAGAACACTCTTTCTACATCTATTTGCCTTATTTCTGAGTTCGTTCTTCCTTATTTCGTCAATGAGATTTGTGCATGACGTTCTGTACAAATTTTTGTGTACAAAACTATTTTGAATCAGATCATTGCTAGAGGATCTGATCTCTTTTGTGTTTGATCTAGCTTTTGTACTGTGAGCCGTCGAGCTCTGGTTTGTGAGTCGTCGCACTCACTGTGTGGTTTTGAGCTGTCGTGCTCATTTGGAGTCATCGTACTCCAGTTGTTGTTTGAGCCGTCGTGCTCAGTTTGGAGTCGTCGTGCTCCAGGTGTTTCTTGAGTCGTCGTGCTCAAAGGTGTTTGGAGTCGTCATGCTCCGTGTGAGTTGTACTTAAGGTGTTGAGTAGTGTGTCCTCACTGTGTGAGGGTTGTGATGTAGGAGTCACTGGAGGTGATTTCTGAACCACCTAAAAGTCCTCTATGCAATGGTTTGAATTGTGGTTTTGACTTTGTATTTCGCTAGATGCATGCATAGGGATTTCGTTCACACTACTAATTGATTTTTTCTCACACACACATAATCCCCTTCAGATCAGTAAATTATTGGGTGAATTGATCTCTGATTCGAAGTAATTTTTATTGCTTAAGCTTCCTCGTTTAATTAGTGTCAGATCTATTCAACCCCCCCTTCTAGATCTGATCCATCCACCCATCTGATCCCTAACATAGGGTTGATTCAGATTTAATGTTCTGGGCTATCAAGAATCAAGAAATCAACACTGCAGAGCTCATGATTGAAAGGATGAAGTTTGCAAGCTCTCAGTGTGGGACCCTAAGAGCAAGCTGAATGTTTATTTACCTTATGCCCATCTCCTGACAAAGATTTTTCAGCACTATGGCATAAGTGTAGTAGGTGATGTGTCTGAGAAGATGGGCCAAGCAATCCGGTCAAGAAATTTAAGGAAAAGTGGATTCTCAGTGGTAAATGGTGTATGGTCAAAGACATCTGTGGCTGAGGGTGAAGTCATCATTGGCGAAGCCCAAGAAGGTCAGGAAGCATTTCAATCAGCAGCAGAACCAGAAGTAGCAGCAACACCATCTGTTGAAGCAGAACCATCAGCAGTAGTAGAAGTTCAAATTGAAAGAGCTGAGCAGCAGCAGCCGCAGTATCCAGCAGCAGAATTGAGGATATCCCTCCAGAGGTCATTGAGCCTGTTGGCCTAGTTTAGAGGATCCTCCTCCCTCTCTCGAGTAGCCACTATACTAAGGGATGTGTTGGACTCCATCCAAGTACTCAGGGGAGTCAGAAATTGGTGGTGATTCAGTGGCAAGAACTGTGGCTCCAGGCCCACTACGAAATCATTGTGGCGGAAGCTCTCATTCAGGGGGAGCAAGAAATCACTGTTGAAGAAGATCAAATGGAAGATGCTCTTGCTCTGGGGGAGCAATCATCTGAGAATGAAGGAGCACCTCAGGGGGAGCACACTAAAAATATTTCTATCAATGATAATTCACTGAGGAACATGCTAATTTTGTGGAGCCCATTACAAGGCTAGCCAAAAAGGGAAACGTGTAGCTCATCGAAGGTCAAAGAAGAAACAGTTGAAGGTCAATTTTAAGCCTATCATCAGAAGGTTGAATGAGCAAGGCAAAGCCATCATATCTATGCAATCGGATATTCAGTCCATCTCTATCAGCCAAACTTCTGTAACAAATGATCTTGGAAATTTGTCCACTGAAGTACATAGCTTGAGAGATGATTTTAGAATGTTCAAGCAATTATGCAGATGGATGAAAGGTGACTTTGACAGTGTCAAGAAGCTCATCTCTTCAAGGGTACAAACCTCCTCTGCCCCTCCAGATCTCTCTCATGCTGATCCAGTTAGTAATGCAGGGCCATCAGGGCCAAGACCAGCAAAGAACATGCAGGACCATCAGGGCAGTTTCCAGAGGCATCAACAAGGCCATCCGGGCCACAAAATGATGAGAATATAATACCTGCAGCGGAATCTTGTGGCGTTGAGAAGCTGGTCCATCAGGGCTATCTGAATTGTGGTTGGGCCACCAGGGCCATTGATCTCTGAAGGTGTGGATCCAAGAGTAGTTGAGTCTGCTACTGCTCCCAATCCCATGAGTCTTCATCTCTTGCAACACCAGACCCTCCCTCACCACCTTCTTCTCCACAGCACCTCCAGCTCCACCTACCTTCAAACAAACCTGCACCAAAGAACCTTCTCATCTCCAGCACCTTTCCCTCTGACCTTATTCGTCTCCTATCATGCCCACTACCATTGTGACGACCCAAATTATACCGGTACGGTTATACCAACCCACGTCGGTATAGTGAATGTTATCACAGTGGGGCATTTACCCAAACGCTATCACATGATTAAGATACACACAAATATAGATACAAAGTAGCGGAAGTAAAAGAACAAGGTCTTTCATTTCATTTTATCATCCATATTTAACATACATGATCCATAACATTTTAAAAGAAATAAAGTACACATAATGAAGTACTAAATTCAAATACATAGTTGTCCACAATTACATAGTGTTTCTATTACAATGTCTCAATTACATACAATGAAAGCAAAAAGTCACGATGACGACTCCACCAGGCTACTCGCCACGCTCGGAGTCACTCTCCACGTTCTCCTATAACGATGTAGGGTCACCAACTAAACCTGTACGCCGAGGCAAGGAGTGAGTAAAAAGACTCAGCAAGTAAACTCCATACACGTCATTCATGCATTCATCATCATATAGGCATTTACATTCATTAGCATCAAATCAAGCATGAAGCATGGTTAGAACAATATTAAAGGCAACCTATCATGATCTCTCTACAAAATTTTAAAACACATGGTACATGATTATGCCATTCCAAATAAATATCCTATCACATACTTTCTACTCATTCAATCACATGAAAGCTATATTTCATATCAAGCTATACCATGGGAGCAACCACACATGGGATTCTTGCCTACATAAAAGGAAACATTCCTAACAGGGATTCTACACATTTTGCACATGCAATTTATCATTTCATACACATTAAGGTTTCTGTTTTGACATGATTAACATTAACATATCATGGACCACAATTTCACAATCAACATATGGTTTCACATATTCCACAATTAATTATTCACATAGTTCTCTTTTTACACATTGCACATTACACATATCACACTACACAATTTACACATAATCACACTCAAATTTCACAATTTAGTGCCGTGACACATAGTCCAAACCACCATTAGAAGGACACATCACATAACACATACACATAGACGTCACCTAGGCAATACAGTGATGACTCTTGGACTGCGCAGACCGGAGAAAAACAAGTCTCCCCCTAACCAGTGGACTTGTCCACCTCCAGGATTTCATCATAATGCCCTTAGGATCTTAACGCATTGAACCTTCCCATGGGGACTTTTCCATGTACGGTTCCACGGCCCTCTATGGCAGCATGTCACACATGGCACAATCTTACACCTTACACATTCCGTTTTTAACACACATATTACACGTCTTTACATTTCCTCACTAATACAGAGATGACTCTATTTTCCTATTCATGATACTACTGCTGACAAAATCAAACATTCAGTACTTATACTAGTCAGGTTGAAACATGCATAATCAACTATGTTCATTTTGTAGCAAGTGTTGAACACTCGTTTTTCGCATGGAAATTTCATAGAGCACTTCTACAGTTATCCAAATAACATGAGATTTTAACCACAGACAAATTTCAGGCTATAATCACACATGAAAATTTTCATATTTTTCCGAATTATATAACATTTATAGGAATTAAAACATGCAATCTTATGCCATTCATAATTCGATTTAACATGGAACATAACATGAATATCCAGTTTGACAGTTCACAGCCTGGAACCTAACATACACATCATCACAAGAATTTCTCCAGATTTATTACAACACATAATTTACTGTAATTTTACAAATCCTACGCATGTCTTCTATTTCCAAAATAGAAAGTACAGTAAATCCCACAATCATGGAAAAATTCTCAAATTTGCAGGGCATGGACTGATAAGTATATACACAGTTTAGAAAAATTTAGGGCATCCATTCTTCAGGGATCATGTAGACAATAGGTGAACATGCAAAATCAATTTTCCAAACATGTATTTCAATAGTTTAACAATTCATGCCATTCACCAAAAAGCACAGAAAATATCACATACGTCACATTGTCTATTTTACATAACATATATGATTACATTATATCCTCATGCGAAACACTTCGGAAATTATCGTATAGAAGGGAGAACAGCTCCTTGTTCTGCCCTGAAGAACTTAACGATACAGTTTGGCCGTTAATGGAGCTTAACAGCAACATCGTTGGCCATTAATTGAAGATCTTAACGGCAAGGGTCTTGCCGTCAAGTTCAGGTCTGTGCAAAACACAGACCCGAGCTCCAAAGAAGGAATTTGGGGGGATCCAGACACGATAAAAATCTCATAAAATGGTAAAACCCTAAGAGATACCTACATGGACGAAATGTATGGGTTACTTGCCTCTAATTAAATCTTCAAAGGGATCAATGATGTTGATGAAGCTCTCCTTGGGCAGTCCAAGAAGCCTCCAAATCTTCTTGCTCCAGGTTTTGGTAGTGTAATGCCAAACCAACGTCGGGAAGCCTTCCCCTGCCCCAGCTATCCTCCAGTCGGTGTAGATCGTCGGAGAAGCTTTCAGTCGCCGGATTCAAGCTTGCCAAGTTCAGGTTTTTCTCACAGCTAGAGCTAGGGTTTTCTCTCCTCTCTTCCAAGACTCAAGAAGCTCTTCTGGTGCAGAGGGGTTAGGATAAGGTGAAGTGTTTCGGGAAATCCCGGAGGGTGATGGGATGGCCTGATAGCCGTTGGGGACATCTCCCCAATGGTGGGCTTGCTTGCCCCCGGAATTTCGGGGTCTGCAACGCATGCAGGTCAGAGATATTAACGTCCCATCCATGGCCGTCGCTTAAGTATTAGGCGTCCATCGAGGTGGACGCTGACTCAGCCTGGACGTCCATCCATGTGACACCAATTGGCCCTTCGGCCAGAACTTAAAACATGCAGAAACCATGCTTAACTTTCATACATATATATATACCATCATGTACACACTACCACCATGCATTCATACACTATTTACAACTAATTATACACATGCACACATAAGTATAACTAGTTAATACGTGCGTAGATATGTACATCTATGCATACGCTAGCATGAATTATTTACACGTAATAAAGTAATACAACAAAATTCGAGGGCCTTACACCCTCTCCCCCTTAAAGAAACTTCGTCCTCGAAGTTTAAACAAACTACTCAAATACGGGGATACTTTCTTTCTTCATCGCATCCTCAAGCTCCCAAGTAGCCTCCTCTCGCGAGAAGTTCCGCCATAGAACTTTCACCGACGCAATACCCTTGTTCCGGAGATGCTGAACCTTCCGGTCAAGAATAGCAGACTGGTTGCTCCACATACGAAAATCTGGCTAATCTCCACTGGCTGGCTAATCACATGAGATGGATCTCTTGTACTTCCGGAGCATAGACACGGGGAAAACGGATGAACACTAGCTAAATATGGGGTAAAAGCTAGCTCGCCACGTTGCCCAATCGTCTGAGAATCTCATACGGCCAATCAATCTAGGGCTCAACTTACTATGCCTGCAAATCTAACCACACCACGTGTAGGCATATCTTCAAAAAGACATGCTCACCTACCTCGAACTAGATCCTTCCTCTTGTTGTCAGCGTAGCTCTTCTGCCTATCCTGTGCCGCAACAAGCTCTTCCTGATAAGCTGGATCTTATCCAAAGTGTCTTGAACTAACTCCGGACCGACCAGCTGCCTATCGCGGTCTCCTCCCAACATAAAGGAGATCTGCAAGGCCTTCCATACAACGCCTCAAATGGAGCATACCAATGCTCGCATGAAAGCTGTTATTGTATGCGAACTCCACTAGAGGTAATGACGCTCCCAATCATCCTTCCAATCTAGCACACACGCCCTCAAACAATCTTCGAGCGTCTGGATAGTCCTCTCGGACTGTCCATCAGTCTAGGATGAAAACCCGAACTGAGCTTTAGCTCCGACCTAACGCATCCTGAAGACCCTTCCACAATCTGAAGTAAATCTCGTATCTGATCCGAAATGATCGATTTCGGCACACCATGCAATCTAACCACACTACTAACATACAATCTAGCTAAACTCTCAACCGACTGCTTCTTCTTCATAGACAGAAATGCGCGGTCTTCGAGAATCTATCTACAGCTACCCAAATCGAGTCATTACCCCGTCTAGACCGAGGCAAACCCGAAACAAAATCCATAGTGATAGCTTCCCACTTCCATACTGGGATCTCCATCTTCTGCATAAGGCCAGATGGTCGCTGTCGCTCGGCCTTCACTTGCTGACACACTAGACATCGGGACATATAATCTGCCACATCCCTCTTCATGCCGGACCACCAAAGGATCTCTTTAAATCCTGGTACATCTTAGTGTTACCCGGATGGATAGAGAATCGCGATCTATGAGCCTCCACTAACACATGCTCACAGACCTCTACCAATCAGGGACACAGACGCGATAATGAAACCTAATCACACCATCCTCATCACGAGCAATGCCCGCCTTGCCCACTAACTGTAGGAGTCTAGGGTCGGCTTTCTGTTGCTCGATCACCTCATCCAAAACCAAGGACCTATGGAACAACTGAGCCAAAAAAACCTGACATAACGATGGCTCTAACTCAGACACACACGCGCAAGCCGCATCTTCCAACATCTCTCGAGTCCTGCTGGAGAGATGGTCTCTTCCTACTCAGAGCATCCGCTACAACGTTTGCCTTTCCAAGATGATACTGAAGGTGAAGTCATAGTCCTTCAAGAACTCATCCTCTTCTCTGCCTCAGTTTAATTCCTTTTGGGAGGAAGATATTCAAGCTCTTGTGGTCGGTAAACACCTCAAATCTGACACCATAAAGATAGTTCCTCTAGATCTTTAGTGCATGAACCACTGCTGCGAGCTCCAAGTCATGAGTCGAATAGTCCTCTCATGCTCCTTCAACTGACGAGAAGCATAAGCCACTACCCTTTTGTTGCATTAGCACACAACCTAAGCCAATCCGAGACGCATCCGTGTAGATAGCAAAACCCTCTACACTGCTCGGCAAGACTAACACCGGAGCTACGTGAGTCT
>CM024758.1:75758616-75863205 GCA_014218235.1 Colocasia esculenta
TCTAGTTTGTGAGTCGTCGTACTCACTGTGTGGTTTGAGCCGTCGTGCTCAATTTGGAGTCGTCGTGCTCCGGTGTTGTTTGAGTCGTCGTGCTCAGTTTGTGAGTCATTGAACTCAAGGTTGTGTGTTGAGCCGTCATGCTCAAGGGTGTTTGGAGTCATCGTGCTCTGGTGTGAGTTGTACTCTTTTGAGTAGTGGAGCCTCACTGTGTGAGGGGTGGATGTAGGAATCACTGGTGTGATTTCTGAACCACCTAAAAATCGTTTGTGCATGGTTTGATCTGCTTTCTGCACTAGATGCTTGCATAGGATTTCGCTTTCACACTAGGTGTTTAATTGCTTCACACATAATCTACACACACCCACACTTCAGATCAGTAAACTATTTGTCTGAATTGATCTCTGATTCGAAGTAATTTTCAATTGCTTAAGCTTCCGCATTAATTGGTGTTAGATCTATTCAACCCCCCCTTCTAGATCTGATCCATCCACCTATTCGATCCTACAATTAGTATCAGAGCCAGTTCTCTGTTCATTGGTTGTATTTTGGGAGATCTGTCTTTGTGTGCTTAATCGCTCTGATTCCTACAATTGGTATTAGAGCGGGTTAATATCTGTTTCTGATCTGATTTGATTGCCTTTGTTTGATCTTTGTGTTGCTTGCTTGAGTTGTTTGCTTGCTCTTTCATTATCTCTTATTGTGATTGATGGATTCTCGAGGATTTGTAGCTGAGGGCCATTCCGTTAATAGACCACCATTTTTGATGGGTCTGATTACTCTTATTGGAAAATCGCATGCAAGTTTTTCTTAGGGCTCAAAACTATGAAATCTGGAGGATAGTTGAAGGGGTCCTTATGAAAATCATGGAGATGAGAAGAATTGGACTAGAGAGCAAATTAGGAAAGCTACACATAATTACATGCCATGAATATGCTTCAATGTGCTATCCACCTTAATGAATATTCAAGAATATCCATGTGTAAATCTGCTAAAGAAATGTGGGATAAACTTGAATTATGTATGAAGGAACATCTCAAGTTAGGGAAACCAAAGCAAACATACTTGTTTCTGATTATAAATTGTTTATGATGAAATCTAACGAATCAATTTTTGAAATTTTGCTAGGTTTATCATAATTGTCAATGGACTGAAGGCACTAGGTAAGGAATACACTGATGCTGATCTGGTAAGAAAAATTTGCGCTCTCTATCATCTGTTTGGCATACAAAGGCTACAGTGATTGAAGATTCTAAGGATTTATCCAAAATCTCTTTGGATGAACTCATAGGATCTTTAATGACTTATGAAATAAATCTGAAAAGAAGTGAAGAACATATACTTAGGCTAAACCAGTAGAACTTAAGGCTTCATCAAGCAACAAAGAGAAAAATCAAGAAAAATCAAGTTCTGATGAGTCTGAGTCCAATTAGGATGAACTTGCCCTCATGACTAGGCAATTTAGAAAAATTTTAAAATCAAGAAGAAGAAAATTAAATGGAATGAAAAAATATTCTTCTACTAAAAGGAATGCTTCTTCTTCAAATTTTAATGCTAGCAGAAATCAAAAAACTGATGAAGATATTGTTGCTACAGGTGCAACAAGACAGGACACATGAAGGGTGAGTGTCCTGAGATCAAAAGAGATAAATACAATAAGAACAACAAATGAAGAAGCCAAAAGCCATGATAGCAACTTGGTCAGATGAAGACCAAGTGAGGATGAAGAAGAGAACTCCTCAAGTTCAGCAAATGAGGAGTTATGCTTTATGGCCAACAGTAGTGATGGAAAGGTAGCTCTTCTTTTGAACAATATCCATTGAAGATTGGCAAGATGCATATGCTGAGTTGATTGAAAAATATTCTGAAATAAGAAAAGAAAATAAATATATGAAAAAGAAAATTGAAAAAGTCATCATGATACTTCCTTAAATAGAAGAATATCTGAACTTGAAAATGAAATAACTGAACTCAATGAAGAAAAGGAAGATATTTTGAAAGACATTGATGAATTTAAAATTGCATCTCAAAAGGCCAACAATGATTTTGAAAAACCTTCTAAATGAATAGAATTGCAACAAAAAGAAAAGCAACAAGTCATTGATGAAGTTTAGAAACTCAAGAAGTTGTTGGATGAAAAGGAACAAGTGATAAAAAATTTCACAAATGAAAAGAAAATCTTGATGCTTTGTTAGGACTTACAATGAATGCTAAAAAACATAGACTAGGTTTCACCACAGAAAAATCTTTGAACAATAAATCTGGTGAAAAGAAAGAAAAACCTTCAAAAATTCCTTTGATAAAATTTGTCAAAAGTACTAGTCCAGAAAACAAAAATAACAAGTGTCAAAGAACACATCTGAAATACCCAGAATTAGAAAAAAAGAATGTTTCTAACCAAAGAAACAAAACAGGTCGACACACATTGCTGATAGGTCGACACCAGTCCAACACAGGTCGACCTGTCCAATTTTGAAAATAACAACTAGTTGAACAAAAATTCAAATAAAAAACTGAAAAATGTAAAAACACAAAAACAAACTTTCATGATGTTATTGGAGATCCAGGACATCATGTCAATCTAATGGATCAATTCTGGGAATCAATGGTATCATAATCCTTATTGGTACCATTCACAATCTTTTTATCCAAAAGTTCCAAGATATCAATAGATTCTTGGTTTGGATTTCCATACATGAACTATCATGCCAAAATGCATAATTTTCATGTTTATGAAAGGAAAAACACTGGTGTTTTCATTCCAAATCAGAATGTTAAAATGCCAAAAAGGGAAATCATTTCTGAAACAAAACAAAAGCCAAAAACAATTCAAATTTGGATCATAAAAGACTTACTATTTTTGCTCAAACAAACTGATGGTCCCAACAATGTTTGGGTACCAAAATCTTTTCTTCTCTAGTCTGATTTATGCAAGAAAGTCGTGCACCCAACTCCAATTTGTGGTCCTTGACAGTGGGTGTTCAGAACACATGACTGGAGACAGAACAAAGTTTTCATTTCTGATTGAAAAGGAAGGAGGATCTGTTACTTTTGGAGGTAAAAATAAAGGGAAAATCATTGGATCTGGAAAGGTTGGTAAATCCTCCTCAAACTCAATTGAAAATGTTTTGTTAGTTGATTGTTTGGATTATAATCTTTTGAGCATTAGTCAATTGTGTGACAAATGTCACAAGGTGTTTTTGAATCTGATTTTTGCAAAATAATTGATTCTTCAACTGAAAAATATAAATTCTTTGGCAAAAGAGAAAACAATGTCTATATGATTAATCTTGATAAAAACTTTTCTAAAAACATTTGTTTGGTGGCAAATAAAAATGAAATTCATGGACATCGCACAAAAGACTTAGTCATGCAAGTTTCAACACAATAAATAAACTCTTAAGGCTAAATCTGGTTAAAGGACTTCCTGAATCTCCTCCCAATGTAGAGATCAACTTTGTGGGATATGTGCTCAAGGGAAACAAACCAGAAAATCTTTTAAATTTTTCAATGATGTACTCACTTCTTAGCCACTAGAATTACTCATATGGACCTTTTTGAGCCAACAAGAATTCTTAGTATTAGTGGGAAAAGATATGGATTTGTCAACATTTATGATTTTATAGATACACTTGGGTCATCTTTCTATCTCAAAAAGTGATGCTTGTTTAGAATTCATTATTTCTGCACCACTGCCTTAATGGATTTTCACATAAAATCAAATCCATTTTGACTGATCATGGGGAGAATTTGAGAACAAAGCTTTTCTGATTTATGTGCTGAACTGAACATTTTTCACAGATCTCTTCTCCAAGAACTCTAGAACAAAATGGAGTTGTGGAAAGAAGAATAGAACTCTGGTGGAAATGGCTAGATCTATGCTCTTGGAAAGTAAATTGCCCAAATCCTTTGGGCTGAAGCTGTGAACACAACAAATCACATCTTGAACAGAGCATTGGTCAGAAAAAAAATTAGAAAAACCCCTATGAACTTTTGAAAAACAAAAAGCCAACTCTGTCTTATTTTAAAATCTTGGTTGCAAGTGTTTTGTACAGAACAACAATAAAGAAAATCTTGATAAATTTGATGCGGAAAGTTTGAAGCCATTTTTCTTGGCTATTCAAAAATTCTAGAGCTTATAGATTTACATTCTCAAGAATAAAACTGTGGAAGAATCTCCACATGTAGTTTTTGATGAAAACTCATATGAAACTGATGACTCTACATCTTGCAGGGTTCCTCAAAATAATGAAGAGGATGACTTCGTTGTCAAATCTTCACCAACTTTTGAAGAGGATGAAGATCCACTTGAAAATGTAGATAATCAATCATCTAGCACAAGTGGTTTAGGTAATATTGTTCGAGAATTGAATGCATTCCAAGAGGTAATTTCTGAAAACAGATTTTAAGAGATCATCCAATTGAGAATGTAGTTGGTAATGTGCATGATGGACTTAGAAACTAGATCATCTTATCTGAATGCAATAAATGAAGACCCACTAGCACTAATTTCCCAAATTGAACCCAAGTCAATTGATGAAGCCCTATGTAGTAAGGATTGGATCAATGCAATGCATGATGAACTTCATCAATTTGACATAAATCAATGTGGGAATTAGTACCTAGACCTAGTGACCAATCTGTTATTGGTACTAGATGGGTGTTCAGAAATAAATTGAATGAAAATGGACAGGTTGTTAGGAATAAAGCTAGACTAGTTTCCAAGGGGTACATCAGGAGTTTGGAATTGATTTTGAAGAATCATATGCCCCTGTAGGTAGACTAGAAGCTGTGAGAATATTCTTGCTTTTGCATCTTCCCTGAAATTTAAAGTTTATCAAATGGATGTGAAAAGTGATTTCTTGAATGGATACATCAAATAAATGTTTATGTAGAACAACTTCCCAGTTTGAAAATAAAAATATCCTGATCATGTTTTCAAACTCAATAAGGCTCTTTATGGTCTTAAGCAAGCTCCAAGAGATTGGTATGACCGTTTGAGCTCATTTTTGTTGAATAAAGATGACACAAGAGGTAATGTAGACTAGACCTTGTTTACAAGAATTGTCAATAATCAAATCATTGATGTTCAAATCTATGTTGATGACATAATTTTTGGGTCTACAAATAAAACTCTTTGCACTGAATTTGCTGATCTTATGAAAACTGAGTTTGAAATGAGTTTGATGGGAGACTTACAATTCTTTTTGGGATTGTAAGTACATCAAACCAGTGAAGGAATTTTCATAAGTCAAACAAAGTATGTGAAGAACTTCTGAAAAAGTTTGACTTTCAGCACCTCAAGCATTCAAGCACACCAATGGCAATAAATGTATGACTAGAGGAAGATTCATTTGGTAAGTCAGTAGATCCAAAGACCTACAGAGGTATGATTAGTTCTCTACTTTACCTCACAACCTCTAGACCAGATATTCAGTATAGTGTGTGCATGCGTGCTAGGTTTCAAGCCAATCCTAAAGAAAGTCACATGTTAGCTGTCAAAAGGATTTTTAATATCTTAATGGATCATGTGAACTTAGAATTTGGTATCCTGCTAGTTGCAAGATAGATTTAATTGCTTACTGTGATGCTGATTATACTGGTGGTAAGCTTGATAGAAAAAGTACTAGTGACTTGTGTTATATCTAGGTGGATGCCTAATTTCATGGGCTTCTAAAAGCAACATTCAGTAGCTCTATCTGCTGCAGAGGCTGAATGATATGTTGCGGTTGGTTGTTGTCACTCAAGTTCTTGGGTGAAACATCAGATCCTAGACTATAATCACAAATTGGCTTGTATTCCTTTTTGTGTGATAACACTAGTGCTATTAATTTGTCTAAAAACCAATTCAGCATTCACGAACAAAGCATATTGAAATAAGGCAGCATTTTCTAAGGGATGAGGTCGCTAAAAAATCTTTTGAACTTCACTTCATTGAAACTAAGAAACAAATTGTAGATATTTTCACTAAGCCTCTTCCAGAAAACAATTCTCATCTTTAAGAAGAGAGCTTGGTTTGTGCAAATTTCCACATTCTTGATATCTTCTATTTTTTTTGCAAATAAAAGTCTTACTGTTCTTACAAATAAATTACTCACTCTCACATTGTATTGGCATTCTTGGTATATCAAATGGTGATTTGAAGAAAGACAAGTCAGGCTTGTCTGGACACTTTCACTATGCGTGAGTATATGTCTCCGCCAAGTATCAAGAGTCTTGTATGCAATTGTTGAGGGGGAGTCTCTGTCTTTCAATAAAATATCTTGTTCTTCATTCAATTTTCACTTCATTCCATTCTTATTTCTTCAATAATCCTCATGTTCACCTTGTGAGGGGAGATACATGAAAGGGGGAGTCATTGTCACATTCCTTGACCTTACTTGTCTATCTTCAACATAAAAATTATCAGAATTTTTTAGTCATTGTGCTATTTTCTTATGAGAGAATTAAGACATTGAAACTAAACTCATTGTGCATTTAGTTTAATTTCAAAGATTTATTATCATTTCAAGGTGAAGCAATCTTAATACTGAATGTCTTTAAAATGACTTGCAAAACACTTGTAGGCACATGAGTGGCTTTACTATTTAACATGTGTATGTTTAAGCTTCATTTTTACCACATGTTAAGAATATTTTTTCTAAATTCGTAGTCATGACTTTTCTGGTGAAAGCAAATATATTCCTGCAAAACATCAAAAGAAAATGATGAACAATCTAGAAAGATACAAACAGATCAATGCAAATTCTTAAACCACTGAGTAACTGGGCCATTTCACCTAAAAAGTGAAATGTTTTGCGTCAAAAAGTGGAAATCAAGTTTTCAACTCTGTATAAGATAATGAAAGTTAAACTACTGAGTAATCAGGAGGTCTTGCATCTAATCAATGTGATCTCTTGCACTGAAAAGTGAGATTTAACTAATTTATTCTTGTATTCTTTCCCAGCTAAAATTGAAAGAAAATCAAAAAGATAGGATAGAACTTAAGACCTTAATAAAGTTCATGTATACTGAGTTTAGACCTCTTATTCTACATTGTATTAAAAATAAAGCTCCTAACATCCTTGTTAAATTCTTATGCTCACTCATATAGGTCACTTTACTTCACATTTGCATCATTATTTTAACTACATTCAGATCATTATATCTTGTACTACCTTGTTTGAGTGTGTCTTTGTGCTTAAACTTTATTTCACAATACAAAAAACACAATAATTTATCTCATATGTAAATATCACTTTGCCTCACTTATTTTGATTCTTCCTGAACTTTCATTTTCACAACTGGAATTCTTGATCTCCTACCATTCTTTGCTTCTCTCTCTTATCTATCTTTTAATGATGTCAAAAAGGGGGAGAAAGTTTCTTAAAAGGGGGAGAAAGTTCTTTAAATGGGATAAAGTTTCTTATGGGAGAAAGATATTCAAAGGGTGAATATGGTCAAGGGAGTCATTGCAGTCAAGGAGTCAGGCTATTGGGAGATTGTACATAAATTTTGTCATCATCAAAAAGGGGAGAATGTTGGGTTGAGTGTGTTTTGGAATTTTCTAATGTTGTATTTTAATGATGACCAATGAACATCACTCATAATTTGATTTTAATGATGACATTTTGTACATATTAAAATGATGACTAATTGAACATGTTATACATTTCATACATATCACAACAATGCTTAAACAACATGTTTTTGATGTTAATATCTCACATTTTAATGATAATATCTTGTATTAATGGTTTACACTTTATATTTTCAGGTTCACACAAATTTGTCACAGTGGTGTCGACACAGTCCACCTGTGTGTCGACACTAGTTCACTGTCCCAGAAGCCTGTTCTGAAGTTAGCAGTCGATTTTAGCATTCGACTGTAGCAGTCGAATACTGAAGTCGAAGTTAGCAGTCAAATTTTACCATTTGACTGTAGTAGTCGATTTTAGCATTCGACTTCAGCATTCAACTACTGCATTCGACTGCTGCAGTGGGAGTCAACCAGTGGTGTCGACACAGTCCACCTGTGTGTCAACACTAGATGACTGTCCTAGGAAGTAGTTATAACAAGTGAAGCCTGTGGTGTCGACATAGTCTGCCTGGGTGTCGACACACTTCGACTAAAACTCAAAAACGTGAAGTTGTCTGGACACGTGGCTACTTAGGAATCAAGGGATTTGACCTAGATTTTTGTGCCCATGCACCCCAAGGCATCTTATGGACCTTTGGGGCGATAAATACCCATGCTCCTTGTACCCCAAAGGAAAGCCAGCCCATACAACTCCCATAAAAGCTTTTTGGCGGCAAAAAGGGATCTCTCCAGTTCTTGCTCATCTCCAGAAGCTGTGATCCATCTTTTCAAGAGAAAGTACAAGGGAGTGAAGCTCAATCTTCGGAGAGGGTTTTGAAGTTCAGAGCAAGGGAGCAGATTCAGCGGAAGCACAGTAATTGAAGAGGAATTTCTGGCGATTCAGAAGCTATTGAAGCAGAGCATCGCCAATTGACAGAGAGCATCTTCAAGCCTCTTCAATTCAACCTTCTGCAAAAAATATTCATTGAAGAACACTCATTCTACATCCATTTATCTGACTTTTGAGTTTGTTCTTCCTTATTTCATCTATGAGAATTGTGCATGAAGTTCTGCACAAATTTCTATGTACGAATCTGTCTTGAATCAGATCATTGCTAGAGGATCTGATTTCTGTTGTCTTTGATCTAGCTTTTGTATTGGAGCCATCGAGCTCTAGTTTGTGAGTCGTCGTACTCACTGTGTGGATTGAGCTGTCCTACTCAATTTGGAGTCGTCATGCTCCGGTTGTTGTTTGAGCCGTCGTGCTCAGTTTGTGAGTCGTTGAACTCAAGGTTTGTGTTGAGCCATCGTGCTTAAGGGTGTTTGGAGTCATCGTGCTCCGGTGTGAGTTGTACTCTTTTGAGTAGTGGAGCCTCACTGTGTGAGGGGTGGATGTAGGAATCACTGGTGTGATTTTCAAACCACCTAAAAATCCTTTGTGCAATGGTTTGATCTGCTTGTCTGCGCTAGATGCTTGCATTTGATTTTGCTTTCACACTAAGGTTTAGTTGCTCACACATAATCTATACACACCCACACTTCAGATCAGTAATTATTTGTCTGAATTTGTGAGACCCCGAATTTTTATTCTCTTTATATATATGTATGTATAGGAATGGTGTGTTGGGTGTTCGGTTGTTGTGTGCTTAGCATGCGTAGTACATTGTGCCTGCTATAAGTTTTATCCTTCTTTTGAACATGAGCATGTGCGAATATCTATATATGTATACATAGGTGTATATGATGATTAATGTGGAAGTGAACAATTAGCTAATTAGAGGTGTATTATGAATACCAAGAATCTCTGACTTAGGATACTTGAATAATACTATGCGTGTGCTATCTAAATATTGAAGAATATCCTATACCACCTATTTCATGGAATTTTGTATGGGAGTGTATGAAGTACATATGTGTATGTACGTATGTATGTTATCTTGTGCGTGTGACAATTGTATACCTAATTCTACATGCATAACACCTTGGTGTATTTGTGTATGCATGTGTATGATTAGTTGTAAGTGTTGCTCATTTGCATGGTTTAGCTAATGTGAATATTGTACTTCGTACATTGCATATGCATAAAGAGTTCAAGCATGGTAGGTGTAATTAGTGGTTTATATTGAAATTCTATACTCCTCAAGAATAACATGCATGTATTTTTATGATATTTAGGTGAGAATAGCAATTGGCTAAATTATGCATATAGTACATATTAAGGATCCTATGCATATAGTACTTAAGCAATGTTAGGTAAAGTTGTGTAAGTTAATCTAATTACCGGCGCATGTTGTATCCATCTATTCCAAGCATAATGTACATAAGTATGCTACACCCATGTGTGTATACTATATATATGTCAAATCAAGTGTGTGTGTGCAAGGACTATTTTATCGAATAGATTATTCCTAGTTAACCTAACTCATATCACCTCCTAATGATTTGCGAAGCCCTCATAATTCTTGTCATTTACTTTGCCGTGTTGAGTCACACTTATGTAAAACATCATGTACGCATAGGTAGATATCTACGTACATCTATCTTAGTGTATTTATGTATGCTTGTGTATGCCTAGGTATGAATGATATTGATTGCCTGGTATGGTAATGTACATGTTACACCGTATACGTTGTATGTATATATATAGAGTAAGCATGGTTTCTGCATGTTTTAAGTTCTGGCCGAAGGGCCAATCAGCGTCAATGTGTTATATTAAATATAAATAAGGTATGTATTGCCTGGTGATAGTATGGATATAATACCATATACATATTGCATGTATATAAGCTTGGTATGCATGGTTTTCTGCATAATTTAGGGTTCTGGCCGAAGGCACCTTGGCATCACCCAGGCCGTTGAGCCAGTGTCAGCGTCCAGACATGGACGCCAACACCAACTCCGGCGTCCAGCGATATGGATGCCAATTTCTCTGACCTGCATGCGTTGCAGAGCCAGAAAATCCGGGAGCAAAGCATGGCCACCATTGGGGGATGTCCCCCAACGGCTCTCAGGTTGTCAAATCGGTATGGTGAGTGGGTGAGGGGCTCTCCTTAGGTCTGAACCCGAATTTGGTCCCTCCCACTCCTCACTTCACCTTGCAAGAGGAGAATAGAGAAAGGAAAACCCTAGAGAGTTGTGAGAAAAACCCCTTTTAGCACCCCCAAATCCGACCCCCTGGAGGTTGATCCGGCCATCTACTGTGACAAGAAGGAAGCTGGAGCAAAGGAGAAGGCCTACCCATCATCCCCTTGCTGTGGAGCTCACCCAGGAGCCCGGAGGAAGGCGATCTAGAGGGTTTTCTGCAACTTCTTGGGACTGCCCAAGGAGGTCTTCACCAGCCATAAATCCCTTGGAGGAATTTGTGAAAGGCAAGTGACCTATCTATGGTGTCCCCGTATGAGTCTAGGTGGGTTTTGCTATTTTTATGGATTTTTCCTCGAGTCCTAGACCCTTCCATTCACCCAAGTTTCAGAGCTCGGGTCTGTGTTTCTGCACAGACCTGATTCGACGGCAAGGTCCCTAGACGCCTGTGATGATCTTGGCATCCATCGACCATGCCGCTGACCCTGAGTCAGCGGCCAGAAACCGCCGCCTAGTTCCTCTGAACAGAACAATGAGCTGTTCTGTCCTTCTTATGTATTAATTTTGATATGTTTTCCGTGATGAGGATATATGGTAAACCTTATACTCTATGTATATTGTTAATTGTGATGTATGGATGAATGTGGTGTGGGATGGTGAATGTGGGATAATGGTATCTTTTAAACTTGTGAGCATGACTTGTAGATAATCTTGCAAATCCTTGTTCATGATTTGAATTAGTATGAATGCCTTGGTTTTAGTCTAATCATGAAGATCAGTGTCAGCATCTGTGTTTGCAATTTTTGGTAACTTATCCATGCTTGTGTAATTTGTAAATATGCTCGGTTCGGTAAAATAAAAGCATGCAAGAATGGTTTGTAGGGTTTCATCCATAGATGTATAAATTAGGGTAATTTTGTATCCTCAATTCATGCATATATTAGTAACTTATGTTTAAACAGCATGTGGCTAAATTACAAGATGTGTTAGACCTCATGTTAACTTAAGTTGTTGATAGCATGCTAATTAGGTATTTTATGTCTGTAATTCTGTTTAGCTCCGAAAAATCTGAAAATTTGAGTGTAGGATCTTGAACCCGAAAACAACATGTGGTTAAAATTTCAGGTCGTTTGGATCAGTAAATAAAATGTTATGTATTTTCATGTGAAATGTGATAATCTACGTACATTATCGTAATGTGATTAGTTATTGTCTAAAACCAACTTGATTGGTGAATTTACTGTGTTAAACTCTGAAATCTGTAGTAGCATGATTAGGAGAAAAACAAAGACACATTGTGCATGAGAAAACGAAGGAGATGTGAGTGTATGTGTAAAACACATGTTAAAACTCGGTATGAGTAAAGTGTAAAAGTTGTGCCTATGTGACACTGCTACCCTAGAGGCATCGGGAGCCGTATATAGAAAAGTCCCTATAGAAGGCTCCATGTGACATAAGTTTGTCCCAAAGGCATTGGGAAAACCCCGGAGGTGGACAAGTACCACTGGATAGGGTGGAGAGGGCTTCTCCCGTCTGCGTAGTTACCAAGATTCACCGCTGTATTGCCTAGGTGGTGAGTATGTGTATGAGTTGTGTCATGTGTTGTGTCATGAGTTGTGTTGAGAGCTGTGCTAAGGAATGAGCACGAGCTATGAGATATTTGTTAGTGTCCTCTACTGGTGGTTAGGACTATGTGTCATGGCAAATTATTTAGTAATGAAACATGAATAAGTGTGAAATAAGGCATGTGGTAAGAGCCCAAGATGCACGTGGTAAGTGCAATCGACGTGATATGTGATAAGTGAAAGTGGTAGAGAAAATGATGTGGAAATGAGTAAATGTGTAAGTGTGAACATGTGTACATGTCAAATGTGTAAAACGAACAATGAAATGAGTAAGTGTGCAATCATGTGAAACTGAAAATGCGAGAATATGTTATTGAAACCCATGTGAGACAAATCTGAAATCATGTGAAATCATTGAATTTATGTTATTATCATCATGTTATTATGTGCAAAGATGTCTAGGATCCATGTTAGGGATAATTGGGGAAAACGGGTACAAGATAGCATGATTTTTTGTTCACATGATATGTTTTAAGCAACGTTGTAGCTCTCTTGTGTAGATTTATAGCCATTGAATCATGTGAAATCAGCAACCTAAAGCATGTAGAAATGTCCATGTATTTGTCTAAAAACATGTAAGATCCATGCTAGTTGTGTTTCCTTTCATGGTGCGCAATGTTCATGTTAGTAGCTCTCATGTCTTGGTTCTTTAAAGACAAGTTTCATAAGTAAATTGAATAGAGAGCATGTGATAGGTAAATTTTATTCCTACAAAATCTGAAAGCATGATCCATGTATAAACTTGTAAAACTTTCATGATAGGTTAAAACTCGGAAGTGACTAGTATGCCATGTTTTGAAAATTGTAAATGTGCATGTAAAACCCCTATGACTTATACGTGTATGTTATGGGTAGTGTTGCTTGCTGAGTCTTTGGACTCACTCTTGCTTCGGCGTACAAGTTGACAGGTATCGTGCACTAGAAGGAAGCGTGACGAGGATCATCATATAGAAGACTATTTTGTGGAGCTGTTACCAGTTGTACTTTTCTTTTGCACAAAAGGATTATTGTATGGACAATATTTAGACACTGTAGTTCTCTTTATTTTGTATTAATGTGGACATTGTCTTTCCATTTCGCTATTTAGATTATGGAATGTGTGTTGGTGATGGTTTAAGAGTTGAGTTGTTTATTTTATTCCGCTGTACTCTATTGCTATCCAGGTACATATCAACCTATTGACCAATGTTGGGTACATGTCCCACTGTGATGACGCCCTTTTTACCGATGGGGATTGGTATAATCGTACCGGTATGAGATGGTCGTTACAGAATTGATCTCTGATTCGAAGTAATTTTGAATTGCTTAAGCTTCTGCATTAATTGGTGTTAGATCTATTCAACCCCCCCTTCTAAATCTGATCCATCCACCTATTTGATCCTACAGTGGGGATCCTCCGATGGTCTAGTGGCAGAGGTAGGCCACCCAAACTCAGGTGCCTGCAGCAGAGTTGGGGTGCAGGGGAACATAAGGCCCCTCACCCAAGGAGTCCAAAGTGACCATGCTGGTCGGTGAGCAGGGATCGCCGCCAAGGAAAGAGAAGTGCACGGTGACGGGTATCACCATCAGAGTGGGGAGACATAGAGACGGGGATCGCCATCAAGAGTAGGGAGATACGGAGACGGGTCGCCATCAGGAGTGGGGATTGTAGCGGAGTGACGGGATCGCCGTCAGGAGTGGGAATTACAGTGGAGTGACTGGGATTACCGTCAGGAGTTGATGATCGCAAGGGAGTGAAAGCAGGGATTGGTGCTAGTAGTGGAAGGACGCGGATCGCCGTCCGACGAAGGAAAAGGGAAAGATGGGATCATCGTACGAAGAAAGGGCAAGAAAGGCGGGGATCGTCGTCCGATAGTTGGGAGGAATGAGGAGAAGCAGAAAAAAAGTTAAGCTACCCTACATCCGAAGGCATTGGGAGAAGCAAAGAATCGTGCCATTGAACGTAAGGGTGAAGTGGGACAAAGAGGTGATTAATGCTTTGAGAGCGTCAGGGGAGAATTGAAGAATAAGAGGAGGAGAAAGAGGATGAAAGAAAATTTAGAAGCAAGGATTAAAAACACAGAATAATTAGGGGACCAGGGATGCCCTGGCCAGAACTCGTCTACCGAGTTGTTGTTAACTGGGTTCAATGCTTCAATATCTTCACCGTACCCAAGCAACTGTCGCTTGAAGGTGGTTGCTGATGATGGGTTTGCTGATTCTGCCACTGCCAGGGGTTGTGTGAGATCACGACCAGGGATTCCCTGTCATCTATGTCTGACTCTTTTGCCTCTGCTTCTTCAGTCTTCTTCTTCTTGCGGGCCGTTGAGCCTCCAAAGCTTGATATGTAGATGCTGGTGCCTCTATCATGATAGAGTTGTACCCTGACTCTATGGGTCCTCTAACAAAATGATCGTATAACTACCAGATGAGAGGCTCTTGTTCTGACTTTGCAGTAGATTAGTAGGCTATCCACGACTTGAGCTCTTCCTTATATCCTAGGCCCCCCTTGTGATCTGCTTGGATTTGACGATGACCTGTGTTATTCCTTCGAGGTGGGCTCCAAGACCCTTTCGTGGCTGGTAGCCAATTTTGAACATGATATTCCAGCCCTTAGTATCTGATGGTATGCCCTTTCTGATAGCAGCTAATGATGGGGACACTGTTTGGCGGCCATAAGAGAGGTGTAAGCCCATGGGTAATTCACATCAAGTATAGAAGAATAGGCTTATTAGATGGCTAGACTGTCGGCATGATCTTCTCAATTGCTTCGACGGCGTGGGTGGTCACTGCACTCTTGACCTTGACTATACGTCCTTGGAAAGGAAATTTCAAACATTGGTGTGTTGTAGAAGGGACTGCCCCTAGTGCTTCGATCCAAGGCTGACCCAGAATAGCTTTGAATGTTGGATCGATGTCAAGTAGATAGAAATCAACGGTCATCACGAGCGGACCTAGTACTGCTTGTAAAGAATGACCCCATGGCAAGCCCGCCAGGAGTTATCATTAGCTGCTATAGTAGTGGGAGTTGGCTGTAAGCGCCGCTCAGAGATGTTACATGTCGACAGAGTGCTTAGAGGGCATACATTTATAGACGCCTTTGTATCAACCAAGGTGGCATCGACGACCACTTTGTTTATGGTTAGTGTCACACATAGAGGCATCCTTCTGGCCTTTGGAGGAGCTAGCTCACTATCCAAAAAGGTAATTGCTGGCACCTTGTTAACAATGGAGAGGACCGAGGGTAGATTGTCAGGGTTCATATCTTCGTTCACCATAACCCTTTGCAGAAAGGCCCTTAAAGCATCATGATGGGTCTGCGACCTCATGATCAATTCGAAGATAGATATTTTCGCTGGAGTCTGGACCAGATGCTTCAGAATGTGATAGTGGGTCCTCGGGACCATCTATCTCCTCGGCATCTTGCTGTTGTTGTTGTTGGAGTTTTGGGTCAGCTGACCCGGCATAGACGCGGATGTATTGGGATACATCCGGTGGAACATCCACCCGCTCTGTAGGCGAGGCTGTGGTGAAGTGGAGGTAGGGTGGTGTCGATAATGGATAGGTTGGCTATTATGGGTGCTAGCGTAGGGGAGAGTGGGATGTAAGAGCGATGGGCTAATGGGTGGCATGACAGAGGTGTTGTAGAGTGGCGAGGTGATGTGGCGATGGTGGGTGTAGTGGAGGTAGCAGTGGTGTAGGAAATAGCCAAAAGATGGCCTACCTCATGATCATCATCGTAGGCCCAAGCGACGGCTGTTGTGGATGGTGGATGACGGGGTTGACTTGAGTGGGTGGAGGAGGTGGTGGAGCAGGTTGGGGGTTCGGAGCGGGCTGGTGCTGCGGCATAGGATTGCGATTATGATATGATCATTTGCTAGTTGTTTTTGGGTGTTGTAGCTGCTGGTGTTGCTGGTACTACTGCTGGAATGGCTGCTGGAACTACTGGAACTGCTGCTCCTACTGTTGCCTTTTTTTGCTTCTGTTGGTCCCTCAATGTCTGAATTAGCCTCTTCATTTCTGCCCAATCAATTTGTTGTTGCTCATGCAGGTCATATATGATATCCCTGAACTGGAAGCAGTCTGACACAATGTGCCATAGATGACGGTTATACACAGTACTTCATCTAATCCGCTGCCATGTTCTAGTTTGTCTTCTCTGGAGGGAGTGTAAGGCATTAAGAGACATAAGGGCAGGGAAAATGTCGGCTAGATTCTCTGGAAGGGGATGGTATTAAGCTCTTTTGAGTTCATTGGGCTTCCTAGAGCATAGCCATTTGAGGTGGATGGACCTGGTTATATTGGTGTTGGTCTTGTTGGGGGTTCTGAGCTTGAGGAGGTGGTTGCATGTTGTTCCATGGCTGCTGAGGTTGTTGATTGAAATGTGACCTACCTATCGGGCCCTGGGGATTGTTGACTGCACCTACTTGCTCGTTGGTTTTGACCCCCTCAGTGACAGGACCCTGAGGTTTCTTTGGGTAACGAGACTTTGGGGTTTCAAACATAGAATGAATGGGCGAGTCCTTAAGTTGGGTCTGAATGAAATGGTATCGGCTGTAAAGTTGGTGCATAGTGGTGATGTCATTCATGGCTAAGATGGCTCGGTAGTTGGTGTGGCATTGGAATTAGCAACTTAACCTTCTCCTCCTCAGGCATAGGGCAGCGGACCATCGTGGCTAGGGCACACCACCTGTCAGCATAGACTGAGAATTCTTCGTCGGCCTTCATCTTTTTAGCTACTAAATCCACAAAAGAATATTCAGGTCAAACCCGATCTTGGAATTGCTGCAGGAACCTCTCTTGAACAATTTGAAAATCCTTGGCTTCCTCAGGGGGTAGAGAGTAGAACCATTCGAGGGCCGATCCATCTAGTGACTTCCGAAACAAGTACGCCATGAGGTGGTGTTTGTACTTGTGTGGAGCTGATTCAAACACTAAATCTTTGAGATGTACATAGGGGTCGCCTACCCGAGAATATCGTCGGTAGACAGGGAGCTCCGACTGGTTGGGGGAACCCAGAGCTGTTGAAAAGAAGGAAGGGGAATATCGCGACCTTCCGAGTATCTAATTGTCTTCGGAGGTCATGATGTTCCCTCTTCAAAGACGTCCACTCCGCAAGGAAGTCGGAAGGGGACGTGGCGTGGTGACTGGGAACGAGGGAGCGGGATTGCTCCAAAGAGTAGGACTACTCACGGGGAACAGAAGCATGTTTGTCCTGATAGAATGAAGAGATTGGAGGGGATTTGGTCGAACCTCCTGTGTCGGCAGATAGTTGGGCTTAGAAAGGTAATAGCTCTCGGA
The DNA here is from genome assembly GCA_014218235.1 of Colocasia esculenta. Classification (NCBI taxonomy): domain Eukaryota; kingdom Viridiplantae; phylum Streptophyta; class Magnoliopsida; order Alismatales; family Araceae; genus Colocasia; species Colocasia esculenta. Next base: position 75,776,158 of record CM024758.1, read on the forward strand.
TGAAGTGGTTGATCCACCACAGTGGAGGGGACATGTGGCACAGAAGCAGCAGGAGCAGAGGAGGCCACCTACTGGGCCGAATTATGAGAGGGTGGAGATGAAGGGCGCTTGCCTTTGGCAGTAGCCATAAATTCCCGAACTTGGTCCGGCTCAAGTGTGGAAGGAGTTGACTAAATGGGCATGCGGGTCATCTACCCCAGGAGGAGAAGGGGGGCGAGACTGACCATCCACAATGGTAGGGGGCTGGATATGCCCCGAGAGGGTGGCCGCAGAAGGTTGGGCCACATCTTCGAGAAGCCCAATGGGCAAAGCATCTCCGATAAGGACATGGAGGTGATCCATACCGAACAAAGGATTATGATATAATACAATAGTTTGAGGGGACGGACGCGAGAAACCTAGACAATGACGGATGCACAACACCTAAACAATTAGGGGAGATGACATAACTACCAAACAATTCCTAGACTCTATCACACAAGAATGGACGATAAGATGAGAGATAGTGTACCAAACAAGCACTCAAGTTGACATGATTACCATTAAAATTTTATGGTTCGCACTTAACCTTTAATGGATTAATTAATGAACTTACACTAGGTCAAATGGGACCCAAATGGGTAGGAACTCAAGTACTTTGGTGCCACTAAGGGAGCACACAACTCACGCATAAGATGCCCTGAACTAAGAGTGCAATGGGTACAACCAGCCCGGTAACCGCAACGTGCATACGGCCACGGGGACTTACAGAGGCCCTTAGTAGCAGGCCCTGGTCAGCCCATGAGTGCTCGCGAGTGAGAGGGTCTTCACTACCAAGGAGGAAACCTAATCTGCACGAATCAGTAGTGTATGCATGAGCCTATGCGCACCAAGGTGCATGCAATGTCTACCCTAAACTAACACACAGTGGCTGACAGGTCTCTGCTGAGGTCGCGACGACTAGATCTGTCGCGACCTTATCGCGACGGAAAGATCGACTGCGCTAATAAAAGAGCACAGAAGCCTATAGCCACACGCAACCAATGGGAAAACAGACTAACCTAAAGTGCAATACAAACATGGAGGGAAGTAATCAATAGATGAACACTCCCTAGGCAGATAGAAACCAATGCATAGATGGAAAATAGTAACACACAAAGCGTACCTACAGTCGCGTCCCCACCGCTAGCGCGACAACTTCGCGGCAGCCTGAGCCATCGTGACAGGACCCGAAAACTAACAATGAAAATAAACGAAAAACCTGAACCCTAGAAGGATTCTAGCATAAATAAATCCGTGTAATCATGAGAAGACAACATGAAGAAGACAAAGGAGCACTCTCGGACAAGTACAATGGTGAGGGGAGAGGTGGAACGCATACCTGAAGTCGCATCCGCCTTTATGGACGTGATACAGTCATGACCGCACGATGCGTCGTGTTACTACCCAAGAGGAGAATAACACAGAAATACAGGAAAGATCATAACAGGGCTCTACCTAAGCATATAAACATGTCATCATGGCATGCAAACAAGCAAACATCGACGAGGCTAGCAATGAAGGTCCCACCGTGATCGCCTAAAGGTGTAATCACAAGGTTGCGCACCCCTCGAGACACACAACATGTTTTAGATGCTTTATTAGCATGGATTAGGAAGTGTGATTTCCACATAACAATTTCCTTAGAATACGAATTAAAAAGGCTAACGTGCTAGGAAAAGGGGGTGAGAACGGGCACTTATTAATGTCGCGACAGGTCTCCCCATCGCAATAGAGCTGTTGTCAGGACGCCCTATCAAGGCGTGTCCTGGCTGTCGCGACGCCCATTGCCGACACGTTCATGGCATGTGCGGGAGGATGTTGGTGGACCTTCTTCCTACCCTCCAGCCGGCTAGAGGACAAGAGCTCCTCGTCAACTCTTGCTTAGGTGCCTGCCAAAACAAAGAAAACAATAAAAATAACCCTGTTAGACCATATTTAAGAGTAGTATCTATCCAAAAATGAAATGAAAAGGGAGAACATGGAGGGAACGAATCTGGGGTGGCTTTTAAACCCCTTGGGTGATACAAAAACGTGGGAATGAAAAGAAGATGTGTTCCTATCTAAAATAAATAATAAAATGCATGCACGAAGAATAAGAAGAAGAAGGGAAGAAGGAGCCCTAATGGGGCGACTCCCTGGCCGTGGTGCAGTGTCCTGGGATGATGTAGAAGCCCTAGAAGTCGCCTCCTCAGCCACCAAGCCCCATATGGGAAGAAGTGGCTATAACTTGGTGAATAATATGGAGAGAAATGGAAAGGGTGAGCCATGAACTAAGGGTCTGGTCTGGAGGAAATTTGGCAGCACTTTGTCACAAAAATCGGGGCTCCCCTCCCTCTGAAGAAGAAGGGTCCCTTAAATAAAAAAGAGAGATTATCCTCGTCATTAAGTGATAATTACATAAAATTATGTGATAAAATGACGTAAATCCAGAGGGAAGAGTCCTAGGAGGGTCCCAAAGTGCCATGGACCCTCAAACTGCGCATGGGGGTTGTGGGAGTTGCTTAGAGATGAAGATAAGGCCCATGGGGGATAAATAGAAGGTGGTTGCGGAGGCCAGCGCATGGAGATTGTAAGGCCCTCGAATTGTTTGTCGTTTGATTGTGTGATAAGTCATGTTGTATATATATGTATATCATGTATGCGTATGTAGATACTTATGTACAATGTTATCTTGGTATACTACGTAGGCATGTGTATATAATTGTAAATATTGCTTGATTTCATGTTGTAGTAGTGTGTATATCATATTACATATATGGCATGTAAATATATAGAGTGTAAGCATGGTTTTCTGCATGTTTTTAAACTCTGGCCGAAAGGCCAATTGACGTCAACATCGGTGGACATCCATGTGAGTCAACGTCCATATAGTTGGACGCTAACACTTCAGTAGGCGGCCATGGATGTGGACGTCTAGCTCTCTGAAACTCAGTGCATAGCAGACCCCGAAATTTCGGGGCAAGCTACCTCAACCATTGGGGAGACGTCCCCAACGGCTGTCAAGCCTTCACATCAACCCGTGCATGAGTTGAGAGGTCTCTCTCCTATAAACAAACCGCTTTTTGCAACCCCAAACCCTCTCTTTGCTCTTTGCAAGGAGAAGGGAGAAACCCTAAGCCCTGTGAGAAAACATGAGATTTGAGAGCTCAGATCCGGCGATTTGGAGCTTCATCCGGTGATCTACAGCGACTAGAAGCTAGCTTAGACATTGGAGGAGGCTTTCCCGACCTCGGATTGGAAGCTACAACACCACAGGCGACGGAGTGAAGGTGTTTCGGAGGCTTCTTGGGACTGCCCAAGGATAGCCATCGCCCATTTTCACCCCTTTGGAGATTTTACAAGAGGCAAGTAACCCACCCACTTCGTCCATGTATGTGTTTAGGAGGTTTCTATCATTTTTATGAGATTTTATCGTGTCCTGGATTCCCCCATTCTTCTTGTATTTGGAGCTCGGTCTGTCTTTTTGCACAGATCGGAACTTGACGGCAAGATCAGTTGCCGTCAAGCTCTTCGATTAGCGGCCAACGATATTGCCGTTAAGCTCCTTTAACGGCCAGACTATGCCGTTAAGTTCTTCAGGACAGAACAATGAGCTGTTCTCTCCTCCTATATGATAAATTTCCGATGTATTTTCGCATGAGGATATATTCTAAACACTATATGCTATGTAATATGGTTAATGGAATGTGTTTGTGAGATCTTTATACTTTCTGTGATTTATCTAAGTTGTTAGATTTATGTGAAATGTATGTGAAATGAAGATCATGGGTATGGTAGCTTACTGGTTGCATGATCCATGTGTAATTAGACTTCCATAAAATTTCCAGATGATGTAAATGCATGACAGTCCATGTCCCGAAAAATTTGGGAATTTTCCCATGATTATGAAACTTATTATAATTTCTGTATTAGAAAATAGAGAGCATGCCTAGATTGTTTTAAAACTTCGGAAAATTGCATGTTGTGCAAAAAATTCAGGAAAAAAATTTCCGTGACATTATGATGATAGGTACGGACCTGTGAATGGTCAAATCGAACATTCATGTTATGTTCCATGATAAATTGAATTATAAATGGCATGAGATTGAATGTTCTAATTTATGTAAATGTAAATGACTCGAAAAAAATGAAAATTTGCATGTGTGATCATAAACCTAAAATTTGTCTGTGGATAAATTCTCATGTTATTTGGATAACTGTAGAGTGCTCTATGAAATTTCCATGCGAAAACGAGTGTTCAACGCATGCTAATATGAACATGGTTGATTATGTATGTTTCAACCTGATTAGTGTAAGGTACTAAATGTTTGATTTCTGTCAATAGTAGTATCATGAATAGGAAAACAGAGCCATATGTATAAGTGAGAGAATGTGAAGACATGTGTATATCATGTGTAATATGTGTGTAAAAATCGGAATGTGTAACGTGTAAGAATGTTCCAAGTGTGACACTGCTTCCATAGAGGGCTGTGGAACCGTACCATGGAAAAGTCCTCATGGGAAGGTTCAACGTGTTAAGATCCTAAGGGCATTAGGATGAAATTCTAGAGGTGGACAAGTACCACTGGTTAGGGTGGAGAGTCTTCTCCAGGTCTGCGCAGTCCAAGAGTCGTCATTGTGTTGCCTAGGTGGCGTCTATGTGTTATGTGTATGTGATGTGTCCTTCAAATGGTGGTTTGGACTATGCGTCACGGCACTAAATTATGAAATGTGAATGTGGATATGTGTAAATTGTGTAGTGTGAATATGTGTAAACGTGCCACGTGTAAAAAGAGAACTATGTGAACAAGTAAGTGTGTAAACATGTGAAGCCAATGTGTTAGATTGTGAAATTGTGATCCATGATATGTTAATGTGAAATAATGTTATAACAGCAACCTTAAAGTGTATGAAATGATAGTGTGAATGTGCAAGAATGTGTAGAAACCATGATAGGAATGTTCCTTTTATGCATGTGAGAACCCCATGTTAGTTGCTATCATGTTGTAGCTTAATGTGATTGATGAGTAGTAAGCATGTGATAGGATAATATTTTGGAATGTCTTAAATCATGTACCATATGTTTTAAATTTTGTAGAAATAACATGATAGGTTGTCTCTTATCATGTTCAAGCATGCTATTATTTTGCTTCGTGAATTGGAATGTAGAACCTACTGTGATGTATGCATGAATGATGTGTATAGAGTTATTTGCTGAGTCTTTTAGACTCACTCCTTGCTTCGGCGTATAGGTTTATTTGGTGACCCGACACCCTTGGAGGAGATAGTGGACAGTGACTCCGAGCGTGGCGAGTAGCCTGGTGGAGTTTACGTTGTGACTTTTGCTTTCATAGTATGTAATGAGGCATTGTAGTAGAACTATTATGAAATTGTGGGCGAGCTATGTAATTTGCATTTTTTTGCATTTTATTTATGTGGACTTTAGTTCTCTTAAAATTGTTATTTGAACTTGTATGTTAAATGTGGATGATGAAATGAAATGACAAGTAGTACTTTTACTTCCGCTACTCTGTATATATTTATGAGCATCTCAGCCATGTGTACTAGTGTTAGGTAAATGTCCCACTGTGACGAGACTCACTATACCGACGTGGATTGGTATAATCGTATCGGTATAAGGAGGGTTGTTGCAGAGATCATGTCGCGACGGGTCATACGGGTGCGACAGGGCTTGTCGCGACCGCCATGGTGGTCGCGACCATAAGGGCACGTGCATGGATATACATGGGCTGTCGCGACAGTGAAAGGGGGTGCGACATGGATAACGCGAAGCCACGACCCGTCCCGTTAACGAAAATTGATTATTCTTGGATTATTGGTCAATTATTTAGAAGAATAATCAAATAAAAAGGCATAAGGACTTCTTATAAGATAATTGGACGGGATAATGTGAAAACTGGGCTTTTAATGGGCTCACAACATTGCTAAAATATGGGCTCAAGATGAGTGACCAACTTGGGGCTCATTAAGATAATAAGAAATATGGTTTAACTTATGGGCCAGAATCGGCTGTCTACAAAGTGCTGCTACTCCTCTCGCTCAGAGTCGCTCCTCACGATGTCCTCCTCTAGCACGGGGACACCTATCTCACCTGTATGTTAAAGCAAGCATGAGTCTTTCAACAAGACCAGCAAGCAACCTAAGGCACATCCTTACACATATCACATACATGTAATTCAATTAAACAATAAGAGGAATATATGGCACATGCTTCATGTCAATTTAACAAATATCCTGAGTAACCTATAGCATGCTTTCTACGCATAATATGTAACATGATTCATGATTTCAATTTCTATTCATATCATTTCACAATTCTACACAATTAGATCATGGAATTATGCACATAGTAATTTGCAATCCTAGCATGATGTCTATCATTTTTCACATACTTTTATAACACATATTCACATCTTTTGCTTGTTGTTTTAACATAAAAAATCTCATTCACATGGTTTCACATCTCATCACATGGTATCACATTCACATAACATTATCACATGTTCACATTGCCCAATTTCACACTTTAATTGTCGTGACACATAGTCCGAACCACTATAAAGATGACACACATATCTGTCACCTAGACAATATAGTGACAAATCTTGGTAACTGCACAGAACCGGGAGAAGCCCTCCCCATCCTAACCAGTCGTATTTGTCCACCTCTAGGATTTCATCTGATGCCACAGGATATCACATACACAATGAGCCTTCCCATAGGGGTTTCTATAGTACAACTCCATAGCCTTTTATGGTAGTAGTGTCAATTTCAGGACATGATCACTTTAAACACATTCTCTCACTTAATCACTGGTTTCATTCACGTACATGTACTATTTAACCCATTCACATGCACCTTAATAAACATACATATCTCAGGTTACAGAACTTAATATGACTATTCACAGTGACAAATAAATATAACAGTACCCTAACATGCTGCTAATCACTGAAATTTACATGATTTAAATCAAACATGCTTAACATGGCTTAAATACCCTTGTAAAATACAAACAGTACCTCTCGATATCAAATCGTATCAAATTTTAACCATAGACTCCATACATGTAGTATGTCATGTGACCCATTTTCCAGATTTTTCTCAATAGTTAAAACTATTTTTAACTTTTAAAATATATTTCATGCAAATTTAGCATAATATACACTTAACATGATGGGACAGTAAAACAGTCGGGTCTAATAGGTTTAAAATATGCAAATAGTATCTTTAAGATCATGAAAATTCTCTGTAACCATAGAATGCATTCAAATTATTTGTTCTGAATTAAATACTGTCAAAACATACATATTTCACCATAACAAAAATTATATTAAATAATATCATGCTAAAAATTTGACAGAACCTCATGATTGACCTAAAGACATACCTGACCAACCATAATTTTATACCATGTACAGACATCAAGAAGTTTGAAAATTATCACACAGACATGACAAACGATTTCTGTGAAAACAGAAGAACTTGGCAGCAAGGGCCTTGCCGTCAACATGGGTTAACCGACACACTCTACAGCCGTCAACTAAGGAACTGGCGGCAACAAGGTTGCTGTCAACCTCCTGTCTGCAAAAAGTGCAGACCAAACTCAAATAAAGAGAGAATTTGGGAGTTCCAGGACACGAATTAAAATCTGTAAAAATCCCTAGAACCTAGGGGACATTTCTAGGGATGATACCCCTCAGTTACTTGCCTGGAATAAAATCTTTAAAGGGTTCAATTTGTAGAAGAAGCCCTCCTCGGCCAAGCCAAAAAGGTGCAGATCTCCAACCCAAATCCAGCCTTCCTATTTGTGCAGAAGGTCTCTTGGAGTTGGGGAAGATCCTTCAATGCCAGGAGCAGCTCCCATTCGAAGAGGATCGCGAGAAGACAACCTCCCAAACGTCAGATCAAACCGTGCAAAAGACTAGTTTTTCTCACAACGAACCCTAGCTTTTTCCTCTCATCCAAAGGACCTAACTTGGCTGAAAACTCTAAGTTTTATACGGTTAAGAGTCGAGGTTCGCCTCGGATTAGGTTTACCGACCGTTGGGATTGGGGTTTCCTAATTAGATCTCAGAGAAAACACATCCATTTCAAGTCTGGAACCGCAAACATAACTGGAGAAGTAAATGGCCACTTTGCTGCCATTAACAGGAAGTAGATGTCAGTCGATCTGGACGTCTATATCTCCTAACCATGAAGTCAACGGCACACAGGTTGCCGTCAACCTGCTCATAACGTCAAGGGATATTGACGTTAACTAGGATTTCGGGCAGAACTCTAATACATCAGACAAGCACACATGCACAGAAATAAATAAACATACTATGTACATAAAATAAGTAGATATATACACAGAACTACATAAACATAATATGACACAAATTCGAGGGCCTTACAGTGAGATTCGATGTTTACTGTCTATCATGTTTAAAGTGAAATATCTTGCTAGATGCATGAGATCTGTGTTAAATGTTAAAAAATAGTTTAATTGTCATGAAAATTCTGAAAAAATTAACTCTATGAATATTTCATGCATAGAGTCTATAGTTTAAATTTGGGGGCCGTTCTAATATCTATAAGTACTGTTTGTAATTATTAGGGTATTAAAGAGTATATTAAGCATGATTGTTTAAGAAAATATATTTTCAGTGATTAGCAACATGTTTAGGTACTGGTATGCATGATTTGATATGTTAGACAGTCATGATAGGTTTTATAAATGAAGTATATGTGTTTGAATGGTATGCATGTGAATGGACAAATAGTGCATGTAAAATGATGTAAATCATGTGAATAAATGAAATAATGTGAATAAGTGGAATGTGTGCCGAAATTGACACTGCTACCATAGAACGCTGTGGAGACATACTATACAAAAATCCCTATGGGAAGGCTCAATGTGTATGTCATCCTGTGGGCATCAAGACGAAATCCTGGAGGTGGACAAGTTACACTGGTTAGTGGTGGAGAGGGCTTCTCCTGGTTATGCGAAGTTACCAAGATTTGTCACTATAATGCCTAGGTAATGGGTATGTGTTATGTGTTATGTGTGTCCTTCTTATGGTGGTTCAGATTATATGTCACAGCAAAAGAAAGATAATGTGTAAAGATGTGAATTGTGTGTGAATGCATAAAGCGTTATGTGAAAGAGATGTGCAAATGTGTTACAATGTGAATCAATGTGAACTCATGTGATTATGATTTATTTATGTTAAAACAGCAAGAAAAATTTATGATTATGTGATATGAAAGCATGCAAAAAGTGATAGATATCATACTAGGTTTGTTAGTAACCATGTGCTTAATTCCATGATCAAGTTATGTAGAAAAATGTTGTGAATGAGTTGTATTTGATGACGTGTTTAAAATTAAAGACCATGTGTAGAAAGTATGTTATAAGTTATTCATTTGTACTTGTTGTTATGACATGAACCATGTGCAAAACTTCTCATATTGTTTAAAAGAATAGCATGAATGTGATATGTGTATGGATGTGCCAATGGGTTACTTGCTGAGTCTTGTGAAGACTATACTTGCTTTAACATACAGGTGAGACTGGTGTCCCCGTGCTGGAGGAGGACATTGTGAGGAGCGACTCTGAGCGAGAGGAGTAGCAAAGCTTGTGGAGGACTATTTGTTAGCTTGTACTTTTTTTACTAGTATGTGGACAATGATGTTATATAAACTTGTATAATTATGGAATTGGTTTATTATCATACTACTATATAGTGTGGAATGTGTGAATGATGATGATGGAATAAGATTATCTTTCATTTCTGCTATACTTCTTTTGTCATTTATGTACATCTCTACCTACTGTGTTGTATTGGGTACATGTCTCACTGTGACGACACACTTTATATCGATGTGGATTGGTATAATCGTACCGGTATAATGAGGTTCATTACAGAGATTGGTATTAGAGCCAACGGGTTGAGATAGTACATAGATAAGCCATCATCTACACAATATTTCGAAGTCTTTATATAATAGTCCATACATGAGGAAAATACTTAATAATGGATTAAAGATAGTAGGAAAATGGTTAGGACTAAGTAACTTAGGTTCTAACTGAGTTCATTGTTACAGGAAATGGCGAGCCGTGGTAGACATACCACCCAGGCTCGGGAGGACAAGCAGAGGCATGAGGAGAGGGGTGAGCAGTAGGCCCAGCACCTTAGGGTCCCATGGTACTTCCTCCACTACCACTTGTGGACTATGGCGTGTTCATGCAAGGCCTGGTCCAGGCGATGCAGACTCAGGCTCAGATGCAGCTGCATACAGGCACAGGTTAGAGTTGTTAAATAGGGAGTAGCCGTTTTGTTGGTTGTATTTGCTTATGTGTGCTTGTTGTCTCAGGCTCAAGCTCCAGCTCCAGTTCGACAGGAGCATGGCCATGGTGGTCCGTCCATCATGGAGAGGATTCAGAGGATGGCTATGCCTTCTTTTAAGGGGGGGAGTCAGCCCTTTTGGCAAGAGAGCTAGATGAGAGTGGTGGACAAGATCTTCCGGGCTATCAAGTGTGCGGAAGATGACAAAGTTAGCCTGGCTACTTACATGCTACAGGTACTTAGAGTATATGTACTTGTGTAAGGTTAGGATTTTAGTTTGGATGCTTATGGGTTGTATTTTGAAGGAGAGAGCTGATGTTGGTGGGCCTCTGTGCTACGTACAAGATACGAGGATGGTGCTATAGAGGTGACTTGGGCCGAGTTTACTAGACTCTTTCATGCCAAGTTTATTCCCAAGCACATTCAGGACAAGATGGAGCAGGAGTTCCTATCACTCACTCAGGGCTCCATGACGGTTCTAGAGTATGAGGCTAGGTTTGCTGACCTTTCCAAGTATGCTCCTCATATTGTTGTAGATGAGTGCAGGAAGGCCAAGAAGTTTGTGATGGGGCTCAAACCATCATTAGGTTGAGACTGGTTGCTTTTGACCATCAGACTTTGGACGAGGCTCTCAGCATAGCTGGCAGCAGGAGAGGAGATGGATCAGTATATAGAGGAGAGAAGGGCAGCTCAGAAGAGGTCAGTGCCACCTTTCCAGAGGCAAGACAAGAAGAAGGCAGTGGTGTACCAGTCGCCACAGCGTCCAGTAGCATCTCCGAGTCAGCAGACAGTTGTACCCCAGGCTCCAGCTTCAGCCCAGCGACAAGAAGGCGTGTCCTCATTGCGAAAGCGCACACAGAGGCACAAAGTGTTGGAAGCTTGCAAGGAAGTGCCTAAAGTGTGGCAGCACCGAGCACCAGTTTAGAGACTGCCCCAGACTTCAGCAGTTGCTCAGAGAGGAGTGCCGCCCCAGCAACGTAGCAGCAGTGGCACCAGTGACAGGGAAACCGAGAAGGCCTCGGGCCCATGCCCGAGTGTATGGACTAGCTCGTGAGAATGCAGAGATGGCCGAGAACGTCACGGAAGGTATGGTCTTAGTTATGGGTGTGCAGGCTCAAGTGTTGTTTGATACAGGTGCTGCACATACTTTATTTTTGAGCGATTTGCTAAGTAGTTAGCAGCAGAGTCTGGAGTTGAGGTTAGAGGAGTTAGAGGTTCCTTTGTCTGTGCACACACCAGCAGGTACGGTAGCGACTAGGAAGTGCATTCGATTATCGTGTGCATTGAGGATCGAGGATTATCGAGTGCTTCTACATGCTCAAGATGAAGGACTATGATGCTATACTTGTCTAGATTGGCATGAGGAGCACTATGCCTTGGTTGATTACGGGGCAATAAGATTACTTTCGTATCCGGAGAGGATGAGTTCCACCGTTGCCAAGGAATCTAGAGGGAAGGTTTATGATCTCTTCCATGAGGCTATGAAGATGGTGAACAAGGGTTGTGACGCTTTTCTTGATAGAGTGGTATTAGTCCTAAGACTGATCAATCACCAACCCTAGAGGAGATCGAGGTGTGCAGCCTGGCTCACAAAGAACTTGGGGCACCACAACTGGAGAGGTAACCACGGTAGGTGTCGTACTATCGCCACGTACACAGAACCACGTGCACGTCACACACAAACCACGTGAACCCTCACGTAAACCACAAGAAACCATGGTCCAATACATGTGAACACAACTGACTCGCGTAAACAATACGCAGTCACCGAACGTAAGCAACTAATTGCATACCTTGTATTAACACGAGAACCAAGTGCACTCAGTGCACCTCATGCGTCAACACACATGCATTATCGATAAATATCATATTCAGTCTTTGCTGTGTCATAGCCAGTAGGCGGCAACATCGACTGCCGCTTACACAAAGTCAACGGCAAGGGACCTGGCCGTTAACATCCTGGCTGAGGAGCTTGGCGACAAGCGATCTTGACGCCAAGTTCTTCGGCCATAAACCTGCAGAAAACCTAATCCGGCTCAGCGGGTTTTCTAACCGTTCTAACTACAGAAAATTGTATAGAAACTATTCTTTTAACATGCAGGAACCCAATATAACCCACTACAACATGCTTCATACATAAACTACTCAAACCACACATTATCCCCATATGGTGCAACTCTATCCAAACATGCATTATCATGCTAGTTCAAGTGGTTATGATGTGTTTTAATGTTTCTACGGAGCTAAACGGGTTCATCCCTACCTCAGAACGCGTTAGAATCTCCCGCAATCTCCCGGTTCACGCCGAGCCCTCCGCGAGCTCCCACGGGAATTGCACCACGATACGGCGTTTCCTCGCGCAATTCAGCGACGCCACGCGTTCTACGACCGTCCAACCACTCCTCGGAACCTGTTGGAAGCTTCAGAGACACCGGGGAGCGAAGCTGGGGCAAGAGGGAATGAGTGAGAGCTGAGAGAACTGCCCTCGGGTGAGCCTATAACCTGCACCATTCTCAGGTTAGCGTCAACCCCCATGCCGCCAGCAGCAACCGCCACCCTTAGCATCCACACCTACTGCCGCCAAGTTCAAGAAGTCAACGTCACTAACCTAGACGCCAACCAGTCAACGGCCACCCCTGGCCGCCAACTTCAACTGAACAGCAGTAGGTCCTATTCATTTCAGGACCAACCCGCTCTTCACCTGCTCAAAACACACATTCACATCACACATTCCACACAACTAGCTCACATTGGCCTCACAACGGTCTATACAACCAACACACACATGATCCGCATGGATCCGAAAGGCACGCGACGTTACAACCTAGTCATGGATATCTGAGATATTGCTTCTTGACTGTTGAAAAGGTTGGTTTGAGAATTTGCTAAAATCCCTTGAAGGACCTTTTCCAATGTTTCTTGATGTTCTTTCAATTCAAGGGATGGATCAGCCAAAGTTCCAATGTGTCTGTTGAACCTTTGAGTTGCATGATCTGATGCTTCTTTCTGCTTGATGAACTAAGCATGCATTGAACTTTCCATCCTTGTATCTTCAGGTCAAAGCTCTCGGACATTTGTGGGATGGTAGAAGTAAACGCATCAAACTTGTCATTGAGAAAGGAATTTAACTCTGGTGCAACAGAAGGTCCACCAAAGGAAGTGGAGGTTTGAGCATGAGCTTGTGGAGTGAATGAAGGAATATCCACAGCAAGATGAAGTGGTGAAGAGGTGTGATAGGTACATCCAGGGGTATGGGTGCTTCTTCCTCAACAGGAGGCTGATCCTCATGTGCAGGGGGCTGGTCCTCATGTGCTGGTACCTCAAGAGGTTGTGCCACTAGCTCAGGAGCCACTGGGGCCTCAACTACAGCTGGTCCTCTTCTCACTTGATCACCTTCCAGTCTAAATCCCATGGAATTTCTGAATGTGCTTCAAATTGTAGATATTTGCCTTGGGAATGGATTTGGGCTTGCCCATTCTCAAAAGACACTCCAAAATGTGCAAAGACTGGTGTGAGATGAGTAGCATATGGGAGAGATCTGTGGAGATCCGTCATTGTGGTTTCTGACATGATTTGGTACATGATAACATGCAAATAATTTTGATCTCTTTCTTCATGCAGTAAATAACAAATCTCTGTATGTCAGTGAGTCTATCCCGACCACTGCCTTGGGGTGTGATTATTGTGGTGAGGATGTGATGCACCAATTTCAATGCAGGGTGGAAGGTATTGGTGTTGAAATTGGGGACATAGGTCTTGGGCTGGACTCAACAGCTGGGAGTATAGTAAGCATAGAATAGGCCTCATGCAGATCAAACTCAAAATCATGATAACTTTCACCTTCATCTGGGTCACTGAACAGGGTGGCAGCCAATTCAGTAGGCAAGTCAATCAAAACACCTTTGACCTCTGACTTGTAACCTTCATCAGTGCATTCTAGGTTCAGATAGAATTCTTGAACTAAACGGGGGTAAAATGTTCTGAACTTGAAATGAAGGGCAACCAAGTCTGAAAGCGGAAGAATTGAAGGACTTCACAGAATGCAGCTGCTAGGTTAATATCCTTTAGGTCAACAGCCCTAGGTTTGAGGATAGACTTCCTTTGTAGCAAGCTGGATGGAGTGGCCTCAGAAGGCTGGATGAAGTGGCGTCAGAAGGCTTGGATGACCCAGATGAAGTGGAGGAGGATTCCTCATAGGGCTCAGGAGAAGATGCCAGAATTTTCCATCTAGGGTGAGCAGATCTTTGTGGGAAGGGCTCTACTGGAAGAGGATGCCCTACCTCTCTTCGATGGTGTAGGAGAGCAGATGATCCTCCGGGCTGCGGAGCAGGATCATGCCGACGCTTGCTTCTCCTTTCAACTAGTTGTTGTTCTTCAACTGGAATAGGTCTGGCAGTTGCCCTTGACCTGGCACACAGCGGGGCACCTGCTTGGCAGCCATGGTTGCAGAAGAATGAGGAAGAACAGGGTATGAAGGGGTGGGGTGAAGGGAAGGAAGACTGAGATGGTTGGGAGGGGGAAGGAGATGAACATTGTGTCGTTTTCAAAGAGAGATGGCGGCCATGGGGTCGACTGGGGTATAAAAGGTTTTAGGGGTACAATGGCCCGCAGGTACAAGAAACTCCAAACTGGCGCCAACGGCTGGAATCACCCAGAAAGGCTTGTGTGTCGACACTAGATAGGGAGTGTGTCGACACAGGCTTAGACTGTGTCGACACTAGATGGAGGTAGTGTCGACTGGCCTGAAGAATTTGTAATTCGAGCATGGGAAAAAATTGTGATTTGGGAAATCTTTATATGATGAATATGAATGGAATTAAATTTTCAAGGATTTTTAAGACACCAAAGAATTCATTTGTCAAATTGTTACAAAAATTCAGCAAACTTCAAGTTTTACACAACAACTTACAGGATATGTTCATTAAATGACTTGAGCCATTAAAATGATGGTTTGAGGGATATAATACATTCAACAATCAATAACAACTACCATATTCTCCAAATCCAAAGAAATAAAAATATCTTTTAGATTGAAATCAAGTGTGATGAAGGTAAACACCTTAGAACAAACTAATGAAAGACATGGATGTTTATTTTAAGCAATTCTCCTTGGACAAACACACATTATTTTTTTAATCAAACTGTCAAATGTAGTAAATCTTGTTCACTTACAAACTAATGCTTTTTACACACCATAGTCCCTAGATACTAGAGATTTACCCATTATCCAGTTTCAAGGGGTAGATGACACACTTTTAACGTGAAAATATACGTTTATCAGACGCCAATATTTTCAATTACTCAGTCATCATCAAAATATATGAAGCATGTTGTTTTGTTTTGTTTTTTTTTCAATTTTAACCTCTTTGAACAGAGATAGCAAAAAGGCTTCATGACATACATGACACTTCATTCATTGTGAAGGTGTGTAGTTTCTCAGCATTTCTGCCATTGCTCTGTTGAATATGAGTGTAAGGAGAATTTTATAAAATGAAAGCATTTATGTCCCACATCAGTTGCAAAAAAAAATGTTTAAATTCCAGTCACACATTATCTTTCAGTTTTGAAAGAGATTTGAATTTCTGTAGTCTTGAAGAGTATAGTTGAGAGTTGATGAAAAAAAAAATGTAGTAGATCACTCAAAAAATTTTTGAGGTTCTAGACAACTCAATGAGTACATCATGTAAGGAAGTTGTTGTAATTTAAGAAGAGTTTTGAATTTTGCAAAAAGAATGACTTGTGAATTCTTTACCTCCCCCTGAGATGATGATTCCAACAACTTTTCATCAAAATCAAGATGTGGAAGTATTTTGAAAACAGAAATGATTCTCTTTGAACAATAAAAGCTCCCCCTCAACAATTGCATATCATTTCTTAGTACTTAGCGGAGACATATACTCTCGCATAGTGAAAGTGTCCAGACAAGCAGAACTTGTCCTTCTTCAAGTCACAATTTGATATACCAAGATGTTCAACACAATGTGAGTTGAAGAATTATTGTCAAAAGGAAATGGAGTAGAATTGTGAGAGATGTGAAAATATGAATCAAGGAAGCAAAGAAGAATGATGAAACAATGACTCCCCCTAAGAATATGCCTAAACACTCAACCCAAATGAGAGAGATCAAGAAGATGGACATTTGCAAAGACCAAGCTCTCCTCAAGGATGAAAATCTACTGTCAGGAAGAGGTTTGGTGAAGCTGTCAACAATTTTTTTTTTCAGTTTCAATAAAGAGGAGTTCAAAAGATTTCTTTGCTACCTCATCCCTCAAGAAATGATGCCTAATTTCAATGTGTTTTGTTCTAAAATGTTAAATTGGGTTTTTAGACAGATTTATGGCACATCTGTTGTCACAAAGAATGGGAACACAACCTAACTCTTGGTTGTAATTAATAAGTTGATGTTTCACCCAAAGAATTTGAGTGCCACATCTACCAACTGCAACATACTCAGCCTCTGCAGTTGAAAGAGCAACTGAGTGTTGCTTTTTAGAAGCCCAAGAGATTAGGCATCCACCTAAGTACAACACAAGAACTTGTGCTTTTTCTATGTAGCTTACACCCAGCATAATCAGCATCACAATAGGCAATCAAATCTAACTTACAACCAGCAGGATACCAAATTCCAAGATCACATGTTCCAACAAGATATTTAAATATTCTTTTAACAGCTAACATGTGACTTTCTTTTGGATTAGCTTGAAATCTAGCACACAAGCACACAACTGAACGAATGTCAGGTCTAGAAGTGGTGAGATAGAGTAGAGAACCAATCATACCTCTGTATGTCTTTGGTTCTACTGACTTACCAAGTGAGTCTTTTCTAGTTTAGCATTAATTGCTATGGGTGTGCTTGAATGCTTGAGGTTTTGAAAGTCAAACCTTTTCAGAAGTTCTTTGACATATTTGGTTTGACTTATGAAGATCCCCTCACTGGTTTGGTTAACCTGCAATCCCAAGCAAAATTGTAAGTCTCCCATTAAACTCATTTCAAATTCATTTTTCATTTGGTTTGCAAATTCACTGCACAGGCTCTTATTAGTTGATCCATATTATGTCATCAACATAAATTTGACTGCAATTATTTGTTTATTGACAGTTTTTGTGAACAGGGTTTGATCAACATTACTTTAGAATATACTTTTTCAACCAGAAAAGAACACAAACGGTCATACCAAGCCCTTGGAGCTTGTTTAAGACCATAAAGAGCCTTATGAAGCTTAAAAACATGATTATGATATTTTTCATTTTCAAAGCCAGGAGGTTGTTCAACAAAAACATTTTCTTTTATATAACCATTCAAAAAGGCACTTTTGACATCCATTTGATAAACTTTAAATTTCAGTGAAGATGCAAAAGCAAGAAACTCTTTCAGCTTCTAGCCTAGCTACAGGGGCATATGACTCTTCAAAATCAATTCCAAATTCTTGGTTGTACCCCTTTGCAACTAGCCTAGCTTTATTTCTTATGACTTGACCATTTTCATTCAATTTATTTTTGAAAACGCATCTAGTGCCAATGACTGATTGGTCACTAGGTCTAGGTACTAATTCCCATACTTGATTTCTTTCAAATTGATGAAGTTCATCATGCATTGCATTGATCCAATCAGAACTCATTAGAGCTTCATTAATTGATTTTGGTTCAACTTGGAAATTAGTGCTAGTGGGTCTTCATGAATTGCATTCAGGAATGATGATCTAGTTCTTACCCTATCTTGCACATTGCCAACAAATTTCTAATGAGTGATCTCTCAAAAATCTATGTTCAGAAGTTACCTGTTGAGATACACTTAAGTCTGGAACAACATTACCTGATCCACTAGAAGTACGTGAATGAATGTTCAAATTCTCACCAATGTCTTCATTTTCCTCAACAGTTGGTGAAGAATCCACAATGAAATCATCATCTTCATTATCTTGACTGTCCCTGCAAGATTTAGAACCATGAGTTGAAAAGAATTTTCATCAAAAATAACATGTGGAGACTCTTCAACAGTTTTGTTCTTGAGAGAGTAAACTATAAAAGCTCTTGACACTTCAGAATAGCCAAGAAAGATGGCTTCCTGACTTTTAGCATCAAACTTGTCAAGATTTTCCTTATTGTTGTTATGCACAAACATTTACACCCAAAGATTTTGAAATAACACAAGGTTGGCTTTTTGTTTTTCAACAACTCATAAGAGGTTTTTATGATTTTTAATCTGACCAATGCTTTATTGAGAATGTGATTTGTTATATTCACAGCTTCAGCCCAGAAGGATTTGAGCAAATTGCTTTCTAAGAGCATGGATCTAGCCATTTCCACAAGAGTTCTATTCTTTCTTTCCACAACTCCATTTTGTTCTGGAGTTCTTGGTGAAGAAAACTTGTGAAATATGTGAAGTTTAGCACAAATAATCAAAAAAGGATTTGTTTTCAAACTCACCCCCATGATCAGTCAAAATGTTTTTGATTTTATATGGAAAACTTGTAAGGCAGTGGTACAGAAATTCCTGAACTCAAGGCAAGCATCACTTTTGTGGGACAGAAAGATAACCCATGTAAATCTAGTAAAATCATCAATAATGATAAACCCATATCTTTTGCCACTAAGACTTAGAATTATTGTTGGTCCAAAGAGGTCCATGTGAAGTAATTCTAGTGGCTTAGATGTGAGTACCTCATTGAAGGTTTTAAAAGATTTTCTGGTTTATTTTCCTTGGGCACAAATCCCACAAACTTATTTTCTACATTAGAAAAGGATTCAGGAAGACCTTTAACCAAATTCAGCCTTAACAGTTTATTTATTGTTCTGAAACATGCATGACCAAGTCGTTTGTGCCAAGTCCATGCAATTTCATTCTTATTTGCAACAAGACAAATATTTTCAGAAAAGTTTTTATCAAGGTTGATCATGTAGACATTGTTTTCCCTCTTTCCAAAGAATTTTATTTTATCAGTTGATGAGTCAATTATCTTGTAAAAATCAGATTCAAACACAACTTTGTGACCTTTGTCACATAGTTGGCTAATGCTCAGCAAATTGTAATTTAAACCATTAACTAACAAAACATTATCACTGAGTTTGAGGAAGATTGACCAACCTTTCCAGATCCAATAATGTTTCCTTTATTTTACCTCCAAATGTAACAGAACCTCCCTCCTTCTCAATCAGGAATGAAAATTTAGTTTTGTCTCCAGTCATGTGTCGTAAACACCCACTATCAAGGAACCACACATTTGAGTTGGGTGCACGACCTTCCTGCAAAAAGAATCAATGGAGAAAGATTTTGGTACCCAAACATGTTGGGACCATCAGAATGTTTGAGCATTGATATCAAATCTTTTCTAAACCAAATCTAATTTATTTTTTGTTTTTGTTTTGTTTCAGTGCTGTTTTTTGCCTTTTTCAATTTGTTCTTCCCTTTTGGAATAAAAACACCAGTGTTCTTTTTCTCTTTAGGAGGGGAGTTTTGCATTTAGACATGAGTGTTCAGTTGTGGAGGTACAAACCAAGGGTTTTGTTGGTACATTGAAAATTTTGGATAGAAGAATTGAGCGTGGTACCAAAATGGATTGTGATACCATTGCTTCCAAGAATTAGTCCAATCAGCTTGATGTGCTGTCTTGGAAGTCCAAGGTTTGTCATGAATGGCTTCTTTTGAATTTTTCTTATTTTTCAGATTTTTATTTGAATTTTTGTTGACTGGTTTGTGTTTATTGAGGTTGAGCAGGTCGACTTGTCCTTGACTGATGTCGACACTGCAGTCACAAATTTCATCTTTTTGTGGACTGGTGTCGACCTGTCAGGTGATTGTGTCGACCTGTTTGATTTCGTTTTTGTTCTGGGTTTTTGAAGTCTTTGTTGTGTTGCTTGACACTTGCTTGTTTGTTGTGTTTCAAGACTAGGACCTTGACAAAATTTATCAAGGGTGTTTTTTCCCTTATTTCCCAGATTTGTCTTTCTTTGATTTTTGTTTATTGAATCCTAGTCCATGTGATTCAGATCTCATTCTGGCTCCTAGCAAGGCCTCCAAATTGTCTTTACCTTTTGTGAAGGTTTCAATGACTTGCTCTTTTCTTTTAGCTAGTTTTCTAAGGTTTTGATTTCATCAGCATTTTGTTATTTTTCTTTTTGTTCCAATCCAGCTTTTCAGACAATTCTTTAACTCATGAGTGGCCTTTTGGGATGCAAGCTTGAGCTCATCAATTCACATTCAGAAGATTTTCTTTTTCCTCATGGATCTAAGCTACTTCATTTTCCAATTCACAAATTCGTTTGTTTATTGATTGGTCATGCAGAATGTTTTCAATTTTCTTCTTTAGATGTTTGTTTTCTTTTCTTATTTCAGAATATTTTCAACAAGTTCAGCATACGCATCTTGCCAATCATCAATTGAATAATCTTCAAAAGATGTACTTACCTTTCCATCTGAGCCATTTGCCATAAAGCAAATTTCCTCACTCTCAGAGCTTGAGGACTTTTCTTCTTATTTCTCACTTGAGTTTTCATCAGACCAAGTGGCAACCATTGCTTTTGGCTTCTTCTTGAAATTTTGATCTTTCTTGTATTTCTCCTCCTTGTTCTCAGGACATTCTCCCTTCATATGTCCTGGTTTTTGCAACTGTACAAATGACAACTTCATCAGATTTCTGATTTCTACTTGAATTGGCATTAGAAAAGGAGTGTTTCTTTTTCCTGATGGGAATTTCTTTTTCCCAGAGAGTTTTCCTTTCTATATTTTAAGAATTTTCTGAATTGCCTGGTCATGAGGGCAAGCTCATCCTCATTGGACTCAGACTCATCAGAACTTGTTTTCCTCCTGATTCTTATCTTTGTTACTAGAAGAAGCTTTGAGGGCTACTGGTTTGGTTTTGATTATGTGCTCTTCATTTCTTTTCAGGTTTATTTCATAAGTCATTAAGGATCCTATCAATCATCCAAGAGATTTTGGACAAATCTTTAGAATCTTCGATGACTGTGGCCTTAGTGTGCCAAATTGAAGAGAGAGAGCGAAGATTTTCCTTACCAAATCAGCATCTTATAATCCTTACCTAAAGCCTTCAGTCCATTCACAATGATCATAACCTAGCAAACATTTCAGAAATTGTCTCATCAGATTTCATCATAAACATTCATACTCAGAAACAAGAATGTAGCTTTGGTTTCTTTTACTTGAGATGTTCCCTCATAGAGTAGCTCAAGCTTATCCCACATCTCCTTGGCAGATTTGCACATGGAGATCCTTGAGTACTCCTTAGGGTGGACTGCACATTGGATCATATTCATGGGACTATAGTTCAGGGTAGCCCTTCTAATCTGTTCCTTGGTGCAGGTTTCTTCCTCACCCTGGTTCTCATAGGGACCTACCTCGACTACTTTCTAGATTTCATAGTTTTGCGCTCTAAGGAAGACTTGCCTTCTATTCTTCCAATAGGAGTAGTCAGTCCCATTGAAGAAGGGTGGCCTATTAATGGAATGACCCTCAGCTATGAACCCTCTAGAATCCATTGAATCAAATTGATGGTGTAAAGAAGGAAACACTTAGCAAGCAAGCAAGTAAAACACACAGAACAACAGAAAGCACTCAGATCAGATCAGATATAAACCCGCTCTGATACCAATTGTAGGAACGAAAATAGGTTGGACCAGATCTAGAAGGGGGGGGGGTTGAATAGATCTAGGCCAAACTGCGGAAGCTTAGCCAATTTAATCAATGCTTGAATCAGAGGCAATTTGAAAGAGCAGTTTACAGAACTGATGAGTGATTGTGAATTATATATTAGAGTGTGAGATCAAGTTGAATAGAAGTGAATTCGAAAAACCCTATGCATACATCTAGCGCAAAGTGAATTTGAATCACAAATAAACCACTGCACAGAGATTTTTAGGTGGTTCGGAAATCACACCATGTGATTCCTACATCCACCCCTCACACTGTGAGGATCCACTACACAACTTGGATACACCACACACACTGGAGCCTGACAACTCCACCACTTAGTTCTACAACTCACACAAACTCTAGAGCAAGACTACTTAGACACCAAAGCACAACTGCTCAACCACAACTGAGTACAACGACCCACACTAAGCACACAGGCTCACAAACAACTTGCTAGAACAAAAACACAAAGATCCAGATCCTCTAGCAAAGATCTGATCTATAAAGTTCATCCAAGAAGATTGATGCAACAGTTCATGCACAATCTCAAGAATGACCTAAAGAAACAGGGGAATTGAGGAATTGAGTTTAAGATCCTTGTTCTTCAAGTATACTCCCTTGTAGGGCTGAATTGTGAAGAAGCTTGATCCCTTGAAGTCCCTGACCGATGCTCTGCAACTTGCACTTTGGATCTTCCTTGAAGTCTTCTCAATTGATTGCCTCTACTTGATCTGTTCCCTTGAAGTGATCTGATTGCATCTTCAATGATCAAACTCCACTTCTCGTGCTTGGACAATGAGATGGGGTGAAGGAGGCAAGAAGGAAGAACACTTCTTGCAGCGCAGGAGCTCTGGAAGCTCTTGGTTTCTTTCAGTGGCCCTCTGGCATTGTATGGGCCAATGTGTCCAAAAGTACCCTTGGGGTCACATGATCCAAGCCGATCCACAAATCCCTAGAGTGCCACGTGTCCAGATGTACTTTAAGTGAAAAAGCTTTCGGAGTATGTCGCCTGCCCATAGTGTGTGTCGACACCTGTCCCAAACTGGCACAAAAGGTTCTCTGGAAGGGTCTCTATTGTCGACACTACTTCAGGCTGTGTCGACACACTGTCTAGAACTGCTAATAGGCGTTCTGGAACTGGATCTAGTGTCGACACCACTTGACCATTCTTCATCATGTTGCCCTGGGTTTGAAGTATGTGTCGACACCAGTAGGGGGCTGTGTCGACACTACCCTTGCAAGAATTGTATGTCCCTGAGAAATAAACACATAAATCATTAGTCCAATGTATTATCATGAATATAAATGATAAATGTGTTTGGAAACATGCTTTTTGAATATTGTTATTGCATGTGTGATGTATTTAACATGTTCCACTTATTTCTGCATAAAATCACAACTTGTCATCATCAAAATTATGAGGGGAAATGTATGAAGTTCACACTCAACCCAACATCTTGTAAGCATGGAGATTCAGTTGAGTCACCTGAGCTTGAAGATTCTTCCTCCTCGTTGTTTCTTTCAATTTGGACTTGCTTTAAGTACTAGTGACTTCTTTTTCTTCATATCATTATCTATTCTTTTCAAACCCAATTTATATGTCATTATGGAACAATCAATTGATCAACAGTCATAGTAAACAAATTCCTAGACTCTTCAACTACAGTAGCCTTTGTATGCCGCATAGAAGTTAAGGATCTAAGATTTTTTTCTGAAAGTTCATATTCAATAAATGTTTTTCATAGACTTTTCAAGCCATTTGTCAAAAGAGCTAACCTACCATACATCTCTAAGATTGTTTCATCATTTTCATTTAAAGGCATCATACTCAGAAATTAACTAATTGAGTTTGGTTTCCTTTACCTCAGAAGTACCTAAGTAAATTACCATTAGACGATCCCATACTTCTTTGGCAGTTGCACATGAGGAGACTCTTGAAAACTCCATTGGGTGAAGGGAGCAATGCGTGATGTTCATTGCACTCCAATTAGCATTTGACTTTTTGATTTGCTCTGTTGTCCATCTTTCTTCATCCTCTGGGAGCGCTCATATGGTCCACTACTAACCACCTTCCAGATTTGATGATTCAAGGCTCTTAAGAAGACCTGCATACATGTTTTCCAGTAAGTATAATTTCAACCATCAAAATAAGGAGGTCTATACATAGAGTGTCCTTTTGACAAATATCCCCTTAGATCCATTTCACCTATACTCTACGAGCTGTTCAACCACAAGAATAGAGAGCCTAAGCTCTGATACCAATTGTTGGATCTAGGATGTAGTGAAATGGCAAATATAGACGGGGAGTTGAATAGATTTACAATGGGAACTTTAAACAATTAAAAAATTACTTCACATTATAGATCTAAACAGACTCACAATTTTACTGAACTAATGTGAATGAGTGAATTGATGTGAGAGGAAATTAGATATGCAATGTGAATGCAGAAACCTATGTAAGCATCTAGTTGAAATTAGATCAAACCATTGCACAAGAGATTTTTTAGGTGGTTCGGCTCTCAGACGGAGACCTACGCCACCCCTCACTCAAACCAAGTGAGGATTCACTAAACCGCTGATTCACAGCTTCAAACACTTGCTGACTCACAGCTTGAACGCTGACTCACAACTTGCCAACCGCTAATTACACAGCTTATCCGGTGATTCACAGCTTCAAGGTTTGATAAAGCTTCTCAATCCACACACACACAGTATGAGATCAACACTCCTATCACCAGTATGAGAACTCAATGAGTTCGGAGAAAAGTTTAAAAGGAAACATTCAAATACACAAGAAGATCAGAGTTAAGGGAAACAAATCCTCAAACACAAGTCCTTTGGTTTTGCGCAATTCCCTTTGGGTGTAATCGAACTCTGAATCTTCAGATCTTGAGAGTTGAAGGTGTGCTTCATATCATCTTGCACTATGCATCATCTGGTTGTGCTTTCAACCAATTTGATCTGAACTCCTTCAAATCAGCCTCAATTTGTGATACCCTATTTCAGATCTGATTTACAGAGAATTTCAGATATATGAACTTATGCTCTTGAGTTTCTCCACGGATGCTGAACTTTGTGCTTCTGCTCTTGCACTGGCTTCCTCGTCCACCTGCCTTCAAATCTTCCTCTTCTTTTCAGCTCTGCTGCTTCTTCTGTGTAAGATTCATGATGCTCTGTTTTCAGATCTATTGCTTGCATAATTCCTCTTCTTCCTCTGCTGTTTTCTTCTTGATCTGCTTTTGTTTCAGCACTCCAGAGCTTTCTCTCACTGCTTGCCCTTGATCCCCATGTCCTCTATGATGGAATCGCTGAATGGCTCAAAGGATGGCTGCTTCAGATGAGATGGAGGCTTATATAGCCACTGTGTAGTCCCATGAATGTGATAATGGTGTGAACAAAAACCTAGAATGGACCCAAGGTTGCCCGTGTCCAGAAAGCCTTTACCTCATTGCCACTTGGATGAAAGGGAAATTTGGTAATTATGGAATCTCCCAAAAAGATCTCAGAAAGAGATCACAGCCGCTGGATTTTATGCTCTGTGCAATTCTGGGTTTACAGAAAAAGAGTGTCGACCTACATTTCCATAGTGTCGACACTACTGATCAAATAAACACTTTCAGCTTACTGGTAGAACATTAGAGTCGACCTGATCAACAGACAGAGTCGACATCCTGAGAATATTTCCAAAACCAGTTCACTGGATGACACTAGTGTCGACCTACTCTCAGCTAGTGTCGACCCTACTGGCAGCTTGTTCTTTAAGAACTTGCTGAGCCGGACTGGTAGAGTTAACCTTACTGTCAAGTAGCGTCGACCTGACTATGACTTTTTCTTCAGAAGCTTGTGGGCAGTGATAGTGTCGACCTATCTGACAAGTAGTGTCAACCTGACTGTGATTTTTTCTTCAGAAGCTTGTGGGCAGTCTGGTAGTGTCAACCTATCTGTCAAGTAGTGTCGAACTACTATTTGTAAGAACTCTGCAAACCTATACAAATGAAGACTAGACCATCAAACCATGTCATTACAGTAAGATATGAAATATTAAGAACCAAAAATCTATTTTTAGTCATTATTGTAATAATGTAATATGTCATCATCAAAATCAAAGTATGAGTGTTGGACAACATTCACAACCAAATGTTTTAGTCATCATTAAAATCAAAGTATGAGAGTGTAGACATCATCAATATGTTATCGTCAAAACACACTCAACAGGAACCACTGCTAGCTCGGGGACGAGGACTACCGCCCTGTCTCCTCTCCCGGCGCGCGCCCTGCCGCTACTGAGAAGTCTCACCTGGAAAGGAAGGGATGAGCTTCACAACAGAAGCTCAGTTGGGACAACCAATCTCCTACTAGCTCTAACAGGTAGTCCAAACTATGTACTTAATTAAAAGACAATAGTTATATCTTCCACTACAAATGGAAGCACGGAAGCAAGCTACTAACTACCAATGGTACGGAGAACACCATGGTCGGAAACTCCGTAAACCTGCACGACATGACCACCACACGATTGGCTACGCAAATAGGGAGAACCCCAACTGGACATGAGACACTAGCTACGGAGAACACAACCACTAGTCAACCGGTCAGTGCGTCCACTGACGTCTTATCCTCGACCCAGGTCCAAATCTCCACTCTCGTCAGAGTGGGGCAGGAAGACAAAGTAACATAGCTGTAACCGTTGTAGTATGGACGGACTACGGTCCCACGCCTGGCCTCTCTAGGTGGTTCCGGGGCCGCAAAGAGCAAGGCAGTGAGAAGAAGGACTGGTTGGCCTGCACCGGGTAGAACTCTCGCCGACCTTGGTGTCCCAGGCTAACCAAGAGAGCTGTGTAAATGACTCGACGCCTCTGTCCTAACCACCATTTTCCCCTAAACTCCAGAGTCTATGACTCGAGTTTGCTCGTCACCCCAAACGCTCCCTCTAAGGCGCACGAGGATGGGGGTCCCAAGCAACGGTAACAACATCTCTCACGAGATAAGCCCTCATGTGCGAGAACCCGGCGAACGACTAGTGTAGGACCATACTAGGGAACTCGCACAGGTGCCACGGGTACAGTAGTAGAAGAAGCAGAAACAGTGAAGACTCCCCAAAAAACACGGAACTTCGCAAGACCCTACCTGTCTCTACTGTAGTCGTGACTCATCGGGCCGTCACGATCATGTCGCGACGCCCTACCCTGTCGCTACACTGTCGCGACGGCCCAAGCCGTCGCGACTTGTCACGACGCAAAAGAGCGTCGTGATGATGTCGCGGCGGCCATGGTGGTCGCGACATCATCGCGACCTCTATAACGGTCGCGTCTTCAGATGAGGGGGGTTCCGGTGCAGTCCTCATGGAGACCACCCCAAAATCTGATTACAAACAAACCACAGGGAGAGGGGAGCATGCTCAACATGTAGGAAAGCCATTAACCATGCAAACCACCGTCAAAACCCGACAAACATGGATTTACATTAATCTAGGCTTGATGGAAATCTCACTCAACCACGAGCATGGTTCCTCAATTCCCACAACCCAAACCACGAGAAGAACATGATCTCAAGGGGGACGGGAGCATGCTTAGAACGAGTGAGAGAAGAGGGACCTACCTCCACAAGTAGAGCCGACCCGTTGGGGCTTCATGTCGGAATAGCCACCTCCTCCTCGCTCCAAGCACCAAGAACACGTCCCTACACGAAGGAGACGTCACCGCCTCGCCACGAGCACCCAAAACCACCGGAGAGTACAAGAGGGCTCGGGAGACGGAGAAGAGGGAAGAAGAAGAAGAAAAGGGGGGAGAAGGGGAAATGGGGCACATCCCTCGATTTTAAACCTATGAGCCTAAGATGCGACGGGTCGGGCCTGGCAGGACAACAAACATGTCGCGACGCCTGTAGGCATCGTGACCATGTCACGACGGCCACCCACGGCGTGAACCCAAAAGGAGGTCAAACCTCGAAGATTGGGAAACAAGAATGCGACAACTCACCAGTCACGTCAACGTTGTATGCACTGACACCCCCACAAGACCGTTCTAACAGAAGAGATTGGGGTCATGTCCGACAGAAAAGCAATCGTGTCGCCTACAGACGGTGCGACAAGAACCCGACAGCCACCCCCGTCACACCAAGACGTGTTGGCCAGGTGTATCGCCAAACAAACCCTGTCACGGCGGGCTTCCCCATCGCGACCCTAAGGACGGGGCCAATGGACCAAGGGGCCAGGTCTTAAATCCCACCCTCCTTAAGAAATTTCCTCTCTAAATTAAAAGAAACTCAGTTTCAACAAGAAGCAACACAAAAGGGAAAACAACATACCGGTCAATCAAACAAATATGGGAACTGCTCTGCATCTCATCCTCGCACTCCAAGTGGGCTTGCCACCAATGCGGTTCTCCCAAACAACCTTGATCAGTGTAATCTGCTTCCTGCGCAACTATTGCACTCTACGGTCCACACATGATCGAGAACTCTGGCGCTACCTCAAGCTGTGAGTAGTCCAACACGTGCGACGGATCTGCAACGTACCTCCTGAGCTACGAAATGTGGAAAACACTGTGCACCCTGCCAACTCTGCCGGAAGGCTCAACCTGTAAGCCACCTCGCTGATCCTCTCTAAGATAGGGAAAGGCCCAATACACCTCGGACTAAGCTTTCCCTTCCTGCCAAACCTCATAACACCCTTGGTCGGTGAAATCCGCAAGAACACAAGGTCACCCACACTGAACTGCAACGGCCTCCTGCGGATATCTGCATAGCCCATCTCGCTACTCTGCATGCCTGACTAAAATGACTTTGTCTGCACACTGCTCACCATCTCTGGTTCTAAAAGCTGCCTCTCACCGACCTCGAACTAGTGAAGTGGTGTCTTGCACGGGTGACCATACAAGGCCTCGTATGGTGCCATTTTGATGTCAAGTGATAACTGTTGTTGTATGCAAAGTCTACCATTGGAAGTGCGACTCCCAGGTGCCACTCCAGTCCAAACAACATGCTCTCAGCATATCTCCAAAGTCTGAATCATTCTCTCTGACTGCCCATTTGACTGTGGGTGATACGCTGAACTCAGCCTCAACTCTGTACCAAGAGCTCTCTACAAATAGCGCCAAAACCCTGATGTAAACCTTGGATCTCTGTCTGAGACGATCGAAACTGGGGTTCCGTGCAACAAACAACTCGGTCCACATATAGTCTGGCAAGCATGTCCACTGACCAAGACATCCGAACTGGAAGGAAGTGCACTGACTTGGTCAATCGATCCACGATCACCCAGATGCCATCATGCTTCTGCGGAGTACGAGGCAAAACAACCACAAAGTTCATAGTAATGTTGTCCCACATTCACTCGGGAATGGGTAACGACTGTAGCTCACCACCACGACGTTGATGCTCAGCCTTCACCTGCTGATAGGTAAGGCACCGAGCAAACAAACTCTGCCATGCTCCTCTTCATCTCTGGCCACCAGAAGAACCTCTCAGGTTATGGTACATTTGGTGAACCAAGATGAACATCATACCTCGACCTGTGTGCCTCTGACAACAGCGCTTGGTGCCCATCACTGGGAACATACAATCTGCCTCTAAACTTGACCTCACTCTCCTCGTCCAGCTCAACATTTGGCATCTGCAGAAGATCTACCAACTCTGAGTCTGCCTGCTGTGCCTCCAACACCTGACGGTATACTGACGGACGAACTGATAGACTGGTCATCATTGCACGGTCTCTGCACCTCGAAGGGTAGAAAACTCTCTAGGACAAATCCTCAAACAACTCTCTACTCTCTATGACCATCAACAAACTCAAGCAAACACGCTTGCCCAAAGCATCTGCCACGACGTTAGCCCATCCTGGCTAATAGGAGAGGGTAAGGTTGTAGTCCTTCAAGTACTCAATCCATCAGTGCTGCCTCAAGTTCAAATCCTTCTGAGTGACGATATAATGCTAACTATGATGGTCGGTGAAGATCTAGAATGCCTCGATGTACAAATAGTGCCTCCACAACTTCGAGCGAACACCACTATTGCCAACGCTAAGTCGTGGGTAGGGTAGTTCTCCTCATGCTTCTTGAGCTTCCGAGAAGCATAGGCAATGACCCCACCATGCTGCATTAGCATTGTGCCCAAACATGACCTCCACACGTCGGTGTAGACCACAAAACCTCCGCTACCTGATGGCAAGACTAACACTGGCGCTGAAGTCAATCCCATCTTCAGCTCCTGAAAACTCCACTTGCAGTCCTGAGTCCAAACAAATCTGGCCTCGAGTCTGGTCAACCTGGTCAATGGCTCTACAATTCTGGAAAAATCTTGGATGAACCTCCAGTAATAGCCTGCCAAACCCATAAAGCTGCAAACCTCTGACACTGAAGTGGGCTGCTCCCAAGACAACACTGCCTCAACCTTGGCAGGGTCCACTGCCGCACCAGAACGTAAGATCACGTGCTCGAGAAAGTGCACCTCCTTCAGCCATAATTCACACTTGTCGAACATGGCATAAAGTTGGGACTCTGCAGCGTCTCTAGCACGATCCTCAAGTGATCCTCGTGCTCCTCCTTACACTCCGAGTAGACCAAATGTCATCTACAAAGATGACCACAAACCGATGTAGGTACTCACTGAACACCCTATGCATCAAATCCATAAAAGCTGCGGGTGTGTTCGTGAAACCAAACGACATCACGACGAACTTAAAGTGCCTGTACCTCGAACAAAAAGCTTTCATGCTAATATCAGACTCTCTGATCCTCAACTAGTAGTAGCCTGACCTCAAGTCAATCTTCTAGAACACTCTGGCTGACTGCAACTCGTCAAACAAGTCATCGATCCTCAACAACGGATACTTGTTCTTCACGGTTACTTGGTTCATCTGCCTATAATCGATGCACAACCTCAAACTGCCATCCTTCTTCCTCACGAACAGCACTGGCGCTCCCCACAGAGAACGACTCGGACTGATGAAACGTAGCTCAAGCAACTCCTGTAATTGGCGCTTCAACTCGCGCAACTCAGCCGGAGCCATCCGGTAAGGTGCCTTAGACAAAGGCATCGTACAGGCAAAAGCTCAATGGAGAACTCTACATCCTTTGGGAAAACATCAGAGAACTCACAAACAACAAGCACATCAAAAACCGACGACCCTTCTAGGCTCCAAGGAACAAACAGAAGCAAGATATTCTACACAGCCATCACAGATCAAACAACGAGCTCTATAGAAAGAAATAAAAGGTGGACGGGTAGACCGGATTCCACGGAAGCAGAGAACGGGCGCTCCAACTATCTCAAACTGAACGGTCTTCCACTGACAATCAACCACAGCTGACTAAGCCTCCAACAGTTCATGCCCAGGATGATGTCAAAGTCACAAAGCTGCAACGCGTACAACCTGGCCGGCAATTGGTGTCCCTGGACCTCAACTCTGACACCCTCCAGGTAACTAAAAGAATGCATGTAATCACCTGACGGGAGATCGACCATCACATCACACTGCCTCTCAGGTGTGTGACGAACGAGAGACTTGTAAAACTCCTCGGAAGCAAAACAAAGAGAAGCACCTGGGTCAACCAAAACACGAGTAGCTCTACCAAGGATGGGCAAGGTACCTATAACTAGGTTCAACGTGTCGGCCTGCTCCCTGGTGAGGGCCATCACACGACCACGTCCACGCCCATGCTGAGGCACCTACTGGGGCTACTGCTGCTGCAGCGGCTGCTGGTGCTGGGGAAACTACTGTTGGTGCTGGTACGGCTGGAACTGCTGAGGCTGCTGATGCTTCTGAAAGAGCTGAGTTGCAAATGATACTCCCCTGCTGCTGCTAACGGGGTGCCTACTGCTGAGCAGGGAACTTGTATACGGTAGCTGCTGCGCGTACTGCACTAGCTGCTGCGGCTACTCGACTTGCCCCATCGGGCAATCCCTCTTGAAGTGGCCCGACAAACCACATGTGTAGCAAACTGCCTCCTGCCTACCTGCTCAGCTCCTTGCTGGACTGACTACTCCGCAAACCTTGACTGTCGCTTCTACTGCTACCCCCGACCACCACAATGAGTGGTCATCTACTTGAACCTCGAGTGCAAACCAGAACTTCCTGAACTACCTAAGCCGAAGAAGAAGAAGTCGGGCTACCCGACTACCTATTAGGTGATGGTACGGTGAGGAGCTTGAGGAAACTCCTCCCTACTGTTGCTGCTACTGGGGCTACCAGGTCTCTCTCTCCAAGGCGGTGGCCTTAGCCACAACCTCTCCCAAGGTGGCACATATGTGAGCAGTCACGCCCCACCTCAAGTCTGGCCTCAGGCCTGCAATGAACCACTCAGCACAGGCCTGCTCGTTGCTAGCAACATGACGAACATGCCTCAACAACCAAACAAATCTCTGATGGTACTGAGTAACTATGAGATCGCCCTGAAGCCCTGAACCAATTCATGGAACTGGTCTCGTCTCTCACGTCAAGCATAATCAGTGAAATACTCTCCGTCAAAGACCCCCAAAAACCTCTGCCAAGTGATCTAATCAAATGCTACCTGGGAAGGGGTCTGCCGCTGAACTCTCCACCACTCATGGGCTGGTCCCTTGAGCTGATACACTGCCAGTCTCACCTGGTCCTCCTCGGCGGACTCCATAGTCTCGAACGTGCGCTCCAACTCACTGCCTTGTCTGGGTCATACTCACCAAAGAACATCAGTGATCGGAGACGCAAGAATCTCTCCAAGAGGGCGGTCCTGTCCTTAGTGACTGTCGTCCTCCTATGACCGGCCCGGGTGCTCCTGGTACCTGACGCCTGTTGAACTGTTGGCTGCTCCACCTCCAGATCTGCCTGTTGCTCTAGTACCACTGGGGGAGGTACGAGAGGCTGACCTCTCGCCGCCGCTTGCCCAAGCTTCCACACTCCTGGTACAGAGTCCTGAAGAACTACTCAACCATGGGGAACCAATTTGCGTACTGTTGTGGCTGAGGCTGGTACTCCTGCTGCTGCTGCCCTCCGCTGCTGCACCCAGAGGCTGTGCACGGACTCCTCTGCTGACACTCCTCTTGAACCTGCCCTGCGCAGGCATATCCGACTCATCTACTACTCTATCAGCTCTCTGGCCTACCTACGCCTGTGTGGAGCCATATCCTGCACGGCACACAACCAACAAGGTTAACGATACCAACGGGAGGCTAGCAGTGTACTTGTACTACTTCTGGGACTTCATGTTGCAGTTTAGATCCCCTACAAGTCCTGTCAGACTCTCGCTCTTATACCAACTGTAACGACTCTAAGAACCTAACCCTCGGCCCATGCCGAGGACCCGATTTTTACGATCGCTACCAATGGATACAGAGACCCGGAAGGGCTACAATATATGTCTAATAGAATATGTAAAGGAAGTAAACATCAACTACTGAACTAGGAGCACATACGCGGAAATAGAAAGTAGAGTGAAATCGCTGTGTATCGCTCTAGGTAGAGTCCCAACGCACACACACTAGTACAAGTAAAGACAGGGGAAGAACAAGTCCCTTAGGGGCATACCCTGAGGGTGATGTACACTCAGAGGGGGGACCACTACTAGCTACGGGGACCGCAACCACCGCCCCGTCTCTTCGCCCGACGCGGGCCCTGCCACTGCTGAGAAGTGTCACCTGAAAAAGGAAGAGATGAGCTTCACAATAGAAGCTCAGTAGGGACTACCAATCTCCTTATGTCTCTAATAGGTAGTCGAAACTATGTACTTAATTAAAAGACAACAATTATATCTTCTACCTATGAACGAAAGTGCGGAAGCGAAGCTACTAACTACCAACGGTACAGAGAACACCACGGTCAGAAACTCCGTAGAACCTGTACAACGTGACCACCACACGGCTGGCTACGCAGATAGGGAGAACCCCGCCTGGACAAGAGATACTAGCTACGGAGAACACTACCACTAGTCAACCAGTCAGGTGCGTCCACTGACGTCTTATCCTCGACCTAGGTCCAAACCTCCACTCTCTCCAGAGTGGGATAGGAACACAAAGTAACACAACAGTAATGGTCGTAGTCTGGCCGGACTATAGTCCAAGCCTGGCCTCTCTAGGTGGTTCTAGGGCTGCAAAGAGTGAGGCAGTGAGAAGAAGGACTGGTTGGCCTGCACCGGGTAGAACTCCGGCTGTCCTCGGTGTCCAATGCTAACAAGAGAGCTCTGCAAACGACTCGACGCCACTATCCTAACCACTATTTTCCCCTAAACTCTAGAGTCCGTGACTCGAGTATGCTCGTCAACCCGAACGCTCCCTCTAAGGTGCATGAGGATGGCGGTCTCAGGCAACAGTAACAACCTCTCTCACGGGACAAGCCCTCAGGTGCCGAGCACCGGGCAAACGACTAGTGTAGGACTATACTAGGGAACTAGCACTAGTGCCACAGGTACAGTAAGTGGAAACGGTGAAGACTCCCAAAAACACAGAACTTCGTAGGACCCTAACTATCTCTGCTATAGTCGCGACGCATCGGGCCATCACGACCATGTCGCGACGCACAAGAGCGTCGCGATGATGTCGCGGCAGCCATGCCGGTCACGACATCATCACGATGCTATTGCGGTAACATCTTCAGCCGAGGGGGGTTCGGTGCAGTCCTTTCGGAGACCACCCCAAAATCCGATACAAACACACCACAGGGGGAGGGAAGTATGCTCAAAATGTAGGAAAGCCATTAACCATGCAAACCACCTAAAAACCCCACAAACATGGATTTATAAGAATCTACACTCGATATAAATCTCACTCAACCACGAGCATGGTTCCTCACATTCCCACAACCCAAACCATGAGAAGAACATGATCTCAAGGGGGATGGGAGCATGCTTAGAATGAGTGGGAGAAGAGGGTCCCTACCTCCATAATTAGAGCCGACCCATTGGGCCCTTCACGTCGGAATGGCCACCTCCTTCTCACTCCAAGCACCACGAACACGTCCCCTACATGAAGGAGACATCACCACCTCGCCACGAGCACCCAAAACTGTCGGAGAACACAAGAGGTCTCGGGACAGGGAAGAAGAAGAAGAAAAGTGGGAGAGGGGAAATGGGGCGCAGCCCTCGGTTTTAAACCGATGTGCCCCAAGATGCGACGGGTCCACCCGGCGTGACAACAAACATGTCACGACGCCCATAGGCATCGCGACCATGTCGCGACGGCCACCCACGATGAGACCCCAAACGCCGATCAAACCTTAAAGATCGGAAAATAAGAACGCGATGGCTGACCAGGTTGGGTCAATGTTGTACGCACCTGACACCCGACAAGACCGTGCTGACAGACAAGACAGTGGTCAAGTCTGTCAAAAAAGTAGTCGCATCACCTACTGACGGTGCGACAAAAACGCGACGGCCATCCCTATCGCGAAAAGAACGCGACGGCCAGGTGTGTCACCACACAAACCCTGTCGCAGTGGGCCTCCACGTCTCGACCCTGAGGACGGAGCCAATGGCCGAAGGGGGCGGGTCTTACATCCTCGGCCATGTTATTTCAGGCGCTGGAGTTGATGTTCATCTGGCGAAGGTTCAGGCGGTGTTAGAGTGGGAGACTCTGAGGACACCATTTGAGAATAGTAGTTTTCTTGGGTTAGCAGGCTATTACAGGAGATTCATTGAAGGCATTGCATCTATCGCTGCACCTTTGACTAAGCTAAACATAAAAGGGGTTAAGTATGTGTGGTATGATGATTGTTAGAGCAATTTCTAGTTGCTGAAGACAGGGCTGACATCTGCACCCATGTTGATCTTGCCTAGTGGTGCAGAGGGTTTTGCTATCTATTCTGATGCTTCTCAGATAGGCTTGGATGTGTGATGATGCAGCATGGTAAGTTAGTTGCCTCTGCTTCTCGCCAATTAAAGAAGCATGAGCGTAGCTATCTGACCAGGATTTGGAGTTAGCGGCTGTGGTTCAGGCACTGAAGATCTGGGCACACTATCTTTATGGTCTCATGTTCGAGGTGTTTATTGACCACAAGAGTTTGAGGTACCTTTTCTCTCAGAAGGAGTTGAAACTGCGGCAGAGAAGGTGGATAGAGTTCCTTAAGGACTACGAATTCGAGCTTCAGTACCATCCAGGGAAGGTGAATGTCCTGGTAGATGCACTTCACAAGAAGAGGTCCTTACTTTGGCAGGATTGGAAGATGCTAGAGGATGCGGCATATGCTATGACCGAGCTAGAGCCACAGTTGTGTCATGCTTTTGTGGCACAATTGTCTATCCCATCCACTGTATTAGACGAGGTGATCGAGTAGCAGGGAGTTGATCGTAGGCTTTAGGAGATGGTAGGCAAGGCAGGCATTACTTGAGACGAGGACAGTGTCATTAGATTTCAGCACCGAGTATGTGTACCTTATGTAGTGGATGTTCGTGAGCGAGAGTACTAGCAGAAGCTCATAGGTCGAGGTTCTCCATTCATCAAGGAAACACCAAGATGTACCAAGACTTGAAGAGATCTTTCTGGTGGTCAGGCATGAAGAAGGATGTGGCAGAACTGTATCTAGGTGTGTGGTCTGTTAGCAGGTTAAGGCCGAGCGTCAGCGACCATCAGGCCTTATGCAGAAGATGGAGATACATGTGGGATGTGGGAGGCAATCACCATGGATTTTGTGATGGGTTTGCCCAGATCAGCTAAGGGCAATGACTCCATTTGGGTGGTTGTAGACTATTTCTCCAAGATACTCACTTCTTGCCTATGAAGAAGAAACAGTCTATGGAGAGCTTGGCGAGGCTGGATGTTGGCAGTATTGTGAGATTGCATGTTGTGCCGAAGTCTATTATCTCTGACAGAGACCCGAAGTTTACATCGAGGCTGTGGCAGGGTCTTCAGGAGGCTTTGGGTTCTCAGTTGAAGCTTAGTTCGGCGTTTCACCCTCAGACAAATGGCCAGTTCGAGAGGATGATTCAGACGCTCGAGGACATGTTGAGAGCATGCGTGTTTGATTGGAAGGGTGATTAAGAATGTCATCTACCTCATGTGGAGTTCATCTACAACAACAGTTTTCATGCGAGTATCGGCATGGCTCCGTTCGAGGCTTTGTATGGTTGGCCCTGTTGATCTCCTTTGTGCTAGGAGGAGACAGGCGACAGGCAGTTGGTTTGTCTAGAGTTGGTGCAGGAGACATCCGATAAGATTCAGCTCATCAAGTGGAGGTGGTTGCAGCACAAGATAGGCAGAAGAGCTATGTCGACAAATAAGGAAGGATTTAGAGTTCAAGGTTGGCGAGCATGTTTTCCTCAAGGTTTCACCTACTAGAGGCGTGGTCAGGTTTGGCAGGCATAGCAAGTTGAGTCTGAGATTCATTTGCTCATTGGAGAATCTCAGGTGGATGGGCAGTGTGGCATACTAGCTAACTTTACCCCCAGCACTAGCTAGTGTGCAATCAGTCTTCCACGTGTTTATGCTCAAGAGATACGTGAGAGATCCGTCACATGTTATCAGTCACGAGGCAGTGGAGATTAAGCCAGACTTGTCTTATGTACAACAACCATTAGCTATCCTAGATCAAAAGGTTCAGCACCTCAGGAACAAGGCTATTGCATCCGTGAAGGTGTTGTGGATAAATTTCTCACGAGAGGAGGCTACATGGGAGCTTGAGGACGCCATGAAGAAGCATTATCCACATTTATTTTGTTACTATTTATGTTCGAACTTCGAGGAGAATGTTTTCTTTTAGGGGGAGAGGGTGTAAGGCCCTAAATTTTTTTGCATATTATATGTTTGTTTGATGCTTTGTGTTCTGCCCGAAATCCCTATTTAACGTCAACATCTCTTGACGTTAAGAGCAGGTTGACGGCAACTTTTGTGCCGTTGACTGTGTGGCTAGAAGAGATAGACGTCCACGAGATTGACGCCTTTTTCTGGTTGACGGCAGCTATGTGGCCATCTACTTCTCTGGCTATGTTTGGGATTCCAGATATGAAACCACCGTTTTCACCGGAGATCGTTTAGGAAACATATCAACAATGGTCAGGACTCTTAAAATCTAGGTTTACCCTGACTCTATTGCCTATATAACATAAACATCTCAGTTAGGAGAGGCCCTTTGGTTCCGAATGAGGTTTTTAGGTTTCGGGGTGAGAAAAAGAGAGACTTTGGGAGGTTTGATCCCACAATTGGGAGGCTTCATCGGCGATCTTCTACGATTGGAAGACTCTTCTGGAGGTGAAGGAGCTCTCCTAACTCCGGGAGATTGTTTGCTCAAGCGTGGAGGTCGTATTAGGCGAAAGACATCACCTCTTTAAGCTTGGCCGAGGAGAGCTTCATCACCAAAATTAGATCTTCATAGATTTTTAAGGAGCAAGTAAGTTACGGGTTTCATCCCTAGACTTATCACCTAGGGTTTAGGTATTTTACGGATTTTTAGATCGTGTCCTAGACCCCAAAATTCTGTGTTTTCTTGAATTCGGTCTGCAGTGCGTGCAGACAGGAGGTTGACAACAACCTTGTTGCCGCCAAGTTCATGAGTTAACGGCAATCGATTGTGCCGTTAACCCACCTAGACGGCAAGACCTTTGCTATCAAGTTCATCTGACTCTTATAGAAATATGTGTGTTAGTCTCTGTGTTGTGATTTTTGGGATTTCTTGTTGTTTGCACATGCTATAAAATTTATGGATGTTCAAGTATGATGTTAGGTTAGACCCAGAATTTTTGATAATTTTCTGATAATAATTGCGAATTATGAAATTTCTGTTAAGGGTAAATATGCATGTCTTGACAGAGTTTACTTTGGAATAAATAGATTTGATGCATGATATTGTTACAGAAAATTTTCATGAACTTAGGGCTATTGTTTACATGTATTGAAACAGTGAGATTCAATTGTTTACTGTCTATCATGTTTAAAGTGAAATATCTTTCTAAATTGCATGAGATCTGTGTTAAATGTTAAAAATAGTTATGCAATCATGAAAATTCTGAAAAATTAACTATATGATATATTCCATGTATAGAGTCTATGGATTAAATTTGTGACTATTCGATATCTGTAAGTATTGTTTGTAATTATCAGGGTATTACAGAGTATATTAAGAATGATTGTTTAAGAAATGTATTTTCAGTGATTAGCAGCATGTTTAGGTACTGTATACATGATTTGATACTCTTAGATAGTCATGATAGGTTCTGTAAACTGAAGTATATGTGTTTGAATGGTATGCATGTGAATGGACCAAATAGTGCATGTAATATGATGTAAATCATGTGATTAAATGAATAATGTGAATAAGTGGAATGTGTGCCGAAATTGACACTGCTACCATAGAAGGCTGTGGAGTTGTACTGTAGAAAAGTCCCTATGGGAAGGCTCAATGTGTATGTGATATCCTGTGGGCATCAGGATAAAATCCTAGAGGTGGACAAGTACCACTAGTTAGGGTGGAGAGGGCTTCTCCGGTTCTGCACAGTTACCAAGATTCGTCACTATAATGCCTAGGTGATGGGTATTTGTTATGTGTTATGTGTGTTCTTCTTTAGGGTGGTTCAGACTATGTGTCACGATAAAAGAAAGATAATGTGTAAAGACGTGAATTGTGTGGTGAATGTGTAAAGCGTTCATGTGAAAGAGATGTGCAAATGTGTTACAATGTGAATCAATGTGAACTCATGTGATTATGATTTATTTATGTTAAAACAGAAAGAAAAATGTGTGATTATGTGATATGAATGCATCTGAAAAGTGATAGATATCATGCTAGGTTGTTAGTAACCTTGTGCTTTATTCCATGATCAAGTTATGTAGAAAAATGTTGTGAATAAGTTGTATTTGATGACGTGTTTAAAATTAAAGACCATGTGTAGAAAGCATGTTATAAGTATTCATTTGTACTTGTTATGAAATGAACCATGTGCAAAACTTCTCTTATTGTTTAAAATAATA
This sequence comes from Colocasia esculenta, assembly GCA_014218235.1. Taxonomy (NCBI): domain Eukaryota; kingdom Viridiplantae; phylum Streptophyta; class Magnoliopsida; order Alismatales; family Araceae; genus Colocasia; species Colocasia esculenta. The sequence continues at coordinate 75,816,025 of CM024758.1, forward strand.
GCATGAATGTGATATGTGTAAGGATGTGCCAATGGGTTACTTGCTGAGTCTTTGTGACGACTCATCCTTGCTTTAACATACAGGTGAGATAGGTGTCCCCGTGCATGAGGAGCGACTCTGGGTGAGAGGAGTAGCAGAGCTTGTGGACGACTATTTGTTAGCTTGTACTTTCTTTTACTAGTATGTGGGCAATGATGTTATATGGACTTATATAATTATGGACTTGGTTTATTTTCATGCTACTCTATAGACTGTAGAATGTGTGAATGATGATGGAATAATATTAACTTTCATTTCCGCTGTACTTCTTTTGTCATTTATGTACATATGTACCTACTTTGTTGTGTTGGGTACATGTCCCACTGTGACGGCACACTTTATATCGATGTGGATTGGTATAATCGTACCAGTATAAAGAGGGTCGTTACAAATGAATAGTCTATATAACATGCTACTACACATGGACTTCACTTAAATCATGGTATTAATCATAATTCATTCATTACACATTTCGACATAACTTAATCATGAAATTAAACACATGTTTACTTGTAGCACTAGCATGATATCTATCACATTTCACATTGGTTTTATATCATATATTCTCACATTTTTCTTATTTTTTAACATAAATATAGCATAATCACATGGTTTCACATTATTTCACATTGGAACACATTAGCACATCACTTTCACATAATCACATGGCACATTTACACATTGTAACACCCCACTTAGACCCGGTCTAGTTATACCAACTCTCATCGAGTCTAAGAGATGTGCTACATGGGGAACACACCCCAACATATATCAAATGTAGGTTGATTCATTCATAAATAAATAATAATGCAGCGGAAATAAAGCACAATTCATCAACATTAATAATCAAGTCCATAGTCCATCAAATAAGTCCACAATGCTATAAATAGTTCATTTACAATATTCATAACATAATCAAACCCTCACATACAATTATCACTCAAACACACAATCTAAATCAATCCTCTCGCTCCAAATCTGATACCGCTATCAAAGCCTCGGCATCCGCTGTCTCACCTGAAATGTTTAGCAAGTATGAGTCTACAACGAAGACTCAGCATGCGACCCAAAAAATGGTTTACCAATCTAACATATACATAATGGTTTCAAACCATGTTATTACATATAGAATTCAGCAACCGTACTGCTTGCATATATATAATTGTCAAACACACCTATGTGATCTTAACTTCACAATGTTTATCCATACTAGAAGATTTCAGATCTGATCAAGATGACATGGATTCAAAATATAACATGGTACATTAACATACATGGTTCCAAGAATTTGCATATTAAGGATGATTACATATCATTCACTCGAATGAAAATAAAACAAGGATTACATGAAATCTTTATAGAGCTGAAAACAAACTTTGTTCATAACATATACATATTTATAAATTTTCTTGCCAAGACACAGCCCAAACCACCCATTAGAAGTCAAATAGACATATGACATATACTCATCACCTAGGAAATTAGTGATAGAGTCTTGGTTATTGCGCAATACCGGGTGAAGCCCTCCCCATGTTAACACACCTCCAGGATTTCTTCCCGTGCTCTCAGGAACATAAAACATATTGAACATTTCCATAGGGGCAATACTATGGTCTTGTTCTAGATTACCTCTATGGTGGTAGTGTCTTATTGGCCATATACACATTCATATACAAATTTGTCCAAATTCAAATGCAACATAACATGCTACTAAATCATATACAATATTTAGATGCTGACAGAGACATATTTCAGAATTATCACATGATGTTTTTCTGAACATTTTTCCACAATCCATATCGAAAGAACACAATTCTCAAAATGATAATCAGCCGTAAATAGTTGCAGTCGTTGAAAAATTATACATTTTTTATAGAACATGCCTGTAATGTCATAAATCAAATCAGGATGTTTCATAATTTTATGGCATATATTCTTATTTCCACAGTATTCACATCAGTCCTACAAGTAGAGACAAATCCATCATCATAAAACCATCTGTCAACCTGGTTCAATTTTTACTGTGCATGTATCATACTCCTACAAACCACTATTCAAAATCTCATGATTTTTGGAATCCAGAAACATATTTTCAAATAAAAAAGTACTACTAATTTATATACTTCAGTCATGCAAATTACAGAAAATAGTCAATTATATATTTTAGAGTTAACACAATATGAGAATATCCATATCATGTATTTCTACATAGAAATCACAATTTTATCACAAGCATACATCACATATATATTTTCTATTAAATCCAAGCTTAATTCTAGAATTTAGAAAAATTTCCCTAAAATCTTGGTGACTACAGAAATTAACCAAATTTACAGTGTGTCAAAAAGTTGTTTTACTGCACACTACACCTTTCACAGAAAGTCCATTCGATGTCTAAGGATAAAACTATAAATCAAGATGTAAAAATAGGTCAAAATAATGAACAGAAGAACTTGACGGCAAGCCTGTTGCCTCTAACCTCAGTCGACGCCAAGAGGGTTGATGTTAAGTTGATCCTTGACGGCAGCCAAGGTTGAGTTAACCTGAAAGGAAAACTGAACTCATCTGAGACTCATGTAAACCCCAAATCTGATCGTTTGTAACTTTTTAAAATCCTGTAAAATTTGTAAAAAGGTTAAACATAAGGTTGGGAACCCGATCCCTAGGTTGCTTACCTCTAAAACTCCAAGAAATCCATGGATTTAGCCGATGAAGCCCACCTTGGCCAACCAAGACAGTCCTCCTTTCGACTTGAAATCCTTAATCCGCAGGTCCCCAAAGATAGGCACACCTTGGAGACGCCTTTAGCCTTCAAAAGCACCTTTCTTCAACTTGTAGATGCTCGGTCTAAGCCTCCACGAAGATCAATCGCCGGTTTTTCCTTCCACCTTCTTAGAGACTTGGAGAAAACTCCCAAAACCGGTTCCAAGAAACTAACACCACCCTTTTTATAAGGGATAGGCCTCTCCAAACCCTGCCTTCGAGGGAAAATCTGTAACCCTCGACGTTACCAAAAATCTAGCCCTTACCATATCTCTACCAGAGCTGGATTGCGAGAATCTCGCTGTCAGTCGGAAGAAGTAGACGTCAAAGTTTACTACCGTTTATACAGAGTAGACGTCAATCGATATGGACGTTTACTTGATGTTGACGGCGAGGGATGTTGTCGTTAACCTGTCGTTGACGATAGTCGATGTTGCTGTCAGAAACATAGGTCAACCTGCATCAACCCGAGAACAGACTATTCTACACTACAACAGATTAAACTATACACATATGTGCACAAAAATTTCTAAATACACAATAAAATAAACATCAATTGAAATTAAAAAAATATAAAAAGAAAATTTCAGGATATCACACTCTCCCCCCCCCTTAAATAATCTTCATCCTCGAAGATTGAGTCTAAGAAAAGTCACTAAAATGATGTGGGTACTTCGTCTTCATTCCTTCTTCTAACTCCCATTTTGCTTCTTCTTGTGCAAAATTCTCCACAAGGCCTTCACAAAGCGAATCCTCTTAGAGCTCAAATGCTGCACTTTTCAGTCCAGAATCTTTATGGGTTGCTCCTCAAAAGATAAATCTTGCTACAAATCCGTCGGCTCATAAGAAAGAACATGAGATGGATCCGAATATATCTTCTTAGCATAGAAATGTGAAACACCAGATGAATATTCGCCATAGATGGTGGTAATGCCAATTGATAAGCCACATTTCCACCTTCTTCAAGATCTCAAATGGTCCAATAAACCTTGGGTTCAACTTTCCATGCCGACCAAATCTTATCACCCCTTTAGTTGGAGAAACCTTAAGGAATACATGCTCTCCCACCTCAAACTCCAAAACATTCCTCCTATTGTACGCATAGCTTTTTTATCAGTCTTGTGCTGCCTTTAATCTTTACTGAATTAGTTGAATCTTACTAGATGTTTCTTGCACAATCTCAGGTCCAACAAAGTGTTTATCACTAGCCTCTTTGCAACACAAAGGAGATCTACAATGCCTACCATACAAAGCCTCAAATGGAGCCATACCTATGCTTGCATGGAAACTATTATTATAGGCAAACTCCACAAGAGGTATGTGTTTCTCCAATCACCCTTCCAATCTAGAGCACATGCTCTCAACATGCCTTCAAGAGTCTGAATTGTCCTTTCGGATTGTCCATCCGTCTGTGGGTGAAATGTTGAGCTAAGCTTCACTTGAGAACCAAGAGCAACCTGCAAACCTTGCCACAACCTTGAATTAAACCTTGTGTCTCTATCCGAAATAATGGATTTTGCAACCCCATGCAATCTAATAATATTATCTACAAAAAGCTTCACTTAATAGATTGCTTCTTCTTTATAGGTAAGAAATGCGCGGTCTCGGAGAATCTTTCCACAATCACCCAAATGGAGTCATTGCCCCTAAAAGACGTGGGCAAACCAGAGACAAAATCCATAGTAACCTCTTCCCATTTCCATAACAGAATATCAATCTTTTGCATCAACCATGATGGCCTTTGCCTTTCTGCCTTCACCTACTGACATGTCAAACATCTAGCCACAAAATAAGCCACATCTCTTTTCATGCCTTGCCACCAAAAAGTCTTTTTAGATCATGATACATTTTGCTACCACCTGGATGTATTGAGAACTTGGACCTGTGAGCCTCTTCTAAAATTTGTTTTCTAACATCAGCAATATCTGGCACACATACTCTATGCTGAAATCAGATAACATCTTCCTCATCACGAGCAATGCCTGCCTTTCCTATCATCTCTTGCAGACTAGGATCATCCTTCTGGCCGTCCACCACACTATCTAGAAGTGAAGACCTGATAGTCAACTGAGCCACAAAAGCCTGGCACAATTGTGACTCAATTTCTACAAAAGCACATGCTACATCTTCTATCATCTTACAATCCTTCTGCATTTCTATCCTCTTCCTGCTAAGTGCGTCGACTACCACATTAGCCTTGCCCGGGTGATAATGCAACTCAAAATCATAGTCCTTTAAGAATTCAATCCATCTCCTCTGCCTCAGATTTAGCTCTTTCTGCGAGAACAAGTACTTAAGACTTTGGTGATTAGTGAATACCTCAAACTTGACACCATACAAATAATGTCACCAAATCTTCAAAGCATGCACTACTGCTACCATTTCTAAATCATGGGTCGGGTAGTTATGCTCATGCTCCTTTAGTTGATGAGAAGCATAGGTAACCACTTTCCCATCCTGCATAAGCACACAACCGAGACTAATATGAGAAGCATCACTATAGATCGTGAAGCCATCTACCCTACTAGGTAGAACTAGCACAGGCACAGAAGTCCATCTACTTCTCAACTTTCCATGTGAAACACTTCATTCGGAGAATAAATCAAACAATCATCTATGAAAACCACTATAAAAGTATCCAGATACGGCCTGAAGACCCGATTCATCAAGTCCATAAATGTTGTTGGGGCATTTGTCAAACCAAAAGATAGAACCAGAAATTCATAATGACCATACCGCGTCCGAAAAGCCGTTTTAGACGTGTCATCGGCATTTTTCGAGTTGGTGACAACCCGAACAAAGATCTATCCTAGAAAACACTGAAGCTCCTACAATTGATCAAAAAGATCATCAATACGGGGTAAAGGATACATGTTCTTGATCATTACTTGGTTAATCTTCTGATAGTCAATGCAAAGCCTCATCGAACCATCCTTCTTCTTAATAAAAAGGACTGGAGCTCCCCATGGTGAAGAACTTGGTCGAATGAAACCCTTGTCCAAGATGTCCTACAATTGCTTCTTGAGCTCTACCAATTTTGTTGGTGCCATACGATAAGGTGCCTTGGAAATAGAAGTTGTACCTGGCATCAACTCAATAGCAAACTCAAGTCTCTTTCTGGTGGCAAACTAGAAAGATCCTCAGGAAAGATGTCTGCATAATCACGAACAACCTCAATCTCCTCAATGCGTGGTGTATTAGTGTCCTTAGACCCAAGCACACTAGCCAAATAAGTACTGCAACAACTGCTCAACATCTTGGCTGCCTTCAATGCTGACACCACAAACTTCCCAACCATATTCTTGGGTAAGGGATGTAAAAACTCATCCTCACCTGGAATGCAGAAAATAATCATCTTCTTCCCACAATTAGCAAAGCATAATGCTTCTCAACCAATCTAGACCAAAAATAGCATCATAGTCCTTCATCTTCAAATGATAGAAGCATCCTGCCAAATCTCGCTCTTCTATGAATACATAAGGTGAGGAAAAGCACTTCTTCGTTATCATAACACCTGTTGGGGTAGGCACATACAACGGAATCTCCAAATCCACAACTACTGCATCAGACTCCTTAAGCAACACCTTAGCAACCCTCTCAGACGCAAATGTGTGTGTCGCACCAGTGTCAAAAAGAACTGTAGCATGAATACCCATAATTGGAACTGTACGTTCATTCACATGTTCTTCCTGCACTGCATCTTCCTTAGCCAATGCATAAACTCGGGCATGGGCCGGGGTCTTCCCGTTGGTTTTGCTGCTGCTGGTGCCGCTACTGCTGTTGTCTGCTGCGCCATCTTTCTGCAATCCTTGATCTTGTGGTCCATGTCTCCACAATGAAGACATCTCCCTGCACTCAACCAACATACCTGACCTCCATGCTTTTGCCGCAATGAGTACACAAAGGCTTGTCTTCCTGCTGGAATCTCCCTTGCTGAGGTGCCCTCTTTCCATAATCTGATACCTGTTGAGGTACAAAAGCAACCTTCTTCTTCTTGTTCTACCTCATAAATGGCGATGCTGGCCTCTTAGAAGTAGCTTTCTTCTCTTCAAAATATTGCTCCATCTCGCTTTCTTGCCTGCAAGCCGCACTAATGCTTCCTCCATGGTACGATGATCAAACGCCACAAGCCTGGTATGCAATGATGGTCTGAGCCCCATCACAAACTTCTTCATCTTCCTTCTCTCATCAACTACAATATGAGGTGCATACATTGACAGCTCTGCAAATCTGGCTTCACATCTAGCACACTCATAGCTCCCTGGGTCAATGAAAGAAACTCCTGCTCCATCTTATCCTGCACATGCTCAAGAATGAACTTAGCCTTGAATAGGTGAGTAAATTCATTCCAAGTCACCTCTTGGACTCCATCCTCCAACCTGGTATGCAATATGGATGTCCACCACACATCAGCCTCTCCTGCAAGGAGTACATCTACATTAGGCATAACCAACCACACTATAAAGCTTCATACATAGATATTGCCTTATGATTACCTGCAACATGTAAGTCCCCAAATTGACTTTATCTTCTCAGCACAACAAATAGCTCTAAAGATCTTCTCAATCTCCATGAGCCAACTCTTAGCCAACAATGGTTCACTCTCCCCCTTAAAAGAGGGTGGAGCCATCGTGCTAAACTTTCCATGACCGAATGACCTCTATGCTCCAAATGCACAACAGGTGGAGCCTGAGCCTGAAATGACAAGAGTCAGCATAGGATAGATACACTAAAGAGAACCAAAGCCAACCATTAAGCTACACCTAACCTGAGCTTGCACTTGGGTCTGCAATGCTGCTTGAGTTTGGGTCTGGGTCTGCAAAGCCTGAACCAACCCTTGCATTAAAGTTCCATAATCTATCAAGGGTGGAGGAGGTGCCACAGGTGGTCCTGAGGTGCCGGAACCTGCTGACCTGCATTAGCATTCTCCCTCTGCTCCTCCCCACGAATAAGCTAGTTAATCTCTATAATTCAATTGTCTAATACTTTATTTTAGACTTATGAACATGGATCACTCATGTTTATGTTTACTCATGAATATCCTCAACCTACAAATGGCTCCGATACCATCTCTGTAACACCCCACATAGACCTGGTCTAGTTATACCAACTCTCATTGAGTCTAAGAGACGTGCTACTGGGGAACACACCCCAACAATATCAAAGTAGGTTGATCATTCACAAATAAATAATAATGCAGCGGAAATAAAGCACAATTCATCAACTTTAATAATCAAGTCCATAGTTCATCAAATAAGTCCACAATGCTATAAACAATTCAATTACAATGTTCATAACATAATCAAATCCTCACATACAATTATCTCTCAAACACACAATCTAAATCAATCCTCCCGCTCCGAATCCGATCCCGCTATCAAAGCCTCGGGATCCGTTGTCTCATCTGAAACGTTAAGCAAGTATGAGTCTATAACAAAGACTCAACAAGCGACCCAAAAAAATGGATTACTAATCTAACATATACATAATGGTTTTAAAACATGTTATTACATATAGAATTCAACAACCATACAGCTTGCATATATATAATTGTCAAACACAACCTAAGTTAAAAGTGAGTACAATTGCTACTGTAATAAAGCCTGAGTTTAAGACATGATCTTAACTTCACAATGTTTATCCTTACTAGAATATTTGAGATCTGATCAAGAGGATATGGATTCAAGATATAACATAGTACATTAAACAAACATGGTTCCAAGAATTTACATATAAGCATGATTACATATCATTCACTCGAATGGAAATAAAACAAGGATTCCATGAAATCTTTATAGAGCTGAAAACAAGCTTTGTTCATAACATATACATATGTACAAATTTTTTTTGTCAAGACACAGCATAAACCACCCATTAGAAGTCAGATAGACATATGACATATACTCATCACCTAGGCAATTAGTGATAGAGTCTTGGTTATTGCGCAATACCGGGGGAAGCCCTCTCCACCTTAACCAGTGGTACTTGTCCACCTCTAGGATTTCTTCCTGTGCCCTCGGAAACATAAAACATATTGAACATTTCCATAGGGGCTTTACTATGGTCCTGATCCAGATTACTTCTATGGTGGCAGTGTCTTATTGGCCATTTACACATTAATATACAAATTTCTCCAAATTAAAATGCAGCATAACATGCTTCCAAATCAATACATATAATATTCGGATGCTGACAGAGACATATTTCAGAATTATCACATACTGTATTTTTTGAACATTTTTCCACAATCAATATCGAAAGAACACAATTCTAAAAATGATAATCAGGCTTAAATAGTTAAAGTTGTTGAAAAACTATAGAATTTTGAAAAAAGATGCCTCTACTATGATTAATCAAATCAGGAATTTTTCATGATTTATGGCATATATTCTAACTTCCACAGTATTTACATCAGTGCTATAAGTAGAGAAAAATCCATCATAATAAAACTATCTATCAACCTAGTTCAATACTTTTATTGTGCATGGTGTCATAACACTACAAACCACTATTAAAAATATCATGATTTTTTGAATCCATAAAATATTTTTAAATTAAAACAGTACAACTAATTTATATACTTCAGTCATGGTAATTACAGAAAATAGTCAATTCTGGATTTCAGAGTTAACACAGTATGCAAATATCCCTATCATGTATTTCTACATAGAAATCATAATTTTATCACAAGCATGCATCACATATAAAATTTTCTATTAAATCCAAGCTTAATTCCAGAATTTAGAAAAATTACCCTAAAATCTTGCTAACTACATAAATTAACCCAATTTACAGTGTGTCAAAAGTTGGTCTACTGCACACTACGCCATTCACAGAAAGTCCATTCGAAGTCTAAGCATAAAACTATAAATCCAGATGTAAAAACATGTCAAAATAATTAACAGGAGAACTTGACAGCAAGCTGTTGCCCCTAACCTCAGTCGACGGCAAGAGCATTGACGTTAAGTTCATCCTTGACGGTAGTCAAGGTTGACATTAACTTGACAAGAAAATGAACTCATCCGAGACTCATATAAACCCCAAATCCGACTGCTTGTAACTTTTTAAAATCCTGTAAAAATTGTAAAAAGGTAAAACATAAGGTTGGGAACCGATCCCTAGTTACTTGGCTCTAAAACTCCAAGAAATCCACGGATTTAGCTGATGAAGCTCGCCTTGGCCAACAAGACAGTCCTCCTTCCGACTTGAATTCCTTAATCCACAGGTCCCCAATGATAGGCACACCTGGAGACGCCTTTAGCCTTCAAAAGCACCTTTCTTTACTTGTAGAAGCTCGGTCTAAGCCTCTACGAAGATCAAATTGCCAATTTTCCTTCCACCTTCTTAGAGACTTGGAGGAAACTCCCAAAACTGGTTGCAATAAGCTAACCCACCCTTATTATAAGGGATAGGCCTCCTCAAACCCTACCTTCAAGGTCAGATCTGTAACCCTCGACGTTACCAAAAATCTAGCCCTTCCATATCTCTACCAGAGCTGGACTACGAGAATCTCGCTGTCAGTTCGGAAGAAGTAGACGACAAGGTTTACTGCGGTTACACAGAGTAGACGTCAATCGATATGTACGTTACCTGAAGTAGACGATGGGGATGTTATCGTTAACCTACTGTTGACGGCAGTCGATGTTGCCGTCAGAAACACAGGTCAACCTACATCAACCCGAGAATAGACTATTCTACACTACAACATTTTAAACTATACACATATATGCACAGAATTTCTAAATACATAATAAAATAAAATCAATTGAATTAAAAAAAAAACTACAAAGAAAATTTCAGGATATCACACACATAGTTCACATCTTTACACATTATTTGCTGTGACACATAGCCGGAACCACCATCAAGAAGGACACATCACTCACATAGCACATACCCGTCACCTAAGCAATATAGTGACGAATTGGTAAGTACGCAGAACAGGGAGAAGCCCTCTCCACCCTAACCAATGGTACTTGTCCACCTCCAGGATTTCATCCTAATGCCTATAGGATATCACATACACATTGAGCTTTCCATAAAGACTTTTCTACAGTACGGCTCCACAGCCTTCTATGGTAGCAATGTCATTTCGTCACAACATTTACTTAATCAAATTATTCCCGTTAATCACATGTTTCACACCATTGTACATGCACTTAATGGTCCATTTACATGTTTACGATTCAAAAACATATATTTCAGGTCACAGATGTCACGCCCCTCCAATTAGCAGTGAAATAAATCAGAGGAAACGTGAACCAAGTACATAGTAGAGAAAAATATACAAACAATTTAGTACATCAGAGTATCTAATGAACAATAATTGGAATAAACTCTTCATTTCATTGAAATTCCACTAAGACTATACAACCAATAATTAGAGCAAATATATAGGGCTCAATGACATCGTTACATTGAAAAGAAATCTAAAGCAATAACTACTAGACTACAATTGTGCTAGGGTAACTTCGTCATTTGACTCCGGATCGCTCATCACTCTGGTCCCGTCCCATTGGTACGCATAACGTCAAGGTCTGACTTACCTGAGACACAAATAACAAATAACAAAGGGTGAGCGATAACGCCCAGCAAGACTTAAATCTTAATAGTCATGTAGGCTATAAATAATTAGCGCATTAAATGACTGAGTAACTAATGATAGAGAGAGTCATGTAAAGTCGAGTAAGTAATAGCACAAGTAACATGGTTCAAATAGCAGATGAATCAAGTATAGCACGATGATTAAAGTCAAGTCACGCAATAGCAAGTAACATTATTGCCAAGAAATAGCAAGCGACACGTATAGCAAGAAGAGAGATAGTAGTTGTTCATGTAAAGAGTAAATTGCACGTTGATTGATTCTCATCAATTGAAATAGTATAGCACTTTTGATTAATTTTCATCATTTGAAATAGTAATGGCACTTTGGTTATCCGTAGATAGCCGAGAGAGAATATAAAACTTTTATTGTCAATAGACAATGAGAGAGTATAGCACTTTGAATGCGATCAAGTCGCAATAACTCAAGATAGCAAGTATCAAGTAGAGCAAGTAGAGAGTATGATAGTAGTTTCACAATAACAGGACAGTGGCAGTTCAGTAACAGTTAGTGGCAGTACAGTAACAGTGCAATATGTCTGATTTAACAGACTAACAGTAACAATGTAATAGTCAGATGTCTAGCTAATTCAGGAATGTTAGTCAGAACCGGGCAATGCAGACACGTCTATAGCCCCTGTAGGTATTTTCGGGTGCCTCTCTGCCCCCAGGACTAGATTGGAGCCCCACGGACACTATCCGTGCTCTGAACAGTATGCATTCAAGTCAGTAGAGTCACAAGACCCTTTTTAGCTCTAGACAGTCATGAACAGTACAAAATAGTAGAAGCCACAACAGCTCAAGGGTGCCAACAAAGTACGAGATAGACGAGATAGTAGAATGAACATGAATAGATGAGCGAGTAAAGTATAGATGAGATCTTACGGTCATTGCACATGGAACGTCGAGTAACGAGCGATAGTAATAGTTTCTCAACACGCACGTACGGTGTTGACAGTCAGGTGGAATTCACTACCTTTCTGTTGGCCATGTTACGCACAGGTCTAAGGGTCCGTTGTGATTCAAGATAAGAGAGAGAAACAATCTAAGGCCGTATGGATCTTACTGATCCCTAGAGTGTATCATAGGTGTTAGGGTACTACCAACTCATCGACCATGTGGGAACCCATGGACAGAGGAGACTTACAGAAGCCTTGAACAAAGACTCACTAGTATGGTAGAAGAGGAGTATTCGATGAAGAGTTCGTCCAAGTCAAGAGAAAATGTATATAGAAACAAGTGCCTGACGTTCTAGAGGATTTCTAGAACAGTGGAGCGTCGATAACGGTATTCCAAAGACATCGCGAGAAAATATAGACAAGTTCATTTAAAATAGGGCAATTAATATACATAATTGGAATAAATTGCTAGATGTATATGTGACAATTTTCATGCCAAGTTAAGCCATATTGGATGGTTCAAAGTGTGTGCAAGTGTAAGAGAAAATCATGGTCAAGATAGATCATGTGATTAACTTGAATTAATAAAAATATATTCAATAATTACAAATTCATCTTCTGTGTACAAAACAGTTAATAGGACATGGGGTGACTGTATAATAATAGACCTTGCAAAAGGTGGGTTTTCATGCAAAAAGATGAGATCGCGACGTACCCTAATAAGGGTCACGATGGGGTCAAGTGTGAACGCGACAGGGCGTTGTAAGGATCGCGACGGGCTTGTCTGAACTGGCAGGCAGATCATGACAGGGTCATTTGAGGATCGCGACGGGCTTGTCAGATCGGGCAGCAAATCGCGACGACAGTCCCTGTTGCTATCGGGTCATGTTGGAGGGCAGCATTGTCATGATGGCCCTGTGAACACAGCCTATCAGGCCGTCGTGTTCACAGGGTCTACGCCCGAGTTCGACAAGGAAAGGACAGAGCCTCGGATTGCGGACTAGACTTACCCTTTTGACATAGGTGATTTAGAAAATCATAATTAATTGTACAAGTGATGAAAAATCATGAAACCAATTGCAATTGATCTAGACATGCATGGGTTCTTACAGTAATTGGAATTGAAAACAAACAGGGCTTCGACATGCTTTGGTCATGTGTATCATGAAAAACACGGGATAGCACACAAAATGAGATCAACGAATTAATTCGCAAGATAGGATGAATGAAAATTAGGGCATTTAGGGGTAAAAGATGCCTAACATGCATCTGTATCTCCAATAGAAATTTGAGAGCATGGGATCGAGTATTCAAGGAGATATGAACTAAACGTGAGGTTCGGGGTCAAGGTGTTTGCAGAACTTCAAAATTCAAGAAGAAAATATTGGCTTGATGGAAAATTATGAAACTCAATGGTTTTGTTCCTAGTACATGGAACAATCTACAGGCGAAATCTTATGATTTTAGCTTCTGAGAATGCCTACCTTTGGTCGTTTCCTCTTCTATGGCTAGAACTTGAAGAACTCAGGATGATGCTTGATGAAGCCTTCTCCCCACGAATTATCCTCCTCCATGGCCTCTCCTCTAGGTCCAGCAAGCCCCAGCAACGTTTTAGGGCCTGCCATGGAGAGATTGGGGAGTATTATGCTTGTTGGGTTGTTTTTCCTATTAGGACTCTAACCTCTATTAAATTCCAAATTTCCTATTTCTTAATCTCCTTCCAAGCTTTCCACTTCCTATTTGGGTTAGGATGGGAGTTAAATTCAAGGCAAACCTATTAGGGTAGGTTTAGGAATACAATTCCAACCCAAACTAGCTATTTTAATTTAATAACCCTTTTCTATTTACGTAATAATTAAGTGCGAATTAGAGTATTTTCCTATTATTATCTTTTAAAAATCCCTATTTTGGCCCAATAAATTTACATGGTCCATTAACAAAGCCCATTCTCAATGGTATTTAACATAGGAGAATCTCCATTTTAAATAGGGAAGTATTAGAAATTTCGGAATTTATTATATTTCTTACTTGAATTATTCATGGGGCATGAGAGGTCCATTGGTCCAATTCTGATAATGGGTAATCATTTCATGATGTTGGAAGTCTCTCCGACATGTTCGTTTAATTATGGGTGCGTTATTTTTCCGTGTTAACGGTTTTCCGACTTAGTTTTCAAATTTGGATAATTAGTCACGTTGTGACGTACGCTTGGCCAATCAGATTTTTCGTTGCATGAATTTCTTCGTGAAAACACTTAGGGATAGTATTTTGGGTTGATTATAATTTTAACGAAATTTTAGATGTGTTTTTTCACATACAGTAATGGTATGTATATTTCTATTATTCCGTTTTATAGAAATTTTATTATTTCGAATTTTTAAATACTTAATTTTCTGAGTTGTTACATCCTCCCCCACTTAAAAAAAATTTGGTCTCCAAATTCATGATATGGTACAACTACTAATTTATTCTAAATATTTCAATCCATCTTCTCCACCACTTAGGGCTTTGCTATCGTGAAAATAATATGAACTTAACGAAGGGTTTAGTGATGATACCTTGTCCACCTTCATTGGCCTATTTATATCCACAAGGGCTTGAAATCGTCTTTGGTGTGGAGTTTTGGTTCTTCTTTATGGACAGTTGATGACTTGATGTCATTGACTTCCACAACGCAAGCATCTGCCTAATTTCTTCCAACAATTATCAATCTGATGCCCTGGTTTTTACAAAATTTATAGAATTCCTTCCTCTTCACTTCCCATTTAATTCTCTTGCTATTACTGTATTTCTTCCTTTATTATCATTGGAATGGGTAGCATGTTCCCTTTTCAACACCTTCTTCTTATGGATCTTTTCAAGAAGTTCCATGGTGTCCTCTACTAATTGAGCTCTCAATACACATAACTAAATATACTTCGATGTCTAGTGGAGCCAACATTTACCAAAACACAGGTCTCAACCCTTCTAAAAATCTCTTAGCCTTCATCTTCTCCGTACTCACCAAAGTGGTGCATACTGTGCTAGTATTTCAAATTGCGCTTCATATTCTACTACCGACATCATTCATTGTTTCAAATTGGCGAATTCATTTACCTTCTTCTCACGAATCCTCTCGGAAAAATATTTGGTGTTGAAGAGTTCTAAAAATTTATCTCGCTCTACGTTCATGTTGGGTAATTGGCGACTGGCAGCTTCCCACCAAGCTCTAGCATCGCGGTCCAACTGAAAGGTTGCCAGAAGGACTTTCTCCTGCTCTGAGCATTGCATAACTCTAAAGATTCGTTCCATCGCCTTCACCCAATTTCAGCTTCATCGGGATTCGGTGTTCCATTAAACCTTGGGGGATTTATTCGTTGAAAGTCCCATATAAGTCTCCTGCCCCATTTCTGCTTTGCTTGAATCACGATGTTAAGGGCTTGAGTTAACCCCTGTACGGTGTTGAATTTGTGATTTGTGCATGCTTAGCATCCTCTAGTCGCGATCCTCTCTCTTGTTGCGATCTATTAATATATATTTGTTATTACCGCTTCCTCAGTCTAGCTAACTTCATAACCCAAGCTTTACCCAATCTCTCACATAGGTATGGTGGTTGACTTAGACACGGTCATGGCAGTTCACCTAGAAATCCCCAGACTAAAAATATACTAATAAGGACATCCTAGGCTCTAATACCAACTGTCGCGCCCCTCCAATTTAGAAGTGGAATAAATCGGAGGAAACGTGAACCAAGTACATAGTAGAGAAAAATGTACAAATAGTTGAGTACATCGGAGTATCTAATGAACAATAATTGGAATAAACTCTTCATTTTATTGAAATTCCACTAAGACTATTACAACCACTAATTCGGATCCAATACATAGGGCTCAATGACATCATTACATTGAGAAGAAATCTAAAGTAATAACTACTAGACTCCAATTGTGCTACGGTAACTTCGTCATTTGACTCTGGGTCACTCATCACTCTAGTCCCGTCCCATTGGTACACATAACGTCATCGTCTGATTTACCTGAGACACAAAATAACAAATAACGAAGGGTAAGCGATAACGCCTAGTAGGACTAAATCTCAATAGTCAAGCAAGCTTTAAATTATTAGTGCATTAAATGGTAGAGTAACTAATGATAGAGAGAGTCATGTAAAGTCGAGAAAGTAATAGCCACAAGTAACATGGTTCAAATAGCAGATGAATCAAGTATAGCACGATGATTAAAGTCAAGTCACGTAATAGCAAGTAACGTTATTGTCAAGAAATAGAAAGCGATATGTATAGCAAGAAGAGAGATAGTAGTTGATCATGTAAAGAGTAAATTGCACGTTGATTGATTCTCATCAGTTGAAATAGTATAGCACTTTTGATTAAATTTCATCAATCGAAATAGTAATGGAACTTTGGTTATTCGTAGATAGCCGAGAGAGAATATAGCACTTATATTGTCAATAGACAACGAGAGAGTATAGCACTTTAAATGCGATCAAGTCAGAATAACTCAAGATAGCAAGTATCAAGTAGAGCAAGTAGAGAGTACGACAGTGTCGCTCAATAAGGACAGTGGCAGTTCAGTAACAGTAGTGGCAGTACAGTAACAGTGCAGTATGTCTAATTTAACAAACTAACTGTAATAGTGTAATAGTTATATGTCTTGCTAATTCATAACAGTCAGTCAGAATCGGTGCAATGCAAACACCGTCTATAGCCCTTACAGGTATTTTCGGGTGGCTCTCTATCCCTAGGACTAGATTGGCGCCCCTCGGACACTCTCCATGCCCTGAACAGTATGCATTCAAGTCAGTAGAGTCACAAGAACCTCTTTAGCACTAGACAGTCATGAACAGTACAAACAGTAGAAGCCACAATAGCTCAAGGGTACCAAGAGAGTACGAGATAGACGAGATAGTAGAATGAACATGAATAGACGAGCCAGTAAAGTAGATGAGATCTTTCTATGGTCATTGCACATGAAACGTCGAGTAACGAGCGATAGTAACAGTTGCTCAACATGCGCGTACGGCGTTGGCAGTTAGGTGGAATTCACTACCTTTCCGCTGGCCATGTTACGTATGGGTCCAGAGGTCCGGCGTGATTCAAGATAAGAGAGAGAACAATCTAAGGTCGTACGGATCTTATTGATCCTAGAGTGTTATAGGTGTTAGGTGTTAGGGTACAACCAGCTCATCGACCACGTGGGAACCCAGGACAGAGGATACTTACGGAGGCCTTGAACAAAGACTCACTAGTCTGGAAGAAGGAGTATCCGACGGAGAGTTCGTCCACGTCAAGAGAAAGTTATATAGAAACAAGTGTCCGATGTTCTAGAAGATTTCTAGAACAGTGGAGCATCGATAACGTTATTCCCAAAACATCGCTAGAAAACATAGACAAGTTCATTTAAAATAGGGCAACTAATATACGTAATTGAATAAATTGCTAGATGTACATGTGACAATTTTCATGCATGTTAAGCCATATTGGATGGTTCAAAGTGAGTGCAAGTGTAAGAGAAAATCTTGGGCAAGATAGATCATGTGATTAACTTCAATTAATTAAAATATTTCAATAATTACAACTTCGTCTTTCTATGTACAAGATAGGTAATTGGACATGGGGTGACTGTAAACATAGACCTTGCAAAAAAGTGGGTTTTCATGCAAAAAGCTGAGATCGTGACGTACAGTAACAAGGGTTGCGACGGGGTCAAGTGTGAACGTGACATGGCCTTGTAAGGATCGCGACGGGCTTGTCTGAACAGGCAGGCAGATAGCGACATGGTCGTTCGAGGGTCGTGACGGGCTCGTCAGATCGGGCATTAGATCGCGATGACAGTCCCTGTCGCAATCAGATCGCGACGGAGGGCACTATCGTGACAGCCCTGTGAATGCGGCCTATCGGGCCGTCGTGTTCACAGGGTCTGCGCTCGAGTCCGACAGGGAAAGGACAGAGCCTCGGATTGCGGACCAGACTTACCCTCTTTTGACATAAGGTGATTCATAAAATCATAATTAATTGTACAAGTGTTGAAAATTCATGAAACTAGTTGCGAATTGATCTAGACATGCATGGTTCTTACAGTAATTTGGAATTTGAAAACAACAGGGCTTCGGCATGCTTTGGTCATGTGTAATCATGAAGAACATGGGACAACACATAGATGAGATCAACGAATTAATTCGCAAGATAGGATGAACGAAAATTAGGGCTTTTAGGGGCAAAAGATCCTAACATGCATCAGTATCTCCAATAGAAATATGAGAGCATGGGATCGAGTAGTCAAGGAGATATGAACTAAACATGAAGGTTCGGGGTCAGGTGTTTGCAGAACTTCAAAATTCAAGAAGAAAATATTGGCTCAATGGAAAATTATGAAACTTGATGGTTTTGTTCCTAGTACATGGAACAATCTACAGACGAAATCTTATGATTTTAGTTTGTGAGAATGCCTACCTTTGGTCATTTTCCTCTTCTATGGCTAGAACTTGAAGAACTCGGATGAAGCTTGATGAAGCCTTCTCCCCACGAATTCTCCTCCTCCTTGGCCTCTCTCCAGGTCCAGCAAGCCCCAGCAATGGTTTAGGGCTGGCCATGGAGAGATTGGAGAGTTTTTATGCTTGTTGGGTTGTTATTTCCTAATAGGACTCTCACCCCTATTAAATTCCGAATTTACTATTTCTTAATCTCTTTCCAAGCATTCCACTCCTATTTTGGGTTAGGATGGGAGTTACATTCATGGCCAACCTATTATGGTAGTTTAGGAATCAAATTCCAACCCAAACTAACTATTTTACTTATTTAATAACCCTTTTCTATTTAGGTAATAATTAAGTTGCAAATTTAGAATATTTTCCTATTATTTCTCTCTAAAAATCCCTATTTTTGCCCAATAAATTTTATATGTCCATTTAACAATGCCCATTCTCAATGGTATTTAACTTAGGAGAATTCTCCATTTTAATTAGAAAATTATTAGAAAATTCAAATTTATTATATTTTTCTTACTTGAATTTGTTCATGGGCCATGGGAGGTCCATTGGTCCAATTCCGATAATGGGTAATCATTTCATGATGTTGGAAGTCTCTCCGACATGTTCGTTTAATTTCTGGGCGAGTTATTTTTTCGTGTTAACACTTTTCCAACTTAGTTTCCAAAATTGATAATTAGTCACGTTGTGATGTACGCGTTGCCAATCGGATTTTTCGTTGCACGAATTTATTCGTGGAACCACTTAAGGATAGTATTTGGGGTTGTTTTATAATTTTTACAGAAATTTTTAGATGTGTTCTTGCACATACGATAATGGTATGTATGTTAATATTATTCTGTTTTTATAGAAATTATTATTTCAAATTTTTAAATACTGAATTTCTGGGATGCTATAACAGAACTTATCATGATTATCTAACAATATTAAAACATGCTTACAGTGCCCAAACATGATAGTAATCAACAGAAAATGTTGGATCAAAATGGCACTAGAGATGTCCTAGAGAGGGGGGGTGATTAGGACTTGTTGGCTTTTAACATTTTCTCTGAAATTACACAGCACTCAATAATTTTGTTAGTACTTAGTGTGGTGTATGATTCAAGTGTAAACTAGGCAGAAACAATCACACAAATGGACAAAAGGGATTATCCTGGTTTGACCCTTCCCACATGGAAGTCCTAAGTCCAGTCCTCAAGCCAACCACTTGAGATTTCCACTAACTGCCAATGAATTGGACTTCCCTCACCCTTGAGAGGAAATACAATCCCACTTGCTCCAAAGCAAGTCTTCCTAAACAAGGGAATAAGACAGCTGATAATTAGTAAATTTTTAGCGTTAAATTGCATACATGCAGTTAATTTTAACGTCTTTGTCTTTAGATAATGCACATTTTTTAGTTTAATTTTCGTTTCATCTTTCAATAAAATTTTGAACATATAGTTGAGAATGTGTTAGAATACACGTTAGATTCAATAAGTCACTGTTTTGACAAACTAGGTACATAAGAACTTTTTGTAAATAAATATTGTAAATAATCTTTGTCGCAGTAAAATTTTGTAAATACCTTTTAGATAGGTATATGTTTGTAAATTTTTTTTAAGAGTTTTCAAATAAAACCCACCCCACCCCATTAAATAAATAATAATACTTTTAATATCCCAACTAATCTTACAGCCACATACCCCACCCAAGCCCATTAAAATAAATAAAAATCATTTTTACCTCACCTTTTCGCCACGCATAAAAACCCTTCTTTACCTTGCCCTTTATTTCTTCCTCAGGTCAGAAGGTGCTGGCAGCAGCTAGAGGGGTGCTCGGGCGATGGAGTCCTAGGCAATTTGGAGCTGTTGCGCAGCGCCTGGAGCTGGGCGTGCAGATGCGTGCGCTGGTGACTTGAAGCTGCCGGCGGGTGTGAAGGTGCATAGCGGAGGGGGATAGAACTGGAGCATGGCGGGGCTGAGAGCCAGCTGAGGTGGCGCGATGGGGTGAGCTGGAGGCCGACCGTGCGTTGCTGCTGCGCAGCAGGAAGCGGAGGCGGCCAAATGGTGTGTAGTGCTGTGTGGGATGACCTGAGGGCATGCAGATGTGGTGCGCTGCAGGATTTGGCGGGAAGAAGTGCATAAGCAGAAGGCCGGGATGCCTATAAAAGGACCCCAAGGCCCTCAGCACAAGAGTTCAAGTTTTTTTTTTAGATTTTTAGTTTTCTTTCTTCCAGACATTAGAAGGCTCGCCAGTGGAAAGTTTTAGGGATTTTTGAGCTTTCATTTCTTTTTGTTCATCAGGAGATCAGAGTTGTGAGTTGTTGGGGCTGGGGTTTAGAATTTTTGGGAATTGAGTGTTTTCTTGTTCTGGTTCGATTGGAGGGTTTTCCTTCTCTGGTTCGACGGAGGAGAGTTTTAACTTCTTGTTCATCTCTTTTAGTCCAGATTTTTAGTTATGTTGTGGAGGATCCAATGGAATTTTTCCATTATTTCTGTGTTTAGAGTTTGATCCAGTGATTGTTTTCTCCATTTATTGTATGTTTAGAATTTATTGTTTTCTCCCCTCTTCTGGAGATTGGGGGGTTTGTGCCTAGATAGATTTAGGGGCTGCTGGGATTGTCATTTCTTTATTTTCTTTGAGCACATTGCTGAGATCGACAACTCTTTATCTTCTTCTATGGAATCTAATTTTGCCATTTCGTCTGTGTTATGTGAAGACAGCCAGGAGATCTACTGCAGTAGGGGGCCTTCTTCTTGTATTCTGCATCTGAAGAATCCCGGGTTGTATACTCCAGGAGATGGCAATTGGGCTGTTGGAAGGGATTCAGCATCTAGTTCGACTACTGTGTGAGAGATCCAGGGGTTGGTTCAAGTTTTTGAGTTTTTTCTTCATCCCTTCCAATTTTTTCATCTTTTCTGGTTCGATATTTTTAGGGGGTTTGGAGAGTTCTAATTTCAGATCGTTGGGCTACTGGTAGGTTTGGTTGTGGGAGATAGTGAGATAGACCCAGTGTGTGTAGGATACAGTAATCTTAAATTTTAGTTCATGTTAGTCTCCATGCAAATCTTTGATTGAGTTCTTTAATTCTTTTCGGTCTCACTTTGATCCATGTTCTTCAGTAATAGCAATAGAAATCTGATTTAGCAACTTTCAATTTCTGTTACTTATTTTCTATCCGAATCTTGAGCTGTGAGAATAGTGATCCGGTTTGTGGAGAGTTATGACTATTCATCCCCTGAGCTATAGGGGTACATTGCTTTGATAATTGTCTTTTGAAATTTCTTGCTCTGTCATCTTTTCATTTTTTTGAATTTTAAATCATTTCAGAATTAGAATTGCATCGTTTTGCAATCTAGTTTAATTTCTATTTCAGATTTCTGTCTACTTGTTTGATCCCTCAATTGTAAGGGTACATTGATATCAATTCTCTTTTCATTTCAATTCCACTTGTTCTTTCATTAAGTTTGATTTGTCAAGATTGTGAGGGATTTGATCGGTTTGTTCACATATTCACTTTTATGCATTGTCGATAGGGATTTCAAGTCAAAGTAGTTTAATTCAATTTCTATTCAACCTCTCCGTGGATATTACCTGCTCTCACCACTTTACTAGTTTATTTTTACTATTTTAATTTGTGAGAAGTTTAGAGGAAGTGCGCATATTGACTTGTGCGAGGAACTCTGGACAACGAAAATGCACAGTCAACAATGCCGGGCATCCATCTTGGCGCCGTTGCCGGGGAGGCGTTAGAGTTTGATTTAATCTGCTTTCATTTGATTCTATTTGCATTAGCTTTACATTAACTTGTTATTGGGCTTCTTATTTCAGATTTGCACAATGAGTGGAACTTGAGATTGGGCTTGACCTTTGAAGCCCATTGAGGAGGAGCTTGCTGATTTCATTTCCCATTGCTTTTATTCTCTTTTAGATAGAAGAGAGGAGTGAGATTTGTAGTGAGGCTTTGATGTACTCTCTGTGCATGTACAGAGATTTCTTTCTTGTTGGCATGTAATATTGGACTTTTTTTGTGGTTTGTGTGGCTTGAGAATTAGGTTAGAGTATCATCTTGTATTTTCTTAGTTAGATTCCATTTCATTTAGTTCAAAAACAAAAAAAAAATTAAAAAAATATAAAATCTAAAATTTTTTTCCAAATCACTCTTTCATGTTAGCCGTTTGTTTGTAAATAAAAATTCCATTTCTCAAGATTAGAAACACTTGTTTTAGGACATTCATCATCTCAATTGTCATTGAATTCCATTTCTTTCTTGCATTGAAGAGTGCGGGGGAAAGGTAAGACTTCCATCGCTCGTTTCATGCATTAGATTTAGCATTAGACAACCTCTTGTTTGAAACTTGATTTGTGCACTTCACATTTGAAAATGGGACTGCTTAAGGGCTTCACCCATTAAAAATAAAACATAAGGTGAGGGATTTCATCACCCTTTCCTTTGCCCAAAAATCACAAATTTTTTTCACATTCTTGCATTTGCCTAAATTCAATAAAAATCAGTAGACTTGGCCCTAGGGTTCATATTAGATTTTATCCTTTCTTGAATTCAAAACTTCTCTTAAGTCTGGTGTCTAGGATTAGAGGTTAAAAAGCTTACGCTTAAGTGAGCTAGAGGTTATTTAATTGGGTCCTTGCGAAAGCAAGGGGGGGGCTCCCTCTACTCCACCTCTTACCTGGCCAG
The DNA here is from genome assembly GCA_014218235.1 of Colocasia esculenta. Classification (NCBI taxonomy): domain Eukaryota; kingdom Viridiplantae; phylum Streptophyta; class Magnoliopsida; order Alismatales; family Araceae; genus Colocasia; species Colocasia esculenta. Next base: position 75,839,488 of record CM024758.1, read on the forward strand.
TACAAGAAGAGTCAAGATTGGACTTAAGAAAACATAAATCTAATTTTGAGAAAAATAACATAAGTCCAAGCAACACTTAGAGTTTAGGATAATTTGTTTTGAAAGTCTGTGATTGTTTGTGTTTGTCATAAAAATTAAAAAATAAAATTCTAAAAAAAATCAAAAAAATCAAAAATAGAAGGCTTTTCAACTGTGCATGCTTGGTAGACGTTCTCTAGACATAGATTTGCCTAACCTATAGACGAGATTGAAAGATTCTTTCATAGGATGGCCAACCAAAATCATAACCAAGTTCATAGAATGTAGAGGTGGTCGCACCCAGTCAAATGAAGGAGTATTTTATTCCTTCTGACTACCAACCTGCTACATGCATTAGGCCGGAAATTCCTGCAAACCATTTTGAAATCAAGCCTGGAACCATTCAGATGTTGCCATCTTTCTATGGCAATCCCAATGAAGACCCTTATAGGCATATAGATGAGTTCCTAGAAATTGTTCCACTATAAGGATCCAGAACTTCACTGAAAATGCCATGAGATTGACCCTATTTCAATCTTTGAAAGACAAGGCCAAGCATTGGTTGGGAACCATAGGGAGAACCATTACAACTTGGCCAGAAATGCAGCAGGAATTTTTTAAGAAATTTTACCCCATTGGCCGAACAAATACAATGAGAAGAGCAATCACTGGATTCTCCAACACCCGGGAGAATTAATGCACGAATCATGGGAAAGATTAAAGGAGTTCTTAGAAAATGCCCTCATCATGGTCTATCGAGGTGGCAATTGTTCAAGCTTTTTATGAAGGTCTGACAGAATGAATAGGCAGATGGTCGATGCCTCTGGTGGAGGAGCATTTATGACTAAGAGCGAGGATGAGGCATATAATCTTTTTGAAACATTGAGTGAGAATTCTATCAATCTTGCCTCACTCCACTCTTATGAGAGAGTACTAGGACCTATAAGGAAGGCAGAGATGTATGAACTAAGGGAGAGAGGAGAATCAGAATCTAGGGTAGAAGACATTTTAGCTAAATTTGATCAGAGATTGAAGCAGAAGTTGGAACAAAAATTCGATCAATTGCTATCTCTAACTGGGCAAGTCCACCCCAAATTTTCTCAACCACCTGAAACTTGTGCTATGTGTGCTAGCCCAGCTCATCCTACCAATACTTGTCCCACTACTGCCCAATTACCTCCTTTCATTCAAGAACAAGTCCAAGCTGCCCAAGGTTTCTACAAACCCTCTCATGATCCATATTCTAACACATACAACCCTGGTTGGAGAAACCATCCGAACTTTTCTAGGAAAAATCAATCTGAACAAGTTTCTCAACTGTCTTTTAAGCAATTCATGTACGATCAATCCTATCCCAATCAGAATTCAGGATTTGGCCAATCTTCTTATTCCAAACCTCCACAAATCCAAGGAAATCAAAACTCAAATCAAGTTGCTTACACCAATTTCCAGCAACCTTCATATCAACCACCACCTCCTCAGCCTAATTGGGATGATAAAATGAATCAACTCCAAAACATGATGGCGACTGTATGTCAAACTGTGCAAGAACAACAAAATCAATATCAAAACTAAAATCAAAATTTTCAACAAAATTTGACAAGGATAGAGTCTCAAATTGCTGATGTATGTCAAAGGAGAGAATTGGGTCAGTTCCCAAGTCAAGCCATAACAAACCCAATGAATAACCCTCCCAGATTTTACCAGAACCAGCAATAACATCAAGCCCAGGGGTACATACCACCACCTACTCCACAAATGCCCCTTCACCACCAAACCAACAACAAGCTTTTGTCCAGAACATTCCAGCACCACAAATTCAGAATCAACTATACAACAGGACCATCCTCCTGCCCAAGCTAGGGCCCTCAAGTGGAAAATGTGAAAACTGTGTCAACCTTAAGAAGTGGAAAAATCAGAACAAATCCTCACCCACATATGTCAACATTACATGAGGATAAAGAAAATGAAACTGAAATTGACGAGGAAATTGAAGAGAATGTTGAAAAAGAAAAATCCAAGGGAAAAGTGAAAATTATTGAAGAACCTCTAGACAAAATCAAAATGAATGAAGACCCAAGTTGATACATTCCGAGAGTCCCTTTTCCTGAAGCTTTAAAGTCAAAATCCAAAAATAAAGCAACTAGTAATGATCAACTCTTGGAACTGTTTAAGCAAGTTCATATCAACATTCCTATTCTTGATGCCATTAAACATGTGCCTGTTTATGCCAAATTCTTAAAAGAAATGTGCACTCCAAAACGTGAAATGAGAAATAAAATTGAAACAATCATTCTTCCAGAAACTGTGAGTGCCATTATCTTAAACCAACTGCCTAAGAAGCTCAAAGATCCAGGCACTCTACTAATTCCTTGCACCATCAGTGGAGTCACTTTGAGAGTAGCCTTGTGGATTTGGGAGCCAGTGTCAATCTCCTACCTTTTTATATTTTCGAGAAATACAAAATAGGAGAATTGAAACCCACTTATGTTGTCCTTCAACTAGCCGATCGTTCTGTCACCACTCCTAAAGGCTTAGTTGATGACGTTATTGTGAAAATCAATGATTATTACTTCCCTGCGGATTTCATCATTCTGGACATGAACACTCCTCAAGATTTAACTCAGTCCACCATCACTTGGTAGACCTTTTTTCTCCACAGCTAGAGCTAACATTAATTGTGCTACCGGATGATGGATATATCATTTGGGGATGAGCAGATTAGTATCAATATTTTTAAGGCATCTGGGCACCATGATCAAGGAGAGAGTTGTCTAGTGGTAGATTCCTTGGAAGAATCTTATTTGAAAAAAGTAGTAGACCAACCCTGTGCTCTAGGGTTTAAGGGAGGGAATAAGACAAAGCAAAAGCCAAAGATCTATAATGCCAAAGTCAAAGCATTCCATGATAAACACATTCATAAAAAAAAATTTCAAGTGCATGATAAGGTCTGGCTATTCAATTCTAGGCTTCATCTGTTTTCGGGAAAATTGAAGTCCCGATGGGATGGTCCTTACATTGTTGTCAAAGCTTATAACAATGGTGCTATCATTATTCTTGACCCTAAAACTGGGCAATCATTCACTGTTAATGGGCAGAGGTTAAAGCATTTCTTTGAAAGCCCATCTTCCTTGAAAATTGATTCTACCAAGCTAGCTGAGCCAAACGGAGCCTAATTGCGTCTGGCTGATGATGATAAACTTAGCGCTTCTTGGGAGGCAACCCAAATGTACAGATTTCCTTCATCAGGTAAATCTCTGTCTTACTTTCTTTTCCTGTGAATAAGTAGGGGGGAGAGGTAGAATAAGCATGCCATAGTCCTCATCCCAACATTGCTTCATTTCTTTTTCTTGAGCTTGTACATATGCAAATAAAAATATCACAATGTTTCATCTTTGAATAAAAATGTGTGGCTTGCTCATCACAGACTAGGTGTATGATCTTTAACCATTAAAATTTTATGGTTGTCACACTCCTTTGCAAACATCCATGTTAGGTAGCCTCTAGTAAAGGATTATATGTACTTCTTGTCTACCTTATGTAAGGATTTATGGCAAGAAGTTTTCATACACACACTACACAACCACTTAGACTAGCTGAACCTGAATGAAGCAAATTTGCTAAGGCTAGTAGGAGAGAGGTGATTGGTTTTCTCCCTTCCCCTTTAAGTGAATTGTGAAGAAAGTGAAGGCATGTGATCAAGGAACATGACTGTCCATCATTCCTTTAAGAGGAAAAGAAAAGAAAAGAAAAGGCAAAAAAAAAAAAGTAAAAAGCAAAAGCAAAAGAAAAAAATTATTATCCATGAAAAATGCCCCGGATCTTAGTAAAGTTTGACTCGCTACTCTTGAAAAGTGATGGGTTGTGCAGCATTATGGATAAAAAAGATAACATTATGAGTGCACAAAGTGCAAACAAAGAGGCAAAGTCCTCAGCTCAGATAAATAACCTCAAGGAAGTTGGACAGAATGGAACTGAGAGAAATAACCCGACATGACTGAGCAAAGATCTTATTTCACAAATCTTTTCTTCTCACTCGAATTAATCTAATATCAATTACTGCTGAGGCAGAGGAGCTCCAAGAGGGTTGATGCGAACTATTAAGTGAGTTATAAATTGTGCACTAATTTCTTGCCATAAACCCATACAAATAGGAAAGACATGCATCCACATTAATCTTTTACAGGATGGTTGTTTAGCATGAGACATTATATCTTATAGTCCTATATTTGGAGTAATTTTTATTGCTAAGGAACTAGCAATGTTCAAGCAGGGGGAGTGATAATTAGTAAATTTTAGCGTTAAATTTCATACATGCAGTTAATTTTAAACGTCTTTGTCTGTAGATAAGCACATTTTTAGTTTAATTTTCGTTTCATCTTTCAATAAAATTTTGAACATATTAGTTGAGAATGTGTTAGAATACACGTTAGATTCAATAAGTCACTGTTTTGACAAACTAGGTACATAAGAACTTTTTGTAAATAAATATTATAAATAATCTTTGTCACAATAAAATTTTGTAAATACCTTTTAGATAGGTATATGTTTGTAAATATTTTTTTTAAAGTGTTTTCAAATAAAACCCACCCCACCCCATTAAATAAATAATAATACTTTTAAATATCCCAATTAATCTTACAGCCACATACCCCACCCAAGCCCATTAAAATAAATAAAAATCATTTTTACCTCACCTTTTCGCCACGCATAAAAACCCTTCTTTACCTTACCCTTTTATTTCTTCCTCGGGTCAGAAGCTGCTGGCAGCAGCTGGAGGGGTGCTCGGGCGATAGAGTCCTGGGCGATTTGGAGCTGTTGCGCAGCGCCTGGGAGCTGGGTGTGCAGATGCCGTGCACTGGTGAGTTGAAGCTACTGGCAGGTGTGAAGCTGCGCAGCGGAGGCGGATAGAAGCTGGAGCATGGGGGGGCTGAGCGCTAGCTGAGGTGGCGCGATGGGGTGAGCTGGAGGCCGACTGTGCGCTACTGCTGCGCAGCAGGAAGCGGAGGCGGCCAGATGGTGTGCAGTGCTGTGTGGCATGACCTGAGGGGCATGCAGATGTGGTGCGCTGTAGGATTTGGGCGGGAAGAAGTGCATAAGCAGAAGGCCCGGGACGCCTATAAAGGGACCCCAAGGCCCTCAGCACAAGAAAGTTTTTTTTTTTTTCAGATTTTTAGTTTTTCTGTTCTTCCAGACATTAGAAGGCTCGCCAGTGGAAATTTTTAGGGATTTTTGAGCTTTCATTTCTTTTCTGTTCATCAGGAGATCAGAGCTGTGAGTTGTTGGGGCTGGGGTTTAGAATTTTTGGGAATTGAGTGTTTTCTTGTTCTGGTTCGATTGGAGGGTTTTCCTTTCTCTGGTTCGACGGAGGAGAGTTTTAACTTCTTGTTCATCTCTTTTAGTCCAGATTTTTAGTTATGTTGTGGAGGATCCAATGGAATTTTTCCATTATTTCTGTGTTAGAGTTTGATCCAGTGAGATTGTTCTTCCATTTATTCTATGTTTAGAATTTGTTGTTTCTTCCCCTCTTCTGGAGATTGGGGGGTTGGTGCCGAGATAGATGTAGGGGCTGCTGGGTTGCCATTTCTTTATTTTCTTCTGAGCACATTGCTGAGATCGACAACTCTTTATCTTCTTTTGTGGAATCTATTTTGCCATTTCGTCTGTGTTATGTGAAGACAACCAGGAGATCTACTGCAGTAGGGGGCCTTCTTCTTGTATTATGCATCTGAAGAATCCCGCGGTTGTGTACTCCAGGAGATGGCAATTGGGCTGTTGGAAGGGATTCAGCATCTAGTTCGACTGTTGTGTGAGAGATCCAGGGGTTGGTTCATGTTTTTGAGTTTTTTCTTCATCCCTTCCGATTGTTCTGCATCTTTTCTGGTTCGGTATTTTTAGGGGGTTTGGAGAGTTCTAATTTCAGATCGTTGGGCTACTGGTAGGTTTGGTTTTGGGAGATAGTGAGATCGACCCAGTGTGTTGTAGGATACAGTAATCTTAAAATTTAGTTCATGTTAGTCTCCATGCAAATCATTGATTGAGTTCTTTAATTTCTTTCCGGTCTCACTTTGATCCATGTTCTTCAGTAATAGGAATAGAAATCTAATTTAGTAACATTAATTTCCGTTACTTATTTTCTGTCCGAATCTTGAGCTGTGAGAATAGTGATCCGGTGTTTGTGGAGAGTTATGACTATTCATCCCCTGAGCTATAGGGGTACATTGCTTTGATAATGTTCCTTTGAAATTTCTTGCTCTGTCATCTTTTCATTTCTTTGAATTTTAAATCATTTCAGAATTAGAGTTGCATCGTTGTGCAATCTTAGTTTAATTTCTATTTCAGATTTCTGTCTACTTGTTTGATCCCTCAATTGTGAGGGTACATTGATATCAATTCTCTTTCATTTCAATTCCACTTGTTCTTTCATTAAGTTTGATTTGTCAAGATTGTGAGGGATTTCATCGGTGTTGTTCACATATTCACTTTTAATGCACTGTCGATAGGGATTTCAAGTCAAAGTAGTTTAATTCAATTTCTATTCAGCCTCTCTGTGGATATGACCTGCTCTCACCACTTTACTAGTTCATTTTTGCTATTTTAATTTGTGAGACAGTTTAGAGGAAGTGCGCATATTGACTTGTGCGAGGAACTCTGGACAACGAAAATGCACAGTCAACAATGCCGCGCGTCCAACAGCCTTACACAAGGCCTTCCCTACGCAAGAGGGGAAAAACAAGAACAACCTCCTATAGAGATTACACAGAAGAAAAGGATGAACATACACTTGTGTGTTTGCTTCAAGATTGAGTAAAAACATACTTCCTTCAGAAAGGCTAACAGATCATAGATGTAACTCAAATCCTTTCTGGAAAAGCAGGGTGGACTTTGAAAACAAATTCAATTACAATTGCCACTCGGACACAAGACTTCCGTGAAACTGAGAGAGCTTTGAGAATTTTTCTGAAAGGGAAGCTCTCCAACTTGTGGCTTGGAAGAAGGCTTGCGAGATTTCTTGCTTGAGAAAAATTCTAAGTGTTGAGCTCACTGGAGTTGCAATCACTTCTTCTTTTTGTTGTTCTCTCTGTTGATATCTCTTTCTTGATATCCTGTGTCTTCTCCTTCAAACTTCGGCTTCTTTTATACTCCTCAGAAGAATGTAACCGTTGGAAATCTGGCCGTTTGTGAAGAGATCTAAGATCCTTTGGATTTTGCTAAGTTTGTTATCCACGGGTCCTTCTGCTTCTTTGCTTCTTTCCAATGTCTTCAAATGAGAGTTGTAGCTTCATAGCTAGATTCAGCTTCTCATTAAGTGACTGTGAAAGCTCCTTGCTAAAAACATGCTTCAATAAATTTCTACACCAAGACAAGACAAAAAGAAAGAGAGCACCTCCATGCTTTTGAGGTAGGTGAGTCATAGAAGATAAGAAAAGCATGGAAACCTCGTATAGGCATTCTTTCAGACTAGTAAATGAAAGACAGATAGTTGTGCTAGAAGGTGAGGTGAGGGTCTGACAGTGGTAGGTGAGTTCCTATCAGATGCCCATGCGTATGACAAGCATTAAATGCAAATATCTTCAGTATGAGGAAAATTCGGGCTGTTGTCACTAAGCAATATATCAATTTGAATAAGAATCACAGATGTAAACATAAACAAATTTAGATGAATACTTTAAGTATAATATGTTTCATTTTGTCAAAAAATAATGATAATATGATGGATTAATTTAAGTATTTGGTTAATGAAAATTGTATCAACAAAGATATGGAATCAAGGTTTTAGAAGTTTGTTAAACTGATATCTTTAAAGAACAAGAACATACAGAACCGACAGTGAAGTCGGAAGCAAGAGATTACAATCCGGCTTTAGGAGTCGGATATAGAAATAGACTGATTCGACTTCATCATAAGATACCTTGGGATTATGTTATTCGACTTTGAAGTTTGGACAGAGTTGCATTAGAAACCATAATTCGACTTTACGAGTCAGATATAAGAGAATCTGACTTCCTAGAATTGAGTAGATTCAGAACCAACAATTTGACTTCAGAAGTCGGATACTGAAGAGCTAGATTTATGAACCATTCGACTGTCGGAGTCGGAGTTGTCAGTCGGATTATGTAATAGGGGTCTGGACTTAGAAATTTCGACATTAGAAGTCGATACTAAAGAGTTAGATTTATGAACCATTCGACTGTAGGAGTTAGAGTTGGCAGTCGACTAGAGTAGACTGTGGACTTAGAAAATTTTTTGAGATAGAGTTTGTCAAAGACTCTTCGAACTTTCTTTCTGTAATATAACTATAAATTATAGAGAATATAACTCTACATTGTAGAAAGTCTTTTAAAGGTTTTTGTCATAGCAAAATCATGATATATATTAATTTAAAATCTTAGGTTTTCATAGGGTAGTTACTCAACAATTCTCCCCCTTTTTGTTAATGACAAAAACTTTTAAAAACATACAGAAGGAACAATAATACATTTAAAAGAAAATGTTTTCTTCCTTTCTACTTTTCCCTCCCCCTTTGTACATTAACAAAAAAACACAAAACACACAAAAGAAAGAATTACAACATACATCAGAGCATACAAATTGAGAAATGAAGGCTATTGTATTCAGATATGAAGGAAAGGTTTAGTTACAGAATACAGAAACATAGGATTTATGATTTTGATAGGGAACTAGGTAAATACAAAGACCGGGGGACCTGATCCAAGTAAGGTTGGATAGGAACCCATAGCCTTTTCTCATTGTCAGGGAAGAAGTTCTCAAATAGACTACAATCAATGTTATAAGAGGGACTAATGCAGGGTAATTTCCTATAGGACTTGAGGTGGTGCTTATGGAACCAGTGAAGCTTGTTGCGATAATGGGTCCGGTGCGAGGAGAATTTTAGAGGAACAAATTGCTGGAGGTTGCAAGATATAGGAACTCATGCACTGTAATATTCCTGTGCAAGCCTTGGGAGTAAGCTGCTTCCTTAGCATGATAGTAGATCAGGTACCTTTGCTTCCACTTATGAGCAATTGTCTTCCAAAGGTCATCATAACCTTTGCTTAGGTACTGATAGACAAAAAGCTTTAGCTTCTCACAATCTGTATGATCCTTAGGATAGGCTACTGCCCACTGATCTTCTGTAAACCTTTCAGATTCATAAAAACAGAGCTAGAAATCTCCATGTGCTGAGAATTCTTTGGGGCTTGCATAAGGGAAAATCTTTGAAGAGACAATCGAAGCTTGTACTTAATTCTGAATCTGGTAGCTAGCCGGATGTGCCTATTGAAGACTGCTTGAGCAAATTCTTTTCTAGCAGAAATGACACCAACCAGGGTAGGATACAAGCTAGATGGTAGATCAACTATCATGGAGGGAGTGATTTGCCTTTGACCTCTGATGAGCATTTCCCATTGGCTTTTGGAAACATCAGGCAGTCCCAACTGAAATCTTGCAAAATTGAAGTCTCTCATCCTTGTGAACTTGCCCTGAAGATTTCTAATGAGAGTTCCAAACAAGTCAAAGAACCTTAGATTCAGGTGAAGAGGAACATCTAAAATTGGTTCCGAGATATATTTTCTTGGTAGTTGTGGCTTCTTCAGGATAGAGATCAAGGAATGTTTGGGAAGTGAGGCTGTGGCATTTTTGGAGATAAGTTGGAGGTCAGCCAACACTACTTGAGTGGAATGAATAATAGTAGGAAGCCAGTCTTCAAATGTGAAACCTGGCATTTCATGAACTTCAAGGAATACCTTAATGGATAAAAATCCCTTGAACAGTTCATATGATGTTCAGAGTGGTGAATGAAGGCATACCAGAAGGGAGGTAGTAGCTGGGCAAGATTATCTTTCAATCCGCCCGCCACTAGAGGAAAGTTGAATGCTAGGAAGGATTTCAGAGATAGTGAGGGTGGATATGTGTGCTAATGATTGGGAGGCAGTGGGAAGAGATGAAAGAAACTGGGAGGTCTATTGTGGAGGGAAGGAATTTTACTGGAGGTTTTGAACTCTGTATTTCATTGGATAAATTCTCATTTTACATTGTCAAAAGCAATAGGCAGATCCTTTGGAATAGATAAAGAGGAGGAGGATCAGATGAAGTGGAGAGTGGAGGTTGTTCAGGAATGGAAGGAGTGGGAGCAATGGGTGCAATAGGAGTGGATGAGGATATAGGGGGATGTTCTAGTTCAGGAGGAGTAACAACAATGGAGATTTGATCAGGAGGAGGGTGCATAGGATGAGGAGGAGAAGTGGTGGATACAGGTTTACCATTTTTTCAAAGTCTTCTCCTAACCTTCCTCTTGAAGGTCTTGATTATTGACTTGGAAGCATCCCCTAAAGACTCTAAGGGCTCTTAAGCCTAGACTCCTGCTGGGATTCCTGCTGCTATTGCTGCTGCTCAAGATCCTCTACTGTTGCTGGAGGCTCCTCTAGCACTGATTGCTCAACCAATTGCTGAACTTCTATAATAGCTAGATGGAGAGAAGCATCTTGATATTCTTGCTCTTGTTCCTTATGCTGCTCAGGCTCCTTCTCCTTCTCCTTTTCTTGCTGCTGCTTTAACTGCTGCTGCTGAAGTTCATCTTGCTGCTCAGGCTCTTGATCTACTTGATCACACTTTTGAGCAGGGGCTTCATGGTGTTGCTGTTGTTTCTTGTTGAGATGATGGAGGACCAGAAGTCTGATAGTGCCCTGTTGGCACATTAACTAAAGTAAGAGGTCGTTCATTTGCTAGACCTCATCAGCCAAACCATCAAATTTTGCATCTACAAATTCTACTTGCATATGTAAACTGACAAGCTTTCTTGCTGCTTGTTCAATAAATCTAGAATGGTGGACAAATTGTTGCTACTCTCCCTCTGAGACCTTGACCGGTCTCAAACTGAGAAGGGGAGTAATGATGCTGCCTTTCTTCAAACTCTTGCTCAATTGGAGTAGATCTAGGGATATCTTCTTGTTCTTGTGCTACTTCTTTTCCTCTCAATTCTCTTCGCACTTCATTGATGGTTTCTTCATGTGCATCCTGTTCTGGAGGAAAGACAAGAACTTGTCTTGGCTCTTTAAGCACTTGAGAACCTTGTTGCTCTTCATCTTGAACATCCGCTTCTATTCTTTCTTCTTGTCGACTGACTGGTACTGATGATGAATCTAGTGTTTCATCAAGAAATACTTCATGAGAGCATTCTAGTGCAGTATCCTTCATCCATTAATTCTGACTTCTATTGGCTAAAATGTAATGGCTTCTCCTTAAGGTGGATAGGCCAATTTTCTCTTTGACTCCAACAGAAATTTCTCTGCTCAAATCCACTGAGAGCTTTTTAAAAATCAAGGTAAGCAAGGGTTCATAAGGAAGGGACTCCTGTAGATCTTTTGAGGCTACCATCTTCTCTAGAATGATTGCTGGCAAATTGACTTTATGTCTCTGAATGGCCTAAAACAACAAGTTACCACCCCTGGCGGTTATGGAGGAATGGGTCCCTGGCCTTGGAGTAATAATGTTTGAAATAAGTGAATGGATAAGTCTCTTTTCTGCTGACAGTTCAATGACCAGAAGACCCTTCTTGCTGACAGTTGCCAAGCTGCCTATGATGCCCATTTTCTGCTTGTCCAAAGGCACTACCTCACTAAGCATGTGCCTGGAGTTGGGACAATCCAAAAGTTCTACCAACATCTCTTCAGAAATAGTGATCTTGGTGCCCTTCACATACCCAATGACTGAGTTTGCGGATGAGACTTGAAGAGAAACATAGAACGCCTTGAGGGCATTATAAACTGTGGGCTCAGAAATCTGACAAAGTCTAGTCCAACCCATAGCGTCTAGGGTTTCTTCTACCCATGATAGGCTACCATGCAACTGAGAGAATCTACAACATTCGCTGGACATATAGAGAACTTAGCAGAGGCTAAGCGATGGAGTTGCTCAAGAGTCAACTGCGTTTCGTCCGGATCCCTAGATGATGCCATCTAGACAGAAAGCAAGGGAGAAGACTCAAGGAATTGTCAAAGGAGAAAGAGAAATGTAGTGTAGAGTTTACAGAGCCTACCTTTCTTCAGAGACAATGAGGACTTCGAGATGCCTTGAAGACGGTGGCCGGAGAAGAACAGTGTAGGCGCGAAGAGGACGAAGAAGACAAGAGAGTTTGGAAGGGTGTTTTCAGATACGAAAAGGTATGTCTAAATAGGGAGAGTGAAAAAGTAACTGACCAGTGATTAAGGGTGAATGGTTGTGATTGATTGATTGAACCGTTGAATAGCAAATGAATTCATTTAACTTTATTATTATATTGAATTAATAAGCACCTTTTTAGACTTCAACTCTAGAAGTCAGATTGTGACTCCGACTTTACAAGTCGAATGCACACAATATACATGAGTCCGATTGTGTCTCCGACTTCACAATTCGAAGTTTTAGGACATGGAGAAAATTTTTCAGAGAAAAGACATTTTTCATAACATATAATTTTTATCATGAGTTTATCATAGCTATCTAATTAGGATTGCACATACCTATTTCTCTTCTTATAGATGTATATCTATCTTCAGGAAGAGGTTTGGTAAAAATATCAGCAAGTTGATTTTCTGTGGAAGAAATCTAGTAAAATATCACCATTACTTACATGGTCCCGATGATGTGATGTCTAACATCAATGTGCCTTGTTCTTGAGTGCTGGATAGGATTTTTGGTTAAATTATTGCGCTTGTGTTGTCACATAGCATTGGTATTTCTTGAAGTATGTGACCATAGTCTTCCAATTGATGTTTGTTCCACAACAGTTGAGTGACCAGCTTCCAGCTGCAATGTATTCAGCTTCTGCTGTGGATAATGCCATGAATTCTGCTTTCTGGAAGACCAAGAGATTTAGCACCCTGCAAGAAATTGACAAGTACCACTGGTGATTTTTCTATCTATTTTGCATCCAGCATAGTCAGCATCATATATCCAATTAGCTTGAAATCTGAACATCTGGGATACCATAATCCTAATTTACTTGTATTTATAAGATCTCTAAAAATTCTTTAACTGCATGAACATGAGATTCTTTTAGATCAGCATGAAATCTTGCACACAAACATACACTGAACATTATATCTGGTATGCTGTAGTAAGATAGAGTAATGATCCTATCATGCCTCTATAGACCTTTTGATCTACTTTCTTACTAAGAGGATCACTATCTAACTTAATGCCTGAGCTCATAGGTGTTCCTAATGGCTTACACTTGTCAAAACCATATTTAAAGAGTAAATCTGAAATGTATTGGTTGGACAAATGTGAGTAGTTCCTTGGTCTGCTTAATTTGCAACCCAAGAAAAAATTAGCTCACCCATCATGCTCATTTCAAACTCACTTTGCATAATTTTTCAAAGAATTTGCAAAGTTATTCATTTGTAGAGCCAAATATAATATCATCAACATATATTGTACTATTAAGATTCCATCTGAAAATTTCTTAATAAATAGTGTGTTATCTACTTTACCTCTTATGAAATCATGTGATAAAGACAAGCACTTAATCTTTCATACCAAACTCTTGGAGCTTGTTTCTGACCATAAGTGCTTTCTTTAAACGAAAAACATAATTTGGATATTTAGTATCTTCAAAGCCTGGTGGTTGCTCAACATATACTTAATCTTTTATGAAACCATTCATAAAAGCACTTTTAACATCCATTTGAAATAAGTTAATATTTAGAGAACATGCATATGCTAATAAATTTCTAATTGCCTCTAATCTAGCTACTAGGTATAAGTTTCATCAAAATCTATGACTTCCTCTTGGAATACCCTTGAGCTACAAGCCTAGCCTTGTTCCTGGTGATTACTCCTGATTCATCCATTTTATTACTGAAAACCCATCTGGTTCCAATAACTAGATGGTCAGAAGGTCGGGGAACAAGAGTCCAAACCCGGCTGTGTTGGAATTGATTCAGTTTCTCTTGCATAACAAGAATCCGAGATTCATCACCCAGTGCATCATCGATTGTCCTAGGCTAAATTTGAGAGACTAAAGCAGAGAAATCACAAGGAGTATGCATACCTCTTGTTCTTACCCAATCTTGAGGATCACCTATTATGTTTTTCTTAGATGATCTTTGTGATACCTTAAATCTCTAGGCAGTCCTTCTTGTGGTACTTCTTGCTGTTGAAGTTCTTCCAGTGGAGGATCTTCCTTTTCTTCTTCTTTTTCTTCATCTTCATAAGATGTTCTCTCTAGATCTCTGCACCAATTCTTGACACAGTCTTCTTCTTCTTCTTTTAATAGAAGGGTTAGTTTCATCAAATAGTATATGCACTGTTTGCTCTATGGCTAAAGTTCTTCTATTAAACACTTTATATCCCCTAGGTTTTGATATATCCTAACAATAATCCTTCATCACTTTTAGCATCTAATTTTCCTAAATTATCTTTACCATTATTTAAAATGAAACACTTACAACCAAAAGGTCGAAGATGACTGATGTTGGGCTTCTTTTCCTTATATACCTCATATGGGGTCTTCTTTAGAATTGGTCTAATCATGCACCTGTTGATGATGTAGCATGCTGTGTGACTGCTTCTGCCCAAAATACCTTGGTAGATTGTATTAAGTAAGCGTAGTTCTGGCCATGTCTAGCATTGTTCTATTTTTTCTTTCCACTACTCCATTTTGTTGAGGTGTTCTTGGAGCTGAGAACTTATGTTCAATTCCATTCTCTTCACAGAACTTCATGAACTCGTCATTCTTGAATTCTCCACATGATCAGATCTGATACTTACAATCTGGAATTTCTAGTTCTTTTGAACTACTTTGCTGAATTTCAAAAAAGCTGAAAAGGCTTCTGATTTGGCTTCCAAGAAAGACACCCAAGTGTATGTTGAGTAGTCATCTACTATTACATAGCCATATATCTTTCCTCCAAGGCTGACTGTTCTCATAGGTCCAAACAAATCCATGTGAATTAGCTCCAATGGTTTGTCAGTTGTGACAACTGTTTTGGACTGAAATGATGTCTTGGTTTGCTTCCCTTTTGTGCAAGCTGAACATATTCCATACTTCTTCATTTCATTTTGGAAGATCTTCAACCAGATCATGCTTTATCAATTTCCTGATGACTGAAGTGCTTGCATGACCCAATCTTCTATGCCACAAATCCGATTCTTCACTCTTAGTGGTTGCAAGACATAAATTTACTTCCTTTAATTTGACTAACTGTAAAGTGTACAAATTCTCACTCTTTGAGCTTCAAACACATTTTTCCCATCTTTCTGAATAATGCATTTATCATTCTGAAATTTTACTAGATGCCCTTTATCACATAACTGACTGATGCTTATGAGATTATGCTTCAAACCTTCTACATACATGACATCTTCAATCAAATTCTTATCCTTAGTACCAACTGTTCCACATCCTAAGACTTCCCTTTTCCATTGTCACCATAAGTGACTTGACCAACTTCATCTCTAAAGCTTGTAAACAGCTTCCTATCACCTGTCATATGCCTTGAGCACCCACTATCCAAATACCATTTGGATGCTCTCAGCCGACCCTGCAAATAAATTATGTTATAACTTTTGGTACCCAAATTTTCTTGGGTCCTTCATGGTTAGTCTTAGGGATCCAGTGTAAATGTCTTGTTGTGCATGTGCTAACAGTGTATCCTAACTGATTGCAGTGACTACAACATAAATCAAAAGCATTCTTAACATGTGCATGTGTTATGAGATTTCTGTTTTTGTTTATAAACATGCTGATTAATCTTTTTAGGATTTTGACTTCTTTTTCTTTTACAAGTTGAGGAGTTGGATTTTTTTTAGGATACACAACATTTTCTTCATTGTGAGAAGGTGCATATCCTACTCCATACTTTTTTCTTGCATGTTCTTTATCCTTTTAATCTAACAAACAATGATGTTTTACAGTTAGACATTTTCTCTATAGTAGTTAGGTAATTATTTTCTTCTTGTAAATTTCTTCATTCTTAAGTTCTTTTAAGTTTGACTCTATCTCCATGATTTTACTATTTTTATTTTTTAAGTCTTCACATAGTAATCATTTGCTCTTTTGATTTCACTTATACTTTTTCCTGACCTTTCTGCTTCATTCTTTAGGAATGTATTAGCCTTTTCTTAGTTTAGCAAATTGAATTTAACTATTTCCATTTGTTTTACTACTATTTTATATTTTCATATAGCTCATTGAAGGCATCTTCAAGACTGTCAGAATCTGATTCAGAACAGGAAGTAAAGAGGTTTCGGAATTTACCTGCTCTAGTCCAGCCATGAGGGCTAGATTTGCCTTTTCTTCCTCTTCAGATTCTGAACTTGAGGAGTCTGAACTGGTGGCTTCCTCATTACCCCATGCTACTCTGCCATTGCCTTTTTCTTGTATTTTCTTAACTTCTTTTCTTTGCCTTTCTTTTTGTTGGACCTTTTTATTTGATCCTTTTTCTTCTTCTCTAGGACATTCAGATTTGTAATGTCCTGGTTGGTTGCATTCATAATAGTTTGCTCCTTCTTCTTATCTTTCTTGAAAATCTCTTGGAGCCGAACTTCTTCATTTTGGCAAGGATTCTTTGCAATTTACTTGACAGCATTACCTCATCATCACTGTCATCTAATTTTTCTTTGGAGTCTTCCGATGAAGAGGAGCCTGCAACCATCAAAGCATTTGGCATTTTTCTTTTTCTAAGAATTTCCATAAAATATCTCCATATTAATTTCACGAGCCATGAGGGATCTAATTAATTTATCAATAGATAATTCGGTTTATCATGCGCTTCTTCAATGGCTGTTACTTTAGGAGTCCAAACATTAGTTAAGGATTTAGTATTTTTGTGACTGTTTCTTCATTAGTAAGGACTTTTTTAGAGAGCTTAGTCCTACTATTATGTTAGAAAACCTGTTATACATCTGAGTTATGTTTTCATTTGGGAGCATTTTAAATTGTTCATATTGGGATACAAGAATGTCTATCCTAGTTTATTTTACCCTATCAGTACCTTCATATGTGAGTTGCAATTTATCCCACATTTCCTTTGCAGTTCTATAGGCTGATAATCTATTAATTCTCTTTTAGACAATACACACCAAAGATAATTTTCTGCCTTATAGTTTAGGGACATATTTCTCTTATCGGCTATAGAAAATCACCTTGTTCTATTACCTACCATAAATCAAAATATGTACCTTTGATGAAGCACTCCATCCTCATCTTCCAGTATTGATAATTTTCACCATCGAAGAATGGTGGCCTTGTGACTGACTGGCCTTCATAGTTGTGAGCTTCATCTGACATTTCTTCTCAATCTTTAGATTCCTCTGAGAAGACCACACTCTGATACCACTTGTTGGATCGAAATGGCACTAGAGATGTCCTAGAGGGGGGTGAATAGGACTTCTTGGCTTTTAAAATTTTCTCTGAAATTACACAGCACTCAATAAATTCGTTAGTACTTAGTGTGGTGTGTGATTGAAGTGTAAACTAGGTGGAAACAATCACACAAATGGACACATGTATTTATCCTGGTTCGTCCCTTCCCACATGGAAGTCCTACGTCCAGTCCTCAAGCCAACCACTTGAGATTTCCACTAACTGCCAATGAATTGGCCTTCTCTCACCCTTGAGAGGAAATACAATCCCACTTGCTCCAAAGTAAATCTTCCCTTAACAGGGGAACAAGACAGCCTTACACAAGGCCTTCCCTACATAAGAGGTGAAAAATAGGAACAACCTCCTACAGAGATTACACAGAAGAAAAGGATGAACACCTCTTGTGTGTTTTTCTTCAAGATTGAGCAAAAACACACTTACTTCTGAAAGGCTAACAGATCAGAGATGTAACTCAAATCCTTTTTGTAAAAGCAGGGTGGACTTTAAAAATAATGCAATTACAATTGCCACCCAGACAGAAGACTTCTGTGAAACTAAGAGAGCTTTGAGAATTTTACTAAAAGAGAAGCTCTCAAACTTGTGGCTTGGAAGAAGGCTTGCGAGATTTCTGGGTTGAGAAAAATTCTAAGTGTTGAGCTCACTGGAGTTGCAATCACTTCTTCTTTTTGTTGTTCTCTCTATCGATATCTCTTTCTTGATATCTCTATGTCTTCTCCTTTCAACTTCAGCTTCTTTTATAGTCCTCAGAAGAATGTAGCCGTTTGAAAATGGTCGTTGGAAATCTGACCGATTGAAAAGAGATATAGGATCTTTTGGATTTTGCTAAGTTTGTTATCCATGGGTCCTTTTGCTTCTTTACTTCTTTCCATGTCTTCAGATGAGAGTTGTAGCTTCACAGCTAGAAGGTCGGCTTCACATTAAGTGGACTGTGAAAGCTTCTTGCTAAAAACATGCTTCAATAAATGTCTACAGCAAGGACAAGAAAAAAAGAAAGAGAGCACCTCCATGCTTTTGAGGTAGGTGAGTCTAAGAAGATAAGAAAAGCATGGAAACCTCGTATAGGCATTCTTTCAGACTAGTAAAAAAAAGACAGATAGTTATGCTTGAAGGTGAGGTGAGGGTATGACAGTGGTAGGTGAGTTCCTATCAGATGCCCATGCGTATGACAAGCATTAAATGCAACATATCTTCAGTATGAGGAAATTCGGACTGCTGTCACTAAGCAATATATCAATTTGAATAAGAATCACAAATGCAAACATAAACTAATTTAGATGAATACTATAAGTATAATATTTTCATTTTGTCAGAAAATAATGATATTCTTGGTTATTTTAAAGTATTTGTTAATGAAAATTGTATCAACAAAGATATGCAATCAAGGTTTTAGAAGTTTGTTAAACTGTATCTTTAAAGAACAAGAACAATACAAAACTGATAGTGAAGTCGAAGCAAGAGATTACAATACGGCTCTAGGAGTCGGATACCGAAATAGACTGATTCGACTTCATCAGATGATACATTGGGATTATGTTATTCGACTTTGAAGTTTGGACAGAGTTGCATTAGAAACCATAATTCAACTTTAGGAGTCGGATATTATAGAATTCGACTTCCTTAGAATTGAGTAGATTCAGAACCAACAATTCGACTTCAGAAGTTAGATATTGAAGAGTTAGATTTATAAACCATTCGACTGTAGGAGTCAGAGTTGGCAGTCGGATTATGTAATAGTGGTCTGGACTTAGAAATTTTGACTTTAGAAGTCAGATACTGAAGAGTTAGATTTATGAACCATTCAACTGTAGGAGTTGGAGTTGGCAGTCGACTAGAGTAGACTGTGGAATTAGAAAGTTTTCTGAGATAGAGTTTGTCCAAGACTCTTCGAACTTTCTTCTGTGATATAACTTTGATATACTTAATTATGAGAATATAACTCTATATTGTAGAAAGTCTTTTAAAGGTTTTTGTCATAGCAAAATCATGATATTATATTAATTTAAAATCTTAGATTTTCTTAGGGGTAGTTGCTCAACATAAAATACCCTTTCGTGATTAATCATGCTTATATGACTTTTATGACTTACAATTGGAAACATATTCATGGATGTCAAACATGCTCAAATTTTAAAACATAAGCCCTATGCAGGATATATATCAGATGGTTAATTTTTCAAAATTTTCACTTCAGTACTTCTATTTTTAATATTTAATAGACATCTTATGTAATTTAAGAAGATAATTCAGTCTTGAAACATACACATAGTAATCCTAAGTTCTTGGAATGTTTCTGTGGCAATACACACATCATACATATTTACTATGAATTAAATCTATCATAACATACATAATTACTCATAACAGAAATTCTGTAATTTTTAAATATGATAAGAAATTTACAAGATTTCATGGTTTGATCTAATAAACATATCTGACCAGAAAATTTTTTATAAACATGTGCATACATTCTAAAATCCTCGAAAGATCACATCACATGTGTTGAAAACACTGTTCTGGAAAAGTAGAAGAACTTGACGGCAAGGGGCTCACCGTCAGGATGGGTTAATGGCATGATCGACTGTCGTCAACCTAAGAACTTGACGGCAAGGAAGTTGTCGTCAACCTCTTGTCTGCACAAAGTGCAGACCGAACACAGAAAAATAGAGAATTTGGGGGTCCATGACATGAGATAAAATCCTAAAACTCTAGGTGATAGGTCTAGGGATGAAACCCCTAAGTTACTTGCCTCTCAAAAAAACCATGAATATTGAATTTAGTGATGAATCCCTCCTCGGCCAAGTCAAAGAAGTAACCTTCCATGCTTTGATTCGACCTCCACACTTTTACAGACGATCCCCGACGTTAGGAGAGCTTCTCCACCTTCAGAAGAGTCTCCCCTTTGCAGTAGATCGTCGTGGAGCCTCTGGATCGCCGGATCAACCCTCTCAAACTCTCTCTTTTCTCTCCCCAAACCTAAATTCCCTTTCTGAGCCAAAGTCTTCTCATTGCAGAGATGACTTAAGTTTTATAGGCAATTGGGGTCATGGGAATCCTAGGAAAGAAGAGTCCTTACCGTTGTAGTGTTTCCTTATTTGTCTCCTAGAGAGATCAGGATAGTTTCAGATCCAGAATCCCAAACATAGCCAGAGAAGGTAATGGCCACTTTGCCGCCGTCAACAAGAAATAAACGACAATCGATGTTACATCTGGATCCTCTTGCCACACTGTAAACGACCACTTCTTGCCATCAACCAGTCCTTAATGTCAATTGATGTTTACGTTAAGAAGAGTTTCGGGCAAAAAACTAAAACATAACAACAATCACAAAATACATAGAAATTTAGGGCCTTACAACCTCTCCCCCTAAAAGAAAACTTCATCCCCGATGTTAGAGCAAAAGAACTAACCGAACAGATGGAAATACTGCTTCTTCATGGCCTCCTCAAGCTCCCATGTAGCCTCCTCCCGGATGAAGTTCCTCCACAACACCTTCACGAAAAGCTATAGCCTTGTTCCTGAGGTGCTGAACCTTATGATCTAAGATGGCCACTGGTAGCTCCAAATACGACAAATCTGGCTGAAGTTCCACTAGCTTGTGACTGATAACATGTGACGGATCTCGCACGTATCTTCTGAGCATAGACATTTGAAATACAGGGTGCACACATGCTAGCACTGAGTAAAGCTAGCTTATACGTAACACTGCCCATCCACCTGAGAATCTCAAACGGGCCAATGAACCTTGGACTCAACTTGCCATCCTGCCAAACGTGACCACGCCTCGTGTAGGTGAAACCTTGAGGAAAATATGCTCGCCAATCTCGAACTCTAAGTCCTTCCATCTGTTGTTGGCGTAGCTCTTCTGCCTATCATGCGCTGCATTCAACCTCTACCTAATGAGCTGGATCTTAACCTAATTTTCTTGTACCAACTCAGATCCAACCAACTGCCTTTCTCCAGTCTCCTCCCACACAAAGGAGACCTATAGGGCTGACCGTACAAAGCCTGTATGGAGCCATTCCTATACATGCATGAAAACTGTTGTTGTAAGCAAACTCCACAACATGTAGGTGACATTCCCAGTCGCCCTTCCAGTCAAGCACACACGCTCTCAACATGTCCTCAAGTGTCTAAATTGTCCTCTCGGACTGACCGTCTGTCTGAGGATGAAAAGCTGAACTGAGCTTTAGCTGAGAACCCAAAGCTTTCTAAATACTCTGCCACAACCATGATGTAAATTGTGGGTCTCTATTAGAGATAATAGACTTCAGCACACCATGCAATCTCACAATGCTTCCTATATAAAGCCTCACCAAACTCTCCACATACTGTTTCTTCCTCATAGGTAAGAAGTGAGCAGTCTTGGAGAACGATCCACGACCACCCATATCGAGTCATGCCATTAGCTGACATGGGCCAACCCGTCACAAATCCATGGTGATCGCTTCCCACTTCCACACAGGTATCTCCATCTTCTGCATAAGGCCTGATGGTCTCTAATGTTCGGCCTTAACCTGCTAACACACCAAACACCGAGATACAACTCTGTCACGTCCTTCTTCATGCCTGACCACAAGAAGGATCTCTTCAAATCCTGGTACATCTTGTGTTTTCCCTAGATGAATGGAGAACCGTGATCTATGAGCTTCTGCAAGTACTCGCTCACGAACCTCCACAACATCTGGTACACATACTCGGTGCTGAATCTAATAACATTGTCCTCATCACGATCAACACTTGTTTGCCCACCATCTCCTGAAGTCTAGGATCAGCTCTTTGCTGCTCAATCACCTCGTCCAATACAGTGGATCAGATAGACAACTGTGCCATGAAAGCCTGACATAACTATGGCTCTAGCTCAGTCATAGCACATGTCGCATCCTCTAAGATCTTCCAATCATGCTGAAGTAAAGACCTCTTCCTGCTGAGTGCGTCAGCCACGACATTCGCCTTCCCCAGATAGTACTGAAGCTCGAAGTCGTAGTCCTTAAGAAACCTCGATCCACCTTCTCTGTCGTAGGTTCAACTCCTTCTCAGAGAATAGGTACCTCAAGCTTTTGTGGTCTGTGGACATCTCAACCTGACACCATAGAGGTAGTGTCTCTAGATCTTCAGTGCATGGACCACAGCTGCTAACTCTATGTCATGGGTCGGATAGTTACGCTGATGCTCTTTTACTTGGCAGAAGCATAGGCAACTACCTTACCATGTTGCATCCAACACAACCATGCCTATCTGTGAAGATCCGAATAGATCGCAAACCCTTGGCACCACTAGCAAAATCAACACCAGTGCAGAGCCAGCCTTGTCTTCAGTTTCTGGAAACTACTCTCACAATCCTCAGACCACACATACTTAACCCCTTTCCTGGTCAGCTTGGTCAAAGGTGCTGCTATGGAGGCAAAGCCTTCTATGAATCGCTTGTAATATCCTGCTAATCCAAGAAAACTCCTGATCTAAGATGGTGTCCTCGAGGTAAACCACTCTAATACTGCCTGAACCTTCGCCTAATCCAACACCCTCCAGCGCCTAAGATGACATGCCAAGGGAAGTGAACCTCACACATCCAAAAGTCGCACTTGCTGAACATGACATACAGCTTGTGCTGTCAGAGAACCTCTAGAACTATCCTCAATGCTCATGGTGTGTAGCCTCATCAGGGTAGTAACTAACAAATCGTCGATGAACACCACAACATAGCTATCTAAGTATGGCCTAACCACCCTAGTCATGAGATCCATGATGCTGTAGGGGCGTTAGTCAGACCAAATGGAAGCACGAGTGTAAGATTCGGATTCCCAGCTTTCGTCCTGTGTCTTGGATGACTGGCCACTACCGTGTCCCGCTGGGCGTCCATTAGTGTACGTCATGGGTGTCCGACGTGACAGTCATCCTTGTCACGACCAGCTTATGCATCGCGTTCTTGTCGCGCCTGACTTTCCTGTCTCATTCTTGTCACGACCGATCAACGGGTCGTGATAGTGTTATGTCGCTTTGGTCATCCGACGCCTGTCGAGTGGCACGTGTGTCAGTACAACTTGTCAGGTTGTCGCGGCATCCCTGGGGGATGCGTTTTTGTCACGTCCCATTGACCAGTCATGTTAAGTTCCTTAACGCGACGCATCGCCCTGTCGCGACTTGAGTGACGAAGGCTTAAGGGCTTGGCCAGTGACCCCTTCTCCCTTTCTCCCTCCTTCCCCTCTCTTCTCCCCCTCTGGTGGTGCTCTACCTCCCTCTCTCCCCTTTGTGTGTTTTCAAGCGAGGAGGAGAGTCGTCCTTGTGTTCCGGCGTTGTAGAGCTTGCGTTGAGCGCGGAGGATTGCCAATCTGACT
>CM024758.1:75863305-76000724 GCA_014218235.1 Colocasia esculenta
TTGATGGAGAGGCTTGAGTCGACGACGATAGACTTCAGTACTACTGGATCAACAGTTGGTTCACCTCTGAATAGCGGGGAGAAGCAGAGCAGTAGCAACACCTCTTGTTCTTGAACTTTCTCTAGGGTTTTTGGTGGAGGCTGCTTCTGTACGAGATTACCTTCAAAATATAGCTTATATAGTGGTGTCCACATATGGAGAGACGTGGTAGTTGGAACCACCATGTTTGGCAACTTCAAAACTTTCTGAATCTGAAGGTTTCTTCGTCTGTCGACAGCACTGGGTGCTCTTGTCGACAGGTGTTGACAGGCAGAGGACTGGGAGTTCAGGAGACAAATTCCTGTCAAAGGCTGTCGACAGGCAATCCTATCCTGAGGTATGACTTTCTGGCCTGTATACATCTGTCGACAGGGGCCTTTCCGGCTGTCGACAGGTACCTGTTTTTCTTGCTTTTCTTGATCTTTTGAACCTTGTTTTGATGCATGTCTTGCATAGTATCTCACCTACTAAAGGAACTTAGTCAGGAGATATAATGACATATAAATGATCCAATTAAACATGTTTGTTTCATTTGCATTCCAAGAGTCATTATCATCAAGTTTCATTACTTAACACTCACCAAATTTGTCCATGAAATGTTCATCCATATCAAAAAATAAATATGTGATTTGTTGACTTAGCATTCTCATTAGTCATTCAACATATGAGAACTCAACATTCTCCCCCTTTTTGATGATGACAATTTTCAAATTGAGCCACAATTTTTCAACAATTTGTGCTCCTCTGTCGCCCTAGGAAAGGAAGGGTTTGGGAAGAAGGCGGGAAGAAGAAGTTTTGGAAGTGGGAAAGGGTGGAAGGGGATGTGGAACCCTTTCATGAAGAGATGTGTGAATTTGAAAGGATGGGTCCCACGAGATCCGCCCTAAATTGATGCCCGGTCGGCTTCTAGAAAACATGCTGCTGCCGGCCCGGTCGACAGGAGAAATGGGCCATGTCGACAGGCATAGGCAGAATTATGCCAGTGAGGTATTGTTGACAGACTTTCGAAGCATTTGAGCATCAAATGTGTATACAAGATGGAAAATGGGTAATATCATATTATAAAATGTCATAGCCACACATATTTTGGACACATCAAGAATCTACAATGGTTGTGACATAATATTCCCCGATTCACTAGTGACAATAGCGAGAGTGCATTAAACAAAAACATGTGTTGATAAAAGACCCTCTTGAATAATGTCATTTGCAAGAGACCATTTTTCTTAGTTAGTGATGTACACAAGATCAATGAGTTGTATGTCAACATGGTGAGTTTAACAAAAACCACTTAATGGCCTTGGCAGAACAATTTGGAGGCTTCACTCTATTTCTTCTAAATTTGTATTTTTTTTTTAAGCATAAGAGAAACAGTAGTAATTAGGATCACTTGACCTTTTTACGTGAAGATAGACATTTATGGTGCCCGAATCCCTAGTTACTCGGTTGAGTGACCATCAAACCATTTTACAGAGTTAATGAGTGAGCCGTTTGACGCAAAGATAGATAGTTGTGATGCCTGTATCCCCGGTTACTTAGCAATACTCAACATTGCTGTGTCTTTTCTCCTTTTTTTTTTTGAACACTTGTGTTTTGTTTTGAAACAGGTAGCTTTTCTCCCGTAATTTTGATTGACCTTTCCTTGTTCATGTTTAAAATCAAGGTCAAGAAGTAGAAGAAGTTTTAAAAAAAAAACCAATGTAGGACACAACCCTCAATGACCTAGTAACGAATCACATGACTTTTGAAAAATGATATTTTACAAATTAGTTATTCAGTGAGTTAATTTAAGCGCATGTGATTTTGTTTGATGTGCTCAAGTTAATGCAACTTAGACTCATAAAGAATAGTATGTCAAAATCATTGTGATTTAGACAATATCTTTGATATCATGTGGATAGGATAAGTTTAACGTTGGCATTTCCCATTTTTCACCTTAATACTTTCAATAAGGAGGCTCATGAAGAATTGTGGACCAAAAAGAGAATGTGAAGAAACTGGTCCATCTGTCGATAGCCTTTTTAGGGCCTGTCGACAGCTGCTGTCAGAGTTAAAGGATGAAGGCTCTGGAGGAATGTTCCTGTCGACAGGCGATGGAGGGCTGTCGACAGGTACTGAAGACAGACAAAAGAGGATTTCGGGTGGACTGGAGCTATTAGAGGCTATCGACAGCAGCTTGGGGGCTGTCGACAGGGACTTCAGAAGAATTGTTTTTGAAGGCAGAATGAGAGAAATTATTGAATATTCATTCAAGGGAAGTAAAGCAATAGCCAACGAGATGTTTCCCTCTGGAATTTCACTCACCTACCTTAACATAGCTCCCCCATAGTGTGTGCATGTGAAGACTCATCATTCAAGTAGTTCAAAAACAATTAAGCATGAGTTTCACATAGACACAACATCACACCAGTCATGAAAGGGGATAACAACAAAAATCTTTTAGTTATTTTTTATTTTAATTTTTTGTTGAATAATTAGACAAATTGTAAAGAACTAAATACTTTATCTAGAATACATGTCCCTTTTTCACTTCAACTATGGATACGTGGCGGAGAATGTTTTCTCACGCATAATGAAAGTTTTCAAACAAGCATAACTTGTTTTTTCCACAAATCACCATTTGATATACCACACAGTTTTTTGCACACAAGGAACATATATTCAAGATTTTGTATGAGTTTCATTGCATTTTGCACAAACCCAATTCTCTTCTAAGTGTTGTGAATGTATCCTCAGCCAATTGTTTTGTGAAGATGTCAGCTAGTTGTTTCTCAGTGGGTATGAAGCTCGGCTCTAAGGTCTTGTTGACTACCTCATCTCTCAGAAAATGGTGTCTAATCTCTATGTGCTTTGTTCTAGAGTGTTGAATTGGGTCTCTTTGAGAGATTTATTGCACTAGTGTTGTCACATAGGATAGTGTGCATCCAATGTCAATGTTGTAGTCAGACAATTGACTTTTTATTCACAACACTTGAGCCGCACAACTCCCTATAGCAACATATTCTGCCTCTGCAGTGGAGAGTGCAACCGAGTGTTGCTTCTTTGATGCCCACGAAACAATGCAACCACCAAGAATTTGGCAATAGCCCCTAGTGCTTTTCCTGTCAATTTTACATCCAGCATAGTCAGCATTAGAATAAGAGATTTAGTTGAAGCTACTACCTGCTGGATACCAAAAACCCATATCATGCGTACCTGAGAGATATCGAATATTCTCTTAACTGCAACCAAATGGCTTTCCTTTGGACTAGATTGGTATCTAGCACAAAAGCAAATGCTGAATTGAATGTCCGATCTACTTGCAGTAAGATATAAGAGGGAGCCAATCATACCTCGAAATTGCTTTGCATCTACCGTTTACCTTTCTCATCACTTTCTAGTTTTATGCTTGTGCTCATTGATGTTGAGGCAGGCTTGGCTTGTTCGAACTGAAATCTTTTCAGTAGCTCTTTGACATACGTTTCTTGGTTGATGAAGAATCCATCTTCCATTTGTTTCACCAGCAGGCCAAGAAGAATTGAGCTCTCCCATTAAGCTCATCTCAAATTCACTGTGCATGTGTTTTGAAAACTCTTCACACAGTGATGGGTTAGTAGAGCCAAATATAATGTCGTCCACATAAACTTGAACAATAATTATGTGATTGCGGACTCTCTTAGTGAAAAGAGTTTGGTCTACTTTACCTCGTGAGTAGTTTTTGCTTACCAAAAATGTGCTGAGTCGGTCGTACCAAGCTCGAGGTGCCTATTTCAAACCATAGAGAGCTTTGTGCAATTTAAACACATGGTTAGGTTTATCATGATCCTCGAAGCAGGTGGTTGAGAGACATAGACTTCCTCTTTGATGTAGCCATTCAAGAAGGCAATTTTTACATCCATTTGAAAAAGCTTGAACTTGTTTGAGCATGCATATGCTAGCAAGATTCTAACTGCTTCTAGCCTAGCTACAAGAGCAAAGGATTCTTCGAAGTCAACACCAAATTCCTGATTATATCCCTTTGCAACCAGTCTAGCTTTATTTCTCACCACTTTACCCTCTTCATTTAGTTTATTCCTATAGACCCATCTTGTCCCTATGACAGAAATTTCAGGGGTTCTAGGAACTAGACTCTAGACACTATTGCTTTGAAATTGCCCAAGCTCCTCATGCATAGCGTCAATCCATGAGTTTTCCTTTAAAGCTTCTTCAACATTTTTAGGTTCCACGTGAGACACAAAAGCTAGATGATCCTGTTCAACTATTTCCCTAAGTTGAGACCTAGTTGAACCTTTTCATTCACATCTCCTATTATGTTCTCAAGTGGATGATCTTTAGAGTACCTGACATTTGTGACTGTTGAAGGTCCTAGTTGATCTTGCATTTGAGGAGGTTGTTCTGGAGGAGGGTGTGCTTGAGGAGTTTCATCTTGAGGCTCCTCTTGTTGTGGATCTTCTTCAGGTTCATCATTTTGATTTCTCAACAAAGTTGCATCATCCTCATCATCGTACCTGCGAAGATGTTCATGTTAGTCTTGGAGACAATTTTTTAGTTTGCTTTTGTTTTTATTTGAAGTTCTCCAAGTGTTGTTCCTTCAGCTCATGTTCAAACCTGTAAGCATTCGAGATGTTAGGCTTTGATTGAGATTCATCAAAAATAACGTGTGGAGTTTCTTCCACCGTTCTAGTTTTAAGATTAAATACCATGTAAGCTCTAGAGTGTTCTGAATATCCAAGAAGAATACCTTGATCACTTTTGGCCTCAAATTTGTCAGATCAGCTTTATCATTATTATGAATGAAAACTTTTGAGCCAAAAACTCTGAAATACCCATACTGGGTTTCTTACCTTTTAGAAGTTCGTAGGGAGTTTTCTTTATGACAAGTCTTACCATGGCTCTATTGAGTATGTAGCATGAAGTGTTCACTGCTTCTGCCCAAAACGTCCTGGCAAATGACTTTCAACCAAAAGAGTGCGAGCCATTTCCACCAAAGTCTGTTCTTTCTCTCCACTACTCCATTTTGTTCAGGAGTCCTTGGAGAGGAGAACAAATCTTCTATCCCGTGGTGCCTGTAGAAATCAGAAATAGAGTTGTTATCAAATTCTCCCCCGTGATCAGTGCGGATTGGAGCATATTTTGTGAACATTTCCATGCTCAATTTTATTGAAGAATTCCTCAAACAGTCTCATTGCTTCCTTTTTGTGTGCGAGGAACTTACCCATGTGAACCTAGAGAAGTTGTCCACAATGACAAACCAAAGCGTTTACCATTGAGACTTAGTGTTCTTGTAGGTCTAAACATCCATGTGCAGAAGTTCATAGGGTTTAGAAGTGCTTACCAGTGCTTTTGATTTGAAGGATTTCCTTGTTTGTTTTCCCTATGCACATGCATCACAAAAACTTTCATTTTTATTAAAGAAAATATCAGGGAGTCCACTTACCAACTTCAGCTTCATGATCTTGTGCAGGACATTGTAGCTTGCATAGCCAGCCTACGATGCCACAGTTTGAGCTCATTCTATTTATTTGCCACAAGACACAAGTCTTCATTTTCTGGATCATCTAAATCAACCATGTAGATGTTGTTCACCCTCTTTCCAGAAAATTTCAGACTTCTTGTATCCTTATCAATGATTTGACATGTGCTTGATTCAAAGATAACTTGGTGACCTTTAGCACACAATTGACTTATGCTAAGCAAATTGTGATGAAGGCCATCCACCAATAGTACATTGTCAATTGAGTTGAAGATAGACTTACTGACCTTACCTGAGCCGATGATTTGGCCTTGTTGTTACCTCCAAAGATGACTTGACCTCCCTCTTTTTCCACCAACACCAGAATTTTTCTTTATCGCCCGTCATATGCCTCAATAGCCACTATCCAAGTACCATTTGTTTTGATTTTGGGCTTCTAGGCATTCCTGCATATGTGGATCAGACAAGAGTTTTGGTACCCAAATTACTTTGGTCCCACTATATCATTCATGCCAAATAGTAAATGCTTCGGAATCCAATTTGTTTTGATTTTCAGCTTATTTGGACTGTTCCAGCATTGTTTTCATTATGCCCAACCTTTTTACAGAAATTGCATGATGAAGGTTTTTCAAAAACAATGGGCTTTTTGTTCTGAGGAATATGCATGGGCATTTTACCTTTCTGTTGCCTGGTCAGCTTTCGTTTGGAAGATGGTTTACGGTCCTGTCCAACCCTCTTTGGGGTGTTCACAGGTTTTGCAGTTTTGTTAGCAACAGATTTGGTTTTCTTGGGTTCCTGTTTCTTGCCTTTGGCTTGACTTGTAGTTTTTTTGATGGGATTTGTTTGCTTGTGCTTGGGTGGAATCAACGAAAGATGTCAACATATTTTTACCCATTACTTTTGGTTTAACAGGTTGATATCCAATTCCATGTTTTGCAACAAACACATTAGATCCCAAGATTGCATCAAGATTTTGTTTACCCTTGACAAACCTAGTTAGATCTTCAGATTTTCCCTTAAGTTGCTCTTCAGCCTTTTTCAACTTTTCTTTAACTTCAACAAGTTCATCTTGAAGAGTTTTAAGGGAATTGCTTAGATCATCTTTTTCTTTTTGAGCTTCTTGCAATTTCAGTTTCAAGCCACCCATTTCCTCACTGTGTGCTTGTTCATCAACTTTCATCATTTCAATTTTTTAATTCAAGGATGCAATTTGTTCATTATGGTTGGTGTCATAAACAAAGGAGTTGATTTTATTTTTCAGTGCTTTATTTTCAGACTTAAACTCACAAATGTTTTCGAATAAAACAGTATAAGCTTCTTCCCATTCATCAACAGAATAAGTTTCAAAGGAAGAATTTACCTCATTGGTGTCGTCGCTTCTTGCCATTAGACACTGAACTTCATCATCTCAAAGGTAGCTTGACTGTTCTCATCTTCATCTTCATCACTCCAAGTTGCCAACATTGCCTTGGCTTTCTTGAAGGTGAATTTCTCCTTTTTCAGTTTTTTCTTGAGCTCAGGGCACTCTCCTCTCATGTGCCCTTGCTTCTTGCACTCATAGCACACAATTTCAGATTTCTTGTTAGTCTCAAATTTATTAGAAAAGTCTTTCTTTTGGAAAGGTTTAGAGTTACCTGACCCTCTCCTTTGAGTTTCAGAACTTTTTGAATCGTCTAGTGAGCATGGCCATTTCATCATCCTCACTCTCACTAATGATTCAAACTCCTCACTTTCCTGAGGTGCATCCTTTTTGGAACCTGAAGAACTTTTCTTGGAAGCCTTTAAAGCAATTAACTTTCTAGGATTTTCTTTAGTTTCCTTTCTTTTCACATTTATTTCGTAAGTCATTAGAGAGCCAATCATTCATCCAATTTCATTTTGAGAGATCTTTAGAATCCTCAATGACAGTGGCTTTGTGTTCCATGAGGATGGAGAGACCGAAGTATCTTCCTCACCAATCACTCTCTGAGTATTCCTTCTTTAGACCTTTTAGACCATTTATAATTAGCATGAATCTTGCAAACATGTCGGAGATAGTTTCATCATTGTTCAATTTAAACATTTCATATTCAGAGACTAACATGCCTGCTTTGGATTCCCTTACCTCGGACGTACCTTCGTAGATCAATTCAAGTTTGTCCCACATCTCTTTTGCTGAGGTGCACGTGGAGACTCTTGAATATTCCTTTCGGTGGACAGCGCACTGCATCATATTGAGGGCACTCCAGTTGAGTGTCCCCTTTGCAATCTGGTCCTTTGTCCAGGTATCTTCGTCCTCAGGAAGGGTGTATGGTCCTTTGCTGACGATCTTCCAAAGCTCGAAGTTTTGTGCTCTTAGGAATACCTGCATACGGTTTTCAGTATGAGTAGTCAATGCCATCAAAGAAGGGTGGCCTGGTCACTGAGTGTCCCTCGGCTATGTACCCCTTGTTAGATTCCATGAGATCAAAGTTCTCCTGATCGTAAGATCAAACAAGTATAATAGTAAATCGGAAAACCTTGCTCTGATACCAATTGAAAGGTTGCGGAATTCACTATATGGTAATCTAGAAGGGGGGTTGAATAGATTACTGTCAGTTAAAAGTTCTTATCACCTTATTTTCTCGAAGACTCAGACTGTGAAAACTGTAACATAGTTTAAACTAAACTTTGATGTGTGTAACTTGACAATGGATAGAGAAACAATATATCAGACTGTGTAGAGACACCGTGTCTACCAAACATCTAACGTAGAAACATTCAATCCATAGGACACAGAGTTTTACGTGTTCGGAGTACACAACTTGTGTATCCTACGTCCACGGTCCACACACACACGCAGAAAACACTGCTTATGAGCTAGTTCAACGACTACAACTCACACACACGAGTTGTCTGATGTGGAGCCACGATCAGAACAACACAAACCACGTGAATCCCACAAGGACTGCTTGAGACAAAACCACACACACACGGATATGTAAAAACCAAACAGGGAATAGTTCTGAGTTGAAACACAAATCCTTATTAAGAACTCTTCTGATGAATGTCTGGATGGACTTCAAGCTTCGTCTTGAAGGACACAACTTGATGGAGAGCTTGAATCCACGACGATCAGACATCAGTACTACTGGATTAACAGTTGGTTCAACCTCTGAATAGCAAGGAGAAGCAGAGCAGCAGCACACCTCTTGTTCTTGAACTTTCTCTAGGGTTTTTGGTGGAGGCTTCTTCTGTACGAGATTACCTTCAAAAGATAGCTTATATAGTGGTGTCCACATATGGAGAGACGTCGTAGTTGGAACCACCATGTTTGGCAACTTCAAAACTTTCCGAATCTGAAGGTTTTGTACGTCTGTCGACAGCACTGGGTGCTCCTGTCGACAGGTGTTGACAGGCAGAGGACTGGGTGTTCGGGAGACAATTTCCTGTCAAAGGCTGTCGACAGGCGACACTGGTGCTGTCGACAGGCAGTCCTGTCTTAAGGTATGGCTTTCTGGCCTGTATGCATCTGTCGACAGGGGCCTTTCTGGCTGTCGACAGGTACCTATTTTTCTTGCTTTTCTTGATCTTTTGAACCTTGTTTTGATGCATGTCTTGCATAGTATCTCACCTACAAAAAAGAACTTAGTTAGGGAGATAATGACATATAAATGATCAATTAAACATGTTTGTTTCATTTGCATTCCAAGAGTCATTATCATCAAGTTTCATTACTTAACACTCACCAAATTTGTCCATGAAATGTTCATGCTCATCATCAAAATAAAGATGTGATTTGTTGACTTAGCATTCTCATTAGTCATTCAACATATGAGAACTCAACAACTATAGCCTCTCCCCTTGGCTCAGAATCTAAACAAACCATTACTTGCCCAAATGTGAAACCATAATTGGAGGACACAATCTCCCTGCTGACCTCATTTGTTTAGACATGAAGGGTTATGATGCCATACTAGGTGTCCATTGGCTAATTGAATATAATGCCGATGTAAATTGGTCGCCATAGAAGGGTCACCTTTAAAAGACCAAACCATCGAACTCTATCACTTCTCGGCACCCGTTGTCATAAACACCCTGCCTTGATATCCTCTTTAAAGGCTTCCAAGCTGATCAACCAGGGTTGTGATGCTTTCCTAGTTTCGATCATGGCGACTGAGAAGAAGAAACCACAATAGAAGACATTCTCATAGCCAGAGACTACCTGATGTATTCCCAGAGGAATTACCTGGTATAGCGCCTAAGCGGGAGGTAAACTTCACCCTCGAGTTACTCCCTAGGGCAGCCCCTGTTTAAGAGGTCCATATCGCATGTCTCCTGTTAATTGTAGGAGCTCTGTTTGGCAATGCGTTGGGGTTAGAGATAACTCCAACCCATGACTAAAGTTATATAGGTTAAGTCACTTTTTAGTTTATTTTCTTGTGTGTTAACCCAGTTTAACTACAGTGAGTTTACCCACTTTCTCTTGATTTATTTGGCAAGATAAAATGAGTTAACCCACTTTCATATCAAAAGTGACTTAAAAAGAGGAAGTAGCAATTAATGTTGTGTTGAGAAAAGAGAAAGTAGCAATTAATGTTGTGTACCGCTAGGACAAAAAAGTAGTTAACTCAATAGGTTAACTTCAATCCACCTCTAGAGGTAGGTTGGAAATTGTGAGTTAACTCACATCTGACCCACTTTTATCTAATCCACTATAGTTAACTTTTTTTGTTACCAAACTACATTTTGTGTTAACTCTGAATTAATTTTGAGTTAACTTTAAGTTAACTCGTACCAAACTGAGGCTAAAGAGGCAGATTCAAGAACTATTAGATCAAGGTTTTATCAGGCCAGCACATCCCCATAGGGAGCGCCAGTACTATTTGTCAAGAAGAACGACGGGACAATGAGTTGTGCATTGATTACCGTCTGTTAAACCAGTTGACAATAAAGAATAAGTATCCACTGCCTCGCACCGATGAGCTATTTGGTCAGATCTCCGGTGCACAATATTTCTCCAAGATAGATCTAAGATCAGGATACTATCAACTGAGAATCAAGGAAGAGGATATTCACAAGTCTGCATTTTGGAGTAGATATGGTCACTATGAGTTCATGGTCATGCCATTTGGTTTAACAAATGCTCCAGCACCTTTAATGCAACTTATGAACAATATTTATAGGCCATACTTAGACCAGTTTGTTGTGGTGTTCATTGATGACATCCTCATTTACTCCAAGTATAACGAAGAACACTTGAAAGTTGCTCTGCAAGTGCTTAGAGATAGTCAACTCTATGCAAAACTTAGTAAGTGTGAATTCTAGATGGAGGATGTGTCTTTCCTTGGCCACATCATATCCAAGGAGGGAATCTCTGTAGATCCATCTAAGGTAGAAGCGGTAAAGTACTGGGCAAGGCTGAAAATTGTGTCGGAGATTAGGAGCTTTCTGGTATAGTTGGTTATTATCACCGTTTCATCAAAGATTTTTAAAAGATAGTTGTACCATTGACCAGGCTTACCAAGAAGGAGAATCCATTTGTATGGACTGTCGAATGTGAAGAAAGCTCAAGGCATTGAAAGAGCACCTCACCACAGCACTTGTACTAACATTGCCAGTGACTAGGGGTAGTTTTAAAGTGTACACAGATGCATCCGGTATCGGCCTAGGCTGTGTACTGATGAAAAATGGGAAAGTCATATACTACGCGTCCAGACAATTAATGAAGCACGAGGACAATTATCCTGTACATGATCTAGAGCTACCTGCTGTAGTCTTCGCCTTGAAGATATGGCGTCATTATCTTTATGGTGAGAAGTTCATTGTGTTTTCTGACCATAAAAGCTTGAAGTATCTATTTTCTCAGAAGGAATTGAATATGAGACAGCGGAGGTGGTTGGAGTATCTCAAGGATTTCGATTCACTATCCAATATCATTCAGGTAAAGCAAATGCTGTGGCAGATGCTCTAAGTAGAAAGCCAATGATTACATTGTGAAGTCTAATGGTGTGCGAATGGAGATTATTAGAAGACTTTGCCAATTAATTATTGATGCTGATGTCAAGAAGAAGGGATGCCTTATTGCTAGTGTGAGAGCACAACCTACACTATGGAGGATATTATAGCACTCCAAGACATGACCCTGTGTTCGTGGTGATTAAGGCTAATATAGACCAGAGGCCGAATTTCTCTTTAACTGAAGAAGGAAGATTATGTTCAGGATCGAGTCTGTTTGCCCGACCATGCGAAGACAAAAAAGATGATTATGGATGAGGCTCACAAGACCAGGTATGCCATTTGTCCTGGAACTACCAAATGTATCAGGATCTAAAAAGAAGCTTTTGGTGGCCAATATGAAGAGGAAGTGGCGTAATATGTCACCCGATGCTTAACATGTCAAAAGATCAAGACAGAACACTTGCGACCTACAGGTAAACTTAAACACCTAGAAATCCCGACATGGAAATGGGAAGATATAGGGATGGACTTTATTTCGGACTACCTAAATCTAGAGGTGGATTCGATGGCATATGGGTAATAGTCGACTACTTAACTAAGTCTGCTCACTTTCTGCCAGCAAAGAACAAGTGGGTAGTGGATGTCTTCGTTGCATTGTATGTGAAGGAAATAGTCAGACTACATGGAGTACCGGTGTCTATCGTGTCTGATAGAGACCCTAGGTTACATCCCATTTTGGAAAGAACTGCACTATTCCTTTGGATCTAAACTAAACTTTAGCACGGCTTTCCATCCGCAAACTGATGGTCAGACAGAGAGAACAAACCAAGTGATTGAAGATATGCTTAGAGCCTGTGTTCTAGACTTTGGAGGTAGTTGGCATGAACACTTACCTCTTGTGGAGTTCGCCTACAATAATAGCTGCCAAGCCAGCATACAAATGGCACCATTTGAAGCACTCTATGGTAGGAGTTATCGATCTCCAACATGTTGGTATGAAGTTGGCGAAAAGCAAATGCTAGGACCATAGAAGATAAGGGAAACCATAGAAAAGGTGAAGCTTATCAGGGAAAGAATGGCAGTGGCACAACAAAGACAAAAGGCATATGTAGACAATAGAAGGAGAGACCTGGAGTTTCAAGTTGGTGATCATGTATTCTTAAAGGTGTCTCTAGGCTGTGGGATCAGGCGTGTAACGACCCGAGATCCCGACCCTCGGCCCACGCCGAGGACCCTTTTTCGCGGTCGCCGCCACGGATCCGAAGACCCGGAAGGGCTATAACTATGTCTAACAGGATATGTAACAGAAGTAACGTCAACTGCTAACTAAAGCGTACAGGTGGAAACATAAAAGAGAGTGAGACCGCTGCGTACCGCTCTAAGTACAGTCCCAACGCACGCTTGCTAGGTAAGTAAGGGCAGGGGAAGAACAGATCCCTGTTGTTTTCCATGGTTTTTCATATATCATGTTTTTGATGATCACATTAACATCCTTGAACATTGATTTAATGCAAAATTGATGTGTTAACTAACATGAAAAACACCATGAAAGTGATTGAGTTAAACATTGCTAAATCATACAATGTACATCACTAACAATGTATTTGCATGTAGGTGTACAAGCATGAAAGATGGAACTTTGAAGAGGCATTGAAGAGATGATCAAAAAGCACAAAAATCTGTCAAAGAGGTGTATCTGTCGACAGATGAACTCTACCTGTCGACAGATTCATACAGTTATTCCAAGACAGAACTCAGGTTTGCATCTCTGAGTGTATCTGTCGACAGATGCAATGTACCTGTCGACAGATACACACAGACAACCCAGGACAGAGCTCAGGTTTTCAATTCCTGAGTGCATCTGTCGACAGATGCAAACTGCCTGTCGACAGATACACTCAGAAACTCATTTTCCTGAAACCCAGTTCTCAGCCTGAGTCTGCCTGTCGACAGATGCAAGTGCACCTGTCGACAGCCGACGGAAACTTCAGATTTTGGGTTTCCAAATCCGGCCCCACTTGGGTGTTTCCTTCCTCCACGACCCCCACCTTTACCTAACACTATATAAGCATCCTTTTGGAGCCAAATTCGCAGAGAGCAGCCTCCCATCCAAGAGCCTCCAAGGGACCAAGAGGAAAAGCCCCAAATTGCTGCTCTGCTTCAACTTTCCGCCCAGATCGACGTGGAATCACCATCTATGCGGAGCTGAAGCCGGATCGTCATCAATTCAACCTTCTACATCGATCAATCTACATCCAATCGAAGTTTGAAGAGCGTTTGGACATCCACGAGAAGAATTCCAACCGGATTTGTTCCCTAATTCCCAATTCTTCTCCATTTCATAATTTCCATTCCATCGTGTGTGTGTGTGGTTGTGTTTCGAGCATCCCTTGTGCTTGATTCACGTATTTGTGGTTGTTCTGATCGTGGTTCATCAGACAACGTGTGTGTGGTTGAGTTGTAGTGTTGAACTTGCTCATAAGCAGTCGTTTCTTTTCGTTTGTGTGTGTGGACGGTGGATGTAGGATACACGAGTTGTGTACTCCGAACCCCTTAAATCATCGTGTTCTGTGGTTTGTTCGCGTTTTGCGATAGATGATTGGTAGGCACGGTGTTCATACGCACGTTTGATTTTCTGCTCTCACTTAAATCAACTCAAGCGGTCTCACACTTAATTGAATTTGAATCAAATTTCATTAAGATCGCTGTAGCAGCAAGAAAGAAGCCATCAATAGTTTAAAATTGCCGTAATCTATTCAACCCCCCCTTCTAGATTACCGTATTGTGTACTTCCGCATAACTCTTCAATTGGTATCAGAGCGGGTTTCTCCGATTTACAGCTTTTCGTAATTTGATCTAGCGATCAGGAGATTTTCGATCTTATGGATTCTAGCAAAGGGTATATGGCTGAGGGACATTCAGTAACCAGGCCACCCTATTTTGATGGCACTGACTATTCCTATTGGAAAAATCGTATGCAGGTATTTTTGAGAGCTCAAACTACGAGCTGTGGAAGATAGTCAGCAAAGGACCATATGTATTGCCCGAGGACGAAGACACCTGGACGAAAGACCAAATAGCCAAGGGAACTCTCAACTGGAGTGCACTAAACATGATGCAATGTGCGGTGCATCCAAAGGAGTTCTCAAGAGTCTCCACATGCTCAACAGCAAAAGAGATGTGGGACAAGCTTGAACTTATCTACGAAGGTACGTCCGAGGTAAGGAAACTAAAGTTAGTATGTTAGTGTCTGAATATGAAATGTTCAAGATGAAAACTGATGAAACCATATCAGACATGTTTGCAAGATTCATGCTAATAGTTAACGGGCTAAAAGGTCTTAAGAAGGAATACTCTGAAAGTGACTTAGTGAGAAAGATCCTTCGATCTCTTACTTCATCTTGGAATACTAAGGCCACTGTCATTGAGGATTCCAAAGACCTTTCCAAAATGAAATTGGATGAATTAATTGGCTCTCTAATGACATATGAAATCAACATCAAAAGAAAAGAATTAGAAGAAAATCCTAGAAAGTCAATTGCTCTAAAAGCATCCAATAAAACATCAACAAGCTCCAAGAAATCTATTCAACAAAATAGTGATGAGCAAGAAACATCTAGTGAGAGTGATGATGGTGAAATGGCAATGCTCACTAGACAATTCAAGAAATTTTTGAAGTTCAAGAGGAGAGACACAGGTAATTCCAAACCCTTTCCTAAGAAAAATTTTTCACAGAAATATGAGTCAAACAAAAAATCTGACATTGTTTGTTATGATGTAAGAAACAGGGGCATATGAGAGGAGAATGCCCGGAACTCAAGAAGAAGCTGAAGAAAGACAAATTCACCTCCAAAAAGGCCAAAGCAATGTTGGCCACCTGGATGATGAAGATGAGATGAAGATGCACAAGAAACATCCGACGATGAAGAAGTGAAATGCTTGATGGCCAGGAGTGATGACTCCAGCGAGGTAAATTTCTCATTTAATGATTTCACTACAAGTGAATGGGAGGAAGCATACACTACTTGTTTTGAAAATTTTCGTGAATATAAATCTGAGAATAGAGCATTAAAAAGAAATGCAACTCCCTTGTGCATGATAGGAACAATGATGAACGAATTGCATTCCTGACAAACGAATTAGAAATGATGAAAGTTGATGAAAAGACTCATAATGAAGAAATGGATTGCTTGAAATGAAATTGCAAGAAACACAAAAAGAAAAGACTGTTTAAGCCATTCTATTGAATTCCTTCAAGAAGAACAATCGGAACAAGAAAAAGTTGGAACAAACTGAAAAGGAGTTGAAAGAAAAATCTGAGGACTTAATGAAATTTGTAAAAGGGAAGCAAAATCTAGATGCGGTTTTGGGCACCAAAATACATGTAACCAAGCATGGGTTAGGATATCAACCTGTAAAACAAAAGAAAAGAGGAGAATCATTGATCACCTCCTTTGTTGATCCTAGCCCAACCACAAGCAAGCATGCTCCCACAAAGCATAATTCAAGAAAGTCTCAGACCAAGCCAATGCCACTCAAACAAAATGCTCCCAACAAACAAAAAAAAGCCACCTGTCGACAGATACAATGGTGCCTGTCGACAGACAAGAACAGTTTCAATGAATAAACAGTCTATCAAGCAACAGAAAATTGAAAAGAAAATTCCTTCATGCAATGTGTGTAAAAAGATTGGTCATGATGAAAAACAATGTTGGAACAATCCAAAAACAAAAATTCAAACAAGTTTGGATTCCTAAGCATTTACTTTGTTGCATGAATGAAATTTTGGGACCCAAGTAATTTGGGTACCAAACCTCTTGTCTGATCCACATATGCAGGAATGCCTAGCAGCCCAACATCAAACAAATGGTACTTGGATAGCGGCTGTTCGAGGCACATGACGGGCGACAAAGGTAAATTCTGTTTCCTATGGAGAAAGACGGAGGACAAGTCATTTTTGAGGTAACAACAAAGGCCAAATCATTGGCACAGGTAATGTTGGTAAGTGTTCCTCCATTCAATTGAAAATGTTTTGGTTACTGTTTTTTTGATGGCCTTAAATACAATTGGCTGATATTTTCACCAAACCCTTGTCTGAAGATAGATTCACATCCTTAAGAAGAATTGGGTTTGTGTAAAATGCAATGAAACTAACTCTCCATATTGGAGTACATGCTCTTTATGTGTGAATGACTATGTGGTATATCAATGGTGAACTGTGGAAGAACAAGTTCGGCTTGTTTGGAAACTGTCATCATGCGTGAGGAAATATTCTCCGCCAAGTATCCATAGTCCCATTACATATAAAGGTCCTGTACTTCACATAGGATTTTTAGTTTCCTTACATTTTATCATGTTAACTCCATGAAACAATGTTTTTTCTGTGATCATGTGCTTGTGTGTTACTTTCTTTAAATGATCATGTTTGTTTTGTATCAAATGCTTGTGTGAATCCTTGCTTAGATGTTGTGTCAACACATGCACACACTATGGGGGAGTAAGTTAAGGATTGTTGAGTATTTTCTTGAGGAAACTCTTCCTACATGTACTTGTTGAATTCTCACTTCCTTGAACTCAATGTGCAATCAATCTGAATACCAGAAAATTCCTTGTTTATATCTGTCGACAGACACATTCCATCTGTCGACAGATACAATCAGTCTTGTTCTGGCAGAAACTTCAATTCTTCAGTCTGTGTGAATCTGTCGACAGACAGATTCCTTCTGTCGACAGATACACACATTCTTCCTTATTTTTCAATTCCTTCTTCATATTTTTCAAGAAAAGTGTTCCTTACTTGATTTAAAGGTAATCTTGGTTTATTTGTGTGCAATATAATCCTTCATATCCACTTCATGTCAAAGTCATGAACCAAGTCTAAATGTCTTTTTGATGCATAACCTGATTAAGGTCTTTTTAGATCATTTTGAACACAATGATCAAACCAAATGATTTTTAAACATCTTTTTTGAATAACTCCCTTGTCGTTAAACATGAATCTAAAATGATTTGAAAAATCAGAAAGCTCTTGAATCTAATGTTCTACATTACAACTTGCCTAAAGAAATCTCATGTACTTGACAAAAAGCAAAAAAAAATAATAATAAAAAAAAGGGAGAAAAGCTACCTATTTCTTCGGTTCAATCAAAGTTATATTTCTTTATGGGATGGAGGTAGAGCAATGATGAAAATGACTAAGTAACCGGGGACATGGGCATCACAAATGTCGGTCTTCGCGTCAAAAGGTTGTTTCATTATCTCTATACAATGGCTTGATGGACACTCACACATGAGTAACTGGGGGTATTGGCATCACAAATGTCTACCTTCACATGAAAAAGTGAAAGTGCTCCTCATTGCCACTCTTTTCCATCTCCGTTGTTTAAAGATCTAAAAAACATACCAGAAATAGAGTGAAGCCTCCGAAAATTTTTTGTGTCAAGTCCAATGTGTTTCTTCGGTAAGACGTTCTTGTGGCCATTTAATTCAATTGTCATCTGACTATCATCTCTATTTAAATGCATGTTTCTCTTCAACAGCATTAATCAAAAGAGTTATTTAATTTTCACTGGTTTTTGTGAAATGTGTCCTCATGATCTAATTAAAGACTTATCATTTTTAATTCAAAATCATTTTAGATTTGTGTCATGTCTTCATCTTAATGGATATGAATTTTTGTCTTGCACATACACCCACTTTGCCTTAAAACAACAAATGAACACTTGTCCCTTGAAAATTTTTGTCAAAAATCAAGTTTTCACCAAAAAGGAGTTATCTGTCGACAGATAGACTTGCATCTGTCGACAGACGACGGCCCAGATCCGTTTTTTCTGAAAACCCTCGCGCCGGTTCACCTCCTTTTTGTGGGGCCT
The DNA here is from genome assembly GCA_014218235.1 of Colocasia esculenta. Classification (NCBI taxonomy): domain Eukaryota; kingdom Viridiplantae; phylum Streptophyta; class Magnoliopsida; order Alismatales; family Araceae; genus Colocasia; species Colocasia esculenta. The sequence continues at coordinate 75,881,588 of CM024758.1, forward strand.
TCCTTTTAAAACCCTCTAAACCCATTCTAAGGCCACCCACGACCCATTCTCACCCCTCCTCTCTTGTTCCCTCCTCCTCCTCTCCAAATCCCACATCTTTCCCCCTTCAGGGCTCCGTCTCCGACGATCCTGCTCCTCGTCTGGGATCCTTCCACTCTGCCTTCACACCATTCTCATCCTTCCTCCTGCGATGGCACCCAAATCGAAGCTTCTCGCTCGCCGTCGTCGTGCTCCGACGGACGCCGGAGAAAGCTCCAGGGCTCCTTCTGAACGCCGCAGCAAGCATCGTGAGGATCGGTTGCCGGAACTCATCGTTCCTCAAGGTCTCCGTCTTATCCGACCCAACGGCACCTTCAAGAAGATTGTCCAATCCCGGTATGTGGACTTCGAGTCCTTAGCACCGATGTTCCCCTCACTCCTACCTTATTTTGACACTCAAGGGTGGACATCCTTCTTATACTCCCACCTCCAATACTCTCCCACTGCCGTCTCCGAGTTCTACGATAACCTAGGGCTTTCCGACCAGGGCGATCTCTACTCTTCGGTGAGAGGCACTCGTTTTCGCCTCACCGCCAATCTTATCTCCACAGCCCTTGAAATCCCAAACTCAGGAGTTGAAATCTTCAACTACACTCCCTCTGCTTCTGAGTACTATGAGCTTCTGACATTGGAACCCTATGACACTACCAAGGAGATTGCTCGTCTCAACGCCAACTCTTTTCCTCCTTTAATCCGGATGATCCATCACATCTTCACTACCTTGATCGTCCGAAGGATGGAAGTCGAGAGTTAGTCACCGAGGTCCATAAATCCCTATTCATCTTTTTCCTCAAGTGTCAAGAAATCAATCTCCCTGAACTTATGATAAGCCTCATCCGTCGGTGTTTCTCTAACAAAAAGATCAATGCCATATGCTTGCCCCATCACTTCTCTTCTTATTTTCCTTGGCATTCCTATCCCTCCAAGTGAGCTCATCTCACTAAAATCCCGAAGTGCCTTTGACCTCACCGCCGCCAACCGCATGGGCTACAAAATTGTAGACGGCGTCGTCACAAAGACTCTCAAGGGAAAGGAACCACAAGGAGCTGAAGTGTCAACCGGTGAAGAAGACAATGAAGATGATGAAGCAAATGAGGGCAGTGATGAAGACCCTCAAGATGAGCAAATGCCTGACCAAGCTCAAGAGTTTGATGATGTACCTGTGCCTCCACAACAATCCGTTCATGATTACTTGGCACAAATCCATCAAGAAATGATTTCAGGATTTGCTCGGATGACGTCAAGATTTGATCAAGTGGACGCTCGCCTCAACACTTTAGATGACCGTCTTGACCACCTCTACTCCGAGAGAGATGGATCCCGTCACCCTCCTCCTGCTGGACATGACGATGAATAGAGGGTCTCAGGGTCATTAGAGGTCACTAAGAGTCTTAGATGGAATTAGTCTCACTTGTCTTATCATCTTTTGCTTGTTCATGTTATTTCCCTTTCTTTTATTGAGTCATGTAATGATTATCAAATGTACTGTGAAATTTCAATGATCAATCAATGAAAACTCAGTTCATGTTTATTTGTCTCTAAATGTGCATGACTTGACCTTTTGCATGTTGTCAAAAAGGGGAGAACATCAATATATGCATCAATTGAATGTTTTTGTCATCATCAAAAAGGGGGAGATGTTGGTTTTTCCATGGGTTTTCCATATATCATGTTTTTGATGATCACATTAACATCCTTGAACATTGATTTAATGCAAATTGATGTGTTAACTAACATGAAAAACACCATGAAAGTGATTGAGTTAAACATTGCTAAATCATACAATGTACATCACTAACAATGTATTTGCATGTAGGTGTACAAGCATGAAAGATGGAACTTTGAAGAGGCATTGAAGAGATGAGCAAAAAGCACAAAAATCTGTCAAAGAGGTGTATCTGTCGACAGATGAACTCTACCTGTCGACAGATTCATACAGTTATTCCAAGACAGAACTCAGGTTTGCATCTCTGAGTGTATCTGTCGACAGATGCAATGTACCTGTCGACAGATACACACAGACAACCCAGGACAGAGCTCAGGTTTTCAATTCCTGAGTGCATCTGTCGACAGATGCAAACTGCCTGTCGACAGATACACTCAGAAACTCATTTTCCTGAAACCCAGTTCTCAGCCTGAGTCTGCCTGTCGACAGATGCAAGTGCACCTGTCGACAGCCGACGGAAACTTCAGATTTTGGGTTTCCAAATCCGGCCCCACTTGGGTGTTTCCTTCCTCCACGACCCCCACCTTTACCTAACACTATATAAGCATCCTTTTGGAGCCAAATTCGCAGAGAGCAGCCTCCCATCCAAGAGCCTCCAAGGGACCAAGAGGAAAAGCCCCAAATTGCTGCTCTGCTTCAACTTTCCGCCCAGATCGACGTGGAATCACCATCTATGCGGAGCTGAAGCCGGATCGTCATCAATTCAACCTTCTACATCGATCAATCTACATCCAATCGAAGTTTGAAGAGCGTTTGGACGATCCACGAGAAGAATTCCAACCGGATTTGTTCCCTAATTCCCAATTCTTCTCCATTTCATAATTTCCATTCCATCGTGTGTGTGTGTGGTTGTGTTTCGAGCATCCCTTGTGCTTGATTCACGTATTTGTGGTTGTTCTGATCGTGGTTCATCAGACAACGTGTGTGTGGTTGAGTTGTAGTGTTGAACTGCTCATAAGCAGTCGTTTCTGCGTGTGTGTGTGGACGGTGGATGTAGGATACACGAGTTGTGTACTCCGAACCACCTTAAATCATCGTGTTCTGTGGTTTGTTCGCGTTTTGCGATAGATGATTGGTAGGCACGGTGTTCATACGCACGTTTGATTTTCTGCTCTCACTTAAATCAACTCAAGCGGTCTCACACTTAATTGAATTTGATCAAATTTCATTAAGATCGCTGTAGCATCGAAAAGAAGCCATCAATAGTTTAAAATTGCCGTAATCTATTCACCCCCCCCTCTAGATTACCGTATTGTGTACTTCCGCATAACTCTTCATCCCTTAGGGCATACCCCAGGGTGACGTACACTGAAAGAAAGGGAACCACTGCTACTACGGGGACTCCGACTACCATCCCGTCTCCTCTGCCCGGCGCGTGCCCTGCCGCTGCTGAGAAGTCTCACCTAGGAAAAGGAGGGATGAGCTTCACAACAGAAGCTCAGTAGGGACTACCAGCTCCTACTGGCTCTAAACAGGCAGGAGAAATATATATATCAAAAGAATGACAACACTTTATATCTTCTACCTACAACGTGAGTGCGGAAGCGAAGCTACAACTACACGGTACGGGAAGTACACACAGTCGGAAACTCCGTACGACTGCTCGTCGTGACCACCACACGGCTAGTAAACACAGACGGAGGGAACTCCGCCTGGACAAATAGCAATAGCTACGGAACGCTACCACTAGTCATGGTCAGGTGCGCCCACCGACGTCTTATCCTCGACTTGGGTCCTGACCCTCACGTCTCGTCAGAGCAAGGTAGGACACAACTAACACAACAGTAACCACCGTAGTCTGGCCGGACTACGGTCCCACGCCTGACCTCCCCAAACGGTTCCGGGGCCGAAGGAGCGAGGCAGTGAGAAGAAGGACTGGCTGGTATGCGCCGGGTAGAACTCCTAACTATCCTCGGTGTCCCAGACCACCCACGAGAGCTCTGCAAGTGACTCACACGGCACTGTCCTAACCACGTTTTCCCCTAAGCTCTAGAGTCCGCTTGGTGGCTGCCAACTCGAGTGCACTCGTAGCCCGGAGTACTCCCTCAACAGGCTCCCGAGGACAAGGGTCCCAGGCAACGGTGACAACCTCTCACACAGAACAAGCCCTCAAGTGCCGAGCACCGAGCGAACGACTAGCGTAGACCGTACTAGGGAACTAGCACAGGTGCCACGGGTACAGTAAAGCGAAGCGGAAACGGCATCAGGCAAAAACCTGTCTCTCGGTCAGTGACGCAACAAGGAGGGCTGCCTCGACCATGTCGCGGCGCCCTCGTCTGTCGCGACCCTAACACGGCGCTCATGAGCACCGCGACCACGTCGCGACTGGGCACACCATCGCGACATGGTCGCGGCCTCCGAGGCGACCGCGTTACCAGCCGAGCAGGGTTCCGGAGCAGTCCCTCCAGAACCCTCCCCAAAAACAAAAAATTCACAAGGAGGAAGGGGATCATGCACAATGTATTTTAAAAGCTATAATCCACCAAACCACCCACGATCCCTCAAAAGCATGGATCTACGCTCGAAGGAAACCGTACTCAACTCGAGCATGGAGTTCTCACTCTCCCAAGCCCCAAACCACGAGGAAACCACAGTCTAGAGCGGGAGGGGATCATGCTTAGGGCGAGAGGGTTGGACGTCCCTACCTCCACACAAAGAACGCACCCGTTGGGGCCTTCTCGTAGGAATGGTCGTCTCCTCCTTGCACCGCACGCCACAAGCACGACCCCTGCACGAACGACACGTCCACCCTCAGCACGAGCACCACAAGCGAGGAGAGCACCGAGAAACACGAGAGAGCTCGAGAGGAGAAGAAGAGGAAGAGGAAGAAGAGGGGGAAAATGGGGCGCGCTGTCGATTTTAAACTGATGGCCCCTCAGACGCTGTCGCGACGCCCAGGAGCGTCGTGACCAAGTCGCGACCGCCCGCCATGCCGCAACACCAAAAGCACGGTCAAACCTCGAAGACTGGGAAGGCTAACGCGGCGGCCTGGCAGGCCGCGTCAACGCTGCACGGCCCTGCCACCCGACACGACCATTCTGACAGACAAGATAGCGGTCAAGCCGTGTCAGAACACAATCGCGACAGCCAGGGGTGACGCGACAAGGACGCGACACTCACCCCCGCCGCGACACGACCGCCAATCCTGTCGCGGCAGGCCCCTCTGCCGCGACCATGTCGCGGCCGGGCGCCTGTCGCGACCTTGAGGACGGGGCCAAAGGCCCAAGGGGTCGGGTCTTACATCCCACCCACCTTAGGACATTTTGTCCTCGAAATAAAAATAACTCGGTCTCAAACCGGAAAGTAGTACGAGGAGAAGATAGCAACACACCGATCAATCAAACAAATAAGGGAACTGCTCCCGCATCTCATCATCGCGCTCCCAGGGGCCTCGCCACCAACGCGGTCTGCCAGACGACTTTCACCAGCGAAATCTGCTTCCTGCGCAATTGCTGAACTCTGCGGTCGACAACACTGACCGGTACTCTGGCACTGACAAGTCTGGCGCTACCTCCAGCTGCGAATAGTCCAACACGTGCGAAGGGTCTGCAACGTACCTCCTGAGCTGTGAAACGTGAACACACTTGTGCACGCCTGGTAGCTCTGTCGGAAGACTGAACCTGTAAGCCACCTCGCCGACCCTCTCTGTGATAGGGAAAGGCCCACGTACCTCGGACTGAGCTTCCCTTTTCTGCCAAACCTCATGACGCCCTTGGTCGGTGAGATCCGCAAGAAAACAAGGTCACCAACACTGAACTGTAACGGCCTCCTACGGACGTCTGCATAACTCTTCTGTCTGCTCTGCGATGCCCGAAGCCTCTGCCTGATCAGACTGACTGTGTCTGCACACTGCTGTACTAACTCTGGTCCCAAAAGCTGCCTCTCTCCAACCTCGAACCAGGGAAGAGGAGTCCTACACGAGCGACCATACAAAGCCTCGTATGGTGCCATTCTGATGCTCGAGTGATAACTGTTGTTATACGCAAACTCCACCATCGGAAGGTGCGACTCCCACGTGCCATTCCAGTCTAAACAGCACGCTCTCAGCATGTCCTCCAGTGTCTGAATGGTCCGCTCTGACTGTCCATCTGTTTGAGGGTGGTACGCTGTGCTGAACCTCAACTCTGTACCCATGCTCTCTGGAGACTGCGCCAAAACCCTGACGTAAACCTCAGATCTCTGTCGGAGACGACTGAAACTGGGATCCCGTGCAACGAAACAACTCTGTCCACATACAGCCTGGCTAACCTATCCACTGACCATGACATCCTGATCGGAAGAAAGTGCGTTGCCTTGGTCAAACGATCCATAATCACCCAGATACCATCATGACTCTGCGGGTGCGGGGCAAACCAACCGCAAAGTCCATGGTGATGTCGTCCATGTCGTCCCACTTCCACTCGAGAATGGGCAACGGCTGCAGCTCACCACCAGGACGCTGATGCTCAGCCTTCACCTGTTGACAGGTAAGGCACCGGGCAACAAACTCTGCTACGCCCCTCTTCATCCCTGGCCACCAGAAGGACCTCCTCAAGCAATGGTACATCTTGGTGGAGCCAGAATGAACATCATACCTCGATCTATGAGCCTCTGACAAAACTGCCTGGCACGCCTCCTCAGGAACGTACAAGCGGCCTCTGAATCTGACCTCACTGAGATCTACATCTGGCATCTGCAAAACGTCTGCCAACTGAGGGTATGCCTGCTGGGCCTGCAACACCTGCCTGAACACTGACGCCGAACTGACAAACTGCTCGCCACAGCACGGTCTCTAGTCCTCGACGGAACAAACACTCCCTGGGACAGCTCCTCGAACAGCCTCCACTCTCTGACCATCAGCGAACTCAAGCGCACGCGCCTACTCAAAGCATCGGTTACGACGTTAGCCCTTCCTGGGTGATAGGAGAGGTTAGGTCGTAGTCCTTCAAATACTCCATTCATCGGCACTGCCTCAAGTTCAGATCTCTCTGGGTGAAGATATACTGCAAACTCTGGTGATCAGTGAAGATCTAAAAAGCCTCACCATACAGGTAGTGCCTCCACAACTTGAGAGCAAACACCACTGCTGCCAGCTCCAAGTCGTGGGTGGGGTAGTTCTCCTCATGCTTCTTAAGCTGCCGAGAAGCATAGGCAATGACCCCACCGTGCTGCATCAGCACGGTACCCAGACCTGACCTCGACGCATTGTGTAGACCACGAAACCACCGCTGCCTGACTGCAAGACCAACATTGGTGCTGAAGTCAACCTCGTCTTCAGCTCCCGAAAGCTCTGCTCACAGACCTCTGACCAACAAATCTGACGTCCTGCCTAGTCAACCTGGTCAACGGCGCTGCTATCTTGGCAAAATCCTGAATGAACCTCCGGTAGTAACCGGCCAACCCAGAAAACTACGGACCTCCGGCACTGATGTGGGCTGCTCCCACGACAACACGGCCTCCACCTTGGCAGGGTCCACTGCCACACCAGAACCTGAGATCACGTGCCCGAGAAAGTGCACCTCCCTCAGCCAAATTCGCACTTGTCGAACTTGGCATAGAGGCGGTGACTCCGCAGGGTCTCCAGCACGATCCTCAGGTGCTCCTCGTGCTCCTCCTCAGAAGCCGAGTAGACCAGATATCATCAACAAAAACAACCACAAAGCGATCTAGGTACTCACTGAACACCCTATGCATCAAATCCATGAATGTTGCGGGTGCGTTTGTCAGCCCAAATGGCATCATGTTGAACTCAAAGTGACCGTACCTAGAACGGAAGCCGTCAAACCGACATCTGACTCTCTGATCCGCATCTGATTGTACCTGGATCTCAAGTCAATCTTCGAGAAAACTCGGGCCGACTGCAACTGATCAAACAATCATCGATCCTCGGCAACGGTACTTGTTCTTCACAGTAACCTGGTTCAACTGCCGATAATCATGCACAAACGAAAACTATCATCCTTCTTTCGCACAAACACAGCGCGCCCCACGGCGAACGACTCGGGCGAATGAAGTCCAGCTCAAGAAGCTCCTGCAACTAGCGCTTCAACTCATGCAGCTCCGCCGAGGCCATCCGGTAGGGTGCCTTGGACAAAGGCATCGTACCGGGCAAAGCTCAATGGAGAACTCTACCTCCCGCTCAGCAGCAAACCAGGTATATCCTCCGGAAGACGTCGGAGAACTCAGATACAACTGGCACGTCAAAAACTGAAGATCCGCTAGGCTCCAAAGAACAAACTGAAGCATGGTACGCCACACAGCCATCGCGGATCAATGGCGAGCTCTACACAAAGAAATAAATTGCCGACGGGTGGACCGGATACCTCAGAAGCAGAGGACGGGCTCTCCAGGTATCCTAAACCGAACGGTCTTCCGCTAACAATCAACCACAGCCGAGTGAGCCTCCAACCAGTCCATGCCCAAGATGACGTCAAAGTCGCAAAGCTGCAGTGCGTGCAACCTAGCCGCCAACTAGTGCCCCTCAACCTCGACTGCCACACCCTCCAGGTAACCAAAGGAACGCATATAGTCACCAGACGGGAGATCGACCATCACGTCACACTGCCTCTTAGGAGTGTGACAAGCAAGAGACTCATAGAATTCCTAAGAAGCAAACACAAAGAAGCACCGGGGTCGATCAAACACGAGCAGCTCTTCCAAGGATGGGTAGAGTACCTATAATAAGGTTTGACGCCTCTGCATGCTCCCGGGTGAGCGCCATCACGCGACCACGACCACGCCCACGCTGCGGCGCCTGCTGGGGCTGCTGCTGCTGCGTCGGCTGCTGGGGGTACTACTGCTACTGCTGGTATGACTGGTACTGCTGCGGCTGCGGAAACTGCTGAGCCTGCTGCTGGTACTGCCCTCGCTGCTGCTGACGCGGTGCCTGCTGCTGAGGAGGGTACTGGTACTGAGGTGGCTACTGAGCATACTGCACTGGCTGCTGCTACTGCGGAACTTGCCCCATTGGGCAATCCCTCCTGAAGTGGCCCGGTAAGCCACAGGTGTAGCACACTAGCTCCTGACTGCCCTGCTCAGCACCCTGAACAACTGACTGCTCTGCAAATCTGGACTGGCGCTTCTGCTGCCGGCTCCAACCGCCCCCGCGAGACAACTTCCTAAACTGTGAGCGAATCCTGGTGCCACCGGAACTGCCCGAGCCGGAGGAAGAGGAAGTCGCACTACCGCGGCTACCCGCTGGATGCTGGTAAGGCGAGGACCTGGAAGAGGCTCCTCCCTGCTGCTACTGCTGAGGCTGCCAGGTCTCTCTGTCCAAGGCGGTGGCCTTCGCCACAGCCACTCCCAAGGTGGTACACATGTGTGCCGTCACACCCCACATTAGGTCTGGTCTCAGTCCTGCTATAAACTTCTCTGCACACTCCTGATCGCTGCCTGCGACATGAGGCACATGCCTCAACAACTGGACAAACCTCTGGTGGTACTGCGAAACTGTGAGGTCGTCCTGAACCAACGCGTGGAACTGGTCCCGTCTCTCACGTCGAGCGTAGTCAGGGAAGTACTCGCCGTGGAAGACCTCCGAAAACCGCTGCCAAGCAATGTGATCCAACCTCTGGCCCTAGAAGTGCATCTGCCTCTGAACTCTCCACCACTCATGGGCTGCTCCCTTGAGCTGGTACACTGCCAGTCGAACCTGGTCCTCCTCAGCGCACTCCATCGTCTCGAAGATGCACTCTAACTCATGGTCCAACTCTCTGCCTTGTCTGGATCATACTCACGTGGAACATCGGTGGCCGAAGGCACAGGAACCTCTCGAGGAGAGAGGTCCTGTCCTCAGTACCCGACGTCCTCCGCCACCCGGCCCGGGTACTCCAAGTGCCCGACCGCTGCTGACGCTCTGGCTGCTCCACCTCTGGATCTACCTGCTGCTGCTCCGGTACCGCTGGAGGGGCACCGGAAACTGGACACCTACTGCTGCCTGCCCTGGCTTCCACGCTACCTGGTACATGGCCCTGAAGAACTGCTCGGCCATGGGGAACCAGTCTGCATACTGCTGCGGCTGAGGCTGGTGCTCCTGCTGCTGCTGCCCACCTGCTGCTGCTGCTGCCGCTGCACCCTGAGGCTGTGCCACTGACTCGTCTGTTGATACCTCCTCCTGGACCTGCCCCTGCGCGGGCATCTCGGACTCATCCTGCTGCTCAACCAACTATCTAGTCTGACTGTGCCTACGCGGAGCCATCTCCTACATGACGCACAACCAACAAGGGTTAACAATATCACTCGGCGGCTAGCAGTGTACTTGTACTACCGTTGGACTTCCTGTTGCAGTTCAAATCCCTTACAAGTCCTGTCAGACTCTCGCTCTGATACCAACTGTAACGACCGAGAACCCGACCCTCGGCCCACGCCGAGGACCCGATTTTTGCGATCGCCGCCCACGGATCCGAAGACCCGGAAGGGCTATAAACTATGTCTAACAGGATATGTAACGGAAGTAAACGTCAACTACTAAACTAGAAGCGTACAGGCGGAAACAGAAAAGAGAGCGAGACCGCTGCGTACATCTCTAAGTACAGTCCCAACGCACACACGCTAGTACAAGTAAAGGCAGGGGAAGAACATATCCCTTAGGGCATACCCCGAGGGTGACGAACACTGAAAGAAACGGAACCACTGCTAGCTACGGGGACTCCGACTGCCGCCCGTCTCCTCCGCCCGGCGCGCGCCCTGTCGCTGCTGAGAAGTCTCACCTCGGAAAAGGAGGGATGAGCTTCACACAGAAGCTCAGTAGGGACTACCAATCTCCTACTAACTCTAAATAGGTAGGAGAATATATATATCAAAAGAATGACAACAGTTTATATCTTCTACTACAAACGGGAGTGTGGAAGCGAAGCTACAACTAGCACGGTACGGGAAGTACACACAGTCGGAAACTCCGTACGACTGCTCGTCGTGACCACCACACGGCTAGTAAACACAGACGGAGGGAACTCCACCTGGACAAAGAGCACTAGCTACGGAAACGCTACCACTAGTCACGGTCAAGTGCGCCCACCGACGTCTTATCCTCAACCCGGGTCCTGACCCTCACGTCTCGTCAGAGCGAGGTAGGACATAAGTAACACAACAGTAACCGCCCTAGTCTGGCCGGACTATGGTCCCACGCCTGACCTCCCCAAACAGTTTCGGGACCGTAAGGAGTGAGGCAGTGAGAAGAAGGACTGGGTAGAACTCCTAACTGTCCTCGGCGTCCCAGACCACCCACGAGAGCTCTGCAAGTGACTCACACGTCACTGTCCTAACCACCGTTTTCCCCTAAGCTCCAGAGTCCGCCTGGTGGCTGCCAACTCGAGCGCACTCGTTGCCCGGAGTACTCCCTCAACAGCCTCCCGAGGACGGGCTCCCAGGCAACAGTAACAACCTCTCACACGGACAAGCCCTCAAGTGCCGAGCACCGGGCGACGACTAGCGTAGATCGTACTAGGGAACTAGCACAGGTGCCACGGGTACAGTAAAGCGAAGTGAAAACGACGTCAGGCAAAAACCTGTCTCTCGGTCAGTGACGCAACAAGGAGGGCTGCCGGGACCATGTCGCGGCGCCCTAACCTGTCGCGACCCTAACGCGGCACTCATGAGCACCGCTACCACGTCGCGACCGGCGCACCGTCGCGACATGGTGCGGCCTCCGAGGCGACCGCGTTATCAGCCGAGCAGGGTTCCGGAGCAGTCCCTCCAGGAACCCTCCCCAAAACACGAAATACATTCACAAGGGGGAAGGGGATCATGCACAACGTATTTTAAAAGCTATAAATCCCCAAACCACCCACGATCCCTCAAAAGCATGGATCTACGCTCGAAGGAAACCTTACTCAACTCGAGCCTGGAGTTCTCACTCTCCTAAACCCCAAACCACGAGGAAACCACAGTCTAGAGGGGAGGGGATCATGCTTAGGGCAAGAGGGTTGGACGTCCCTACCTCCACACAAAGAACGCACCCGTTGGGGCCTTCTCGTAGGAATTGTCGTCTCCTCCTCGCACCACACGCCACAAGCACGACCCCTGCACGAACGGCACATCCACGCCTCAGCACGAGCACCACAAGCGAGGAGAAGCACTGAGAAACCACGAGAGAGCTCGGGAGGGAGAAGAAGAGGAAGAGGAAGAAGAGGGGGAAAATGGGGCGCGCTGTCGGTTTTAAACTGATGGCCCCTCAGACGCTGTCGCGATGCCCAGGAGCGTCGCGACCAAGTCGCGACCGCCCGCCACGCCGCGACACCAAAAGCACGGTCAAACCTCGAAGACCGGGAAAGCTAACACAGCGGCCTGGCAGGCTGCGTCAACGCTGCACGGCCCTGCCACCCGACACGACCGTTCTAACAGACAGGACAGCGGTCAAGCCGTGTCAAAACACAGTCGCGATAGCCAGGGTGACGCGACAAGGACGCGACACTCACCCCCCGCCACGACACGAACCGCCAATCCTGTCGCGGCAGGCCCCTCTACCGCGACCATGTCACGGCCGGGGCGCCTGTCATGACCTTGAGGACGGGGCCAAAGGACGGCGAAGTTGCATACCGTCTGGCATTACCACCACAAATGGATGGAATACACAATGTGTTCCACATATCCATGTAAGAAATATGTACGAGATCTATCATGTCATAGAATATGAAATTCTGGAGTTCAACAAAGACGGAACTTATCAAGAAAGGCCAATTAAGATCGTGGACCGGGAACTGCGCCAACTAAGTGAAAGATGTGTGGAATTGCCTATTATGGTAATCTAGAAAGGGGGTTGAATAGATTACTATCAATGAAGAACACTATGACCTTCTTTTCAATGGAGATACCGACTTATCGAATTCTCAAACAGATGTAGAATCGAACCAAGATGTGTGTTAATTGTAAGTAGAAAGAACAACATTTATCTAGCATGTGAAAGACCAACGTGCATACCAATCATGTAACGTAAAACGTTCAAACCATAGACACGAAGATTTAAGGTGGTTCGGAGTACAAAACTTGTGTATCCTACGTCCACCGTCCACACACACATGCAGAACAACTGCTTATGAGCGAGTTCCACACTACAACTCACAACACACATTGTCTGATGTGAACACACTATCAGAACAACATAAGCCACGTGAATCAAGCACAAGGAACGCTAGAATCACAACCACACACACAAAATTATGAGAAATAGGAAAAGACAGGAGTTCTGAGATGAAAGAATAAATCAGATGAAGAACTCTTGTCGTTGGTCGTCCAAAAGAACTCCAAGCTTTGTTTGAATGTAGATCAGTACATACCAACCTGAAACCTCCATTTTTGGAGCAGTTCCTGACCACAAACAACCCAAATGAACATGGATCTGGTGTTCAAACTCAAATGGAAATTTCACCACGAAATCTGTCTGGTTCTCCTTCAACCTAAACCTCCCAGAAATGGAAGCCTTATGGTCTCCGTACATACCCCTGAATGGTCCATCTTCATGTGGCGAATGGGGCAGAACTTATCCCGGTTTATGGGACTGTCCAAGGAAAAGGTATTCCGCGCTCCAAATGCTCGTGTTGTATCAATAGCCATGTGAAAGTTTGCTGCACCTGTTCTTCAAGAGGAACACAGCGATCCATGTGTGGACAGACTTAGCTAATCTCTTGCAGCTCAATAACATGGATATTACTGATTGGCTGAAGGTGTGACTTCTTTCCTAACACAACCGGATCTCTCCACTGCTAATGGCGTCTAAAATGCTCCACTTTCATGGCAGTTCTTTGGGAGATTTGGTGCAGTAGGAACAGGTGAGATTTCAAGGAATGAGCATGTCGGCTAAACACATCATCACAGAAGTATGCTTTCCGTCCGCGCCATATGTGCAATTGCCAAATTTCATAAGATTCCCCAGTCCTGGTCAGCTGCTCTCTGCCAGACCCCAAGTGGAATGGAAATCTGAAGGCCATGACACCCAAGGATATTAGATGGCTTACCCCCCCCCCCCTGCGGGAGATTAAAACTGAACGTTGATGGTGCTTTTAACATGCAGTCCGGTGAAGCTGGAGGAGGTGGCATCCTCAGCGACGATATGCACTGTGTGTTTGCCTCACCGTACTATAATCTGAAATCTAGTCTAGCTGCTGAGGCCCTAGCATTAAGAGATGGTCTACGGATGTGCTGCAAAATGGGTGCCAGTGAAGTGCAGTTGAGACTGATTCTTTAAACCTTATGCACATTGTTACCAGGAAAACCCCCCCCCATGGGATCTCTCCTTTATTCTGCAAGAGATAGTTGTTGTTGCTGCTAAGGTCAAGGCCGAAATCACTCATGTTCCAAGGGAGGCAACAAGGTGGCAGACTGTCTAGCAGGTTTTGCAGTTTCTTGTGCTTATTTCACTTTGTGGGACCAATGGGCTGACCTCCCTAGCATTGTAATGGACTCCTGCCACCATGATAAGGCAGGATGTCCCTCCCATGAGCCCTAAGCCCATTTTGTACTCCTCCCACCCCATTTCACCACATATATAATGAAAACTTCCTTAGCCATCTGTGATGGTAGTGGCACCCTCACTACTGAGGGCGCCCCTCCCCTCTCCTTTTGGTTCGGCTAGATTAAAAAAATGTAGATCAGTTGATGGAGAAGCTTGAGTCAAGGACAGACCGGCTTCAACTCCACTCGGAAGATGTTTCTTCTTCGCTCTGTACAGAGTCTTGAAGCAGAGCAGCAGGGAGAGGCTTTCTCTCTTGAGTTTTGCTTAGGGTTTTGGTATTTTGGCTTCTTGCTGCAAATTAGTTCCATATGATCTATATATATGGGTGTCCAAACATGCAGAGTCGTGTTTAAAAGAATCACCCAAATATAGATCATATCCTGACCATCGGATCTTTCCAAAACAACGTCTGTCGACAGGCCCTCCATAGCTGTCGACAACTACTGCTTACTTCTGGTTTTCCAGAACTCTTCAAGTTGCTGGAAGACTGGATCTGTCGACAGCCGATTTGCTGTTGTCGACAGCTACTGCAGAAATCTATTTTCCAGAAATGTTAAGGTTGCGGGAAGACTAGATCTGTCGACAGATATCCTGAGGCAATCGACAACTACTGTCCCAGTTGCTGTTCCAGTAACTTTAATATTCCTAGATGATCCATCTGTCGATAGGAGCTTGCCTGGCTGTCGATAGGTGCTGTCTTGGAACCTTTTTCAAGATCTTTGAAGTTGACTATGGGTACTTGTCTTGTATGCATTCACACATATATAAGAAAATATTCTTAGTAAGATATAATGAATACATATGTTATCATTTTAGCACTTTGTTATGTCATTCATGTCTTTAGCAATATGGCATTGTACAAACATCAATTACAACATTCATTGAATTCACATCATCAAAAACATTTATCTCATGTTAACCCAACATTCTCCCCCTTTTTGATGATGACAATTTTCAATTTATGCACATTGATGTTTTCTCCCCCTTTTGAAAACATCGAAAAAGGCAAAATATGCACACATGGATAACAGAGAAGCAAAGAACTGAGGCTTTCATTCATTGATCATTCATTACACTCAGTTATAAAAGAGTACCACTGGATGACATACAGAGAAATCAAAAGAAGGAAAAGTACAAGACTGACCCTGAAGACTAAGTGACCCAATACCCAAAGCTAGAAACTATAATCTAGATAACACAACGACTCTCTATGTCACGCCCCTCCAATTTAGCAGCAGAATAAATCAGAGGGAGACGCGAACCACAGTATGGTAACGACAATTGTGCATACTTTCGCAAACATCAGAGCATCTAATGAACAATAATTGAAATAACTCTTGATTTCATTATAAAATCACTAAGACCATTACAACCACTAATTCGGAGCCAATACATAGGGCTCAATGACATCATTACATTGAAAAGAAATCCAAAGCAATAACTACTAGACTTCATTGTACTAGGGTAACTTCATGAGTTGACTTCGGGTCGCTCATCACTCTAGTCTTGTCCCATTGGTGTGTGTAACGTCAGAGTCCGACTTACCTGAGGCACACAAGACAAATAACGAAGGGTGAGCGATAACGCCCAGTAGGACTTAAATCTCAGGCTCAAGCAGGCTTTAAATAATTAGTGCATTAAATGGCAGAGTAACTAAAGATAGAGCAAGTCATGTAAAGTCGAGAAAGTAAGGCACAGCACGTTAACATGGGTCACTGGCACATAAGCAAGTATAGTACAATGAATAAGATCGAGTCACGATAGAAAGCAACACAACAACACGATGGCACATAGCGTCAACGTCAAGCAATATCAAGCAACATGTATAGCTAGGAGAGAGAAAGTAGTTGGCCATATAGAGAAATTGCACTTTGATTGATTTTCTTATCATCGAATAGTATAGCACTTTTGATTAACTTTCTTGTCAATCGAGATAGTAATTGCATTTTGGTTATCCGAAGATAGCCGAGAGAGTATAGCACTTGTTTGTCAAAAGACAACGAGAGAATATAGCACTTTGTGTTGATTGTCTTAGATTAATCTTGATAGTATGGCACTTGGATGTAATGCCGACATCCTGATCATTTAACTCCAGTGGGCAAATGGCACTTTCGGGTGCTCCCCCCAGGACCTGATCGGGCCCTATTGCGCTGGCATTGGTTATATTGTTTATCTTTAGACAATCAATTAATGGCCAATTTGAGAGTACCAGAAATAGATAAGAGCACTAGATGAATAGATGAGATAGTAGAGTGAACGTGAATAGATGAACGAGTAGAGTATAAATGAGAGCTAGTGGCATTACACGTAACACGTCGAGTAAATGGGCAATAGTAACAGTTGCACAACACGCGCACGTGGTGTTGGCAGTCAGGTGGAACTCACAACCCTCCCGCTGGCCAGGTTAGCACAAGCCCAGAGGTCCGGTGTGAATTCAAGACGAGAGTGAACTTCTAATAGCCGTTTGGATTGTAATGATCCCTAAAGGGTGTAACAGGTGTTCGGGTACAACCGGCTCGTCGACCATGTGGGAATCCATGGACAGAGGAGACTTACAGAGGCCTTGTGCAAGGGTTCACTAGTCCGGCGAAAGGAATATCCGACGGAGAGTTCACCACAAGCCAAGTAAGTGTGTATATAAAACAGGTGCTCGACGTTCTAGAGGATTCTAGAATAGTGGAGCGTCGATATCGGTATATAAACAACGCAGAAACGAATACAAGTCCTTTAAAATAGGGCAACTAATATACTTTATTGCAATAAATTACCAGATACATAAGAGATTTTTTATGCCTGATTTCAGCCATATATGGATGGTTTCATATGTGTGCATGTGTATGAGAGATCATAGATAGAAAAGAAGTCGTGAATATATATTTTTAAGCATTCAAATAGCTCCATTTAAAATAGGTGTTTTTACTGCGTGTATGACTGTTCAAATGGCGTGATCGTCGCCAGTAAGGTAACAAATTTATGGGTTTTCATGCAAAATCCTGTGATCGCAACGTAGGCCAGTAAGGGTAGCGACAGGGTCAGGGCAGATCTTGACAGTGGCTTGTACAGGTCGCGACAGGCATGTCGGTTCAGGCAGTCAGGTCGTGACGGGGTTGCATGAGGGTCGCGACGGCCTGGTTAGCAGATCGTGACGACAGGCGCTGTCGCAATCAGATCGCGACAGGGCGCTCTGTCGCGACGACCCTATGAATGCGGCCTATCGGGCCGTCGCGTTCACAGGGTCTGCACCTGAGCCTGACAGGGTTCTGATCTGTCTTGCATTGCGGTCCAGAAACTTACCTTTTTGACACAGGGTAGTTCAGAAAATCATAACTAATTGTATAGTCAACGAAAAATCATGAAACTAGTTGCAAAATGACCTAGACATACATGGGTACTTACAATAAATAGGATTGGAAAACAATCAGGGTTTAGACATGTTTTTAACCATGGGTATTCATGATGAACATGAGAAAGTACATAGTTCAGATGAAGATTAAATTCGCAAGATAGGAGAATCAAATTTAGGCTTTTAGGGGAAAACGATGCCTAACATGCATCAGTTCCTACAGTAAAAATCTCGTAGCATGGGATTGAGTATACAAGGAGATCAAGAGTTAAGAGAGGTTCGGGGTCATAAGAGATGCAGAACTTCAAAATTCAAGAAGAAAATATTGGCTTGATGGAAGATTATGAAACTTGAGGGTTTTGTTCCTGATGTATGGAACAATATACAGACGAAATGTTAGGATTTTAGCTTGTGAGAATGCCTACCTTGACTCGATTTCCTCTCTAGGGCTAAAACTTGAAGAACGGGTTGAGAGCTTGAGAGGTTCTTCTCCCCACAAATCTCCTCCTCCTTGGCCTCTCCTCCTGGTCCAGCAATCCCTTGGCACGAGCTAGGGCCGGCCACAAGGGTTTTTAGCAGAGTATTTATGCTAGTTATGTTTCTAATTCCTAATAGTACTTTAACTTCTATTAAATTTCGAATTTCCTCGTTTCCTAACCTCCTCCCAAGCTTTCCACTTCCTATTTGGGTTAGGATGGGAGCCAAATTTGTGGCCAATCTATTAGGGTAGGTTAGAAATCAAATTCTAACTCAAACTTCCTATTTAATGCATTAAATACCCTTTTTTCTATTTAGGTAATAATTTAGTTACGAATTTAGGGTATTTTCCTATTATTCCTCTTTTTAAAATCCATATTATGGCCCAATAAATTTTATATGGTCCATTTATCAAAGCCCATTATTTATTAGATTTTTTCTTTGGGATTTCCCTTTTATAGGGAATAATAGAGTTACAGATTTTATTATATTTTCTTACCTGATTTATTCATGGACTATGAGAGGTCCATTGGTCCAATTCTGATAATGGGTAATCATTTCATGATGTTGGAAGTCTCTCCATGATGATCGTTTAATTTATGAGCGCATTATTTTTCCTTGTTAACGGTTTTCTGACTTAGTTTCCTAATTTGGATAATTAGTCACATTGTGATGTACACTTAGCCAATCGGATTTTTCGTTGCACGAACTTCTTCATGGAACACTTAGGGATATTATTTGGGGTGATTTTAGTTTTTACAAATTTTCTGGTGTATTCTTGCACATATAATAATGGTACGTATGTTTCTATATTTCAAGTTAAAGAAATTATTATTTGAATTTTTGTTTTTAAGTATTAAATTTTCCAGGTTGCTACACTCTAACATCGTCATTCCCGGAGCAGCTAGATGACGGAATTCACGAAACTCCATAGAAAGCCTGGTAAGCCTATGCTGAATCTGCACTTGGGTGTCGGTCAACGCATCCATCCTCGTATCAACATGATCAAGACAGGCGTTAGATGTTCAAAGCCCGTGGTGAATTGGAGTTGCAATTTAGCCATCTGACCAGCTATGAAATCTCTAAGAGATGGAGCTGGTTCCTGATGTTCAGCATCAGCATATCATCATCTCCCGGAGCATCCATTGGCTCTGCCTGGGAATCTTCATTATTACCATCATCCTCTTCATCTTCAGCAGACACTTCTTCAACATCTGGTTCCTGACTATTGAGAGTTCCTGTGACTCTCCCATCCACAGCTTGTATCCCATGAGATGAACGGCAGTGAGATCAAATGCACTGCGTGACCTCACAGTGACAAGTTCATTATCAGGGATATGGATGCCAATGAAGAAAAGAAGTGAAGTAATCGGACAAGCATATGGCATTGACCTCTTAGAATTGCGAAAGAATTGATTGAGGAGATCAAGCATAAGTAAGGGAGATTTATTTGCTCAGTCCGAAGAAAGTAATAGAAGAGGGATTTGTGGACTGTGGTGACAAGTTCCCTGCTTCCGTCTTTCGAACAACAAGTGTGGTGAGATGTGATGAATAAGGTGATTCAATGGAGGGAATAATTTGGCATTGAGTTTTAGACGATCCACACTAGGATGGTAGAGTTGATGGGTGATGAGGGTATAGTAGTCAGAGGCAGAAGGAGGATTAACAAGTATGTTTGCCCCTGAGTTTGGAATTTGAAAGCACGGCAAAGGAGATTTGGAGAGATTTGAAAGGTTGTACCCTTGACCGTGGTGAAGAATACCTCATCAACGCCGACTTCTCCAGGTTGTCGAAGAACTCGGTCACAGCGGCAGGAGAGTACCGCCAGTGAGAATAGAGAAACTTTGTCCAACCTTGGTGTCGAGTAAGGGTTGGAGACCTGGAAACATGTCCTCTAAGGACTCGAAGTCCACGTAACGTGGCTGGATGAACTTTGAAAAGAACCCGGACCTTAGCCATTTGGCGGTTGGGAGGAACAACAAGCTCTGATAGACGGTCGTCCCGGTGCTTACTCCGACGCTCTGCAGAAGCCCTAGAACCTTCGCAAGCTTCAGGCGAGAGATGCTGCCGATGGGAGGCAACACGTTTGCCCTTGGGAGCCATGGAGAAGGAGAGGTTGGGGTGGAGAGGGATCTCTAAGAGGAAGATGGAACCCGAGGAAAGAGAAGCAAAGAGAACAAGATTCTGGGTTCTGGTGCCCTGGATGGAAGAGATTAGGGTAAGAAAGGGAGGAAAGGTGTTGTAGAGGGGTGGAAGGGAGAAGGGGTCGTGGGTTCCCTTTTAAGGAGTTGGGTAAGAGTTTAAAATAAAAAGGGTCCCACAAAATCCGCCAAAATTCATGTCGTTTGGGCTTTTGAACCGCCCTGGGCCGCCGGTTGTCAACAGCACCTTGTGGCTGTCGACAGCTTCTGAGAAGTTTTGGGCCAAAACTGAGTTTTCAAGGAATTTTAATGGAATGAGCATGCACTTATGATTCTAAGGATGAGAAAAGGTTTATAATCAGTATTTCCCATCGAAGACAACGGCTACATGACCCATTGACAATAGACAACCTGTTTCCCTTGAGTTGAGATAATGGAGGGTTCACTCTATTTCTTGCAATGTGAGATTTTCCTTTATTCAAGTAATATTTGAAAAGTGATAATTAGGTTCACGTACACCTTTTGACGTGATGGTAGACATTTTTTATGCCCATACCCCCAGTTACTCAGTGTGAGTGACCATCATATCATTGAAACCAGATGGAAATAAATTTTTGATGCAAGACAGACATTGGTGATGCCCATGTCTCGATTACTCAGTAAAATCATCATTGCTCTGCCTTTATCCCATTTGAATTTTTTACTTGCATGATTTTTATAAGGCCCACAAATTTTGTTGCTTTATTTTATTTCGTGTAAATAATTCATGTTTGTGTATGCATAGATGTACATATCTACGTATGTATTAACTAGTTATACTTATGTGTGCATGTGTATAATTACTTTAAAATAATGTATGAATTGCATGGTGGTAGTGTGTACATGATAATACATATGTATGACATGTACATAGGTATAAGTTAAGCATGGTTTCTACATGTTTTGAGTTTTGGCTGAAGGACCCAATTGGCATCCACATGGATGGACGTCCATGCTGAGTCAGCGTCCACCTCGATGGACACCAATACTTAAGCCAACGTCCATGGATGTGACTTAAGATCTCTGACCTGCATGCGTTGTACACCCCGAAACTCTGGGGGCAAGCAAGCCCAGCCATTGGGGAGATGTCCCCAACGGCTAGCTGGCTTTCACATCACCTCTCCGGGGTTCCCCAAACCCCTCTGCTATAAACCACACCCCCTTCTACACCAGACAACCCCTTTTACCTCTTTCAAGAGATAGAGAAAACCCTAGCTCGGACTGCACAAAGACTGAACTTTGGAGGCTTCAATCCAACGATTCAAGGCTTCATCCGGCGACCTACTGCATCAGGAGGGTAGCTGGAACATCGGGGAACTTCCCCAACCGCGGTTCAGCTTCTACACCAACCTAGACCCGGAGGAGAGCATTTGTAGAGGCTTCTTGGGACTGCCCAAGGAGAGCTTCACCACCATCTTAATCCATTTGGCGACTTGTTTAAAGGAAAGTAACCCTCACATTTCGTCCATGTAGATGTCTAGTAGGGTTTTGTTAATTTTTTCAGATTTTAAATCGAGTCCTGGATCCCCCATTCTTCTTGTATTTGGAGCTTGGGTCTGTATTTCTGCACAGACCTGAACTTGACGGCAAGGTCCCTTGCCGTCAAGATCTTCATTAACAGCCAACGATGTGGTCGTTATGCTCCATTAACAGCCAGACTATGCCTTTAAGATCGTCAGGACAGAACAGTGAGCTGTTCTCTCCTTCTATATGATAATTTTTCGAGGTTCTCGCATGAGGATATATGGTAACCGTACTATGATATGTATTATGAATGGTGGTATGTGTGATGAGGTCCTTAAAATTTCTGAAATTGGTATGAAGGGTGTCATTTATGAAAAATGCTTGTATGATAAAAATCCTAGATCATGTTAGTTTCTGTTTGTGCAACTCGTCAGGAATTTGGGTGCCCTAATTTTATGAACCATGTGTGTAGGGGTCAGTCTGTGCCCTATAATTCCTAAAATTTCTCCATGCTCGTATGATTTACTGTAAATTTTTGTTCTGAAAATAGAAAACATGCGTAGGGTTTGTGAAAATTCCAGTAAATTGTGTGTTGTGTAATAAATCCGGGGAAATTCCTGTGATAAGGTCTATGTTGGGTTCAGGGTTGAGGTATGTTGAATCTGCCATTCATGTTGTGTTCGGTGAGGAATTGAATTATGGATAATATGAGGCTGAATGTTTAAATTTCTTAAAATATAGTTAACTCTAAAAATATGGAAAATTTCATGTAAGATTATAAACCTGAAATGCGTATGTGGTTAAATTTTCATGCTATTCTGATGATTGCAAAGTGTGTTATGAAAATTTCATGTGAAAAATATGATAAATGCATATTATCATGAATATGACTTAATGATGTGTTTTTCCAACTGATTAATGCAAGTTAGTGAATGTTAATCCCTGTTATCAGTAGCATCATGCTAGGAAAATAGAGCCATGTGTGTGAGAGAGAGAATGTAAAGGTATGAGGATGTCTTGTGTAAATGTGTACTAAAATTGGTATTTGTAATGTGTAAGACTGTGCCAAGTGTGATACTGCTTCCATAGAGGGCCGTGGAACCGTACCATGGAAAAGTTTCCATGGGAAGGTTCAATGTGTTAAGATCCTAAGGGCATTAGGATGAAATCCTGAAGGTGGACAAGTACCGCTGGTTAGGGTGGAGACTTGTTCTCCCGGTCTGCGCAGTCCAAGAGTCGTCACTATATTGCCTACGTGACGTCTATGTGTATGTTTATGTGATGTGTCCTTCTTATGGTGATTTGGACTATGTTCACGGCACTAATGTGTAAAATGTGAATGTGAACGTGATCATGTGTAAATTGTGTAGTGTGAATATGTGTAAATGTGCATGTGTGAAAAGAGAACTATATGAATGGGAAATTGTGAAACATGTGGAACAATATGTTAGATTGTGAAATTGTGTCCATGATATGATAATGTAATTTATGTTATAATAGCAACTTAAAGGTGTTTATAAGATGTTTCATATGTGTACAAATGCGTAGAATCCATACTAGGAGCATTTCTTCCTTATGTGTAACGTCTCCATGTTTAAGTGCTATCATGTGTAGATTATTCGGGAATGTAGCTCTCATGTGATAGAATGTGAATTGCTAAATCCATGTCAAAACATCAACCTTAAAGTGTATAAAATGATAATGTGCATGTGTAATATGTGTAGAAACCATGATAGGAATGCTTCCTTTTATGTAGGCAAGAACCCATGTTTGGTTGCTCTCATGTTTTGCTTAATTGGAGGTAAAACCTTTATGTGATGGAATAACTAGAAAGCATGTGATAGGATGTTTTATTTTGGGAAATCTGAAATCATGAACCATGTGTTTAATTTGATAGAATTACCATGATAGGTTGTCTTTATCAATGTCAAGCACGCTATATGTTTTGTCCTTGTAAATTGGAATGAAAAACCTACCGTGATATATGCATGTATGATGTGTGTGGAGATTACTTGCTGAGTCTTTTAGACTCACTCCTTGCTTCGGCGTATAGGTTTAGTGTGATACCCTTTGGAGGAGACGTGGAGAGTGACTCCGAGCGTGGGCAGTAGCTTGGCAGAGTTGTAGAGCGACTTTTGCTTCCATTGTATGTAATAAGGCATTGTAATAGAACTATTAAGTAATTTGTGGACAACTATGTATTTGATTTAGTATTTCATTATGTGGACTTTAGTCCTTTTAAATTTGTTAGTTGAATCATGTATGTTAAATGTGGATGATGAATGAATGAAGACATGGTTCTTTTACTTCCGCTACTCTGTGTCTATATTTATGTGTATCTCTCGTATGTTTTGTTTGGGTAAATGCCCCACTGTGATAACGTTCACTATACCGACGTGGGTTGGTGTAACCGTACGGTATAATAAGGGTCGTCACAGGGATTGGTATCAAGAAACCGGTTGAGATTGCACATGAATATATATAAGTCATCATCCCATTACATGCTAGTCTACATAGGAGTCCACATGTGTAGAAACATTAATAATGAGTGGAAAAATAGATAAGAAAATGGTTAGAAAGAAATTAACGAGCTCTAATGGTTGCTGAAATTTACTGCAGCCATGGCTTCGAGAGGTAGGCGTGGCGGAGCGCCGGCCCGTGAGGACGAGCTTAGACGAGAGGAGCGGGCGGAGGAACAGGCCCGCACCTCAGGGTCCTGTACTTCCCCCAGCGCCGCCTGTGGATTATGGAGTATTCATGCAAGGTCTTGTGCAAGCCATGCAGACGCAGGCTCATACTCAGGCAGCACTCCAGGCACAGTTGGAGGCTCAGGTTAGACTAATAAAACAACTAGTAGTCTGTGTTATTTAAAATTTCATGATGTTGTGTTGAATATGAAATTGCTCCTTGTTTGATGTAGCAGGCTCAAGTTCCAGCTCAGGACCATAGTGGACCTTCCATCATGGAGAGATTCAAGAGGATGCTACCACCCTCTTTCAAGGGGGAGAGTGATCCATTGTTGGCAGAAAGTTGGATGAGGGAGATAGAAAAGATCTTCCGAGCCATCAGGTGTGCAGATGAGGATAAGGTCACATTAGCCACCTACATGCTACAAGTATGCTTTAGTTTATATGATTGTATGTTCTGTTAAGTTAGATTTGTTTAGATGGTGCTTATGAACGGTGTACTGCAGGAAAGAGCTGATGTATGGTGGGCTTCATTGCTGTGTACCCGGTTTGAAGACGGCGCGTTGATGTTGCTTGGGACGAGTTCCTGAGGCTCTTTTAGGCCAAGTTCGTCCCCGAGCATATTCAAGATCGGATGGAGCAGGAGTTCCTCTCTTTGACTCAAGGCTCCATGACCGTGCTAGAGTATGAGGCAAGGTTTGCAGAACTATCTAAGTATGCACCTCATATCGTGGCAGATGAGCGCAGGAAGCAGCAAAGAAGTTGTGATGGGACTCAAACCATCACTGAGGACGAGGCTAGTGGCGTTCGATCATCGCACCTTGGACGAGGCACTTAGTGCTGCTTGCAGACAGGAGGGTGAGATGGAGCAATACCTTGAAGAGAAGAAGGCTTCGCAGAAGAGGCCTACAGCTGCGTTCCAGCGGCAAGACAAGAAGAAAGTGGTGTACCAGACCAAACAGCGATCAGTAGCAGTCGGCAATGCTCAGGTACCCTCTGTACGTTCCCCTGTGTGAAGAAAGAGTGTCCCCACTGTGGGAAGACACATGGTGGTTCCGAATGTTGGATGATTGCGGGAAAGTGCTTGAAGTGCGGAAGTAGCGACCACAAGATCAAGGATTGTCCGAGACTTCAGTAGGGAGTCTAGCGCGGAGCGCCAGCCCCAGCAGCCGTAGCGGCAGCAGCGCTAGCTACAGGAAGACCAGGAAGGCCTGGAGCCCCAGCTCGAGTGTTTGCTTTAGCGCGCGAGGACGCCGAGCAGGCGGAGCATGTCACTGAAGGTACGGTTTTACTTCTAGGTGTGCACGCTCGGGATTTTCTTTGATACGAGTGCTACTCACTCGTTCATTTCCGAGCGGTTCTCTAGGCAGTTAGCCCTAGAGTCTGAGGATTTAGAGGTCCCTTTGTCTGTGCACACCCCTGCGGGTACGGTATCGACTAGGAAGTGCATTCCGTCGTTACCTGTGTGCATTGAGGATAGAATCCTAAGGGTGTTTCTTCTTGCTAAAGATGAAGGACTTTGATGCTATTCTAGGTTTGGATTGGCTAGAGGAGCACTATGCGTTAGTAGATTGTCGTGGGAAGAGGATTGTTTTCCGCATTCCTGGTGAGGACGATGAGTTCTCTCATCCCTTGCCAAGGAACTTGGCGGGAAAGTTAGTCATCTCTGCCATGAAGGCTATGCGCATGGTAAACAAAGGTTGTGATGCTTTTCTGCCAGCGTGGTATTAGTACCTAAGGCTGATGAGTCACCTACTCTTGTAGAGATTGATGTAGTGCAGGATTTTCCAGACATTTTTCCCGATGATTTGTCTGGTTTGCCACTGGATAGAGAGATAGAGTTTACCATAGAGTTGCTTCCGGGCACCTCTCCTATCTCGAAGGCTCCATATCGGATGGCACCTGCGGAGTTAGCCGAGTTGAGGAGACAAATGGAAGAGTTGCTAGATAAGGGATTTATTCGCCCTAGCGTTTCCCCTTGGGGTGCACCTATATTATTCGTCAAGAAGAAAGATGGGTCACTTAGGTTATGCATTGACTACAGAAAGCTGAACCAAGTGAGTGTGAAGAACAGGTATCCCTTACCTCGTATTGATGATTTGTTTGACCAGTTGCAAGATGCATCAGTCTTTTCTAAGATTGATTTGCGATCTGGTTATCATCAGTTGAGGATTCGGAGTGAGGATGTGTCCAAGACGGCAATCAGATCCCGTTATGGACATTATGAGTTTTTGGTTCTTCCTAAGGATTGACCAACGCCCCTGCAGTGTCATGGATCTAATGAACAGGGTGTTTAGGTCGTATCTAGATAGCTTTGTTGTGGTGTTTATTGATGATGTGCTGGTCTACTCTTCGGACGAGGCCACACACGTCAGCATTTCAGGGTAGTATTAGAGGTTCTCCGTGAGCACAAGCTATATGCTAAGTTCAGTGAGTGCGATTTCTGGGTGCGCGCGAGGTTCATTTCCTCGGGCATGTTATCTCCAGTGCTGGTGTTGCAATTGATCCAGCAAAGGTCCAGGCAGTTATGGATTGAGACTCCCAAGACCCCTTCGGAGATTCGTAGTTTTCTGGGTTGGCTTGTTACTATCGGAGATTCATGAGGGATTTTCGTCCATCGCCGCCCCATTGACTCAGCTCACCAGAAAGGGAGTGAAGTTTGTCTGGTCCGAGAAGTGTGAGAGTAGTTTTCAATTGTTGAAGACTAAGCTCACGTCAACTCCGGTGTTAGTCTTGCCGAGTGGTGTAGAGGGTTTTGCTATCTACACGGATGCGTCTCGGATTGGCTTAGGCTATGTGCTAATGCAACAAGGAAGGGTAGTGCTTATGCTTCTCGTCAGTTGAAGGAGCATGAGAAGAACTATCGGACTCATGATTTGGAGCTCGCAGCAGTGGTTCATGCACTAAAATCTGGAGGCACCATCTTTATGGTGTCAGATTTGAGGTGTTTACCGACCACAAGAGCTTGAAGTATCTTTTCTCCAAAAAGGAATTAAACCTAAGGCAGAGAAGATGGATTGAGTTCTTGAAGGACTAAGACTTCGACCTTCAGTATCACCCTGGGAAGGCGAATGTCGTAGCGGATGCTCTGAGTAGAAATAGGCCATCTCTCTAGCAGGATTGGAAGATGTTGGAGGATGCGGCTTGTGCGTTGACTGAATTAGAGCCATCGCTACGCCAGGCTTTTGTAGCTCAGTTATCTCTTAGGTCCTCAGTTTTGGATGAGATGATCGAGCAACAGAAAGCCGACCCTAGACTCTTAGAGTTAGTGGGCAGGGCAGGCATTGCTCGTGATGAGGACGGTGTGATTAGATTCCATCAACGTGTTTGTGTCCCTGATTTGGTAGATGTCCATGAGCATGTGTTAGCAGAGGCTCACAGGTCGAGATTCTCTATTCATCCGGGTAACACGAAAATGTACCAGGATTTGAAGAGGTCCTTTTGGTGGTCTGGCATGAAGAGGGATGTAGCAGATTATGTATCCCAGTGTTTAGTATGCCAGCAAGTAAAGGCTGAGCGACAGCGACCATCCGGCCTTATGCAAAGGATGGAGATCCCAGTGTGGAAGTGGGAAGCTGTCACTATGGACTTTGTTTCGGGTTTGCCCCGATCTAGAAGGGGCAATGACTCGATTGGGTAGTTGTAGATAGATTCTCGAAGACTGCGCATTTCTTACCTATGAAGAAGAAGCAGTCGGTTGAGAGCTTAGCTAGATTGTATGTTAGTAGTGTGGTTAGATTGCATGGTTTCCGAAGTCGATCATTTCGGATCGAGATCCGATATTTACTTCGAGGTTGTGGAAGGGTCTTCAGAAAGCATTAGGTTCGGAGCTGAAGCTCAGTTCGGCGTTTCATCCCCAGACTGATGGACAGTCCTAAAGGACTATCCAGACGCTCAAGGATATGTTGAGAGTGTGCGTACTGGATTGGAAGGATGATTGGGAGCGTCATCTACCTCTAGTGGAGTTTGCATACAACAACAACTTTCATGGGAGTATTGGAATGGCTCCATTTGAGGTGTTGTATGGTAGGCCTTGCAGATCTCCTTTATGATGGAGGAGACGGTGATCGGCAGCTGATCGGTCTAGAGTTAGTTCAGGAGACTTCGGATAAGGTCCAGCTTATCAGGAAGAGGCTTGTTGCGGCGCAGGATAGGCAGAAGAGCTACGCCGACAACAGAAGAAGGATTTGGAGTTCGAGGTGGGTGAACATGTCTTCTTGAAGTTATCACCTACTCGTGGTGTCATCAGATTTGGCAGGCATAGTAAGTTGAGCCCTAGATTCATTGGCCCGTATGAGATTCTCAGACGATTGGGCAGCGTGGCATATGAGCTAGCTTTACCCCCAGCTTTAGCTAGTGTTTATCCTATTTTCCACGTTTCTATGCTCAGGAAGTATGTCCGAGATCCATCTCATGTGATCAGTCATGAGCCAGTGGAGATTCATGCCAGATTTGTCGTATGTGGAGCAACTAGTAGCTATTCTTGACGGAAGGTTCAACATCTCCGAACAAGAGTATTGCGTCGGTAAAAGTTCTATGACAGAACTTCTCGCGAGAGGAGGCTACTTGGGAGCTCGAGGATGCGATGAAGAAGAAGTATCCCCGTTTGTTTGAGTAGTTTTGTTTAAACTTCGAGGACGAAGTTTCTTTAAGGGGGAGAGGGTGTAAGGCCCTCCAATTTTGTTGCATTATTTTATTTCGTGTAAATAATTCATATTTGTGTATGTATAGATGTACATATCTACGTATGTATTAACTAGTTATACTTATGTGTGCATGTGTATAATTAGTTGTAAATAATGTATGAATTGCATGGTGGTAGTGTGTACATGATAATACATATGTATGACATGTACATAGGTATAAGTTAAGCATGGTTTCTGCATGTTTTGAGTTCTGGCCGAAGGACCCAATTGGCGTCCACATGGATGGACGTCCATGCTGAGTCAGCGTCCACCTCGATGGACGCCAATACTTAAGCCAACGTCCATGTATGTGGACGTTAAGATCTCTGACTGCATGCGTTGTAGACCCCGAAACTCCGGGGCAAGCAAGCCCAGCCATTGGGGAGATGTCCCCAACGGCTAGCAGGCTTTCACATCACCTCTCCGGGGTTCCCCAAACCCCTCTGCTATAAACCACACCCCCTTCAACACCAGGACCCCTCATGACCTTTCAAGAGATAGAGAAAATCCTAGCTCGGAACTGCACAAAGACTGAACTTTGGAGGCTTCAATCTGGCGATTCAAGGCTTCATCCGGCGACCTACTGCATCAGGGGGGAGCTGGACCATCGGGGAAGACTTCCCAACCGCGGTTCAGCTTCTACACCAACCTAGAACACGGAGGAGAGCATTTGTGGAGGCTTCTGGGGACTGCCCAAGGAGAGCTTCACCACCATCTTAATCCCTTTGGAGACTGTTTAAAGGCAAGTAACCCTCACATTTCGTCCATGTAGATGTCTAGTAGGGTTTTGTTATTTTTTTCAGATTTTAAATCGAGTCCTGGATCCCCCATTCTTCTTGTATTTGGAGCTCGGGTCTGTATTCTGCACAGACCTGAACTTGACGGCAAGGTCCCTTGCCGTCAAGATCTTCATTAACGGCCAACGATGTGGCCGTTAAGCGCCATTAACGGCCAGACTATGCCGTTAAGATCGTCAGGAAGAACAGTGAGCTGTTCTCTCCTTCTATATGATAATTTTACGAGGTTCTCGCATGAGGATATATGGTAACCGTACTATGATATGTATTATGAATGGTGGTATATGTGGTGAGGTCCTTACAATTTCTGCAATTGGTATGAAGGGTGTCATTTATGAAAATGCTTGTATGATAAAAATCCTATATCATGTTAGTTTCTGTTTGTGCAACTCGTGAGGAATTTGGGTGCCCTAAATTTTATGAACCATGTGTGTAGGGGTCAGTCTGTGCCCTGCAATTTCTAAAATTTCTCCATGCTTGTATGATTTACTGTAAATTTCTGTTCTAAAAATAGAAAACATGCGTAGGGTTTGTGAAATTTCCAGTAAATTGTGTGTTGTGTAATAAATCCGGGGGAATTGCCTGTGATAAGGTATATGTTCGGTTCAGGGTTGATGTCTATTGAATCTGCTATTCATATTGTGTTCGGTGAGGAATTGAATTATGGAAATATGAGGCTGAATGTTTCAATTTCTGAAAATATATGTTAACTCTGAAAAATCTGGAAACTTTCATGTAAGATTATAATCCAGAAATGAGTATGTGGTTAAATTTTCATGCTATTCTGATGACTGCAAAGTGTGTTATGAAAATTTCATGCGAAAAATGTGATAAATGCATGTTATCATGAATTTGACTTAATGATGTGTTTTTCCAACTGATTAATGCAAGTTAGTGAATGTTAATCTCTGTTATCAGTAGCATCATGCTAGGAAAAACAGAGCCATGTGTGTGAGAGAGAGAATGTAAAGGTATGAGGATGTCTTGTGTAAATGTGTACTAAAATCGGTATGGTAATGTGTAAGACTGTGCCAAGTGTGATATGCTTCCATAGAGGGCCGTGGAACCATACCATGGAAAAGTCCCATGGGAAGGTTCAATGTGTTAAGATCCTAAGGGCATTAGGATGAAATCCTGGAGGTGGACAAGTACCGTGGTTAGGGTGGACTTGTTCTCCCAGTCTGCGCAGTCCAAGAGTCGTCACTATATTGCCTAGGTGAGTCTATGTGTATGTGTATGTAATGGTCCTTCTATGGTGGTTTGGACTATGTGTCACGGCACTAAAGTGTAAAATGTGAAAATGGAAATGTGAATGTGTTCATTTGTAAATTGTGTAGTGTGAATATGTGTAAATGTGAAATGTGTGAAAAGAGAACTATAGAATGGGAAATTGTGAAAAACATATGCAACCAATATGTGAGATTATGAAATTGTAGTCCATGATATGATAATGTAAAATTATGTTATAACAGCAACCTAAAGGTGTTTAAGAATGTTTCATATGTGTAAAAATGCGTAGAATCCATGCTAGGATCATTCTTGCTTATGTGTAAACGTCTCCATGTTTAAGTGCTATCATGTTGTAGATAATCGGGAATGTAGCTCTCATGTGATAGAATGTGAATTGCTAAATCCATGTTAGAACAACAACTTAAAATGTATAAAATGATAAGTGCATGTAATATGTGTAGAACCATGATAGGAATGCTTCCTTTTATGTAGGCAAGAACTCCATGTTTGGTTGCTCTCATGTTTTGCTTAATTGGAGGTAAAACCTTTATGTGATGGAATAAGTAGAAAGCATGTGATAGGACGTTTATTTTGGAAAATCTGAAATCATGAACCATGTGTTTAATTTGGTAGAAATTACCATGATAGGTTGTCTTTATCAATGCTCAAGCACGCTATATGTTTGCCTTGTAAATTGGAATGTAAAAAACCTACCGTGATATATGCATGTATGATGTGTGTGGAGATTACTTGCTGAGTCTTTTAGACTCACTCCTTGCTTCGGCGTACAGGTTTAGTAGGTGATACACCTATGGAGGAGATCTAGAGAGCGACTCCGAGCGCGGGGAGTAGCTTGGCAGAGTTGTAGAGCGACTTTTGCTTCCATTGTATGTAACAAGGCATGTAATATAAGATTAAGGAATTTGTGGACAAAACTATGTATTTGAGTTTAGTATTTCATATGTGGACTTTAGTCCTTTTAAATTGTTAGTTGAATCATGTATGTTAAATGTGGATGATGAATGAAATGAAGACAATGTTCTTTTACTTCCGCTACTCTGTGTCTATATTTATGTGTATCAATCGTATGTTATGTTTGGGTAAATGCCCCACTGTGATAACGTTCACTATACCGACGTGGGTTGGTATAACCGTACCGGTATAATGAGGGTCGTCACAATTTTTGAAATAGGTAGCTTTTTTTTTTGTAACTTAATTAAACAGTCAAGGTGACTAGTTTTGTAAGGTCAAAGGCCAATGTAAAACATTAAGTTCAAGTACCATCTTACGTATCAATCCATGTTAGAGATATGATCACCCTCAAAAGAATTATTCAATTGAATTAAGTTAATTCACTTGAGTTACCCAAAGTTTTCTAGATGACACAACCTAGATCCATGCTCAAATATTATGTCAAAATCATTGAGAGTAATTAATATCTTGGATACTATGTGAGTATGATAGATGGTAATGAACATAAAGTCCTTATTCTCCCCCTTTACAAAGGTTGTGAACATACTCATTCAGAAAGGATGAGAAATGTGAAGAATGGACAAAAGGAGAGTATCTGTTGACAGCTAGGAATTACCCATCGACAGTTATGAATTCCAGTGAAAGGTGTTCTGGGAGAAGACATCTGTCGACAGGCAAAGGAGGGGATTTGTCAACGGCTACTGAATTTCAGAAAGAGGATGGTTCTGGAAGAGTCCATCTGTCGACAGAGTGAGAGAGCATGTCGACAGTTACTGAAATCTATCAGAACTTGTGTTCTGGGATGGCTTTCCTGTCGACAGCTAGGTTGGTGGCTGTCGATAGGCTTGGAAAATCAGTGTTGAGGCTTTGATTAAAGATAGATTTCAACCAATGAGTGAGGGATTAAGATACATGAAATATGAAGGTTATCCCTTAAGGAACTCACTCACTTAGCCTTACCTTGATCCCCCATAGTGTGTGCATGTGTTGACTCATCATTTGAGCAAAACAACATGATATTCACAATCAAGACAAACATTTACACACAAAGCAACATCCATGAACATGGGAGCATGTGAAATTCATAATTGAAGAAAATGTATATGACAAAATTGAAGAAAACCAAATACCCTATTGTGAAGTCTATAACCTTTATGAAGAAGGAGACTAGGATACTTGGCGGAGGATGTTTCCTCATGCATAATGATAGTTCCGAACAAGGGTACTTGTGTTTCATGTATCCCCATTTGATATACCTCATTGTCACTACTCACAAGGTTTGATTACCTCTCAATTTGGTATTGGTTTCATTGAATTTTGCATAAACCCAATTCTCTTCTTAGGGATGTGAACCTATCTTCTACAAAAAGTTGGTGAAGATGTGAGCTAGTTTATTTTCAGTGGGTATGAAGCTAAGCTCCAAGAACTTGTTGGCTACCTCATCTCTCAAGAAGTGGTCTTATTTCTATTGTTAAGTCCTTGAATGTTGGATTTGGTTCTTTGAAAGGTTGATAGCACTAGTGTTGTCACATGGATTAGTTTGCATCCAATATCAATATATAGTCACACAATTGACTCTTAATCCACAACACTTGTGTCGCACAACTCCCTGCAGCAACATATTCTGCCTCTACAGTGGAGAGTGCAACCGAGGTGTTGCTTTGGATGCCCACGAAACCATGCAACCACCAAGAAATTGACAGTACCCACTAGTGCTTTTTCTATCAATTTTGCACCAGCATAGTCAGCATCAGAGTATGAAATCAAGTTAAAGTCACTACATGCTGGAAACCATAAACCCAATTCTTGTGTACCTGAGAGATATTTGAAAATCCTTTTTACTGCAACCAAGTGGCTTTCCTTTGGACTAGATTGGTATCTAGCACAAAGGCAAACACTGAACTGTATATCTGCCTACTTGCAGTAAGGTAAAGGAGTGAGCCAATCATACCTCAGAATTGCTTTGCATCTACCAGTTTACCTTTCTCATCATTTTCCAGTTTAATGCTTGTGCTCGTTGGGGTTGAGGCAGGTTTAGCTTGTTCAAAATGACATCTTTTGAGAAGCTCCTTAACATATTTTTCTTGATTAATGAAGAAGTCGTCTTCATGTTGCCTTACCTATAAACCACGAAAGAATTGAAGCTCCCCCATTAGACTTTCTCCATTTCACTGAGCATGTGTTTAGAAAACTCTTCACACAGTGATGGGTTAGTGGAACCAAATATGATGTCATCCACATAAACTTGAACAACAATTATATGATTGTAACTTTCTTAGTAAAAAGTGTTTGGTCCACTTTACATCTTGAGTAGCTTTACACACCAAGAAATTGCTTAACCTGTCGTACCAAGCTCGAGGTGCCTGCTTCAAACCGTAAAGAGCTTTGTGCAACTTAAAAACATGCTTAGGCATTTCATATCTTCAAAATCGGGTGGTTGAGAAACATAAACTTCCTCTTTGATGTAGCCATTCAAGAAAGTGTTTTAACATCCATTTGAAAATGTTTGAATTATTTTGAGCATGCATATGCTAACAAAATCCTAACTACTTCAAGCCTAGCTACAAGTGCAAGGGATTCTTCTAAATTTATCCAAATTCTTGGTTATACCCTTTTGCCACCAGTCTAGCTTTGTTCTCACGACTTTTCCCTCTTCATTTAGTTTATTCCTAAACACACCTTCTTGTGCCTATTACATAAATTTCTGGGGTTCTAGTACTAAACTCCAGACATATTTCTTTGAAACTGAACAAGTTCCTCATGCATAACATCAATACATGAATTTTCTTTTAGAGCTTCTTCACATTTTTAGGTTCCACTTGAGAGACAAAAGCTAAATGATCTTGTTCAACTATTTGCCTAACCTGAGACCTAGTTGAACTTTATCATTTACATCCCTATCACATTATCAAGGGTGATCTTTGGAGTACCTCACATTTGTGATTGTTGAAGGGCTAGGTTGATCTTGAACTTGAGGAAGGTGATCTTGTGGAGGTTGTTCTTGAGGAGGGTTTGCTGAGGAGTTTCACCTTGAGGTTCTTTCTCTTGTGGGATCTTCTTCACATTCATCATCTTGCTTTTTGAAAAGTATACATCATCATCATCATGTACCTGCGAAAATAGTCATTGTTAGTTTTTTGTGCTACTTGAGAATTCTTTTTGCTTTTGCTTGTTGTTGTTCACCAAGTATTGTTCCTTCATCTACATCATCATTCCTGTGAAATGAAAAATGTTAGACTTTGCATGATACTCATCAAATACAACATGGGTTTCTTCCACAATTCGATTTTTATTATTAAACACTCTATATGCTCTAGAGGTTTGAGTATCCTAGAAAAATACCTGGATCACTTTTGGCTTCAAACTTGTCTAAATCGACTTTATCATTGTTATGTATAAACACTTTGGAACCAAAGACCCTCAAATACCCAATACTAGGTTTCTTACCTTTTAACAGTTCATGGGGAGTTTTCCTCACAGGTCTTACCAGGGCTCTATTAAGTATGTAGCAGAAGTGTTCACTGCTTCTACCCAAAAACTCCTTGAGAGTTGGCTTTCGACCAGAAGAGTGCGAGCCATTTCCACCAATGTTCTGTTCTTTCTCTCCACTACACCATTTTGTCCGGAGTCCCTGGAGAGGAGAACATGTGATCTATCCCTTGGTGCCTGCAAAAATCAGAAAAGAGTTGTTATCAAACTCTCCCCCATGATCAGTGCGGATTGAGCATATCTTATTAACATTCCATGCTCAATCTTATTAAAGATTCTTCAAAGACTTTCAGTGCTTCATTCTCGTGAGCCAGAAATTTGACCCAAGTAAACCTAGGGAAATCATCCACAATGACAAAGCAAAATGTTTGCCTTTGAGACTAAGTGTTCTTGTAGGTCCAAACAGGTCCATGTGCAACAATTCATATGGTTTTGAGGTGATTACTGGTGCTTTGATTTGAAATACTTCGGGTTTGTTTTCCTGTGCACATGCATCACAAAAACTTTCATTTTATTAAAAGAAATGTCAGGAAGTCCACTTACCAACTTCAGCTTCTTGATCTGTGCAATACATTGTAGCTCGTATGGCCAAGCCTACGATGCCGCAAGTCAACTCATCATGTTTATTTGCAACAAGACATAAAATTATTGTTTTCTGGTTCATCTAAATCAACTAGATAATGTTGTTCACTCTCTTTCTAGAAAACTTAAGGCTCTTGTTTCTTTATCAACAATTTGACATGCATTAGTTTCAAAGATGACTTTATGGCCTTTATCACACAATTGGCTTATGTTGAGTAGATGTGATTTAGACCATCAACTAATAACACATTGTCTATTGAGTTAGAGGCATACTTACCTACCTTACTTGTGCCAATTATTTGGCCCTGGTTGTTACCTCCAAAGACAACTTGACCTCCATCTTTTTCCACCAACAAACAGAATTTATCTTTGTCGCCCGTCATGGTGCCTCGAGCAGCCACTATCAAGTACCATCTGTTTTGATTTTGGGCTGCTAGGCATTCCTGCATGGGTGGATCAGACAAAGAGGTTTTGGTACCCAAATTACTTGGGTCCCAATTTTTCATTCATGCCAAAAAGTAAATGCTTTGGAATCTAAACTGCTTGCATTTCAGTTTATTTGGATTATTTCAGCATAGTTTTTCATCATGGCCAGATTTCTTACACACATTGCATGATGGAGATTTTCTAACAGTTGTTTTATTATTTGATGAACATTCATTTGTACTTTACCCTTTGGTTGCCTGGATGGTTGTCCTTTGGCAGCATATCTCCAGGCCGGTCGACAGCTCTCTTTGAGCATGTCGACAGACTTCTTATTTTGCTGGGAAGATGAAGTCTTTTGGATTGGTTGGTGTTGCTTTCCTTTTGTTTGAGTTTTATTTTACTTAGGAGGAACCTGTTTGCTTGTGCTTGGACTATCATCAACAAAGGAAGTTATCAACGTCTCTCCAACTTTCTTTTGTTTTACTGGTTGGTATCCAATTCCATGTTTGCAATAAAAAGTATTTGAGCCCAAAATAGTGTCAAGATTTTCTTTTCCCTTAACAAATCTTGTTAGATCTTCAGATTTTCCTTTATGATCATTTTCAGCTTTTTCCAACTTTTCTTAATCTCTTGATTTTCATGTGAAGAATTTCAAGGGAATTGCTTAGACTTTGTTTTTTTTTTCACTCTCTTGCAATTTTACTTTTATGCAATCCATCTCTTCACAGTGAGCTTCCTCATCAATTTTCATCATTTCAATCTCTTTATTTAGGATTGCAATCTCTTCATCATTAGATGTGTTGTGAACAATTGAATTGATATTTTTCTTAAGTGCTTATTTTCAGACTTTACTCGCAGAATGTTTCAAACAACATAGTGTATGCTTCTTCCCATTCATCAATAGTGTATTTCTCAAAGGAAGAATTACCTCAGTGGAGTCCTTACTCCTTGCCATCAAGCAGTGAAGTCTTCATCTCCAGAATTAGCTTGTTCGTTATCATCTTCATATCCATCACTCCAAGTTGCCATCATTGCCTTGGCTTTCTTGAAGGTGAATTGTCCCTCTTCAGTTTCTTCTTGAGCTCCGGGCATTCTCCTCTCATGTGTCCTGGTTTCTCAGACGTACCTTCGTAGATGAGTTCAAGCTTGTCCCAACATCTCTTTTGCTGAGGTACATGTGGAGACACTTGAATACTCCTTAGGATGTACATCGCATGCATCATGTCAATGCGCTCCAGTTTAGAGTTCCCTTAGCAATTGGTTCTTTGTCCAAGTCTCTTCATCCTCGGCAGCACATATGCCCATGCTGACGACCTTCCAAAGCTCAAAGTTTTGAGCTCTCAGAAAAACCTGCATTCGATTTTTCCAATAAGGATAGTCAGTGCCATCAAAGAAGGGTGGCCTAGACACTGAATGTCCTTCAGCCATATATCCCTTGTAAGATTCTATGAGATCGAGAATCTCCTAATCGTAAGATCAAGCTTTAAGAGCAATAAATCGGAGGGAGAAACCTCACTCTGATACCAATTGAAAGATGTGCGGAATTGCCTATTATGGTAATCTAGAAGGGGGTGAATAGATTACTAACAATTAAGAACAGTATGACCTTCTTTTCGATGGAGATACCAACTTATTGAAATCTCAACGATTAGAATCAAACCAAGATGTATGTAATTGTAAGTAGAACGAACAACAATTTATCTAGCGTGTGAAAGACCAATGTGCCTACCAATCATCTAACGTAAAACATTCAAACCATAGGCATAATGATTTAAGGTGGTTCGGAGTACACAACTTGTGTATGCTACGCTCCACCATCCACACACACGCAGAAAACAATGCTTATGAGCGAGTTCCACACTACAACTCACACACACACGTTGTCTGATGTGACAACTATCAGAACAACATAAGCCATGTGAATCAAGCACAAGGAACGCTTGAATCACAAGCACACGCACAGAAGTATGAGAAATAGGAAAAGATATGAGTTATGAGATGAAAGAACAAATCCAGATGAAGAACTCTTGTCGTTGGTCGTCCAGAAGAACTCCAAGCTTTATTTGAATGTAGATCAGTTGATGGAGAAGCTTGAGCGTGGATAGAACGGCTTCAACTCTGCTCGGAAGATGGTTTCTTCGCTCTGTACGGAGGCTTGAAGTAGAGCAGCAGGGAGAGGCTTTCTCTTAAGTTTTGCTTAGGTTTTGGTATTGTGGCTTCTTGCTGCGAAATTAGTTCCATATGATCTATATATATGGGTGTCCAAACATGGAGAGTCGTGCTTAAAACAATCACCAAAATATAGATCATATCCTGACCATCGGATCTTTCCAAAACTACGTCTGTCGACAGGCCCTTCATAGCTGTCGACAGCTACTGCTTACTTCTGGTTTTCCAGAACTCTTCAAGTTGCTGGAAGACTGGATTTTTCCATAGCTGATTTGCTGTTGTCGAAGCTACTGCAGAAATCTATTTTCCAGAAATGTTAAGGTTGCGGGAAGACTAGATTTGCCGACAGATATCCTGGGGCCGTCGACAGGTACTGTCCGAGTTGCTGTTCCAGTGCCTTTGATATTCCTGGATGATCCATCTGTCGACAGGAGCTTGTCTGGCTGTCGACAGGTGCTGTCTTGGAAATTTTCAAGATCTTTTGAAGTTGACTTTGGGTACGTCTTGTAGCATTCACACCTATATAAGAAAACATTCTTAGTAAGATATAATGAATAATATGTTATCATTTTAGCACTTTGTTATGTCATTCATGTCTTTAGCAAATATGGCATTATACAAACATCAATTACAACATTCATTGAATTCACATCATCAAAAAACATCATTCTCATGTAACCCACCACTAGGAACAAGGTCATCCCACTAGTGAGAGTGAGAGGAATCACGCAGAGAAGAAGATGAGACGTGGGGAAACGAGGAAGCTATGCGCAAAAGATATCTAGAGCTCTTCACAAGTAAGTACACCTCGCTTGTACAATAAATTTCTATCCATGAATTTTTGGAAAAAATCTATAAGGGGGGAGGGTGTAGACCCCGGAGAAAATTAGTAATTTAAAATTTTAAATAAATAGAAATAAATAATTTTCGTATTATCGAAATGTAGATAGATACTTACGTACCACTATCGTACGTGAAGGAGACAACATTGGAAAATTTGTAAAAATATAAATCAATCCCAAACATTATTCCTAAGTGTTCCACAAAGAAATTCATGCAACGCAAAATTCGATTGGCAAGTGCACGTCACATTGTGACTGATTATCAAATTAGGAAACCAAGTCGGAGAAATCGTTAACATAGAAATATACATGATCATAAAATTAAATAAATATGTTAGAGAGACTTCCAACACCATATATTGATGACCCATTATCGAAATTGGCCAATGGATCACTTTTAAGCCCAAGAATAAACGGAGCATAAAATACATAGAAATTCGCAACCTATTGAGGGCAATTAGAAAGAGGCAATTAGGGTAAAATGGATGCAATTAGGCTCTCTTGGCATCCAAATTCGTGCCTAGCCATCCTTGGGGGTTTCCTAATGGCCAAGACACTCTAATGGGGTGAGAGATCCTCAAAACATGGAGGGGGCATGCTAAAACCGCAACCTCCTCTCTTGTTACAATGAGACTTCTAAAAGCCCTAGATGCATATATACTCTCCACAAACCCTAGGGTATGAGTTTACCATCTTGTTGGGGCATCTGGAGGAGTTCATGGCGGCTGGGGAGTAGGAGATCGACCACACCAAGATCTTATTCTTCCCCGTTGTGTCTGCATCAACACGCGCAATAGTCATCTTGGAGCGACCAAGGAGCCAAACATTGCAAGGCTTATACCCCTGGAATGAGGGTCGAGTCTAGTTCCTAATCCCACTGGTTTGCCTATTTTTCGTTCAGTAGATCCTGTGCAGTAAGCGTTCTCCTCCAAGTGGTCTAAACGTGGGTTTTCTGGAACAATGTAATCCTTTAAACCAAAAGGTAGGTGATCTCGGGCTAAATCTTATAAAATCATATACAAATGGTAGAACATCAAGTCTACTTTCATTTCCAAGTGGTTTCATCGAATTTCATGAGTACATCTCGAGTTATAAACGTTTTGCCAAGGTCGCGCAGTTAGGGACTTTATATGTTCATGTCGATTTCTCACACATCTAGAGGCCATTTTAAATGATTCAAAAAACATACTTCTCTCCTTTCCATGTTCCCAACAAGTTTAATGTTGACACTTTTGTCCCAAGAGCCCTAGATTAGAGGATATAAGCCTGCATGATGTTCTTACATGTTCTTGCGATTTCCTGCATTTTTTGGGCAAGAACCCAAAACCCGACGGGTGCAGAGGACACGTTTTGCATGCATGTGAATCGTGACTGAGACCCACGTCATGATTTAGAGCGCACTGTATGCCTCAAACTGTGCGTCGCCTAGTTTTCAGTGCCTGTCTGAAAC
Source organism: Colocasia esculenta (assembly GCA_014218235.1). NCBI lineage: Eukaryota > Viridiplantae > Streptophyta > Magnoliopsida > Alismatales > Araceae > Colocasia > Colocasia esculenta. The sequence goes on from CM024758.1 coordinate 75,922,573, forward strand.
GTGACGGGAAACACCGTCAAGCTTCAACGTTTTCCCACCCAAGGTTTCCTCGATTTTTTTATAGTATTGATTTAAAAACCTTTCATGAACACGACGGCGTATCCTGTCATGATTCAATGATGAAGGCGACTCTCTAGGCTGTCGCAATTTATATCTGTACATGTTAGTCTTGTTTCGACTATACATGGCATTGTTAAATGCGGCGACTGTGATGATGCGGATTTCTAGGTCTGCCCGAGACCTATTTTTACAGTGTTTAATGTTAGTCTTGCATGGTATGTTATAAGATGCATGATGTAGTCTGTCTAATGACCGAAAAGCCGGTAACCCCTGTTAAAGACATAATAATGTAAAGACTATTCCAATTGTTCATTAATGCTATGATCTACTCTTGCAATCCATTGATTAAATCATCTATGGATCTAGCTTGTTAAAGTGATTAATTGTTATCTAAAAATGTGCAAATTATGTTTTTTAATTGCAGAGTTCCATCTCATGTAGCACGTTAATTTTTTTCCCGCAAGTTTGACACCGATGGATTGTGGATTGAGATACGTACATCACTACACCCTTGCACTCATAGGCAGCCCTTTCTTAGGGATTGGAAGATTCTATTGGTCATCTGTATCGACAGACAAGCGACCTTTTCTCTAAGACCTCCGTAATTCTCTGTACTCCGTGATTCCCTCATGGAGACCGAGTTGTTTGTCCCATTGAAGTTCCCTAGAGATAGCGTGCACTTCCATTCTCATCTTGTTCTTGTAAGTGTGATTTATAATCTAGACAGGCCATTAATGTAAAGAGTGAACTAAAGTATAAATTGCACCGCTGTCGAATTATCTCTTGACTATTGTATCATGAAATCATGTTCACCTTACTTATTACTTATTCTCATCATCATCATGAACATGGCATTACACATGCTTACAACTTGAAACTCTTATTGGCCATTAATGACTGGGGTTTCTACATTTAAAATTAAGTGAGATGTTGACTAGGCACTGAGAGTGTCCAAGGGCTCCAGTCTAGCCCCAATGACGGAGAGTCATAAACATACTGTTAACGATGGGGTATAATGATTACTGGCGTTGCATCTGCACTGGGAGTCGTGCGTGTCGAATGCTAGATACAATACCACATGCACGTATACTAGCGTGCATTTCAAGGTGGATCTTTCCATGGTGTACATTGTGTCTTCGTGCCTGATTAGTGTTACATGATCATGCTCGTGCGTGCTTGCTTGCTTACGTGATATGGCCATCCTGCACTCTTTGAAATTTAAAGTGATATCTTGCGTGCTTGTTACATGCCTCACTATGATAATCTCTTGCTCGTTATATCGTTTTAGATCTTGCTCTATCATGATCACTCTATCTAGCTTATTTCATGTTTCATGTTTTAATGACTTTTATTGTACATGCATATTATGACAATCATCGTGCTTACCTAGTTCTAAATTGCTAATCACTTATATCATTGCCTGCATATTGAGATATAAATCCTACTGGGCTAGTTTCGCTCATTCCCTACTTTTAACCCTCTAGGTGACTAAGAAGTACAAGAAGAGGAGCAAGTCAAGGATGGGAATGCATCCAGAGTGATGAGCGTTCCAATACTTGAATCTATTTATAGTTAGTTCGCTTTGAGTGTTAGAACAATGTAGTAGGAAGTGAGGAATAAATGTACTTTGCCTTTTATCGAGTGTAGTAGTCCTGTTAACAATGTTTAAAGTTGTATTAGTTCCTTTTGATAATGAGATGAGATTTGAATATATTTCCATTGAGTTCATTAGTTGGCCCCTATTATGATGTTGTGTTGATATACATTTAGTGTGTGCTAGCTAGAGGCTTATTTGTCGATAGTTCACAGTCTCGGAATATCCACTACTCGATTATCCGAATTAATATCCTTGCATAATTCTCGGACGTGACAGACCCATACCCAAATACCACGTTTCAAAAAAAAAGAAGAAGTTTAAAAAAAAAAGAAGAGAAAGGGTTTAAAAATAGAGATACACTGATGGAGTTAGGTATACAGCTGGTTGTATGCTTAAGTAAAAAAGGTCAAAAATCACTGAAGTTAAACTGTTGGGTTGAGTGTGAAAATAATTCATTTTCCCTCACATTTTAATTAAGAAGTTGTGATTTTAATGCACAATATTGGAACATGTTAAATGCCACACATTAATGACCATATTCAAAAAGTATGTTTTTCAAACACATTATCATTTATTTCCATGATAATACATTGGACTAATGAAATATGTGTTTATTTCTCAGGGACACAAATGCTTGCAAGGTTAGTGTCGACACACCCCATACTGGTGTCGACACAATGCTTCAAGCCCTAAGGCAACGATGAAGAAATGGTCAAGTGGTGTCGACACAAGATCAAGTATGTCGACACTAGACCAGCTCCCAGCGAACCCTGTCAATAGGTCTGGATAGTGTGTCGACACTAGACCAGATGGTGTCGACCACTAGATGCCTCTCCCAGAGGCCTGTTTTGTGCAGTTTTCTACAGTGTGTCGACACTAGATGAAGTGGTGTCGACACTAGAGACCCTTCCCAGAGAACTGTTTTCCCAGTCTGTGACAGTGTGTCGACACACCCCATGGGCAGGTCGACACACTCCGGAAACGTTTTGACTTAAAGTCACATCTGGACACGTGGCACTCTAGGATTTGGTGGATCGGCCTTGGATCATATGCCCACGACCCCCAAGGGTACTTTGGACACTTTGGGCTATAAATACTCTCCTAATTGGCCATCCAACCACAAGAGAGCCTCCAAGGCCCTCCAGAAATCATTTCGGTGGCGGAGAGCTCTCCCTCCTGTTCTTGCTCCCCTTGTGCTTCTCCAACCCATTCCCACATCTCCACACAAGAGTGTAGATTGATCCAAGATGAAGTAGAATCAACTTCCTAAGGGTGCAGATCAAGTAGAAGCAGACATTTTGTGAAGATTTCAAGAAGATCCCAAAGCACAAGACAGAGCATCGGCCAGGGACTTCTGGGAATCAAGCCTCTTCACAATTCGACCTTCTACAAGGGAGTACATTTGAAGAACAATGAGTCTTCATACAATTCCTCAATTCCCTTGTTTCTTCTGAGTCTTTCTGAGATTGTGCATGAGTTGTTGCACCAGTCTCTTAATGAACTCTTGATAGATCAGATCATTGCTAGAGGATCTGGATCTTGTGTTTTTGTTCTAGCAAGTTTTTTATGAGCCTGTGTACTCAGTGGTTGAGTCCTTGTACTCAGTGTTTGAGTCGTTGCACTTGGTGTTGGTTGAGCAATTCTGCTCAGGTTCTAGAGTAGTCTTGCTCTAGAGGTTGTGTGAGTCGTAGAACTCAGTGTTTGGAGTTGTCAAGCTACAGTGTGTGGTGTATCCAGGTTGTTTAGTGGATCCTCACAGTGTGAGGGGTGGATGTAGGATACATGTGTGATTTCCGAACCACCTAAAAAATCTCTGTGCAGTGGTTTGTGTGTGACTTAAATTCACATTGCGCTAGATGTATGCATAGGTTTTTCGAATTCACATTTAATCAACTTCATTCCACACTTCAACCATCTAATTCACACAATCACTCATCAGTTCTATAATTGCTATTTCAATTGCCTCGGATTTCATACATTGTTTTAAATGGCTAAGCTTCCGCAATAGTTGGCCTACATCGATTCAACCCTCCCCCCCCCCCTTCTAGATCTTGTCCATCCTATTTTAGATCCTACAAATTGTATCAGAGCGGGTTTATATCTGATATTATCTTAGTGCTTTCTATTTGTTCTGTGTTTTGCTTGTTTGCTTGCTTGCTAAGTGTTTCCTTCATTGCACCATCAATTTGATTCAATGGATTCTAGAGGGTTCATAGCTGAGGGTCATTCCATTAATAGGCCACCCTTCTTCAATGAGACTGACTACTCCTATATGAAGAATAGAATGCAAGACTTCCTTAGAGCTCAAAACTAGAAATCTGGAAAGTAGTTGAGGTAGGTCCCTATGAGACCAGGAGAGGAAGAAACCTGGACCAGGGAACAGATTAGAAGGGCTACCTTGAATTATAGTCCATGAATATGATCCAGTGTGCAGTCCACCCTAAGAGTACTCAAGAATCTCCATGTGCAAATCTGCCAAGAGATTGGGACTAACTTGAGCTACTCTATGAGGAACATCTCAAGAAAAGAAACCAAAGCTAACATTCTTGTTTCTGAGTATGACTGTTTATGATGAATCTGATGAGTCTATTTCTGAAATTTTTGCTAGGTTTATGATCATTGTGAAGGACTGAAGGCTTTAGGTAAGGATTATACAGATGCTGATTTGGTAAGGAAAATCTTGAGCTCTCTCTCTTCAATTTTGGCACACTAAGGCCACAGTCTTCAAAGATTCTAAAGATTTGTCCAAAATCTTTTTGGATGAATTGATAGTCATTAATGACTTATGAAATAAACCTGAAAAGAGAAGAGCACATAATAAAACCAAACCAGTAGCCCTCAAGCTTCATCTAGTAACAAAGACAAGAATCAGGAGAAAGCAAGCTCTGAGGAGTCTGAGTCCAATGAGGATGAGATTGCCCTCATGACCAGGCAATTCAAAAAAATCTTAAAATATAGAAAAGGAAAACTCTCTCGAAAAAGAAATTCTCATCAGGAAAAGAAACACTTCTTTTCTAATGCCAATTCTAATAGGAATCAGAAATCTGATGAAACTGTCATTTGTTACAGGTGCAACAAGCCAGGACATATGAAGGGAATGTCCTGAGAACAAGAAGGAGAATACAAGAAGATTCACAAGTTCAAGAAGCCAAAGGCCATGGTAGCCACCTGGTCTAATGAAGACTCAAGTGAGAAGGAAGAAAAAAAATCCTCAAGCTCTGAGAGTGAGGAAATTTGCTTCATGACAAATAGCTCAGATGGAAAGGTAAGTACTTCTTTCGAAGACTATTCAATTGATGATTGGCAAGATGCCTATGCTGAGCTTGTTGAAAACTATCTGAAATAAGGAAAGAAAACAAGCATCTCAAAAAGAAAATTGAAAACATTTTGCATAACCAATCCATCAATAAAAGAATTTGTGAACTGGAAAATAAAGTACTGAGCTCAATGAGAAAAAGAAAATCTCCTAAATACAATTGATGCTCAAGCTTGCATCCCAAAGGCCACTCAAGAGTTTAAAGAATTGTCTGAAAAGATGGAATTTGAACAAAAAAAACAACAAAATGCTGATGAAATCAAAACCTTAGAAAATCAGCTAAAAGAAAAAGAAAAGCAGTCATGAAACCTTCACAAAAGGTAAAGACAATTTGGAGGCTTTGCTAGGAGCTAGAATGAGATCTGAATCACATGGACTAGGATTCAACAAACAAAAACCCAGAAAGACAAATTTGGAGAAATAAGAGAAAAAGCACCCTTGATCAACTTTGTCAAAGGTTCTAGTCTTGAAACACAAAAATAAGCAAGTGTCAAGCAACACAGTAAAAATTTCAAAACCCAGAACAAAGAGAAACCAACCAGTATGCTATCACCTAACAGGTCGACACAAGTCCACAAAAAGATGAAATCTGTGACTGCTGTGTCGACACCAGTCAAGGACAGGTCGACCTGCTCAACCTCAATAAACAAAAATCAGTCAACCAAAATTCAAGTAAAATCTGAAAAATAAGAAAAATTCAAAAGAAGCCATTCATAACAAACCTTGGACTTCCAAGAGATCACATCACTGATTGGACTAACTCTTGGAGCCAATGGTATCACAATCCATTTTGGTACCACCCTCAATTCTTCTATCCAAATTTTTCAATGTACCAACAAAACCCTTGGTTTGGACCTCCATAATGTTCAATCATGTCCAAATGCAAACTTCTCTCCGAATGTGAAAAAGAACACTGTTGTTTTCATTCCTAAGAATGATAAAGTGAAAAAGATAAAAAACATCAATGAACAAAACAGAAGCAAAAAAATATCAGATTTGGGTAGAAAAGATTTGATGTCAATGCTCAAACATTCTGATGGTCCCAACAATGTTTGGGTACCAAAATCTTCTCTCCACTGATTGTTTTTGCAGGAAGGTCGTGCACCCAACTCAATGTGTGGTTCCTTGATAGTGGGTGTTCACGACACATGACTGGAGACAAAGCTAAATTTTCATTCCTGATTGAGAAGGAGGGAGGTTTTGTTACATTTTGGAGGTAAAAACAAAGGAAAAATTATTGGATCTGGAAAGGTTGGTCAATCTTCCTCAAACTCAGTTGATAATGTTTTGTTAGTTGATGGTTTAAATTACAATTTGTTGAGCATTAGCCAACTATGTGACAAAAGGTCACAAAGTTGTGTTTGAATCTGATTTTGCAAGATAATTGACTCATCAACTAATAAAATAAAATTCTTTGGAAAGAGGGAAAACAATGTCGACATGATCAACTTGATAAAAACTTCTCTGAAAATTTTTGTCTTGTGCAATAAATGAAATTGCATGGACTTGACACAAAAGACTTGGCCATGCAAGTTCAGAACAAAAATAAACTGTTAAGGCTTAATTTGGTTAAGGGTCTTCCTAAATCTTTTCTAATGTAGAAAATCAAGTTTGTGGAATTGTGCCCAAGGAAAACAAACCAGAAAATCTTTTAAAACCTTCAATGAGGTACTCACATCTAAGCCACTAGAATTACTTCACATGGACCTCTTTGGCCCGACAATAACTCTAAGTCTTAGTGGCAAAAGATATGGGTTGTGATCATTGAAGATTTTACTAGATTACATGGGTTATCTTTTTGTCCCACAAAAGTGATGCTTGCCTTGAGTTCAGAAATTCTATACCACTACCTTAACAAGTTTTCATATAAAATCAAAACATTTTGACTGGTCATGGGGGTGAGTTTGAAAACAAATCATTTTCTGATTTATGTGCTGAACTTCATATTTTTCACAAGTTTTCTTCACCAAGAACTCTAGAAGAAATGGAGTTGTGGAAAGAAAGAACAGAACACTTGTGGAAATTGCTAGATCCATGCTCTTGGAAAGCAATTTGCCCAAATCCTTCTGGGCTGAAGCTGTAAACACAACAAATCACATTCTTCATAGAGCATTGATCAGACCAAAAATCAGAAAAACCCCCTAGAATTATGAAAAACAAAAAGCCAACAGTGTCCTATTTCAAATATTTGGGTGTAAATGCTTTGTTCATAATAATAACAAGAAAATCTTGACAAGTTTGATGCTAAAAGTTAGGAAGCAATCTTCTTGGCTATTCTGAAGTGTCAAGAGCTTTTCGAGTTTATTCTTCAGAACAAAACTGTTGAAGAGTCTCCACATGTTATTTTGATGAAAATTCCTTTTCAACTCATGGTTCTAAATCTTGCAGGGGTAGTCAAGATAATGAAGAGGATGATTTCATTGGGATTCTTCACCAACTGTTGAGGAAAATGAAGACATAAGTGAGAACTTGAACATTCATTCACCTACTCCAAGTGGATCAGGTAATGTTGTTCCAGACTTAAGTGCAACTCAACAGGTAACTTCTGAACATAGATTTTTGAGAGATTACCCATTGGAAAATGTAGTTGGCAATGTGAATGATAGGGTAAGAACTAGATCATCATTCCTGAATGCAATTCATGAAGACCCACTAGCTCTAATTTCCCAAGTGAACCAAAATCAATTGATGAAGCTCTAATGAGTTCTGATTGGATCAATGCAATGCATGATGAACTTCATCAATTTGAAAGAAATCAAGTATGGAATTAGTACCTACACCTAGTGACCAATCAGTCATTGGCACTGGATGGTTTTTTTAGAACTAAATTGAATGAAAATGGTCAAGTCATTAGGAATAAAGCTAGGCTAGTTGCAAGGGGTACAACAAGAATTTGGAATTGATTTTGAAGAGTCATATGCCCCTGTAGCTAGGCTAGAAGCTGTAAGATTTTTCTTGATTTTGCATCTTCACTGAAATTAACGTTTATCAAATGGATGTCAAAAGTGCCTTTTTGAATGGTTATATAAAAGAAAATGTTTTTGTTGAACAACCTCCAGGCTTTGAAAATGAAAAACATCATAATCATGTTTTTAAGCTTCATAAGGCTCTTATGGTCTTAAACAAGCTCCAAGAGCTTGGTATGACCGTTTGAGTTCTTTTTTGCTTGAAAAAGAATGTTCTAGAGGTAATGTTGATCAACCCTGTCACAAAAACTGTCAAAAATCAAATAATTGCAGTCCAAATTTATGTTGATGACATAATATTTGGATCAACCAATAAGAGCTGTGCAATGAATTTGCAAACCAAATGAAAAATGAATTTGAAATGATTTAAGGGAGACTTACAATTTTTCTTGGGATTGCAGGTTAACCAAACCAGCGAGGGGATCTTCATAAGTCAAACCAAATATGTCAAAGACTTCTGAAAATGTTGACTTCTAGAACCTCAAGTATTCAAGCACACCCATTACAATTAATGCTAAACTAGAAGAAGACTCACTTGGTAAGTCAGTAGACCCAAAGACATACAGAGGTATGATTGGTTCTCTACTCTATCTCACTACTTCTAGACCTGACATTCAGTTTAGTGTGTGCTTGTGTGCTAGATTTCAAGCTAATCTAAAAGAAAGTCATATGTTAGCTGTTAAACGAATCTTTAAATATCTTGTTGGAACATGTGATCTTGGAATTTGGTATCCTGCTGGTTGTAAGTTAGATTTGATTGCTATTGTGATGCTGATTATGCTGGGTGTAAACTTGATAGAAAAAGCACAAGTGGCTTGTGTTTGTACTTAGGTGGGTGCCTAATCTCTTGGGCTTCTAAAAAGCAACATTCAGTTGCTCTGTCAACTGTAGAGGCTGGGTATGTTGCAGCTGGTAGATGTGGCACTCAAATTCTTTGGGTGAAACATCAACTTCTCGATTACAACCAAGATTTAGGTTGTGTTCCCCTTCTTTGTGACAACACAAGTGCCATAAATCTGTCTAAAACCCAATTCAGCATTCCAGAACAAAACACATTGAAATTAGGCATCATTTCTTGAGAGATAAGGTAGCAAAGAAATCCTTTAAACTCCACTTCATTGAAACTGAAAAACAAATTGCTGACATCTTCACTAAACCTCTTCCTGACAGTAGATTTTCATCTTTGAGGAGAGATCTTGGTCTTTGCAAATCTCCATCTTCTTGATCTCTCTCATTTGGGTTGAGTGTTTAGGCATATTCTGAGGGGGAGTCATTGTTTCATCATTCTTCTTTGCTTTCTTGATTCATATTGTTCACATCTCTCACTATTCAACTTCTATTTCTTTTTGACAATAAATTCTTCAACTCACATTGTGTTGAACTTCTTGGTATATCAAATGGTGACTTGAAGAAGGACAAGTTCTGCTTGTCTGGACACTTTCACTATGCGAGAGTATGTGTCTCCGCCAAGTACCAAGAAATAATATGCAATTGTTGAGGGGGAGCTTTGTTGTTCAAAGAGAATCATTTCTGTTTTCAAAATACTTGCATATCTTTATTGTGATGAAAAGTTGTTGGAATCATCATCTCAGGGGGAGCTAGAGAATTCAATTCTTTCTTTTGCAAAATTCAAAACTCTTCTTGAATTACAACAACTTCCTTGCATGATGTCCTCATTGAGTTGTCTAGAACCTCAAAATGATCCTTTGAGTGATCTACTATATTTTTTCACAATCAACTCTCAACTATACTCTTCAAGACTACAGAAATTCAAATCTCTTTCACAGACTGAAGGATAATGTGTGCATTAAGTTAAACATTTTTTTTTGCAACTGATGTGAGATAAATGGTTTCATTTATAAATTCTCCTTACACTTGATATTCAACAGAGCAATGGCACAAATACTGAGAAACTACAAACCTTCACAATGAATGAAGTGTCATGTATGTCATTAGGTATTTTTGCTATCTCTATTCAAAGGGGTTCAAATCTATAATATATATAATATATATGCTCTATATTTTTTATGGTGACTGAGTAACTGGAAATATTGGCGTCTGATAAACGTATATTTTCATGTAAAAGGTTGTCATTTGTCCTTTGAAACTAGATAATGAGTAAATCTCTAGTATCCAGGAACTATGGTGTGTAAAAAGCATTAGTTCTTGAGTGAACAAGATTTACTACATTTGATAGTTTGATTAAAAACACAAAACTATCCAAGGAGAATTGCTTAAAATAACCATCTTTGTCTATCATCAATTTGTTTTAAGGTGTTTATCTTCATCACACTTGATTTCAATCTAAAAAGATATTTTCATTTCTTTGGATTTGGAAAGTATAGTAGTTTGTATTGATTGTTGAATGTCCTATATCCCTCAAACTATCATTTTACTGGTTCACGTCATTTAATGAATATATCATGCTGGTTGTTGTGTAAACCTTGAAGTTTGTTGCATTTTTGCAAGAATTATGACAACTGAATTCTTTGGCCTCTTAAAAATCCTTGAAATGCTAATTCCATCCATCTTGAATCATATAAAGATATCCCAAAACTCACAAAATTTTCCCATGCTCAAACACTCAAGTCTCTTAGGCCAGGTCGACACTACTTCCATCTAGTGTCGACACAGTCCAGCCCAAGTCGACACTAACCTCTTCTAGTGTCGACACATACCCCTGTCTAGGTGTTCAGGTATGGGGCGCCGGTTTAGGATAGTTGTTCTTGCGGGCCACTATACCCCCAGAAACCCTTCAAAACCCATGGCCCCCTTTTTCCTTTGAAAACGGCAGGACCTCATCGTCTTCCCTCCTCCATTCCATCTCTGTCTCCTTCCTCCTCCCACCATCTACATCGACACCCTGTTCTCCATCATCTCTACATCCATGGCCCCAAGCAGCAACCCCTCCGTGGAGCAAGGTCTAGGGCCAATGCTCGCCCATTCCGGTGGATGAGCACTCTCCCAGTGAAAGAAGGAGCAAGCGTCGCCATGACCCCGTTGAGAGTCGGGTCCTCATCTGCTTCTCCAAATCCTTCCAAGAGAGGTACGACATCCTCTTCAAGTAGAGGTACTTCCCAAAGGGGTCCTAGACACCCTAGGAGGAAAATTTGCATCTTCCCCTGAAATTTCTGAAGACTCGTCTTCCACTTCATCTGGGTCTTCTCATCCCTTAGAGGAAACCCCTTCTAAGTCAATAGTGAAGGAAGATGATTTTGAAACCTAGAGCAGTCGATTTGGCGGACAACCAGTTAGCAGCTGCATTCCCAGAAATTCTTCGTTTCTTCACATTCCAGACTGGTTGCTTTTTATTTCCAAATTTCGGACCATTTACCCTCGACTTGTTCAAGAATCTTACATGAATTTGGAATGCACTGATGAAGGTTACAAGTCTGAGGTCAAAGGTGTTTTGATGGATTTGCCCACAGAATTAGCAGCCACCTTATTTAAAATTCCTGATGAAGGAGCAGATTACCACAACTTTGAGTTTGATCTCCATGAAGCTTACACCATTTTGACTGGATTGCAAGCTGATGAGTCTGATCCCAGGCAGACACATGTCTCCAAGTTCAACACAAACACCTTTCCACCTGTGTTGAGACTTATCCATCACATCCTCACCACTATCATTACACCCCAAGGTGGTGGCAAGGATCGACTCACAGATTTCAGCGGTTTGTGCTCTATTGCATGAAAAAGGACATCAAGGTCAACCTCCATGTCATCATGTACCAGATAATATCTGAGACTACGAGGAAAGATCTCCATAGGTCTCTTCCTTATGCAGCTCATTTGACCCAAGTCTTTTAGCATTTTGGTGTTTCTCTTCAGAATGAAAAGTCTCAGACAATTCCTAAGTCCAACATCTACTGCTCCAAGCATGTACAGAAGTTTATGGGCTTTCGGCTTGAGGGTGATCAAGTAAGGAGAGGGCCAGCTGTAGTTGAGGCCCCAGTGGCTCCAGAGTTAGTAACTCCACCTCCTGAGGTGCCAGCTCAAGAGGACCAGCCTCCAGCAAATGAAGATCAGCCTCCTGTTGAGAATGAAGTTCAAGTACCCCAGGATGCACCCATTATACCTCAATTTCAGCCCTCTTCCCCACTAAACCCTGTAGTGACATTCCCTCATTTACTCCACAACCTCAAGCTCAAGCCTCCACTTCCTTTGGTGGACCTTCTGTTCCACCAGAGTTGTACTCATTTCTAAATGACAATTTGATACTATCTCTTCTTCAATCCAACAGATGTCAGAAGCTTTTGAGCTCAGGATACAAAGGTTGGAAAACTCAGTGTCTGCTCAATTCATCAAACAAAAGGAAGCATCAGATTATGCAGCCCAAAGATTCAATAGGCTTATTGGAACATTGGCTGATGCCTCCCTTGAACTAAAGGAGCATCAAGACAAGTTAGAAAAGGTTCTTGAAGGTATTTTGGCAAATTCCCAATAGAATCTTTTCACAGCCAGGAAGAAGTCTCACAGATTTCTAAGACAAGACTGTCTTTTGCACACATGGTAGATGATCTGGAGGGATGAAGAATTTATCTGCTCACATTCATGAAGAAATGTCTGCTCTAAAGAAGGAATTCAAAACTTTGGACATACATGGTGGCATAGCTGGTTCCTCTTCATCAACACAGCCTATTTCAGCTGATTTCAGTGTGCTTCAAGCAACCATGTCTGAGATTATGAAAGAATGGAACATCTCCTGCATACAAAACTCTCAACAATCCAAGCTCAGATGAAGTTCAGCTTGACTTCTATGGAGAAAAATTGACGGATATTGAGACTATCTTGCTACCCATTCCTCCTCCCTCCTCCTCCTCCTTCCTCCTCCTGATGGACTTCATATTTTGATGATGTCAAAGAGGGAGAAGAAAGAAAGAAAGAAAGAGAATACTTTTGAATACTTTTGGAATGAAATCAAATGAATGTAATGAACATCTTTATGAATGAAAGTGCTATATCTTTTGTGAATGAAACACACTTGTCTTGAATGTGATTGCACATCCTTTTTTAATGAATGTCAATGAAGTGAATGAATGAATGATTGTCAAGCTGCTTGGCCATTTATGAAAAGACTTGTTCATGGGTGACATGTGTACTCTTGAGTAAAAATTGTCAAAAGTTGCTAATTGTCCTCAATATTTTTGACAATTGTGAATAAATATGATTGAAACATAGCTCATGTCATTCAGTGTGTTTGAAATTGAATATAAACAAACAAATGGCTTAAAATCAATTTCATTGAAATCTCAAATTTTCACGTGGACTTAATGTTGCCATCATCAAAAAGGGGAGATTGTTGGGTTGAGTGTGAATATAATTCATTTTCCCTCACATTTTGATGATGACAAGTTGTGATTTTAATGCACAATAATTGGAACATGTTAAATGCCACACATGTAATGACTATTCAAAAAGCATGTTTTCAAACACATTTATCATTTATTTTCATGATAATACATTGGACTAATGAAATATGTGTTTATTTCTCAGGGACACACAATTCTTGCAAGGGTATGTCGACACATCACATACTGGTGTCGACACAATGCTCCAAGTCCTATGGCAAAAGATGAAGAATGGTCAAGTGGTGTCGACACAAGATCAAGTAGTGTCGGCACTAGACCAAGCTCCCAGAGAACTCTGTCAACAGGTCTGGATAGTGTGTCGACACTAGACCAGATGGTGTCGACACTAGATGCCTCTCCCAGAAGGCCTGTTTTGCAGTTTTCTACAGTGTGTCGACACTAGATGAAGTGGTGTCGACACTAGAGACCCTTCCCAGAGAAGCTATTTTGCCAGTCTGTGACAGTGTGTCGACACACCCCATGGGCAGGTCGACACACTCCGGAAACGTTTTGACTTAAAGTCACATCTGGACACGTGGCACTCTAGGGATTTCGTGGATCGGCCATGGATCATGTTCCCATGACCCCCAAGGGTACTTTTGGACACTGTGGGCTATAAATACTCTCCTAATTGGCCATCCAACCACAAGAGAGCCTCCAAGAGCCTTCCAGAAATCTTTTCGGAGGCAGAGAGAGCTCTCCTCCTCCCTATTCTTGCTCCCCTTGTGCTTCTCCAACCCAATTCCCACATCTCCAAGCACAAGAAGTGTAGATTGATCCAAGATGAAGTAGTATGATCAACTTCCAAGGGTGCAGATCAAGTAGAAGCTGACATTTGTGAAGATTTCGAGGAAGATCAAAATGCACAAGCACAGAGCATCGTCTAGGGACTTCAGGGAATCAAGCCTCTTCACAATTCGACCTTCTACAAGGGAGTACATTTGAAAACAAGGATTATTCATACAATTCCTCAATTCCCCTTGTTTCTTTTGAGTCATTCTGAGATTGTGCATGAGTTGTTGCACAGTCACTGAATGAACTCTTGATAGATCAGATCATTGCTAGAGGATCTGGATCTTGTGTTTTTTTTTCTAGCAAGTTGTTTGTGAGCCTATGTGCTCAGTGGTTGAGTCGTTGTACTCAGTGTTTGAGTCGTTGCACTCTGGTGTTGGTTGAGCAATTGTGCTCAGGTTCGAGTAGTCATGCTCTAGAGGTTGTGTGAGTTGTAGAACTCAGTGTTTGGAGTTGTCAGGCTCCAGTGTGTGGTGTATCCAGGTTGTTTAGTGGATCCTCACAGTGTGAGGGTTGGATGTAGGAATCACATGGTGTGATTTCCGAACCACCTAAAAAATCTATGTGTAGTGGTTTGTGTGTGACTTAAATTCACATTGCGCTAGATATATGCATAGGGTTTTTCGAATTCACTTTTAATCAACTTGATTCCACACTTCAATCATATAATTCACACAATCACTCATCAGTTCTATAAATTGCTCTTTTAAATTGCCTCTGATTTTATGCATTGTTTTAAATTGGCTAAGCTTTCGCAATAGTTGGCCTAGATTTATTCAACCCCCCCCCCCCTTCTAGATCTTGTCCATCCTTTTTTCGATCCTACAAAAACTCAGAAGGGCGCTTCAAGCAAAAAGGATAACCCCTCAATGTGAAAACCCAAAAGGGCACGTTGGAAAAATCTAGAGTGGGATAGTTTCAGTGAAAACCCAAAGGGCGCTGAGGCTGGTAATGTGAAAAAAGAATTTAAAAAAAGGAAAGAAAGAATGAAAAACAAGAGAAGAAGAAGAAGAAGAAGAAGAAAAGGGGGGAGGGGGAGAGACCTTCTCAGAATCGTCCTCCATTCTATACTTACAGAGCTCCCAGCCACTCTGTTATAAACATACAGAGGATAGTGGCTACAATGTACAAGTTAAACAGAAAAGTCAGACGACAAGTCTAGTTTACAAAATATATACTAGGAATCAATGACACTAGGGCTTCTTCCTCTACAACCATTCAACTTCCTTAGCCCTGGAAGAAATGGATTGGCGAAGCTTGGCTCCCTATACAGCAAAGTGACTCCCTCTTGGGATGCGTTCGCAGCCTCTGACGCTTCTGTGCTTCGTTTGCACAGAAGTCAAATTCATCAGCATCGCTGATCAAGGAGCATATCTCGCTCTCCAATGTCTGGATCCTTTGATTGTAAGGATTCCAAGCTACGGTAGCATGGAGACGACGTACTTCGTTCCAAACCTCCTCAACAACAGTCATCTAGGAATCCCTTGAAAGGCCCGTATAGAAGGCTTTAGTGGTGTTCTGCTTCAGTGCATGCCTGACACCTTCAATTGATGGGGGATCTTCCGCCTTCACCACAACTCACTCTTTCAAGCATTAATCTACGAAAATCATCGCCTAGAGGAGTGAGGTGGGCTGAACGCCTGCCGGCCATTCTACACCATGTCTGGGAAAGACATCTACCTCTAACGGCGGAGATCCGTTGTCATTAAAAGGTGGCAAGTTACCTGCTAAAAGCATCAACAAGACCCAAAAAAGGCGATTAGCAAAAAGCAACCAAATGAATTCAAATCTCAAAAGAAAAGGAGAGGGATGAAATCCACTTTTCCCCACCGGTAAAGAATTTCTTTCTTCCACCTCAAGGCTTGAGGTTGAATAAAGCCCGGCTGCTTAGTATAAAACCCTTGAGATGAGGAGGGAAGATCAGTCGGATATGGATTAAAGCTTCCTACATCCGTTAGTAAAGTGGATGTCTAGAGATTATATCCCATCTGCTGGAGACCTTCATGATTTCCTATGGTGTCCCCCACCTAAAAGCAGAATGAGCTTGCGGCTTGAGAAACGGGCTCCTTGTGTTTTCCCATGAAGGGAAAGGAGAGCTGGCCTCAGGTAGAAAATGTGGGCTGGTTTCCCCGCCCGAAAAAAGCTGATTGATAAAATCCAAGCCGCCTAGGCAAGGAAGAAAAAGTCAATATGATAAATGCATGGGACAGGAAACCAATGGATATACATTGGCTCGAAGGAAGCTACCTTTAGGGACCAGTCCCCTGACAGGGAACTCGCCTACCGACATCGGGACATAAGCCTCAGCAGAAGCAGGAGGATATTGCTCTGATGGGAGTCCCAATTCAGCAAATGTAAAAGTAGTATTGTCACCATCCATTGCCGCCGCTTCAACTACGGAGCTATGCGATGGCATCCATCATCTTCAGCCTCGGGAAAAAAGGCCCCATTCGCTCGTGAGGAGGTTCCATACTCTCTGCCATGAAAAGAGGGTGAATCTCCAGACAAGGGTTATAACCATCTGAAGCGGCGGAGTCGACGGAATCTTCATCTGTCTCACTATATGAGGTAGAGAAACCTAAAAAAATTTGATGTTGATGATGAATGAACAAAATAATGAATGATAATGATGAGAGGAGAAAAGAAAAAAGACAAAAAACAATTTACCTCCAGATGGGGTGGAATCTACAATTCTACTCTTGCCAGCTCTCCTGCATTTTTAAGAGGAAAGAATATCTAAATGAGGGTCGTCACTCCTGTCACCAACAACTTCCGGAGCAGGGATGGCTGAAAATCCAAAGTTGATGTGTGAAAACAAAGAAAAAAAAAAAAAGGAAGAAGAAGAAGCAAAGCAATGAAGAAATTCAATTCATTCATACTTGTTGGCTTGGATGAAAAGGAAGGCTCCGGCACTATCTAATCAAAATCAACCTTACAAATCTTGCTTGCCATCTTCACTACATCCCGAATGTCTCGCAGCGTGGAAGCATTTTCAATAAGGGGCAAGCATTCTAAAGCCCTGCATAGCCAATGGCATTAATCAAATGCCTCTCCCAAAAATCCCATGCTTTGTTGTCAACGCATTCACGAGGCAGCTTTGTCGACAAAGGGACATTAGGAGCATACCACAGTCAGACAAAAAAATAACCCCACCAACAATAATTCGAGGAGTCGTCGTCATTGGCTGGAGCCTACCATGAAGAAAGTTGCACAGGTTCCAAGGCCACATTGCCCGCTGATAATAATATTTGTCGACTGCGGGGTGAGTAGACTTTGTCGTCTTGGAATTATAAAACTTTATGTATGAATCTTCCAAGCTCGAGAAATGGCGACGAAGAAAGATGTCTTCAATGAAGAATGGCACCAAATTCCTCTTCTTAAGGTGGGATTCTTCGGCCTCTCTCAGCTTATAGGGAGATTGCTGGAAAACGTTACTATGCTGGAACCACCATCGAGCATAGAAAATATCAATCTACCCCGTAACTTCAGAAGCAGGAAGAATACAAATTGGACCTATTTACTCTCGATGGAAGTAGTTCCACCAACTAGCACCAATCAAATGAAGGTCGTGACTGCGACAAAGGCGGACCTTCAGTGGAAAATCTGCATTCGGCGGAGTTGATTGATCATAGCCAAAGTTCCTAGCAAAACGGGAGGGATAATATGGCTCTAAAATAAGAGTCCTACCTCCCCAAAATACTAGTATACTTGGCCAAATGCAGGATAACCAGTCTTTATACAGGGATTGGTCAGACCCACCATAATGGGGTAAATGATATATTACCTCGCTCGGGTCCATGATGTTGTATGGTCTGGAGCCTCGAGATATGAGTCAAATTGTAGAAGGCCATGCTCTCTAGCTGCATGGAAAGACAATGCAGAGCGAGCGCTGATGAGCTGCTCCAATGTGTCCCCAGAAGGCCGGTTCCTGAATGACAAAATCAATGGAGCCGTTGGGCGAGGCAAATCAATACTTTGTCACAAATTGGGCAGCAAAAAACCCGCCCAAGCACTCAGATAATGAGTGGCCAGCTACGTTTTCCAATCCCGTGGACAGGGATGTAAAGTCAACGACCCTAGTCCATGAAATATATTGGCCAGGGCAGCCGGGGCTATGGCATGCTTGTAGCCCTCAACTAGAAGGCAGGCGGGGTATATCAATCCGGACCTAATTGACTCTTCTTCGCCATGTCGAATTACAAAGGTAGCAAGCCAATATACCAGATATACAGCAGGATATGTGTGATTCGATAAATGACGTAGGTTCCACCTTCATTTTTTGGAGCATACAAGTACCACCTGCGCTATCATTCTTCGACTCCAACTACTGGTACTGCTCCAAAGGGATACCCTCTATTGCAAAGTTGTCAAAGAAGAAAAATGGCCGTTATAGAAGAAACGGAGTCAAGCATTCTGGCTCACTTCATAGTGCAGGAAGAAGAGCTCTGATCATTTTTCCTTCCGGTACGGGCCAAATCCTGCCATACCTTCGTCAAGTATCGAAGGATAAGGGAGAATATATTGTCCTAAGCCATTACTGTGATGACAGTACAAATCATTAAGGGTGACTTCTTTATAGGAAGCCCAGATATGGGAAAGCCAGAAATCTGGTGAAAACTCCATAGATCAATAGAAGATTCTCCTTCGGGTATCCCAAAGGTATTCCAGCGAGCATTAAACGCTCTGCAAATGTATGATGAACCCCGCATGGTAGGGGTAGTAATATAAAGCAGTTGATACAGCATCTCGCATTCCCGATAAATTCAAGAGTTCGCTATAATGGTGTAAGACATGCATCAACCACTCTGTGGCCCATAATGGAAAATATGGGAGGGCAACACTGACCACTTCCATATCAGCTCAGCGTGGTGCCGTCGGTAATCATGTCGAGAAGGCAGCATTTGTCATAGCCACCGATAGCACACCGGGGATCACAGGGCATTAATAGAAAGCCATTTCTCTGCGCTGGGTCTTATGATGACCTTTAAAATTCTAGGTCACAGGAGTAATTCTCTAGAACCACACATAATAGTCAAGACTATGGGCAAAGAACCCAGTGTAGGTCAGGCGGCAGCCAGTCCTGAAAATTGAAGCCCGGAGGAAAACTGGGGAAAAAAAAGGCACAAGTCCCAAGGAGACTATCCTGAGATTCTATGATAGCTGCATCCAAATACCACCTCTCTACAAATATACAATGGTCATCACCACACATATGCGGTGGGACAAATCTCTCAATGAAGGAAAATAAAAGCTTGTCTAGAGGAAAATGTGCAGGATAGTCTGACCCCCGCTGGTATAAGTAAATTCCCTCTCGCCGCTTGATAAGGGAGGTGCTAACTTCGCCATCATCTGAAAGTTCTTCGACGGATCCATTGGCGACAATATCATGGCCACGATCCAACAAAAGTACATTATCCCTCGTGACGCAAGTAGCCTCAGGCCAAGCATCAAATTAGCTGATAAGGCGGTGTCATACAAGTGCTCTCAGCATAGCTGTCATGGCGTAGAAATCTTTTTCATGAGGCATGATGAGTTCCTGGACGAGAAAATAAATACAAGAGTGAGAAGAAGAGAAGTCAAAAGCAGCAAGTCCAGCCAAGTGACAAATCAAAGTGACAGAGCATCAACTAAAGGACGTTCAGAAATATGATATGGAACCTATAAATAACATGTCTCCACGAGCCACATGCCGTCATTCGCAAATTCTGGCATGTATCCCATGGGGGGCATTTGTTGAACCTAAAAGTTCATGGTGTTTGTGCCAGAGATTATTATATATCCAACAGTCACTTAGGTAATGTTGGGTCCAAGTCTCTTTCAAATTAAGAGAGGGAATTTATCATCAAGTCAGCATCAAATCTCTCAGTGAAGCAGAAGTTCAGAAAAGAGCAGCACTTCAAAGAGAATATGTTGCGAAACAAATTTATCAGCACAAGGTCAATAAGACCAAATTTGAGGAACAATGCAAAGAACACGTGTAGCAAGAAGCTCCAAGCACTTGCAAACACAATCCTTCATCGAGAAATCTCCAAGGAAAAGGGCAAAGGTTCAACATCATCAACATCTCCCTAAGGGGACATGGACGGTCTTTATAGGCAACCCCCCCCCCCCATGTAAAACCGATGGGAGCTTCCATTGGTTAAGGGGTTTAAGCCCCCAACCTATGGAGCCTTCCATAGTTAAGGGGAGTCCCCTTAACCGACAGAAGCCATCCATCAGTGAAGGGGTTTCTTCCCTAACCGATGGTGCTCTCCATTGGTGGGGGAGAACCCCATCGGTTAGTGTCCTTCCGTAACGTTGTGCAGGTTCTAGAGAGTTTCTGATCGTAGTGTCCTTCCGTAACGTTGCTAGTAGTAGCTTTACTCCGCACTTTCCCTTGTAGAGTAGAAGATATATCTGCTGTTGTTTAATTGTTTATATATTCCTCTGCTTTTAGAGCTAGTAGGAGATTGGTAGTCCCTACTGAGCTTCTGTTGTGAAGCTCATCCCTTCCTTTTCCAGGTGAGACTTCACAGCAGCGGCAGGGAGCGCGTCAGGCGGAGGAGGTGGGGCGGGTAGTCGTCGTCCCCACAGCTAGTAGTGTTCTCTCCTTTCATTTGTACGTCACCCTCGGGGTATGCCCTAAGGGCTCTGTCCTTCCCTTTTTACTTGTACTCGTGTGTGGGTGTGTTGGGATAGTACCTAGAGCATTACGATGTGGTCTCGCTCTCCTATATTTGCTTCCGCGTGTGTGCTTCTAGTTCAATAGTTGACGTTTATTTCCCTTACATATTCTGTTAGACTTGTGTTATAGCCCTTCCGGGTCTCCGATCCGTGGGCGGCGATTGTGAAAATTGATTCCTCGGCTTGGGCCGAGGGTCGGGTTCTCGCGGTCATTACAATTGGTATTAGAGCTAGAGTCTAACAGGACTTGCAGTCAATTTAAACTACAATAGGAAGTCCCAAAAATAGTACAAGTACATCGCTAGCCGCCCAAGTTGGTATCGTTAACCATGTTGGTTGTGTGCCGTGCAGGATATGGCTCCGCGCAGACAGGCAGCAGTCAGAGAGGTGATAGAGCAACAGGTGAGTCAGACATGCCAACGTTGGTCAGGTTTAGGAGGAGTGTCAGCAGAGGAGTCTGTGGCGCACCCTTAGGAGCAGTAGCAGCAGCAAGTGAGCAGCAGTAGCAGTGGCACCAGCCCCAACCACAGCAGTACGCAGATTGGTTATCTATGGCTGAGCAGCTCTTCAAGACCATGTACAAGGGAGCGTGGCAGCCTGGGCAGGCAGTAGCGGGAGGTCAGCCTCTAGTACCTGCCCCAGTAGTACCGGAGCAGCAGGCAGATCCGCAGGTGGAGCAGCCAGTAGTTCAGTAGGCGTTGGATACTGGGAGTAACTGAGCCGGTAGGTGCAGGATGGCTGTCACTAAGGACAGGACAGCCCTCTTGGAGAGGTTCAAGCATCTCTGACCACTGATGTTTTTCGGCGACTATGATCCAGACAAGGCAGAGATTTGGACGCATGAGTTGGAGCGTACGTTCGATACCATGAGGTGCGCCGAGGAGGACCAGGTGAGACTGGTTGTGTATTAGCTCAAGGGGCCAGCCATGAGTGGAGAGTTCATTGGCAGACTCACTTTCTAGGTTAGCATTTGGATCAGATCACTTGGCAGAGGTTTTTAGGCGTCTTTCACGGCTAGTACTTCCCCGATTACGCTCGACGTGAGAGACGAGATCAGTTTCATGAGTTGGTTCAGGGTGATTTGTCAGTTACCCAGTACCATCAGAGGTTTGTCTGGTTGTTGAGGCATGTCCCTCATGTTGCCAGCAGTGAGCAGGCTTGTGTAGAGAGGTTTATTGCAGGACTGAGACCAGTATAGATGTCGCGATGATGTCGTGACCGGCCCGGCTGCGGTGACATCATCTTAACTCTCTAAGACGTCGCGACAGTGCCGCGACAGCATACGGCATCGTGACATGGTCGTGACGGCTTGTGGCATCGCGACAACATCAAAGAGAGGTAAGTCTTGCGGAGTTCCATTTTTTGTGGAGTCTTCGCCGTTTCCAGTTCTTGCTGTACCCGTGGCACCAGTGCTAATTTCCTAGTATGTTCCTACACTAGTCATTCGCCCGGTGCTCAGCACTTGAGGGCTTGTCTTGTGAGAGAGGTTGTTACCGTTGCCTAGGACCCCCGTCCCCATGTGCCTGTTGAGGAAGCACTCCGGGCGGCGGGCGTGCTCGAGTCGCGGACTCTCGGGCAGAGGGGAAAACAGTTGTTAGGACAGCGACGTTGAGTTGTTTGCAAAGCTCTCTTGGTTGTCTTGAACCCCGATGTCGTTTGGAGTCCTTCTAGGCATAGGCCAGCAATTCCTTTCTCACTGCCTTGGTCTTTGTGGCCCAAAACTACTTGGAGAGGCCAGGCGTAGGACCGTAGTCCGGCCAGACTATGGCGGTTACTATTGTGTTACTTATGTTTCTACCCCACTCTGACCAGACGTGGAGGCTTGGACCTGGGTCGAGGATAAGACGTCAGTGGATGCACCTGATCGGTTGACTAGTGGTAGCATTTTCTGTAGCTAGTGTCTTTTGTCCAAGCAGGGTTCTCCCTGTCTGCGTTGCCAGCCGTGTGGTGATCACGATGTGCAGGTTTTACGGAGTTTCTGATCGTAGTGTCCTTCCGTAATGTTGCTAGTAGTAGCTTTGCTTCCGCACTTTCCCTTATAGAGTAAAGATATATCTGTTGTTGTTTAATTGTTTATATATTCCTCTGTCTGTTAAAGCTAGTAGGAGATTAGTGGTCCCTACTGAGTTTCTGTTGTGAATCTCATCCCTTCCTTTTCCAGTTGAGACTGCACAGCAGCGACATGGAGAGCGCGCGGTGAGGAGGCAGGGCGGTAGTCGTCGTCCCTACAGCTAGAAGTGTTCTCTCCTTTCAGTTGTATGTCACCCTCGGGGTATGCCCCTAGGGGCTCTGTCCTTCACTTTTTACTTGCACTTGTGTGCGTGTGTTGGGACTGTACCTAGAGCGATACGCTGCGGTCTCGCTCTCCTTTCTGCTTCTGCGTGTGTGCTTCTAGTTCAATAGTTGACGTTTATTTCTCTTACATATTCTGTTAGACTTGTGTTATAGCCCTTCAAGGTTTCCGGATCCGTGGGCGGCGGCAGCGAAAACTAGGTCTCGGCTTGGGCCGAGGGTCGGGTTCTCGAGGTCGTTACAGTTGGTATCAGAGCTAGAGTTTAATAGGACTTCTAGTGGATTTAAACTACAATAGGAAGTCCCAACAATAGTACAAGTACACCTCTAGACGCCCATGTTAGTATCGTTAACCATGTTGGTTGTGTGCCATGCAAGATATGGCTCCGCGCAGGCGTAGGTAGGTCAGAGAGCTGATAGAGCAGCAGGGTGAGTCAGATATGCCAGCGCCGGGTCAGGTTTAGGGGGAGTTGTCAGCAGAGGAGTCTGTGGCGCACCCTCAGGGAGCAGCAGCAGCGCAGCAGTGGCACCAGCCCCAGCCACAGTAGTACGTGGATTGGTTCCTCGTGGCTGAGTAGTTCTTTAGGATCCTGTACCAGGGAGCGTGGTAGCCTGGGCAGGCAGCAACGGGAGGTCAGCATCCAGTACCTCCCCCAGCAGTACCGGAGCAGCAGGCAGATCTGCGGGTGCAGCAGCTAGTAGTTCAGCAGCTGTCGGATACTGGGAGTACCCGAGCCGGTAGGCGGAGGATGTCTGTCACTGAGGACAGGACTGCCCTATTGGAGAGATTCATGCATCTCTGACCGCCGATGTTCTTCAATGACCTTGATCCAGACAAGGCAGAGAGTTGGATCATGAGTTGGAGTGCATGTTCGAGACCATGAAGTGCGCCGAGGAGGACTAGGTGAGACTGGCAGTGTATTAGGTCAAGGGGCCAGCCCATGAGTGGTGGAGAGTTCAGAGGCAGACTCACATTCCAGGTTAGCATTTGGATCAGATCACTTGGCAAAGGTTTTTGGGGGTCTTTCACGGGGAGTACTTCCTGATTACGCTCGACGTGAGAGACGAGATCAGTTTCATGAGTTGGTTCAGGGTGATTTGTCAGTTACCCAATACCATCAGAGGTTTGTCCGGTTGTTGAGGCATGTCCCTCATGTTGTCAATAGTGAGCAGGCTTGTGTAGAGAGGTTTATTACAGGACTGAGACCAGTATAGAGGTCGCGATGATGTTGCGACCAGCCCGGCCATAGTGACATCATCTCGACACTCTAAGGCGTCGCGACAGTGTCACGATAGCCTATGGTGTCGTGACATGGTCCCGACGGCCTGTGGCGTCGCGACAACATCAGAGACAGGTAAGTCTTGTGGAGTTCCATTTTCTGTGGAGTCTTCGCCGTTTTCGGTTCTTGCTGTACCCGTGGCACCAGTGCTAATTTCCTAGTATGGTCCTACACTAGTCTTTTTCCCGGTGCTCACCACTTGAGGGCTTGTCCCGTGAGAGAGGTTGTTACCATTGCCTGGGACCCCCGTCCCCGCGTGCCTGTTGAGGGAGCACTCCGGGCGACGAGCGTGCTCGAGTCGCGGACTCTGGAGCGAAGGAGAAAAAAGTGGTTAGGACAGCGACGTTGAGTCGTTGGCAGAGCTCTCTTGGTTGGTCTGGGACGCCGACGTCGTTTGGAGTCCTTCCTGACACAAGCCAGTGATTCCTATTCTCACTGCCTTGCTCTTTGTCGCCCCGGAACCACTTGGAGAGGCCAGGAGTGCGCCGTAGTTTGGCCAGACTATGGCGGTTCTATTGTGTTACTTATGTTTCTGCTCACTCTGATAAGACGTGGAGGTTTGGACCTTTGTCGAGGATAAGATGTCAGTGGATGCACCTGACTGGTGACTAGTGGTAGCGTTTTCTATAGCTAGTGTCTTTTGTCGAAGCAGGGTTCTCCCTATCTGCATTGTCAGCTGTGTGGTGATCACGATGAGTAGGTTCTGCGGAGTTTCTAATTGTAGTGTCCTTCCGTAACGTTTCTAGTAGTAGCTTCGCTTCCGCAGTTTCCCTTGTAGAGTAGAAGATATATCTGATGTTGTTTATTTGTTTATTAATCCTCTATCTGTTAGAGCTAGTAGGAGATTGGTGGTCCTACTGAGCTTCTATTGTTGGGTGCAGGAGGCGGGGCGGTAGTTGTCATCCCTGCAGCTAGCAGTGTTATCTCCTTTCAGTTGTACGTCACCCTCAGGGTATGACCTAAGGGCTCTGTCCTTCCCTTTTTACTTGTACTCGTGTGCATGTGTTGGGACTGTACCTAGAGCGAAACACTGTGGTCTCGCCCTCCTTTCTACTTCTGCGTGTATGCTTATAGTTCAGTAGTTGACGTTTATTTCCCTTACATATTCTATTAGACTTGTGTTATAGCCCTTCCGGGTCTACGGATCCGTGGCGGCGACTGCAAAAATTAGGTCCTCGACTTGGGCCGAGGGTCGGGCTCTCTGGGTCGTTACAGTTGGTATTAGAGCTAGAGTCTAACAGGACTTATAGTGGATTTAAACTATAATAGGAAGTCCGAACAATAGTACAAGTACACCGCTAGCCACCCAAGTTGGTATCATTAACCATGTTGGTTGTGTGCCATTCAGGATATGGCTTCGCATAGGCGTAGGCAGTTAGAGAGCTAATAGAGCAATAGGTTGAGTCGATATGCCAGCGCCCGTAAGGTTCAGGAGGAGGTGTCAGTAGAGGAGTCTGTGGCGCAGCCTCAGGGAGCAGCAGCAGTAGTGGCACCAGCCCCAGCCACAGCTGTATGTGGATTGGTTCCCCATTGCTGAGCAATTCTTTAGGATCCTATACCAGGGAGCGTGGCAGCCTGGGCAAGCAGCAGCGGGAGGTCATCCTCCAGTACCTCCACTAGCAATACCGGAGCAGTAGGCAGATCCGCAGGTGGAGCAGCCAGTAGATCAGCATGCGTCAGATACTGGGAGTACCCTAGCCGATAGCGGAGGATGGATGTCTCTGAGGACAGGACCGCCTTTTGGAGAGGTTCATGCGTCTCTGACCGCCGATGTTCTTCGGCGACTTTGATCCAGACAAGGCAGAGAGTTGGACCCACGAGTTGGATCGCATGTTCGAGACCATGAAGTGCGCCGAGGAGGACCAGGTGAGACTGGAAGTGTATTAGCTTAAGGGGCCAACCCATGAGTGGTGGAGAGTTCAGAGGCAGACTCACTTTCTAGGGTAGCGTTTGGATCACATCACTTGGCAGAGGTTTTGGGGGGTCTTTCACGACAAGTACTTGCCCTATGCTCGACGTGAGAGACGAGATCAGTTCATGAGTTGGTTCAGGGTGTTTGTCAAGTACCCAGTACCATCAGAGGTTTGTCCGGTTGTTGAGGCATGTCCCTCATGTTGCCAACAGTGAGCAGGCTTTTCTAGAGAGGTTATTACAGGACTAAGGACATATTGAGGTGGGTGTGACTGCTCACATGTGTGCCAATTTGGGAGAGGCGGTGGCTAAGGCCACCACCTTGGAGAGTGAGACCTGGCAGCCTCAGCAACAGCAGCAGGGAGGAGCTTCCTCTAGGACCTCACGTACCAGTCTCCCGCAGGTAGTCGTGGTAGTGCGACCTCTTCTTCTTCGGGCATGGGTAGTTCAGGCAGTTCTAGTTTGCGCTTAAAGTTCAGCAGATGAACACTTGCGAGGGTTGATGGAGCCGGCAGCATAAGCGTCAGTCAAGGTTTGCAGAGCCGTCGGTCCAGCAGGAGCCGAGCAGGGTAGGCAGGAGGCACTCTGTTACACTTGTGGTTTGCCGGGCCCTTCAAAAGGGATTGCCCGATGGGGCAAGTCCAGCAGCCAATGCAGTACACTCAAGCAGTTGTCGCAGTACCAGTACCCCCAGCAACAGCAGCAGGTACCCCATCGGCAGCAGCAGAGCAGTACCATTTACAGCTCAACAGCTTCAGCAGCTTCAGCAGCATCAGTAGCCTCAGCAGTTTCAGTTGTACCAGTAGTAGCAGCAGCAGTTTCCACAACATTAGCAGCCGCCGCAGCAGCAGCACCTAGCAGGCGCCACAACGTGGGCGCGTCGTGTGATGGCTCTTACCAAGGGGGAGGCCGAGGCGTCGAACGTGGTTATAGGTACTTTGCCTATCCTTGGTAGAGCTGCTCGTGGTTTTGGTCAATCCCGGTGCTTCTATTTGTTTTGACTCCCGAGGAGTTTACGAGTCACTGGTTCGTCATGCACCTGAGAGGCAATGTGATGTGATGGTCGATCTCTCATCTGGTGATTACATGCGTTCTTTGGTTACCTGGAGGGTGTCACAATTAAGGTCAAAGGACACCAGTTGCCAGCCAGGTTGTACACGTTGCAGCTTCGTTACGTTGATGTCATCTTTGGCATGGACTGGTTGGAGGCTCACTCAGTTGTGGTGGATTGTTAGCAGAAACCGTTCGGTTTGAGATACCTGGAGCGCCTATTCTCAGCTTCCAAGGTATCCGGTCTACCCGTCGACCTTTTATTTCTTACTCTAGACCTCATCGTTTGATCTGTGATGGTTGCGTAGCATATCTTGCTTCTGTTTGTTCTTCTGAGCCTAGCGGGTCGTTGGCCTTTAATGTAACTGTTTTGTGAGTTCTCTGATGTTCTTTCGGATGATCTACCTAGGTTACCACCTGAGAAGGAGGTGGAGTTCTCCATTAAGCTTTCCTGGTACGATGCCTTTGTCCAAGGCACTTTACCGGATGGTCCGACTAAGTTGCGCGAGCTGAAGCGACAGTTGCAGGAGTTGCTTGAGTTACATTTCATCCATCTGAGTCGTTCGCTGTGGGATGCGCCAGTGTTGTTCGTGAGGAAGAAGGATGGCAGCTTGAGATTCTGCATCGATTATAGGCTGCTGAACCAGGTAACTGTGAAGAACAAGTATCTGTTGCCCAGGATCGATGACTTGTTTGATCTGTTGCAGTCAATCAAGGTGTTTTCGAATATTGACTTGAGATCAGGCTACTACCAGTTCAGGATCAAAGAGTCAGATATCGGCATGATAGCTTTCCATTTGAGGTATGGTCACTTTGAGTTCGTTGTGATGCCGTTTGGGTCACGAACGCGCCAAGAACTTTTATCGATTGATGTACAGGTGTTCAGTGAGTACCTAGATCGGTTCGTGGTCATCTTGTAGATGACATTTTCGCAACAGTGGTGTTTGCTCTGAAGTTATGGAGGCACTATTTGTACGGCGAGGTGTTCGAGATCTTTATCGACCATCAGAGCTTGCAATATATCTTCACTCAGAAGGATTTGAACTTGAGGCAGTGCAGATGGATTGAGTACTTGAAGGACTATGACCTTACTCTCTCCTATCACCCGAGAAGGGCTAATGTCGTAGCATATGCTTTCAGCAGACGAGTCGCCTGAGTTCGTTGCTTGTCAGAGAGTGGAGGTTGTTGAGGACCTGTCTCAGGGAGTTTTCTGCCCTTGGAGGTACAGAGACCGTGCAGTGATGACCAGTTTGTAAGTTTGCTCGTCAGTGTACCGTGAAGTGCTGGAGGCACAACCGGCAGATATAGAGTTGGCAGATATTTTGCAGATGCCAGATGTTGAGCTTGATGAGGACAGTGAGGTCAGATTCAAAGGCAGATTGTATGTCCCATGTGATGCGCACTAGGCGCTGTTGTCAGAGGCACACCGTTCGAGGTATGCTGTCCATCCTGGTTCCACCAAGATGTATCATAACCTGAGGAGGCTCTTCTAGTAGCCAGGGATGAATAGGGGCATGGTAGAGCATTGGAATGGCACCATACGAGGCTTTGTATGGTCGGCCGTGCAGGACACTACTTCACTGGTTTGAAGTTGTGAGAGGTAGCTTTTGAGACTAGAGATGGTGCAGCAGTGTGCAGACATAATCAGCTTAGTCAGCCAGAGGCTTCAGGCAGCACAAAGCAAACAAAAGACCTTTGCAGATGTCCGTAGGAGGCCATTGCAGTTCAGCGTGGGTGACCTTGTGTTTTTAACGGGTTTCACCGACCAAGGTGTTATGAGGTTTGGAAGAACAGGAAAGCTCATTCCAAGGTATATTGGACCTTTCCCCATCACAGAGAGGATCAGTGAGGTTGCTTATGGGTTGTGTCTTCCGACAAAGTTGGCAGGCGTGCATAGTGTTTTCCACGTTTCACAACTCAGGAGGTACATCGCAGATCCGTCCACATGTTGGACTACTCACAGCTTGAGGTAGTGCCAGACTTGTCAGTGCAAGAGTACCCGGTCATAGTTGTAAACCGCAGAGACTAGTGACATCCGTTTCTTATGTCTAATCCCAGAGAATGCCATTTAGAAAAGTCACTAAATGTAACCTTCCCTTTCTTACAGTCGACACTTGCCCCATATGCGGACAACCAGTCGGCTCCCAAATTACATCATAGCCTCCATGGACATACACACCGGGTCAGCTTTTAGGTTATGGTCTCCGATCATTACATCAGCAGATGGGAAATATTTGTTCAATTTCTCCTTTTCCCCTAGTGGCGTTGTGACAGAGAACTCACAACCCATGGATATAGGTTTAGCATTCATAGTATCAGCAAAGTTTTGAGATATAAATGAATGGGTTGCTCCAGTATCAAATAAAACGAATGCTGATTGAGAGAAAACTTGAAGGGTACTTCTATGATTCCACCCTCCTCGGTGGGCTCCACTTTCTAGACAGCTTGCAGTCGGCCAGGCTTCTTTTGCCCATTAGGGCGTTTCTCTTTCTCTTGATTCTTCAGCACAGGGCACTCGAAAATGCGATGATTGCGATTCCGACAGCGTAGGCAAGCGCCTGCTTTTCTCCAGCACTCAGCAGCAGTATGACCAGTTTTGTCACAATGCTCGCACTTGGTCTTGTCGGTGTTTGGGGTAGTAGGTATCTTGAGCTTCCTTTCTTGATTCAGCCCTCCCGTGATGTTGAACGGCCGATTTTGTCATTTGTGGGCTTGCTTGAGGAACCCGATGCTGGTTCCTTCTTGACTAGTCTACCTTAATGTGATCGGTAAGGTCGGTCGCATCCTCCAGCATTGTGCCTTCTTTACCATCTCAGCATAAGTCTGGACGTCGAGTGGAGCAAGTTGTGTAATATATGAAGGCTTGAGTCCATTAAGAAATCTCCTCGCCTTCATCTTCTCTGTGTTGACCAGATGATTGGCATAACGCGCCAATCGGGAGAATTGCGCTTCATACTCAGCGATCGTAAGGTGCCTCTGTTTTAGTGCAGCAAATTCGGAGGCCTTCCTCTCCTGGATCCTTTCAGAGAAGTATTTGGAGTTATAATGCTCCTTGAATTCTACCCAGGTGAATTGTGCATCGGCCCTGGTGGCCTCCACAGACTCCCACCATGCACGAGCGTCTCTTTCTAATTGAAATGTTGCCAGTAGTATCTTATCACCATCCGCGCATTGCATGACGCGGAAGATGCGTTCTATCTCCTTCATCCAGTTTTCTGCCTCGTCAAGATCGGTAGTCCCACTAAAACGGGGCGGTTCAAGTTGTAGAAATTCCTATGCAGATCTCCGGCTCCTTGGTTTCCACGAGCTCCAGTAGCTTGAAGTAGCGCTTGAGTGAGCTGTTGCATAGTTTGTTGCATGTCACGGAGTTGTGCACGCTCTGCTGCCATTGCTATGTTTTAAGTTCCTTCAAAAGAGAAATTTAAATGTAAGATATCATGATTGCACTAAGTTGGTGTGTTTGTGAGTTTATTTTAGCTAGTTACCCTTGGCTCTAACATCAACTCACATAGGTGGATAATGACTCTACTCGAGGCAGGTTAACCTAGATCATCTATACTTAAGAATAACCTAGGCTCTGATACCACAAAACTGTCACGCCCCGACGCGGAATATCGGAGCGCGAAGGCAGTTGCAAGTGAACGGGTATAGAGCGAGTACTAGACATCAAACCATTGAACAAGAATAAATACTAAAACCATTTCATTCATTAATAAACTTTCAAATGTCTAGTTACAACCACTATCAGAGCCGATCTATAGGCCCGATTCATTGAAATAGAAGCAAAAGACTAACTTCAATTTAACTACTACAATACTAATCATAGTGCTAGGATGCTAGGGTACTCATGACATCACTCCAGGTCGTTCCCGTCCTCTTGAGTGTATGGTTCATCCTCGGTCTCACCTAAGAACCACGACAATAACGCAGGTGAGCGATAACGCCCAGTAGGACTTAAATCTCAGGATCAAGCATGCTTTAAGTGATTAAGTCTTATAAAGCAAGATAACTAGAGAGAATAACGAGAAACCATAGAAGTACTGGTACACGATAACGAGCAACAATTGCACAATGCACGAGAGTATACCGCGACAAGTTTTGATATCGGATTGGCCGTATAACAAGATAAAAAGTAAAATTGCACTTCAGTGCACAAGTCACGATAGCAAGTGTTGGTCGATATTCTTTCAACCACGAGTTTCAAGTAAACCAATAATTGACTGTTTGATTAATTGATTGCCATAGATCAAATCTTGCGTGTTCATGCGTTAGGTGTATGCCATCACCCAGATCATTAGACCCTCGCGAGTTATAGCCTTTCAGGTGCTCCTCCCAAGGACCAGACCGGGCCCTTATAATGTTACCTAGCATAGTCATGTTTTTATCGTAGACAATCAATCATTTAATGGCCAAATAGAGAGTACCAAGAAATAGATGAGATCACTAGATGAATAGACGAGATAGTAGAGTGAACGTGAATAGATGAGCGAGTAGAGTATAGATGAGAGCTAGTGGACATTGCACGTAATGTGATGAGTAAACATGCGGTAGTAACAGTTACACAACACGCGCACTTGGTGTTGGCAGTCAGGTGGAACTCACGACCCTACCACGGGCCATGTTAAGCACAGGTCCAGAGGTCCGGAATGATTCAAGATGAGAGCGAACTTCTAATAGCCGTTTGGACCATATTGATCCCTAAAGGGTGTAATAGGTGTTAGGGTACAACCGGCTCGTCGACCATGTGGGAATCCATGATCAGAGGAGACTTACGGAGGCCTTGTACAAGAGTTCACTAGTCCAGTGAAAGGAATATCCGACGGAGAGTTCACCACAAGCCAAGTAAAGTGTGTATATAAAAATAGGTGCTCGACGTTCTAGAGGAATTCTAGAACAGTAGAGCGTCGAGATCGGTGCTTCAAAACAATGCGAAAATCGAGGACAAGTTCATTTACAAGTAAGGCAATTTAATTGCATAAATTACCAGATATATTATGTCACATAATATATTATGTCACATGTTCATGCCAATTAAGCCATATTTGGATGGTTCCAAGTGTGTGCATGTGTAAGAGAGATCATAGCTAGAAATAAGTCGTGAATATGTATTTTAAATCATTCAATGTAGCTCCATTTTTTTAACAAGTTTTTTTTTGGGGTATAACTGTAAAAATATGTAAGAATATTTTAGAAAGTGAAAGTAACAAATTTTATGGGTTTTCATGCAAAATCCTGTGAAGGCGACATAGGCCAGTAAGGATTGCGACATGGGTAGGACAGGTAGCGACAGGGCCTGCAAGGGGTCGCGACAGGGCTGTCAGAACAGAAGGCCAGAACACGACGTAGGATACTGTCGCGTTCAGAAAGCGACAAGGGAAGCGTCGCGACGGGCTTGAGAACGCGACAATGGGAACTGTCGCTATCAGATCGCGACAGAGCGCTCTGTCGCGATGGCCCTTGTGAACGCGGCCTATCGAGCCGTCGCGTTCACAGGGTCTGCGCCAAAGCCTGACAGGGTTCTGATCTGTCTGGATTGCGGTCCAGAAACTTGTCTTTTCGACACAGGGTAGTTCAGAAAAAATCATAACTATTTGTATACATGATGAAAAATCTTGAAACCAGTGGCAAATGAAACTAGACATGCTAGAGTACTTCCAATAAATAGGAATTAGAGATAGAGTACGGTTTGAACATGGTTTGGGCAAGAACAGTAACAAGTAACACAGAACATGATACAGAGAGCAAGATTGATTTAATTCGAGCAACATGCTCAACATGAATCAGGGCTTTCAAGGGCAAAGATGTCTAACATGCATCAGTCCCTACAGTAAAAATCTCGTAGTATGGGGTTGAGTATACAAGGAGATCAAGAGTTAAGAAGAGGGTTCGGGGTCATGTAAGTTGCAGAACATGAAAAATCATGAACTAAAGATATGCTCGATGGAAAATTATGAAACTTGAGGGTTTTGTTCCTCATGTATGGAACAATCTACAAATGAAATATTAGGATTTTAGCTTGTGAGAATGTCTACCTTGGACTCGATTTGTCTTCTAGGGTTAAAATCTCCAAGAACAAGGAAGAAGCTCTAAGAACTCCTTCTCCCCACGAGATCCTCTCCTCCTTGGCCTCTTCTCCACGTCCAACAACCTTTGGCAACGAGCTAGGGTCGGCCATGAGGGTTTAAGAGGTGTATTTATATAAATACAAGTTCCTATTCCTACTACTACTCAAATTCCTCTTAAATTCTGAGATTTCCTAACTCCACCTTTCCTCTCTTGCTTTCCAATCTCTAATTGGGTTAGGATAGTATCTAAATTCGTGCTAGGCTATATGGAGTAGGTTTAGGAATCCAAATCTAACTCAAACTTCCTTTTTAATGCATTAATTACCTCTTTTCTATTTAAGTAATATTTTAGTTCCGAATTTTGGGTATTTCTCTATTATTCCTCTTTCAAAAGTCTCTATTTTAGTCCACTAAATTCTAATGGGTCAATATAGCAAAGCTCATTACTCTTTTCTTTTAAATGGGTTTTATTTAGTTCTCTCTTATTTGATTTCCTAGTTGTTTTAATACATCTTCCTTTTATTTGATTTTCTAATAATTAATATAAATATTTTTATTTTCCCAAAAATTTAGGGTTGCTGCAAAGTATGTGTTAGAGGTAATGTGTAGTGCTTCAGAAACTTTCCTAAGCATATCCTTTATAAAAAATGGATCTTGCTCTTCATATCTCTCAAATGCCTTTTGAAAGTTTTGTGTTGTGTCCAACATCATAAAAGTTGAGTTCCACCTTGTAGGAACATCAAGACATAACAAGCTCTTATTGTAGATTTTTTTCCTCTTCAACACAAGACTTAATTTTTGAATTCTTGTTGAAGATTGTCCTACATGTCGTACACGTGCAACAAACTCATTTGATAATTTCAAACCATCATTAACAACTAAATTCATGATATGTGCAACACACCTCATATGAATGGATTCTCCTTCAGGACACTACCCTCACAATTATTAATTCTTCTCTTCAAATATGCAATGGCAAATTCATTAGAACTAGCATTGTCAACAGTAATTGTCATAACCTTCTCAATACCCCAATTGTTCAAGAACTTTTCAATTGCCTTACCAATAGCCTCACCTTTATGACTAGAAATTGGACAAAATTTAAGATCATTTTGTTCAACTTCCAATCATTATCAATAAAGTGTGCAGTTCTACACATATAATTGATCCATTGCAATGAAGTCCATGTGTCTATTGTAAGGCAAACATTTCGGCAATAATTTTTTATAAAAGATTTCAACTTTGTCATCTTTTCCACATAGATTTCAAAACAACTCTTGCTGTGAAACTTTGGTTGTGCAACACTACAAAAATGTCTAAACCCTTGCCCCTCAACAAATTTGAAAAGAAGTTCATCAACAATCACCATGTATGCCAATGCTTTTCTAACTAGTTGTTGATCAATTTTCAAGTTGATATAATAGTTTTGGTCTCTTCCGCTGTTCCTTCGTCAACTAAAAGGTTGTAAGGCCTAACTTGTACTTTTTCTTGCTTACAACTCCACTAAAGGGATATTTTTGCATCTTACATTTAGATACATTCGAAGTGTGCTTATGCCAGAAGTGACTGGATCACAATTATAATAGTACCGCAGTAATTGCATTGACACTTTTCTCCTTTATTTTTTGTAAAATGCTCCCACACATTTGATCTTAAATTTATGTTTTCCAGTTTACTCTTGATGAACTTGTTTGAGTTTGAATAACAACATTAGCATCTGAACATGCACCCTCAGTTGTGGAAGTATTTGATGACATTTGATTAAATATACTCTCAATACAACATAAAAAAGATAATAAGACAACTACAACTAACTTCTTGCATCCAAGTTGAGAAAGTACATTTTAAAAAACAATGAAGAAAATAGTGAAACAAAGTTAAAATTGCTAATCATATGTACAAAGAAATAGTGTGGCATCACTGCCCATAAACATATTGTACAACACATCCGGTCATCATCATATGGAAAATCATGATTTTTTGTTTATGTCTTGAGTACTGTCTTCTACAAGACACTGAGAATATCTGAGCAGTTATATTAGATGAGTCTAATGTGTTAGGAGATGATGATGATGACAAGGGTAACTAGATGTGAAAAATAGAGAAATTTTGCCTAGAACCTTAGCAGAATGGAGCAATACATTAAAAAAGGACATTTTTCTGGTATAGAGGGTGATAAAACTCACACATATTCTTTTTTTTTTTCCTGTCTCTATATTTTATCACAAAATATGAGATAATCACACAAAAATGGGTAAGTCACATATCATAATTAACACATTGTATATTTAACAACAAATATTGCTCACACATGATTGCCGTCAAAAATTTAAAATGAAAAATAGTTATATACATGCATGCTCCCCAAAAAGGCGAAGCCAATCAGATGGGCATGAAGAACTTAATGGAGAGCCTCACCTCTGTTCAATGTAAGTAGGACCCATTTCACTTCTAATCATCAAGTTCTCTCAACTTAGACATCAAAGCTCAAAGAGAACATAAACAAAAGAGTGGGATGCTGCATCTTACTCTTCTTAATACAATAAAATAAAATAAATAGAAACCGCTTATAAGATGATCTGAAGAATATTGGGTTTGAGCTAGAACATGTACCTAGTGGATGCCTCCCAGAGCTGAACTTAAGGAGGCAGAGAGGAAGAAGAAATAGCCCGAGGAAAGTAAAAATGTTAGCTTTGGTTATTGTGTTGAGCTCTTTGGTGAGAGAGAGTGTGTGGGATAGAGAGGCTTTGATTTTTGGGAGGATAGGAAATTAGGTATCTTAGGGAACTTTGTAACTGGGCAACCATGGAACATCCCCGTAACACTTTGCCCGTGTACTGTAACGCTTGTTTGAGCATGTTTCCTTCTAAGCCATCTGCATAATTGGAGGCTATTTTCTTCTCCGTGGGAGGATTATGATTCTATAAAAATGTTATTGAATATTGTGCACAACGCAAGATGGATAGAGTAATTGGTTTGACGGTTGTGGGGGTGGAGTTGCGGATGGGGGATTTACCGGAGATCAGGATCAAGATCCATGTTTACATGTTTAGATTTGAGACTGACACAACTAATATTCGACTCTACCACTAAGTCTCTGTGTTCCGAAATCTTCTACTGGCTACGCCAAAGACACCGATGAAGACGAGGAAGATGATGAAGATGTTGAAGATGCCGACGAAGACGCCATGTTCGAAGACTGCATGGGCGGCGATGACCACCCACGCCGAAAAGGATCGCCTGCTCTGGGCGGTGGGAGAGGCTGAAGGGCAGGGGCTCCGACACTCCGCTGCGCAACAAAGAGTAGAGACCGAACAGGAAGGGAGAGGGATGTGCGACAAGATTAAGGATTTTTAGGGTTATTTCGGTTCAATCGGTTCGGCTCAGTTTTTAGTAAGGAAAAACCAAATCAAACTATTTAACACTAAATTGGTTCGATTCGGTCAATTATCCTGAAATTTAATTATTTGAACCAAATCGAACTGAGCATTTTGGTTCGGTTTAATTCGATTTCTCGGGTTGAACCGAGAAATGAACAGTCCTATCACCTAGTGCATCTTCATCTCCTGAAGGTCCAGGATTTTCTTTCGAGGCCCCATCGGCGTTAGGTTTGAGACGGCCAAATAGTGGAAGAGCCCACCTTACAACTTTAACTTTAGGGCCTAGCTGCTGTGCAGTAATGTCAATACTAGAATATTGCAGGATAGTTTTCTCCTTGGCATGAATCCTCCTGAATGAATAATCAGCCAAAAGAGACGTGCTGGACCGATCAATATTCTTAATGCATCGCTGCAACCAATTAAGTTTTTTATTATGGTGAGTCAGAGCATTTCTGGCATACCACAATGAGGAGAGTTATCTATATATTACAGGTAACATGAGCGTCAACATGGCTAAAGATGTAGAGGTAGGGGCTGTAAACCGGCTATGTCGTAGACAGGACGTGAAATATATTACCTGTGTCGCCAACAACCGATCTGCATGAGTTTACTGCCCATGAAGGAATAGATGCTCCACGAGCTGTTTCAATTAATCTGAGGTTAAACACAAAGCTAGCGACAACAAGAGGCTAGGTTAATGCTCAAGTCCTCTCTAGCAGCTGCACGTAAGTCAATCAACACAAGGGCGCCTTGTTTCTCTTCCATAAATTTGAGCAAATGGAACCCTGGACCGATCGACATACTCCCATGCAAATAGTTGTCTTGCTGATGCCGTTGAAAATAGGCCAGATGATGTACATTTCCAAATATGTATTGTCATGTGAATTCCAATCAACAAGTAGATGCAATTTTTTTGTAAGAATATTTTACACGTCAAAAATCTCAGAAAAACATTTCATCTCAGACCTAGGGTATATATGTTGAGGTAGGTTCCTTTTTAATTATGACAGTTTCCATTAATGTCCTTCATTAATTTTCTCCACTGGTTTAAACCTACGGAAAGTTATAATAACATGATTAGGCCGCACTGACAGAAATGTGACAAATAAGAACAAGAAGGTAAGTGGCCGGTCGCAGTACGCGATCGGTCCCTTGTCAAATTCCTGTTGGCAAAACACCAAATATCCCATTTGTCCTGTCCTGAAAGGTGGAATGGAATCGAATAATGGACAGGGGGAAGAGTGTGTGTGGGTGCGCGCGCGAGAGAGAAAGCGCTCTTGTCCACGAGTTGCGTTTTAATTAACTTGTTAGATAATTTACAAGTTTATGTTAAACATAACAAACTACACTCTGATCATGTTACCATTCTCGCTTCGAGTGGGGATATATACTGCACATGATAATAACACATATCCATTTTTTTTCTTGAATAACACTATACATCCTGCGATGTGTGGTGATCAATATTTTAAAGGTCAACTTGAAAAGGTGTAAATATAAAATGTGAATTCTTGCTTGGGCTCCATGCTATGTGGACGTATGGAAGAAAGGCGGGTGGTGGGTTTTTTTGAGGGCCTCCCACACACGCTGAGAGTTTCATTATTCTCTCCAAAAGCGGCAAGCCAAACGCAAACGCCAACGCCGGCACAACCCAATATTAGATTTGAATGAAATCAATTAATACCAAGGTTTTACCTTGTAGTCCTTGCCCTCGTCGCATACTCTTCCATGTCTTCACATGTTTCTTATACTTGGAGGTTTCTTTTATACAAAGTTGGGGTACGTAGAACAGTGCCAAAATAAGGAGGACAAGGAGAAAGAAGAGAAAACTTCAAAAAAAAAAAAGGGAAAATACAGAGAGTGGAGACGATGATCAGCACTCAGCACTTGCACTTCTCTTCCTTCATGGCGATGGAGCTCTTGCAGTGGGCGATGGCCGCCTCGATGGCGCTTCTCAGCTCCTCCATGGTGCTCTCTTCGGAAGAGCCCCCCACGGTCCCTGCCGGTGCCACGAGGAGGCCACTGTTGGACGGCGAAGTGCGCATGGACGCGGGCGCCGAGAGCTCCCCACGCCGCTGTCGCCACTCTTCCGCCCTCCCCACGGCCGCCGGTGTGGGATTGCCGGCAAAGGAGTACGGCCTCCGCCGCAGCGGCTCGCCGCGTCGGCCTCTCCCGCTCCGGAAGGAGAAGAGGGGTTCCACCGCGCTCACGTACCTCCGGAGCAGCCTGGTCATAGCGTCGAATGCCCTGGTCTTCCGCTTCTTCTCGTCCTCCTCCTCCCTCTCCACGGCCTCGCTGGCCTTGCGCCACTTGCCCATGAACAGGGCGGAAAGGAACTTATTCTTGCCCCTCTCCTTGGCGTCTCCATTGCTGCTGGCAGCGCTGCTGCTGCTGCTGCTGGTGTTGTTGGTGCTGTTGATGGTGTCGGCATGGGCTTCGCCGTGGCTCTGCCCGCCATCTCTCTCTTGAGGACCCGCTGGGGCGCCCAGCGAGCTGCGGGGCGAGGAGGTGACCGGGGGGCGGGAGAGGAGCTGGAGAGGGAGGAGGTGCCCGTGGAAGAAGATATCGTCGGCGGGGGCCAGGTCGAAGGCGCTGCCTCTGCTGCTGAGAGTGGATGAGGATTTGGCGGCGGAGGGAGAGTGGAAAGAGATAGTGAAGGAGAATTCATGGGAAGGGGAGGAGCAGGGAGAGGAGGCAGTGGTGGCTGGCAGGGGGAGCTTCGTCAGTACCATACCTTCTTCCTTGGCTTCCCTCGGCAACGTCGACACCTCTGCGTTCTCTGGCTTTGCCTCTTCCATCTCCTTCCCCGCGTCAAGATTGCTATGGGGCAGAGAGAGAGAGTTTGTGTCGTAGAAGGAAGTAGAAGACAGAGAGATATATTAAAGAGATAGAGTGAGAGTGGATTGTAGAACGAGAAAAGAGAAGAGAGGAGGGAGAGAATGAGATATGGAAGAAGGGTGCGGGGGGATGTCCGGGTGTCCTTTTTCGGGGTTCTATAATTATCTTTACATGAAAAAAGGCATTAAATTTCCCTTTGATTCCCAGATAAGGCGTTTGGAGCCAGTGAAGCATGTGGAGGAAGATGGGGACGGAGGGAGACGGATGGCATCCATGCCAGCCAGGTAAGTGTGTGCGTGTGTGAGGTGCCGCCGGTGGGGGCAGCAAATTAGGAACAAACAAACTGACTCTCTAACTCATGGTACCGCTGTAAAGTGTAAGAGTACTTTATGCTTTCAACATATTTGGTAGTAGCATTTGGAATTTCTGTCGTAATTTATCTCCTCAAGATATTTCACGCATTTGTAAATTTTTTTGGTCATTTTAAGCACGGAAAATCTTTCATAAGGGGATGTGCAAACACACTGCGTCGTAATAATATCATGTCATCACAGCACCATACTAGACAATCAATCACTATCCGATACCCGTCAAGACTTACTCATTACATAGTCAAAATTCTACCTCTAATCAATATATATCTCCGGAGAGTCGCAAAGATTTCTCGCACAATATTGGTGTGGTAGTCTACGAGAACCCATGTCACAGGCGATCGTCTTCTTAAAGATGGGAGTGGGTGCAGGTGTCAAGAGAGGATCTAGAAAATTATTCTCATAAAATTAATTGCTTCAAATTCCACGTTCTTCATCCTTCAATTTGAAAAGCTATTAATTGGCAAATCTCTGTCTTTCTTTTTTCTTTAATTCGGGATAACATTGAATCTAGTGCAGTAGTATTTGGGTTTGCATAACGTGTGGGAGGCTTTGGTCAAGTTGAAGATTAAATGTAACCCAGCTACGTTATTTCTCATGGAGTTAAATTTGAATAAACTTTATCATCAGAAGAATGTCCCTTTTAAAGAAAAAAGCACAAAACTACGATTCCATTAAATATAACAATAAGGTATTTAATCTCGGCATTTGCAGAATCTGGAGAGATTAGCTGAAGATCGAAGAAAGAGGGGTAAATAGGTTTGACAATTGACCGACGGCAGCGTTTGACACAGATTTAAAAAAAACGATAAAGTGACAATACGGTTGCAATTTGCCGTCTCGCGAAAGGTGCAGATTTAAAAAAAAAAAACACAAAAACTCTCCTCACGTAAATATGCAAATGAGTTGGACCTCATCATTTATTAAGAAATCTTCAAAACTGACCTCACAGTTATTTCTATATTACCTCCTGTTATCTCTCTTCTCTCGTCGAAATCGACATTACAGGTAAACCTAAGCCGTTCGTGAACGTTGAAAACGAAAACACTTTTGTCAAAAAATTTACACTCTCTCCGAATATGCTTTCAAACGTCTGCCTAAGAGAGATGTCCCATGTTAACTGGCGATGTACTTGGTATGAATGGAGGTGGTGGGGTGGAGTGGGATAATCGATGCCGTGACTCGTGTTGCTGTCGACGACTTGAAGACGCTGGACGCCCTTCTCCATCCTTTCTTTTTGTTGTTCGTGCTGCCATTAATAATTAACTAACGAAGCCCGCACTTTGGGTCTCCAACTTGAACTTAATTTGGTAACTGAAAGGTGACAAGAATTATATATATATATATATAGGCTTCTAAGCCGCGGGTTGACCGAATCCTTGCAGTCACCAGGTTCCCCACGTTGGGTCTGTTCTGTTGCTCGCTTAGAGTTTTGCCAACATACCTCACAACAATATTGTTGTTCGCAAATTTATTTGTTTAGTTTTTATTAATAATCTTTTACTATTATCCTATTTTTCAAACATGTCCTTCATACCATATCATCTACTAGAATCAATACATTCTCATTCTATACATCTTTTCTATTTCTTATCTTTTCCCTCTCTCTTTGATCGCAAGAACTCCGTCAAAAGATATGTACAAAATTAATTATTTGTGAGTGTAGAGGCCATTTTTAGCCTCCTAGGCCTGCAGGTCCATCAAGGCCCAGTAAGACACCTGGGCGCCGGTCATCAAGCCACGCGTCCTCGAGTTCAGTCAAAGACTTCCGAACACGCTGTGACCACCAGGCGTCCAAGGGCTCCCAAGGGCGGTCTCCGGACACCTTACAACATGTTCAAGCTAGGCACGGTCTATCGAACAGACCACGCGCCTTCTGCTTGAACCTCCCACAGTCTATCACCGAACGCCACACCGCTTCCGAGCACTGGGCACTGTGCAGCCTGCCCGGTAATCGAATAGGCCCCTGCTCGGCGCCTCTTGGCCAGAGGACCCAGAGTAGCCCTTTGCCTCGTGAAGGTAGTTATGACGACGGTGCGACATGCGCCCCATGGTTAAAGGGCATTAACCACAAAGGAGGCCA
Source organism: Colocasia esculenta (assembly GCA_014218235.1). Classification (NCBI taxonomy): domain Eukaryota; kingdom Viridiplantae; phylum Streptophyta; class Magnoliopsida; order Alismatales; family Araceae; genus Colocasia; species Colocasia esculenta. Next base: position 75,964,588 of record CM024758.1, read on the forward strand.
ACATGCGCCTCAAACGGACAACTCCCCGCCTAGGGACTCCAATCGACGCGCCCCTTCGAATATCATTAAAGGAGATTGTGTCCGGACCCTTCATCTCCATTGCCCATAAAAGGTGCAGGTAATCCCCATGCAAAGGTATGCAACCTTTCCCATACACACTCGCCCACGCGTGAACGCCACCAGAGAACCTTCCATTCCTGCCTCCTTTCATAGTCTGACCTGACTTAGGCATCAGAGGGTTCTCCTCGGTACTTCACTGGGCCCCATGATCCTTTTCGGGTTTTGCAGGCGATCGTCTGCACCGGCGACTGTCCTTTCCTTCTACTCTGAGTGGAGGCCCGTTCGGCCCAGGTCCGAACAACATAATACATTCACATTTTTATCGCCGTCTGTGGAACGACAACTGCCATGGCTCGCGGACGATCCTCTCACCAGAACCCCGCAACAGGCGATGTGATCTCGTCAGTCACGCGTAGACTCGGGTGATCAAGCCCCTCCTGTCGACGACAACGTCGCCCCCGTCAGAGCGACTGATAATGGTCCTGTTGCCGCTGCCCCGACAATAGCCCAAGAGATAGCAGAGCTCCGGGGCTAGGTGCAACAACCTGTGGGGGTTTGTCAAGGCCTCCAGGCTCAACTAGCTAGGCAGTCGGCCCCGACCATCCCCCCGCCCCAGGCTCAACAATTGACAGTCGGCGGGTGCGTGTCGAGGGTTAATTCTGCATTGTGTTTGACTCCACTGGTTCGTAGGGAGTCGTGTCTGGCCCGACCCTTGTTGTGGGTCGTGGTATTACTCTATTCTGCTGCTTTGTAGTACTCTGCAGTAGGTGTTTTCTCGCCTTACTGCTTTCTAGAGTAGTTTGCTTCCGCTTTTGTTGGAGTTCCTGTTGCTCTGGCTGGTAAGGGACTGGTTATCCCTATTGAGCCTTGTTCGTGAGGCTCACCCCTCTACTCTTTTCAGGTAGGGACTCGCTATCACAAGAGTTCGTTGTTGGACGGTTGTGGTGGCGGTTTGTGCACCGTGCGTTGCCAGCAGTGTGAGTTGTGAGCATGAGCTCTTGTATGGGAGTGAGTCGAGAGTTGCCTTTTTGCAAGTCCTCGAGGTATGCCCCTTAACGACTACACCTTTCTTTCTGTACTTGTACTTTTATTTGGGACATGTTGTACATAATTTCCTTATTATTGTACAAACTTTCTGTTATAGTTATTTGAATTCATTGCTTATCTCACTAGACTAAATTCTAACCCTTCCGGGACTTCGGATCGTAGGTGGCGGCGCGACCTTCGGGGTCCCTGGCAGGGGTCCGGGAGGTCGGTCGTTACAGTGGTATCAGAGCTCAGGGGTCCAACGAGATTTGTAATGAGTTAAAACTATGGTAGTCCCAAAGAAAGGTACTAGTACGCTGCTGGCCCATCTGTGTAGAGTTGCTGTTAGATGTGAGCAATTGGTTCTTTGTTGCAGGTGGCTAGCTTTCTAACAGGGTTCAAGTGTGAGCTGCAAGAGAGTGTTGCTGCTATTGCTGGGTGCGCGTGCTATGAGTGTGGTTGCTGGTTCGCTCGTGCTGCGGTTGAGTTCATCGTCGGCCTGCGCGTCCATGTGGGTGTGTCGCGAAGGCTGAGAGAGCCTACGTATGGTGTGTCCTTCACCGGTGTAGGGCTGTGGTCTGCGGAGCCAGTCGAAGGTTTCCTTGCCTCGTTGGCTGTCCCCTTGTTGTTGGGGTGTGTACTGTGTTGGTTGTGTGTTTGGTTTCATGTGCCTGTGTGCCATTGTGCGTTGTGCTCTGCTCAGTCGGCGTCTTTGCTCGAGCTAAGCAGATGCTTGTGTGCCGTGTTGCACTGCTGGTTGAGCACTGCTATACCTGTCTGTAGTTGTTGTCGGCTTTGTGCTGGCTAGTTGTGAACTTGGGTGAGTTGCTCTCGGAGTTCTTCTCTATTGGTTATGGTGGAAGTGAGGTTTCCCAAGAACTATGTTGTGCTTGCTTCTGGTTGTTGTTGTGTTACCCTCGAGGTTGAGGTGCATCGCTTGGTTGCCCTATGTTCTGGTGATGTTTCCCAAAACGGTTTGTTGTTGTCCTGGTGAGGGTTTCTCTTAGGACTGTCTTGTGCTCGCTTTTGTCTGTTGATGTGCTACCTCAAGGTCTGAGGTGTGCTGTCCATTTGGCTGGTGCATTCTGGCGGGTTTTCCCAGAGCGATGCCATGGTGGTTCTGGTAGAGGTTCTCCCAGGACCTGCTTGCATTGCTTCTGCAGTTCTATTTGCTGTAGTGTTTTCTCTGATGGTCTGTGTTGTTGGCCGTTTAGGTTGTGTGTGCTGGTGAAGGTTCTTCCCAGGATCACCCCTTTGTTGATTGTGGCAGAGGTTCTTCCCAGGAGTGCTCGGTGTTCGTTTTGGGCTACCGTTGTGATGCCCCTGTGGTTTGAAGTGTGTCGTTTGGTTGGGCTATGTTTTGGTGAGGTTCTCCCAGGATGGCTTCTGGCGCTTTTGGTGGGGGTTCTCCACAGAGCTGCCCTGTGTTGTTTTGGTCATCACTGCTCTCTCTCTCTGTAGGGATGAGCTGTCGTTATTGCCAGTCGGACTGTCTGTGTGACAGTCTGCTTGAGTGTTATCGGTCAAGGTGTGGTTCCTTTGACCGTGTGTCTGGCCGTGGTGCGGGCCAGGTTGTCTTCTTGTTCATTTTTGGGTTTCTCGGCTGCGCTTGTGGGACTTCGTGTGTCCCCGTGGTTGGTGGTTTGCTTCGCTTCTCGCGCCCTACGTGCTCTCCTAGATGGTGGTCTGGTGAGTGTAGTGGGTGTTCGGCTGGATGTGCCTTTTGTGTGAGTGCTAGCCTTGTGTGTTGTTTTCTCTTTGTGTGAGGAAGAGGCCTGTGGCGTGTCTTCTTCCTCCATTTTTCGTGGGTTGCTCAGGCTGGTGGTGCTCTACCCTGGTTTTTGGTGCCGTGTTGCGTACCGTGGTGACCTTCGTGGCGAAGGTCCCTTGCCTTTGAGCTGTCTTGAGGTTGAGCTGGTTGCTCTCCTCGTGCACGTTGTTTCCTTGTGGGCGATAGTGTTGGGTTGAGTGTGGAAACAAGTCATTTCCCGTCATATTTTGATGATGACAAGCTGTGATTTTAATGCATAAAAATTGGAACATGTGAAATACATCACCTAAATTACCAATATTCAAAAAGTATGTTTCCAAGCACATTAATCATTTATATTCATGATAGTACATTTATCTAATGATTTATGTGTTTATTTTCTCAAGAACAAACATTTCTTGCAAAGGTAGTGTCGACACAACCATCAATGGTGTCGACACAATGGTTCAGAACAATGGCAGAAATGTGAAGAAAAGCTCATCTAGTGTCGACACTAGTCTAGGGCAGGTCGACACTAGAGACAGATTCCAGAGAAATATGTGAACAGATTTCCATCTCAGGTCGACACCAAATCAGATAGTGTCGACACTAGATAGCCTTCCCAGAAGGCCTGTTTTGCTGTCTGGGACAGCAGGTCGACACTACATCATCTCAGGTCGACACTAGAGACCTCTCCCAGGGAATTGATTTGCCAGTCTGGACAGTGTGTCGACACACCTCAAGGGCAGGTCGACACACTCCGGAATCTCTGTGACTTAAACTTCCTCCTGGACATGGCACCCTAGGGAGATGTCGGATCAATCTTGGATCATGTGCCCACGTACCCCAAGGGTATCTTTGAGATATTTAGTGTATAAATACCCTCTTATTAGGCATCCATCCCATGAGAAGCTTCTTAGAGCCTCCAGAAACTGGTTGTGGCGGCAAGGGAGTCTCTCCTCCCTGTTTTGCTTCCTCCTGTGCTTCCACACCCCAATTCACACTTCTCCAAGCACAAGAATCGAAGATTGATCAACATGAAGCATTAGGATCAACTTCAAGGGAGCAGATCAAGTAGAAGCCAGCAATTGTGAAGCACTCAAAGAAGATCCCAAGATCAAAGTTGCAGAGCATCGGCCAAGGGACTTCAAGTGATCAAGATCCTTCCAATTCTGCCTCTACAAGGGAGTTTTCTTGTAGAATAAGAACTGTCAACCTCATGTCTTGAGTCTTTCTTGTTTCTTCTTGGCTATTCTAGAAATTGTGCATAATCTATTGCATCAATTTTCTTGAATTGGCCTTAATAGATCAGATCATTGCTAGAGGATCTGGATCTTGTTGTTTTTGTTCTAACAAGTGGTTGTGAGCCTTTGTGCTCAGGGTTTTGAGTCGTCGTACTCAAGTTGTGTAGTTGAGCAGTCTTGCTCAGATTCTAGAGTAGTCTTGCTCTAGGTAGTGTGTAAGTTGTCTAACTCATTTGTGGAGTTGTCAGGCTCCAATGTGGGTTGTGTTACCCAGGTTGTTTAGTGGATCCTCACTGTGTGTGAGGGGTGGATGTAGGAGTCACGTGGTGTGATTTTCGAACCACCTAAAAATCTCTGTGCATTGGTCTGTTTGTGGTTTGAATTTACTCTTCGTTAGATGAATGCATAGGATCGTTTGAATCTATCTAATCAACTTGTTTACACACTCCAATTGCTTAACTCACTTAATCTCTCTTCAGATCTGTGAAATTTGCTTTCAATATAACTCTGATTCAAAGGTCTTTCAAAATTGGTTTAGCTTCCGCATTAGTTGGCATAAATCTATTCAACCCCCCCCCCCCCCTCTAGATCTTGTCCACATCTTTTATCGATCCCTCAATTGGTATCAGAGCGGGTTTACACCTGATCTGATTTGATCTGAGTGATTTCTGAGTATTTTGTGTGATTTGTTTGCTTGCTTGTTTGTTTGCTGAGTGTTTCCTTTTTTGCACCATCTTTTAATTAAATGGATTCCAGAGGATTCATAGCTGAGGGTCATTCCATAAATAGGCCACCATTCTTTAATGGAACAGACTATTCTTATTGGAAAAATAGAATGCAAGTTTTTCTAAGAGCCCAAAATTATGAAATCTGGAAAGTAGTGGAGGTAGGACCCTATGAAAACCAGGGAGAGGAAGAAACCTGGACTAGGGAACAGATAAGAAGAGCTACATTGAATTACAGTGCCATGAATATGATTCAATGTGCTGTTCACCCCAAAGAGTACTCAAGAATCTCTATGTGCAAATCTGCCAAAGAGATGTGGGATAAACTTGAGGTACTCTATGAGGGAACATCTCAGGTTAAAGAAACCAAGGCTAACATACTTGTCTCTGAATATGATTGTTCATGATGAAATCTAATTAGACAATCTCTAAAATGTTTGCCAGGTTTATGATCATAGTTAATGGACTGAAGGCCTTAGGTAAGGACTATACAGATGCTGACTTGGTAAGAAAAATTATGCGTTCTCTCTCTTCAATATGGCACACCAAGGCCACTGTCATTGAAGATTCTAAAGATTTGTCCAAAATTTCTTTGATGAGTTGATAGGAACCTTAATGACATATGAAATTAATCTAAAGAGAAATGAAGAACATATAATCAAAACGAAGCCAGTAGCATTAAAGGCCTCATCAAGTAACAAAGACAAAAACCAAGAGAAAACAAGTTCTGATGAGTCTGAGTCCAATGAGGATGAGCTTGCCCTCATGACCAGGCAATTCAAGAAATTCCTAAAATACAGAAAAGGAAAATTCTCAGGGAAAACGAAATTCCCATCAGGTAAAAGAAATATTTCCTCTTCTAACGTTAATTCTAATAGGAATCAGAAATCTGATGTTAATGTCATTTGTTACAGGTGCAACAAGCCAGGACATATGAAGGGAGAATGTCTTGAAAACAAGAAGGAGAAGCACAAAAAGATTCACAAATTCAAGAAGCCGAAGGCCATGGTAGCCACTTGGTCTAATGAAGACTCAAGTGAAGAAGAAGAAGAAGAAAAATCCTCAAGCTCTGAAAGTGAGGAGATATGCTTCATGGCAAATAGTTCGGATGGAAAGGTAAGCACATCTTTCGAAGACTTTTCAGTTGAAGATTGGCAGGATTCATATGCTGAATTAGTAGAAAAATATTCTGAAATGAGAAAAGAAAATAAACACATCAAAAGAAAGTTGAAAACATCTTGCATAATCAAAACATCAACAAAAGAATTTGTGAACTAGAAAATGAAGTAATAGAATTGAATGAAGAAAAAGAAAATCTTCTGAACTTGATTGATGAACTGAAGCTAGCCTCTCAAAAGGCCACCAATGAATTCAAAGAATTATCTGAAAAACTGGAAAAGGAAAACCAATATAAACAACAAAAGATTGAAGAAATCAAAATCTTGGAAAACCAGCTAAGAGAAAAGGATGAAATTATTGAAACATTCACAAATGGAAAATATAATCTGGAGGCCTTGCTGGGAGCAAAAATGAAATCAATCTCTCATGGACTAGGATTTAATAAACAAAAACCTAAGAAAGACAAATCTGGTGAAAAAAAGGATAAAACACCATTAATTAAATTTGTCAAAGTTCCTAGTCTTGAAAATAGTGAAATCAAACAAAAATCAAGCAAAACACCAAAAAGTCCAAAAACTCATAATCAAAACAAGGTAACTAGGTCGACACAGTCACCTGACAGGTCGACACCAGTTCACAAGAAGAAGGTGTCTGTGGCCGTTGTGTCGACACAAGTCAAGGACAGGTCGACCTGCTCAACATCAACCAAGACAAACCACAAAATAAAAATTCAAATAAAAATCCGAAAAATAAGAAAAAGTCAAAGGAAGTCATGAATGAAAAAACATGGACCTATCAAGCTGATTGGACCAATTCTTAGAGCCAATGGTATCATAAACCAAGTTGGTATCATCCACAATTCTTCTATCCAAACTTTCTAATGTACCAACAGAATCCTTGGATTCCACCTCCTCATCTAAACTCTCATGTTCAAATTAAAACTTCCCCTCCTACCAAAAATAAAAACACCTGGTGTTTTCATTTCTAAAGGAAAGAATAAAGTGAAAAAGACAGAGAACACCAATGTAATAAAACAAAAATAAAAAACAAGTCAAATTTGGGTGAGAAAAAATTTGTTAACATTGTCCAAACTTTCTGATGGTCCCAACTCTGTTTGGGTACCAAAATCTTCTCTCCACTAATTGATGTTGCAGGAAGGTTGTGCACACAATTCAAATGTGTGGTTCCTTGACAGTGGGTGTTCACGACATATGACTGGAGATAGAGCTAAATTTTCTTTCCTTCTAGAGAAGGAGGGAGGTTTAGTAACTTTTGGAGGTAAAAATAAAGAAATATCATTAGATCTAGAAAGGTTGGTCAAACTTCCTCAAACTCTGTTGATAGTGTTTTATTAGTTGATAGTCTTGATTACAATCTGCTAAGCATTAGCCAACTATGTGACAAAGGTCACAAAGTTGTGTTTGAATCCAATTTCTGTAAGATCATTGATTCATCAACTGATAAAATAAAATTTTGTGGAAAAAGGAAAACAATGTTTACATGATCGATCTTAATAAAAAATTTTCTAAAAATATTTGCTTTGTTGCTAATAAGATGAAATTGCATAGACTTGGCACAAAAGACTTGGCCATGTAAGTTTCAGAACTTTAAATAATTGTTAAGGCTGAATCTGGTTAAGGGTCTTCCTGAATCTTTTTCAAATATTGAAAATCAAGTTTGTGGGATATGTGCCCAAGGAAAACAAACAAGGAAATCTTTTAAGACCTTCAATGAGGTACTCACATCTAGGCCACTAGAACTACTTCACATGGACCTTTTTGGCCCAATAAGAATTCTAAGTTTAAGTGGCAAGAGATATGGGTTTGTAATCATTGATGATTTTACTAGATTTACTTGGGTTATCTTCCTGTCCCACAAAAGTGATACTTGCCTTGAGTTCAGGAAATTCTGTACCACTGCCCTAACAAACGTTTCATATAAAATCAAAAATATTTTGACTGATCATGGGGGAGAATTTGAAAACCAATCCTTTTCTGATTTATGTGTTGAATTTCAAATTTTCCACATGTTTTCTTCACCAAGAACTCCAGAACAAGATGGAGTTGTGGAAAGAAAGAACAGAACTCTTGTGGAAATGGCTAGATCCATGCTCCTTGAGAGTAATCGGCCCAAATCCTTATGGGCTAAAGCTGTAAATACAACAAACTACATTCTCAATAGAGCATTGGTCAGACCAAAAATCAAGAAAACCCCCTATGAATTATTGAAAAATAAAAAGCCAATTGTTTCTTATTTCAAAATCTTTGGGTGCAAATGTTATGTACACAACAATAATAAAGAAAATCTTGACAAGTTTGATGCAAAGAGTCAGGAATCCATCTTCCTTGGCTATTCATAAGTGTCAAGAGCTTTCAGAGTGTACATTCTCAACAACAAAAATGTTGAAGAATCTCCACATATTGTCTTTGATCAAAATTCATTTTCAACTAATAATTCTAAATCTTGCAGGGAAAGACAAGACAGTGAAGAGGATGATTTTATTGTGGACTCTTCACCAACTGTTGAGGAGCTTGAAGACATTGGTGAGAACTTGAACATCAACTCACCATCTTCAAGTGGATCAGGTAACATTGCTCCAGATTTAAGTACTCCTCAACAGGTAAATTCTGAACATCGAATTTTGAGAGATCACCCATTAGATAATGTGGTTGGCAATTTGCATGATAGAGTTAGGACTAGATCATCATTTCTGCATGCTATTGAAGAAGACCCACTAGCTCTAATTTCCCAAATTGAACCAAAGTCAATTGATGAAGCTTTATCAAGTTCTGATTGGATTAATTCCATGCATGATGAACTTCATCAATTTGAAAGAAACCAAGTATGGAATTAGTACCTAGACCTAGTGACCAAACAGTCATTGGCACTAGATGGGTCTTCAGAAATAAACTGAATGAATCTGGTCATGTCATCAGAAATAAAGCCAGGCTAGTTGCAAAGGGGTACAATCAAGAGTTTGGAATTGACTTTGAAGAATCATATGCCCCTGTAGCTAGACTAGAAGCAGTTAGAATTTCCCTTGCTTTTGCATCCTCCATGAAATTCAAAGTTTATCAAATGGATGTTAAAAGTGCATTTTTAAATGGATATATCAAGAAAAATATTTTTGTTGAACAACCTCCTGGTTTTGAAAATGAAAAACATCATAACCATGTTTTCAAGCTTCATAAGGCTCTCTATAGTCTTAAACAAGCTCCAAGAGCTTGGTATGACTGTTTGAGTTCCTTTTTACTTGAAAAAGGATATTCTAGAGGAACTGTTGATCAAACATTGTTCACAAAAACAGTCAATAATCAAATAATTATTGTCCAAATTTATGTTGATGACATAATATTGGATCAACCAATAAAGGCATGTGTAATGAATTCTCCAATCAAATGAAAAATGAATTTGACATGAGTTTAATGGGAGATCTAAAATTTTTCTTGGGATTGCAGGTTAACCAAACCCATGAGGGGATCTTCATCAGTCAAACCAAGTATGTCAAAGAACTTCTGAAAAGGTTTGACTTTCAGAACCTCAACTATTCAAACACACCAATTGCTATTAATGCTAAGCTAGAAGAAGACTCAAATGGTAAGTCAGTAGACCAAAAGATCTACAAAGGTATGATTGGTTCTCTACTTTATCTTACAACATCTAGACCTGATATTCAATTTAGTGTGTGTTGGTGTGCTAGATTTCAATCAAATCCTAAAGAAAGTCACATGTTAGTTGTTAAGAGAATTTTCAAATATCTTGTTGGAACATGTGATTTAGGAATTTGGTATCCTGCTAATTGCAAGTTAGATTTGATTACCTATTGTGATGCTGATTATGCTGGTTGTAAATTAGATAGAAAAGGCACAAGTGGCTTGTGTTTATACTTAGGTGGGTGCCTAATTTCTTGGGCTTCTAAGAAGCATCATTCAGTTGCTCTGTCAACTGCAGAGGCTGAGTATGTTGCTGCTGGTAGGTGTGGAACCCAAATTTTTGGGTGAAACATCAACTTCTTGATTATAACCAAGACTTAGGTTGTGTTCCCATTCTATGTGATAACACAAGTGCAATAAATCTGTCTAAAAATCCCATTCAGCATTCCAAAACCAAGCATATTGAAATTAGGCATCATTTCTTGAGAGATGAGGTAGCAAAGAAATCATTTGAACTCCACTTCATAGAAACTGAAAAACAAATTGCTGACATTTTCACAAAACCCCTTCCTGACAGTAGATTCTCATCTTTAAGGAGAGAACTTGGTCTTTGTAAATGTCCATTGGGATTGGGTTGAGTGTTAGGCATCTTCTGAGGGGGAGTTCTTTGCATTATCATATTCATTTGCTTCCTTGATTCATACTGATCATATCTCTCTCCATTTCACTTCTATTTCTTTTTAACAATGAACTCTTCAACTCACATTGTATTGAACTTCTTGGTATATCAAATGGTGATTTGAAGAAGGACAAGTTCTGCTTGTCTGGACACTTTCACTATGCGAGAGTATATGTCTCCGCCAAGTACCAAGAAATGAATATGCAATTGTTGAGGGGGAGCTTTTGTTGCTCAAAGAGAATTATTTCTGATTTCAAAAACTTGCATATCTCTATTCTGATGAAAAGTGGTTGAAATCCTCATCTCAGGAGGAGCTAGAAAATTCACAAGTCATATCTTTTGAAAAATTCAAAAACTTTTTCCAGTCATTAGTTGTAAAATCTTCAAAGGAGACACTTACCTCAGTATTTTCTTTATGCCTAGCCGTAAGACATGTCACCTCTTCCTCATTTGAGCTACTTTCTTCTTGGTCTTCTTCATCTTCATCACTCCATGTAGCTAACATTGCTCTTGTCTTCTTGAGTATCTGATTTTCAGCTTCTTCTTTAGATCATGACACTCTCCTCTCATGTGTCCTGGTTTCCTGCATTCATAACAAATAATGTCAGTATTTTTAGTGGTTTCTAATCTTTTATTGAAATCATTTTTCCTTGAAATATCCTTTCTGATCAAGGGTTTGAACTTACCTTTTCCTTTCTTTCTCAAAAACTTTTTGAACTACCTTGTCAATAAGGCTAGTTCTTCATCATTCTCTTCATTAGAAGAATCATCATTTTCATCAGATTGATCATTAACAATTTTTGAGCTAGATGAAACTTTTAAAGCAATAGGTTTCTTAGATGTGTTCAGAGATGCATTTCTTTTCAAATTAATTTCATATGTCATGAGAGAACCTATTAACTCATCCAATTGTATGGTTGACAGATTTTTGGAATCCTCAATTATAGTAGCCTTTGTGTGCCAAGCTGATGGAAGTGATCTAAGAACTTTCCTAACAAAGTCACTATTTGAATAGTCCTTTCCTAGACCTCTAAGACCATTTACTAAAAGCATGAATCTAGCAAACATCTCAGAAATAGTTTCATCACTCTTCATTCTAAACATTTCATATTCTGAGACTAGAATACTTGCCTTGGTCTCTCTTACCTTAGAAGTTCCATCATAAATGAGTTGGAGTTTATCCCACATCTTCTTGGCAGACTTACATGAGGATACTCTGGAATACTCCTTGGGATGGATGACACATTGCATCATGTTCATGGCACTCCAGCTGAGTGTGGACTTGTTGATGGTCCTTGGTCCATAGACTTTCATCCTCAGGAAGTTCATCTAGTCCCTTATCAACAATCTTCCAGAGCTCATAATTTGTGCTCTAAGGAACACTTGCATCCTATTTTTCCAATAAGCATAGTCAGATCCATCGAAAAAAGGAGGCCTAGAGATTGAATGACCTTCAGCAATAAATCCCCTAACATTCTCCATAGCAATAAACTCTTGATCGTTAGATCAAACACTTAAAGTGTAATGAGAACCCGCTCTGATACCAAATGAAATGTTGCGAAAAAAAAACTACTAGAAATCTAGAAGGGGGGTTGAATAGATTTCTCCAAAATTTTAAAACCACTTGAACAAAAACTTAGAGAAACTCAATTGAGTGTGAAATGAGTGTTAATGACGATTCTAAACAAAATTAGACAAGTTAGATGATGAAATTTTGACGAACCTATCAAGCATCTAGCGCAACAGACAAGCAAACCACAATGACACAAAGATTTAGGTGGTTCGGTTTACACAATAGTGTATCCTACATCCACCATCCACACACACACACACAATTGTGGCTTATCTTTCCAGTTCATAAAAGTCACAAAGGAACACACACACTCTCAGATACAGAAATCTCAGATTCAATCACACACACGTGAAATTGGGCACAAGGATTGCACCACTTTCACAAAAACACACAATATAGAGTGAAATTGAAATGAGGAACCAGTCAGAGCAATTGAATTCCAAATTGTAGAGGACTGGTTCCAAGATCCATGTTTTGCTTTAAGAATGGGGATCAGTTATTCTACTGCAGCTCCAGGAAGAAGACTCAGATGGATCGAAATTCTCCTTGAATTGGATCATCTAAGGTGTACAAAGTTCTTGTTCCTTCAAACCTGGGAGCGATTCGCTAGGTTGGAGCCTTCCTCAGAAATTGGCTGGAATTCTCTGGAGTCTTTTTAAGAACAGAAGTGTGGCTCGATCACTCTTTAAAGCCAAGTGGATAAGGGGCATTTATAGTCCCATGGGTCCACAAAATATATTGGGATATGTGGGCATAAAAGTTCCCGCCCAAAAGCCTTCCCAAAAGCTTCCACGTGTCCCTGTTAATTAGATCAAAAATAGAGAGAGAAAAAATATACTGACTGTGTCGACACACCTTACCTATGTGTCGACACCCTACCCCAGTCATCACAAAACGATCTCCTAGATTGGGAACTAGTGTCGACAAACAATTGAACTGTGTCAACACACAGTTCATGGAAGAGCACTAGATTTTCTGACAGGCTACTGGTGTCGACACCACAAGTGAACTGTGTCAACACAATGGAGCACTTATGACTTTTGTTCCTTTGAGTTGTACATGAGAAAACATTGTGAGATATAAATGTAAGCATGATAAGCATGACTTTAATGCATTAATGAATCATATTTGGATATCATCAAAATAAGAGATCCAACAATCTCCCCCTTTTTGATGATGGCAACTATGATTCATTAATTTGGTTTAATTTTCTCACAAATATGACTTGAAAAATATCCATTCACACTTTCAAAGCATATCACAAATGTAACAATGACATCCATAATTTTCATCAGTAGCATCTAAACATTTTCATCTCTTTGCAAACAAACATGTCAATCATTTGTTATTGCCAAGAAAAAATCAGTAACACAAGCATCCAACAAAACAAAAAAAAGTGCTAGCATTCACATCACACAGAATATATTACCACCAAAAAGTTTGGAAATTTAGCATAGCATTCTCTCAAAAAAATTTCAAAAAGTTTCTTGATTTCCCAGATGCCAAAAAGTAAATCATGAATCCTTCTCCCCCTTTGACATCATCAAAACAAAAGATACCAACCAGAAGGGGGGGAGGAGGAGGAGGAATAGGCAATAAGATGGGTTCCACGGACTTCAATCTTGCTTCTACAGTAGACAGATTTGATCTTAATTGATTCTGCATTGTTGAAAGTCTGGTGTGCAAAAGATCTTCCATCCTTTGATGATTTTCATACATATTCTCTTGGAAGACACTAGTTGCATGACGAGATGAGGAAGATGAGCTGGGAACAGTGCCATATTGCATGAAATTTGCAAAGTCAGACTTTAGAGCTGTCATCTCTTGATCAATGTGAGTCATCAAGTTTTTCATGCCTTACATATCATCAACCAAATGTGCAAAGGACAATTGTTTTAGAGACTTGAGATACAACTTCTTGACTGTTGAATAGTCCCTTTTGAGTGTTAAGCAAAATGCCTTCAAGAACTGCTTGAATCTTGTCCTGGAGACCCTTAAGTTGGGTACATACATCACCCAAAGTACCAATCAACCTATTGAATCTTCTAGTGGCATGCTCAGCTGCTTCATGCTGTCTTATAAACTGACCAATCACTGAATTTTCTAGCCTCTGAATTCGAAGTTCAAATCTGTTGGACATTTCTATCATGGTGGAATTGAGAGTTTCAAATTGAGTTTGCAGAAATGTATATAGCTCAGGTGGAATGGGAGGTCCACTAGATGAGGTGGAGGCTGAGCTGTGATGTTGGTGAATATGGTTGGAGGGACAGGTATGTCTGATGGAGGTGGAGAGGCATGAGGAGGAAGCATAGTTTGTGGTTGAAAAGGAATTTCAGGATTCTCAACTTCAATTTGTGGCTAGTCCACTGGATCACCTTGGGGTCCTGCATCTTCTGGAGGAACTTGTTCTTGAATATGGTCAACAGGAGGCTCTGGCTCTACAACCTGACCTCTTAGAACTTGATCGCCCTCAATTCGAAATCTCATGTTTTTGTACATGATGTAAGCAGTAAATGTTGCTTTGAGGAATTTTCTGAACCTTCTCATTTTCAAAAGAGACTCCAAAGTGTTTAAAAACTGCTATCAGGTGAGCAGCATATGGCAAGGATCTGTGTAAATCTTTTCTGTTTGTTTCATAAAATATGAGTCATAATCAATTTCAAATTGATCTTCACCTTTTTCTTCATGCTATACAACACAAATCTCTGAATGTCTATCAATCGATTTCTGCCACCACCCTGTGGTGTGATGATGGTGGTTAGAATGTGATGAACCAGCCTCAGAATTGAGGAAAAGTGTTTGTGTTGTATCATGTTACATGTGTTTGCCTAGAATCATTTTCATCATGTGAATGACCAGTAAGTAGAGAGTAGGCCTCATGAAGATCAAATTCATATTCATTCCAGGCTTCACCCATCAGGAATACCAAAGAGTTCTGATGCTAATTCAGGTGTGAAAAAAATGAAACTTTTTGACCTCAGACTTAAAGCCCTCTTGAACATTTGTCAAATTCAAGTAAAATTCCTGAACCAACCGTGGATAGAATGTCCTGAATTTTGAAATGAATTTCAACCAGCCTTGAAATTTAAAGGAGGGAATGAGTTCAGGAAAAGCAGTCGTCAAGGCTTCATCATGATATTCACAGCCCTCGGTTGAAGTATAGAGCGACCTTCAGATGCAGTTGGGATGGGGTGACTGATTGGTCCTCAGATGAATAAGAACATTCAGAAGATGATTCTCCATAAGATTCAGTAGAATCCAGTATGAGTTTCCTTCTAGGGTAAAGTGAGGACATGGGAGACTTGCCTTTGTTGAGAGCAAATGCTCTTCACTTTTAGATGGGGTGCCTGAAGGAGTGTTCTCACCTTTTCTCTTGGGCTGATCATGGCTGAACTTGCTTCTTCTTTCTGGTTGAGGCTCTTCAATGGTGATACCCTTGCCACTGACCTGGTCTTGGCTCCTCTCCTTGGAGTCTGCTTGGGAGCCATGGAAGAGGGAAGAATGAGAAGAGAGGGAGAATGGAGATTTGGAAGAGAAGAAACGGCCAGACAGGGGATCGGTCGTTTGAAAGTTTGATGGAGGGAGGAGTTCAAATGGGGAAAAGAACAAGTGGTAGGGTCGACCTGAGGGTTAGGGTATATAAAAAGGCGGTTTGCTCTCTCAAGACGGGAGTTAAGATAAACCCTCGGTCCAAATACCTAAACATGATCTGCTTGTCAAGCCCAGGTGTGTCGACACACAGGGTGAGTGTGTCGACCTGATAGGGTCATTGTGTCGACACACATGGAGAATGTGTTGACCTCACAGATACAAGAATTTGTAGTTTTGAGAGAGATGAAGGAGAAGGGATATATTTAATATGATGAATCATATGTGAAATCAATTATTCAGGGATTTTTAATATGTTAAAGAAATCATTTCCATTTTTTTTCTCAACATCATCCCATTATTATTTAGTGGGTTGAAAGATATCTGACATGAAATTGATCACCAAGAAATTCTGAAGGAATGGAGTGATTGCTTAAGTGATATAAACGATTCTATACAGTCAATTTCAACCTTTTACACTTTTCTTAACCAAAAGTAATGTGATTGCTTTAGGATTAAGACAATTCATATGGAGATTGAACACTTTTAGAAGATTTGATTCAGGTTTATGTTGTTCATTTTCTTTGACTGTATTTTCTTTCACTTTTGTGTAATGAGCAGTCAAATATAGTAAATCTTTTTCACTCAAGTAAACATGTTTTTTACACACCAGAATCCCTGGTTACTAATGATTTACTAATTATCCTGCCTCAAGGGGTGAATGAAAACCTTTTTACATGGAAATATACGTTTATCAGACGCCAATATTTCTAGTTACTCAGTTAACATTAGTTAATTTTGTCTTTATTTTACCCCTTAGAACAGAGATAACACAGCACCTCATGACATACATGGCACTTCACTGTTGTAAAGGTGTGCATTTTCTCAGTGTTATGTCATTGCTCTGTAAAACATTTTCTTTAAAATGAACATTGAGACTTTGACACAGCTTTACCTTTCATCAGTCTTGAAGGAAGTGTTTAAAATCAATACATAATTGAGCAAAAATCCATGAAAGGAATCAATTACTTGAGGAATTCAAAGTAAAAGAGAGTGTTGACAGAAAGAACATGTTATAGCATTTAAGAAATCATCCCTTATGTTCTTCAGAAGAATGAATGAGCATTTCATGTATTAGATATTCATCAACACAGTGAATTAACTTTGTTTTAATGAGAGAAAAATGGTAATGAAGTCTTTAGCTCCCCTTGAGTTATTGATCTCATCTATTTGTCATCACAAGTAAAGAAATCATTTTTTAGTGAAAGAATGAGTAAGATGATCAAGTGAATTTGATGAAATTGAAATTGAAGAGATAATGATTACAAGAATGAGCATGAATGTGATAGAATTCAGTGTGAGATATGTTCACCACACAGAAGTTTTCAGCGACTCAATCAGATTTCAGCATTATCTTGATCAACTCCAGCAACTTGTTCTCAAAAGGACTTCATAAACAGTTCTGATTCTGAATTCAATTCTCAGACCTTACCTTTGTTTCTCAAGCAACAAGCTCCCCCTCAATATGTGCATTAATGAGCCATTCAACATTCAACTCAATGATATCTAATTGACAGTCAATGTCGGAAAGTAATCATCCAGGAACAGTCAACCTTCAACATTCAGTTTTTGGCAGTCAAATTCATGAAGTAAACATACATGATCAATTATGTTTCAAGCACATGAATGACAATCACAACACAAAAGTTTTTGTTTTGTTTTGTTTGTTTTTTTTTTTTTTTTAAGAAAGAATTGAATGATTCTTACACATTTTAGATCATGGGTACTTGGTGGAGGATTTTCCTCAAACATAATGATAGCTTTCAAACAAGCATAACTTGTTCTTCCACTAATCATCATTTGATATGCCACATAATCTTAGCATAACGAATGACAAAGTTCTCAGTTTTTTTTTATTATTATTCCATGTTGCATATTCCAAATTCTCTTTTTAGGAAGTGAATCTATCTTCAACCAAAGGTTTTGTGAAAATATCTGCAATTTGTTTTTTAGTAGGGATGAACTCTAATTCAATGCTTTTATTTGCAACTTCATCTCTTAGAAAATGATGCCTGATTTCAATGTGTTTTGTTCTATAGTGTTGAATTAGGTTTTTGGAAAGGTTGATTGCACTAGTATTGTCACACATGATAGATGAACAACCAATATCAATGTTGTAGTCAAGCAATTGACTTTTAATCCACAACACTTGAGTTGCACAACTTCCTACAGCAACATATTCTGCTTCTGCAGTAGATAGTGTAACTGAGTGTTGCTTTTTGGATGCCCATGTTATTATGCAATTTCCTAAGAATTGACAATATCCACTAGTACTCTTCCTGTCAAGTTTACACCAGCATAATCAGCATCAAAATATGAAATCAGATTAGCAGGACATCCAACTGGATACCATAAACCCAAATCACAAGTTCCACAGAGGTATCTAAAAATCCTCCTAACTGCAAGCAAGTGACTCTCTTTTGGACTAGACTGAAATCTAGCACAAAGACATACACTAAATTGAATATCTGGTCTACTTGCAGTAAGATACAAAAGAGATCCAATCATACATCTGTATTGCTTTGCATCAACCAGTTTAGCTTTTTCATCTTTTTCCAATTTGATGCTAGTACTCATGGGAGTAGTTGCTGGTTTGGCTTGTTCAAAGTGAAATTTCTTGAGCAGCTCTTTGACATATTTGGCTTGATTAATAAAGAATTCATCCCCATGTTGTTTGACCTGCAAACCAAGAAAGAATTGTAATTCTCCCATTAGGCTCATTTCAAATTCACTGTGCATTAAATTAGAAAATTCTTCACACAGTGAAGGGTTAATGGATCCAAAAATGATATCATCCACATACACTTGAACTACAATGATATGATTGTGGATTGATCTTGTTGTAATCACGGGGATTGTGCGCCCCCCTAATGCACAAGCAAGTATTAAATCTAATAGTATGGAAAGAGGAATGTGATCGCCACCTAGATAGTTGCCTAATAAATGAAGAAGATGTGGGCTAACTATGCTAGGAAAGGGATAAAGAACAGAAGTGGACCTGGTATCGCGACTAGATTACCTGTCGCGACGATACTGAAAACGCGTCGCCCTTGGAGGACGCGTCTCCTTGTCGCGTCGCCCTCCTCCGTCGTGTTCTCTTCTGTGCGGGAGATGATGAATGGGACCTTCTTCCCGTCCTCCAGCCGGGTAGAGGACAAGAGCTCCTCGTGGAATATTGCTTGGGTGCCTGCCAAAACAAAGAGAAAATAATAAAAACCCTATTAGAACAAGTTAAGTGTTGTATCCATTCAAAAATGAAAAGAAAAGAGGGAGCATGGTAGGAACGAACCTGGGGGTGGTTGTTAAACCCCTAGGGTGTATGAAAAACGTGGGAATGGGAAGGGATGCAACCTATCTAGAAATGAAATAAAATGCATGAAGATAAGGAAGAAAAGGGAGGAAGGAATGGATGAGCCCCATGTGGGGCGACTCCCTGGCTTGTGATGGCGTCCAAGTCTCGTGCAAAAGCTCCTGGAAGAAGTGGGGGTCCCTGTCCTCACGTTCCCCGGTCCATGGATGTGAAATGAGCAAGATTTTAAGGTGGGAATGTGAGAAAAATGAGAGGAAATGGGAGAGCTACGAGGATAAGTCCAGATCAGAGGAGATTTCGGCAGCCCTTCGGGGTAGAAAATGGGGCTCTCCCGTTCATGAAGAGAGGGCCTTTCTTTTATAGACTTTTGAGAGATATTATCCCCTTAAAATGATTAATAATTCAAATAAGAGATAAATCCCATTAAAATTCATGTGGGAAAGTCCTATAGGCCTTCTAAAGAGTCCCCTAGCCCCAAACCTCACCCAAGGGGTTGAGATATTATTTGGAGATAGGGATAAAGCCATAGGAGGGAAAATAGGAGGTAGTTGCAGAGGCCTGCATGTGCGGCTGCAGTCGCGTCGTATCGTAGGGACGCGACCTACTAATGCGACAGCCCTAGGCATCGTGACAGTATGCCCACGTGCATGAATATGCATGGGCTGTCGCGGCGGCCTCTGGTATCGCGATACAGTAACGCGACTCTACGATACGCCGCGTCAAGAAAATTAATTATTTGCGAATTATCAGCCAATCACATGAAAGGATAAGAGTTATTTAGGCCTAAGGACTCTCTCCAAGTGACAATGGGCAGGATTTCATGGAAATTTGAGTTGTTAATGGGCTCAAAACAAGGCTAATGATGGGCTCAAGGTGAGTGACCAACTAGGGGCTCACTAGGATAGCAAGAAATATAGTTCAACTTATAAGTAAGAATCTTGTGTCTACAGATTGCCCCGCCTTGGCTTCCACTTTGTAAGGAAACGAAGCGGAAGTGTAGTGGAGGTGTCACAAAGTGATGGCAGAACGGAAATGATGTGGAGTGGACTGAAAAGATGGGAGCCAAGGTAAAGAGACACCTGATCTAACCAATAAGCAATTGGAACCTTCGTGAAAGCCCCGAGTTAGCTGCTCGAGCAGAATGCAAAGAAAAACGCAAGTCTGGACGAGAAGGAGAAGAAAGGGGCGATCAACCCCTCGATTGAGAGGTACCTTAGCCGATGGCCTGCAGGTTTCGCTTTGAAGGGACATATGCGTGCCAGGAAGGTAACTCATGACTCTATCCTGGGAGCGGTTCGCAACCAAAATGGATCAAAGGAATAAAATGAAAATTCGATAGGTAATCCAGACAGGGAAATTCTTGTCAAATTGACAGGAACAACTCACTCGGAGGCAAACCTTCCGATTTGGAGTGGAATAAGATTTCTTGTTTGAAGTATGAAGGATAATTGGGCACTCAACAAGGGCTCATCAATAGTCAGGAATGAGTCAGGAAAGCTCAAAGTCCTACATGATGCATGCTGGGCTAAAATAAAAGAAATCATGAAAACAAATGCAAATAAAAAGAGAAAATAGAAATATATCAAGGATAATATTGTTATGCCAAATAAGAACGGGTCAAGAGACTACCTACAACTGCAGTGTAGGCCTAAATCTATCGTCCTCGAACTTAGTTAACACAATGTCCTATCCAAAGATTAACAATGCGCACCTAGATTATCACTATTTTTGATAAAGGGGAACTCAAATCCCAGATCACATTGAGAACCAGCCGGTTCTTGAAATGATATAATAGGTAGAATACCATATAATAATGCAGGGGGTAAGGAAAGAAATACTTACCTGACTTACCTGTGATGTCCCTTTTTTGTGATTTTCTAATTTTTTTTTTGTTTTTTTTTTGTTTTTGACAAAATAGACATAATAAGCACAAAAATGACAATATATACATAAACACAATCGAACAAGCAAACATACTATGCACATACATGGAAATAACACACATGGTAGAGAGGCGACGCCTTGGGGACCGCGACATAGCCGTGTCACTCCGCCATGTCGGGACCGGCGTCGCGACTCAAACTGAACCCTGAAAATGCAAATGCAAAAGACCCATGTTTATCTCTATCCTAAGACTCCTAGAACTCCATTAGGACTCCTAGACCTCCCCTAACCTTATACTAACACCTAGTTACGGGATTGAGATGGGTTTGCACCTCTTAGAGCTCTATAAATAGGGTAGTTTAGGGTGCTAATCCCGCAGCTTTCTCCCTCCTTCTTCTCTTCTTCTGTTTTCTCTCTCCTGCAGCCATGAAGAGGTCTTTCTCATCCTTCCAAGAAGACATACCACCTTATGCTGGTCCCAAGGCCGCCCGGGAGTCTCATGCTGAACTTCAGTAACTCTCTTCTATCCCGGGGCACATATGCATGTGCCTGGAGCTCCAAGTAAGTGCTCTTTCTCCTTCTAAATTTTGAACTTTTGCCCTATTTTGCTCTGTTTTCTTCTTCTTCTTCCTCCCTGTTCTCAACCTTCCCTCTCCCATATCTCTTCAGATTCTTCCTGGCCAAAGGAGATTTTCCAAAGTGCCATGGTTATCTCCTATGATAGAGCTACTTCCGCCTACCTCGATCCGTCACGTGAAGGAGTGGGGACTGTCCACTGTGCTCGTACTGGCCAAGCAATATCACAAGATTATGCATGTGGGGGATAGCATCACGACGTTTGCAGAGATATGGCATTCCCAAATCCACACGTTTATATTCCCTATGTTTGAGGCTACTATCTTGATGGAGGAGTTGGAGATAATGCTTGGTCCCACGGTATCAGAGGGGCGAGGAGCTTGCGATTTCCTACACAGTGGCTCCCATTAACGGATGGAGTATCCTTTCGGAGATCACCATGAAGAAGACCGACCTGCACTCCATGACCAGCGGGATGCACGTGCACCTTCTCCCCATCGCGCAGTGGGTCATCTCTTAATGCAAGCGCAGGACCGGGAACCACACTGCCATTGCCAAGGCGGCCGCCATTTGCATTTGTGGTGTTATTCTCTTCCCAGCGATGGACATCGTCATCTCCTTCGCCAATCTGAGCATAAGCTGCTCGGTTTCTGAAGGTATGAGCATAGGATAGGCCGTGCTTGGCTATCTATATGCTGGACTTACTTCTGCAGCCACCGGAGGCCCCTTCTACGGTTCCATCATTGCACTCGAACTCTGGATGGGCATGCATATACAGTTTCGGGCCATGGACACCATCTCTTTAGAGTGCAAAACCATGTTGCATCATTCCCTTGCATTCGTTGGTGTGCCTCTCTACATGACACCACAGGCATGGTGCAAGATAGCACAAGTGAAAGGGTTGAAGGACTGGTGTAATTATCTCAAGAAGATGACAGAGGCGGAGGCGGAGTTCGAGATGCGTCCGCGCTTCTTCCACAACAGAATGATCCACCTGCCTCAGCATTCCGGATTGGCACTGCAACTGCTGGGCAATGAAGCGTTAGTTCTCTACAATGCAGACCGTTGCTACCTTCAGTGTGGAGCAGCTCGCACAGTGGTTCCCTATCTTCCACATTACCCACCTATTCAAGAGAGGAAGAGGGGTGACGAACAGGACGAACGAGATGTGTAGAGCGCCGTCGTCCATTGGGAGGGGTACGCGATGGGTCTTCTCCAGGCCACAGTGGTAGAAGACAAAGATGTGATTAAGGAATACCTCAAGGCATTGAAGGAGATTCATCCAGCTGCAGCGGAGACTTGTGGATAGCTACATTGATGTTAGAGAGGATGTTAGATGGTAGCTAGGGCAGGAAATTTGCATTTGATTGAATGTAGGGATGATTTAGAGAAAGTATTGAATAGTTTGGATGAATAAACATGAACTTTGTCCTGTTTGCGCATGGCTCTGTTTGTAATGTGACAATCAAGGCAGTCGCGTTAGCTTCACGTCAGAGCGGTGAGTCGTGACATGGTCGCGGCCACCCAGAGCGGCGCGATGTTAACGCGACGGCCCGCTACGTCGCGTCTTGAACCGAACATTCAAAAAACGCAAGGCGTCCTTCTTCTCCCCCCTTCTTGTGCTTTCAAACCATCCGAGAGAGGCCTTCGAACCCCCCCTCTTGGATTCCCTTGCTTCTTGCTCTTCTGGACTCACTATTTCCTTTAAATTCGAACCTAATCACTCATCAATCCATGGATGGAGGAGGTGATGCCGGAGCGGGTTCTTCTCGGGGGAAGAGGCACGCGGAGAGGAGGAGCTCTCGGCGCCGTGTGGAGGCACCCCTGGTGGAAGAGGTGGACCCGGAGATTGAGATGGAAGTGGAGGAAGAAGATGTAGATCCCATCGTCAACGTGGAAAAGGCGAGGAAGGCACGCGAGAAGGCAATGAAATCGGTGAGTGATCTAACCCTAAAACCTTGTGTGAATGACTGGAAAAGGGAGAGGAAGCCTCAGAGGGCGTGTGTAGGGCGTGACACCCAAAGGGGAAAAGGATCGGACAGGGGAGGCTCCTGTCGGTCCGTTCCTAAGAACATGACGGCCCGATACGTCGCGACACCAGTAGTCGCGACTGACCACGGGGGCGCGACCTTGTCGCGTCGTGAATGGCCGACGCGGCATGATCTCGTCGCACCCCACTGTTGCGACATGGTCACGGCCTACAAGGGGGTCGCGACTCCAACCAAGCGGCTTGAAATTTGACTGGTTTTGGCTAACTTGTGCATGCAAGGTGAAATGAGGCCGGGGTGTCCTGGCTTTTAATGCTAGCCATTTATCTGGCCTTTCCCACCTTTCAGAGAGATAGGTTAGAGGAGATGGGGTTTGGGGAGGTCCTGAGAATGGATAGGATGCGGGTGGATCCTGGGCTCACCCAAGCTCTGCGGAGCAGGTGGGATACGAAGGCGACTGCATTCGTATTTCCATGGGGTCATATGATCCCCAGCCTTGAGGACGTGAGCAGGATCACGGGGTTGAGGGTGTATGGGCAGCCTGTGAGCGAGTTCACCTACCCCTGCTACCGAGATCTAGCCGGTCGACTCATAGGGTTGCCCGTAGGGCAGAGGTCCTCCCTTGTTCCTCGGGTAGCACTTCAAGAGAGCTTGGGACTGTATGACGTGGGAAAGAGAGTAGGGGAGATAGCGGATGACCAGCTGCAGAGGTTGACCCGGGGTTTCCAGGCGGGGTTAGCAGACGAGCCAGGGGTAGAGGCGAACATGGACCTGCGTCGCTTCCTCATCCTCTTCCTTGGTAGGCTTCTGTTTTCCACGAGGGGCGATGCAGTCCATTGCCACTTTTTGCCTCTCCTGGAGGACCTGAGCGAGGTGGGGAGTTACGCTTGGGGTGCAGCATTCCTGGCGCACCAGTTTGACAGTCTGAGCATCTCCGAGCGACAGACATCTACGAGTGGGTTCTTCACTTTTCTCCAGGTACACTTCCCCCTTCTTATCCTTTGTACTCAAATGAAATTGCTTTGAATTGTGATCTGATTGCCTTCTCTTTTGCAGGTCTGGACTTACCTCCACCTCCCAGGCCTAGGGAGGGGGATCCTCGCGCGACCGGGCCTCGTATCCATAGTTCGCCAGTGGGACTCGCGCCGGGACACCCGTAACCTGGGCGACCAGCTGGCGCATCTCCAGGAGGCGATTGACTGCTATCCTCAGTTGGATGTGAGCATTCTGAAGGATCGAAATGAATGTGTGGAAAGGATCTAGAAGGGGGGGGATGAATAGATCCTAGCCACTTTTGCGGAAGCTTAAGTAATTTGAAAACTATTTAAAATCAGAAGCAATGCTATCAGTGAAAAACTATAGATCTGATTAGATTTGAGTGAGTTGAAAAACTTAGATATGAAGCAAGTTGATTAAGTGAATTAAAAACGGATCCTATGCAAGCATCTAGCGGATGAATCAATCAAACCACAGAAGACAAATGCACAAGGATTTTTAGGTGGTTCGAAAATCACCCAAGTGATTCCTACATCCACCCCTCACAACCCGTGAGGCTTCACTAACACAACTGGGCTACACACCCAAAGGAGCCTAACAACTCCAACACTTCAGAGCACACAACTAACACGACCTCTAGAGCAAGACTACTCTAGAAACACTGAGCAAGACTACTCAAACCAACCTTGAGCTTGACAACTCAAACTGAGCTCGATGGCTCACAACAACCTGAGCACAATGCTCACACTAAAACTTGCTAGACACCAACTTAAGACTAAGATCCTCTAGCAACAGATCTAGTCGAAATTTGAGAACTCTAAAGAGAGTTATGCAGAAGCACTTGCATAATCTCAAAAGATATCTCAGAAGAACAGAAGAGAAAAGATAAATTGTATTGAAAGGCTTCGTTCTTCTGTGTACTCCCTTGTAGAAGCTTGAATTGAGACGAAACTTGTGAAGCTTGAAGTCCAAGTCGATGCTCTGCAATCTGAGAAGTTGGATCTTCCTCGAATTCTTCACCAAAGAAGTCTTCTACACGATCTGCCTCCTTGGAATGCTTCAGAGGAGTCTTCAGGAATCAAATTCCAATTCCCACACCTTGAATTGGTGGAAATTGGTATTCTGGAAGCACTTGGAGAGCAGAGGAAGGAGACACGAGCTCTTTTTGGCCGCCAGGAGCTTTTTGGAGGCTCTAAGATAGTTGGGTCACTTCTCTGATGTGAAGGCTGGCCGAAAAGACCTTTTATAGTCTTAGGATTCCAAAGATACCCTTTTGGGGTACAAGGGCACACATTCCTAGGAAGATTCTGATCGCCCTAGAAGGACACATGGCAAGCAATACAGATAAGTTGGAATCTTGATGGAGTGTGTCGACCTGCCCTGGTGGCTGTGTCGACACACTGAGTGAAGGCTGAAGGATGGTCTCTGGTAGACCTTTGGTGTCGACACACAACCCAACTGGTGTCGACACACTTGTCTGGAAGTTGACAGCTTGAGCTTCTGGAAGGGTGTCCTGTGTCGACCTACTCTGAGAGTGTGTCGACCTCCTATCCCAATTCTTCAAACTGGCTGTTCTGGGAACTGGGTCTAGTGTTGACCTGATCTGCAATGGTGTCGACCAGAGTTGCTTGATTTTTGGATTGGCCAACTCGTGTCGACACACAATCTAGCTTGTGTCGACACACTTTAGCAAATTTGTCTATTTTCTGCCTTGGGACCTGAGGCCTTGTGTCGACACCATGAGAGGTGTGTCGACACACTTTCATAAAAAAAATTGTTCTTGAAATGTAAAGCACATGTATCATTAGATAAAAGATTTATCATGAGTATAAATGATAACTGTGATTTAAAACATGCTTTTTGACATTGATTTCAGGTATGATAAATTTGACATGTTTCATTTGAATTGCTTTTGAAAACACTTCTTGTCATCATCAAAATAGGAGGGAAATAGTGTAAATAAACACTCAACCCAACAATCTCCCCCTTTTTGATAATGGCAACATTAAATCCATATTTCAATGTGGTTTTGATGAAGTGTGATTTTAAGTAATTTTGGTTATTCAAAATTTTTGTTTTCTTTGTGTTTATACTTGTCAAAGACTTTTTGAAAATTTTCAGTAACAATTGATGGTGCATTGTGAAACACAATGTTACTTGAATTAAGATTTTTGTATACACAAGTCAAGCAACTTAACAAGTATTCAAACACAAAGATTTTCATTCACAATGACACAACAAGTTTCATTGAGACAAGCAAACAAACATTTCATTCATTTCAATTCAGAAACACATTACATCAAGTTCATTCATTTTTCTCCCAAAACATTACAATAATTTTTCATTCATTCTTTCTTTCTTTCTTCTCCCCCTTTGACATCGTCAAAACAAGATTACATTAGTAGAAGGTGGAGGAGGAGGAGGAAGAGGAAGGAGGAATGTCTCTATGTCTGACATCCTCTTCTCCATGGAAGCCATGCTAGATTTCATCTGCTCATGGATTGTTGTCAGCTTGGGTGTAGAAAATGTTTCATTAGATTGGTGTTCTCCATCAAATTGTCTTGGATTCTGTGTAGATCTTCTGTAATTGGTTGTGAGGTTGATGAAGAACCAATTGACCATCTAGGTCTGGACAAGATCTTGAATTCCTTTTTCAGTTCTGAAATCTAATTGTCCAAGTGAACATTAAAGTTTTTCATGCTCTCCAAGTCATCAGCTAGGTGAGCAAAGGCACACCTTGTCATGTCCAGCTGAGAGAGGGTCTCTGTGGTGTTGAAGACATCTGCTTGGGAATTTGCCAAAATTCCCTGGAGAACTATCTCTAGCTTTTGTTGGTGCTCTTTCAGATATTCTGAGGCATCAGCTAGGGATCCAATGAGCCGATTGAATCTTTGAGCTGCATAGTCTGATGCTGCCTTCTGCTCAATGAAATTAGCTGAAACTCTGTTCTCTAACTGTTTGATCCTCACTTCAAACCTTTCGGACATTGTATGAATTGAGGAGTTCAAAGTATCAAACTTGGAGTTAAGGAAGGAGAACAATTCTGGTGGATTGAGGACCCACCAGAAGAAGTTGAAGCTTGGAAAGTGGGAGGTTCAAGGTCATGGGAATGGATGAGGAGGGCTCAAAATGAGGTGAGATAGGGCTATTAGCTAGAATGTCACCTTCAGGAGAATGTTGAGGCAGATCCTCATCCCTAATTGCTGGTACTCTGGCAAGTGAACTTGAACTTCTGGCAATTGGACTTGATCCTCTGGCCTAAGAGGCTGTTCCTCTTGAGTTTGAGGCTGGCCCTCAACATGTGGAGGCTGATCCCCTTGCTCTTGAGGGTGGTCCTCTTGGTCTTGAGGCTGGTCCTCTTGCATTTCAGGAGCTTCAAATAGAACTGGACCTCTTCTTATCTGGTTGTCTTCCAATCTAAATCCCATAAATTTCTTTATGTTCTTGAAGCAGTAGATGTTTGACTTGGGAATTGTTTGGGATTTCTCTCCTGCTAAGGGCACACCAAAGTGCTCAAAAACTGATGTGAGGTGAGAGCATGCAGCATAGGGGAGTGATCTCTTGAGGTTCTTTCTAATTGTTTCTGACATTATCTGATACATAATGTCATGAAGATTTATCTTGATGTCCTTTTTCATGCAATACAGGATAACCTCTGTGTCTCTGTCAACCTGTCCCTTCCACCACCTTGAGGGGTAATTATGGTTGTTAACATGTGATGGATAATTCTCAAGGATGGGGAAAAAGTATTGGTGTTGTATTTGGTGACATGAGTCTGTTTGGGATCAGACTCATCAGAGGGTAGGCCTGTGAGAAGGGTGTAGGCTTCATGAAGGTCAAATTGGTATTTGTTGCAATTTTCACCTTCATCAGGGGCATGAAACAAGGTGGCAGCTAAGTCTGTTGGTAAATCAATTTCGACCCCTTGACCAAAGACTTGTACCCAAACTTTGTGCACTTTAAGTTCTTGTAAAATTCTTGAACTAATCTTGGGTAAAAGATGGGAAAGTCTGAAATGAAGATCAACCAAGACTGAAAAGCAAATAAGGTCCGAATTTCTGGGAATGAGTTTGCTAGCTCATTGTCTGTCAAATCTAGAATTCTGGGCTTCAGGATAAGCTTGGCAGCAATACAAGACTCTGAGGTGATTTCTTCTTCTTGAGACTCAGAGGATTCAGAAGAAGAGGAGGATTCCTTAGGGTCTTCAGAGGGGGAACCCTGAATTTCTTGTCTAGGGTTTGGAGAATGGCTACCTCGGCCTGAAGTGGAGGTTCTACCTCGCTTGGAAGCTCTCTGAGGTGCAGAAGAAGATCCTGGTTGCTCAGCAGGATCGTTTCTCCTCTTGGTTCTTCTTTCAACTTGCTCAACGGCTATTTCCTCCGGAAGGGGCCTGGAAGATGCCCTTGATCTGGCGCCACGCCGGGGACCCAATTTTCGGACCATGATGCTAGGGTTGGAGTGGAAATTGAAGAAGATGGGAGATTTGAGAGGGGATTGAAGAGTGGATGTGATTTAGAGAGAAAATGGTGGAGATGCTTGCCGGAAACAAGGAGAAAGAGGGCCAACGGGTTGACCTGATGCCCAAAGGGGTTTCAGTGGTACACTGTCCCGCAGGAACAACAAGGGGTAATCATAAACCCTAACGGCCTAAAAAGGATTCTGGCAAAGAGGGTGTGTCGACACAGGAAGAGGTGTGTCGACCTGACTAGAGTGTGTGTCGACAGGTCACAATGTGTGTCGACACAACCTTGATGAAAATTTGAATTTTTAAGAGGAAATTTTGAGAAATTTTGGGACATCTTTAGAATGATAAAGAATGAGAGGAATTATCATTTCAAGGATTTTAAGGGGCTTAAAAAAATCATTTGTTATATTTTGCAAGAATTCATCACAAATCAAGTTTTTCAAGCAATTTCCCAACAGGATATTAGCATTCCAAGACTTGAGTCAACAAGATGATAAATTGAGGGATATAATGTATCTAACAATCAACAAAAAACTACCATGTTTCTTAATTTTCAAGAATTAATGATGTCATCTAGACCAAATACAATTGTGTTGAAAGTAAAACACAAACTTAAAGAACAACTTGATGAAGGAAGAAGGTGATTCTTTCTAAACAAATCTCAATAATTTTTATATTTTTGTTCTTTTAACAAACTATCAAATGATATAAATCTCTTTCACTCAAGTACTAGTGCTTTTTACACACCATAGTCCCTGGATACTTAAGATTTAGTCATTGTCAAGTCTCAAAGGGGTAAATGATGACCTTTTGACATGAAAATATACGTTTTGTAGACGCCAATATTCCAGTTACTCAGTCATCATCAAAAAGCATAGCACATTTTTGCTTAGTTTTGAATTTATTTTCAATTTTGATCCCCTTTGAACAGAGTTAGCAATAATGCCTCATGACATACATGGCACTTCATTCATTATGAAGGTGTGCAGTTTCTCAGCACAGATGCCATTGCTCTGTTGGATTTTACAAGATTTTGGAGAGTTTGTGAGATAGAATTCAAATACATCTAGTCATCAGTTGCAAACAAGGAAATGTTTTACGTTCAAGGCACAAATTGTTATTTAGTCTAGGAAGAGATCTGAATTTCTGTGGTTTGAGAGACATAGTTGAAAGTTGATTAGTAAAAATATAATAAATCACTCAAGGTTCATTTTGTGACTCTAGACTTTAGAATGAGGACATCATGCAAGGAATTGATGAAATGCAAGAAGGGTTTTGAATTTTGCAAAAATATGACTTGTGAATTTTCTAGCTCCCCCTGAGATGATGATTTCAACCATTTGTCATCAAAATAAAGATATGCAATTTTGAAATCAGAAAGAAATTTTCTTCTTGGACAACAAGAACTTCTCCTCAACAATTGCATATTCATTTTTTGGTACTTGGTGGAGATAAGCTCTCACGCATAGTGAAAGTGTCCAGACAAGCCTGACTTGTCCTTCTTCAAATCACCATTTGATATACCAAGTAACTTCAATGCAATAAGAGTTGAAGAATTCATTGCCAAAAGGAAATGGAAGTTAAAACTGTGCGAGTTTTGAAATCAGAAAGAAATTCTCTTTGAACAATAAAAGCCCCCTCAACTATTGCATATTAACTTCTTAGTACTTGGCGGAGATATGTTCTCACGCATAGTGAAAGGTTCCAGACAAGTATAACCTGTCCTTCTCCAAGTCACTATTTGATATACCTTGAAGTGTCAACACAATAAGAGTTGGAGAATTTATTGTAAGAAAAAAAAGAATTAGAATTGAAAGTGAGAGAGATATGAACAATGTGAATGAAGGAAGTAAAGAGCTATGAAATGCAATGAACTCCCCTTAGATAATGCATAACACTCGACCCAAACCTAGAGAGAAATCAAGAAGGTAGACACTTACAAAGACCAAGTTGTCTCCTTAAAGATGAAAATCTATTTTCAGGAAGGGTTTTGTGAATATGTCTGCAATTTGTTTTTCAGTTTCAATGAAGTGGAGTTCAAAAGACTTCTTTACAACCTCATCTCTCAAGAAATGATGCCTAATTTCAATGTGTTTTGTTCTAGAGTGCTGAATGGGGTTTTAGAAAGGTTGATTGCACTTGTGTTATCACATAGGAGGGTACACACCCTAAATCTTGGTTATAATCAAGAAGTTGATGTTTCACCCAGAGAATCTGAGTTCCACATCTACCTGCTGCAACATATTCAGCTTCTGCAGTTGACAGAGCAACTGAATGTTTCTTCTTAGAAGCCCAAGAAATAAGGCACCCACCTAGAAATACACACAAGCCACTTGTGCTTTTTCTATCTAACTTACACCAGCATAATTAGCATCACAATAGGCAAACAATTCTAACTTGCAACCAGCAGGATACCAAATTCCTAAGTCACATGTTCCAACAAGATATTTAAAAATTCTTTTCACAGCAAGCATATGACTTTCTTTAGGATTAGATTGGAATCTAGCACATAAGCACACACAAAACTGAATGTCAGGTCTAGAAGTAGTAAGGTAGAGCAGAGAGCCAATCATACCTCTGTAGGTCTTTGAATCTACTGACTTACCAGATGGGTCTTCTTCTAGCTTAGCATTTATTGCAATGGGTGTGCTTGAGTGTTTAAGGTTCTGAAAGTCAAACCTTTTAGTAGCTCCTTGACATATTTAGTTTGACTGATGAAGATTCCTTCATTGGTTTGGTTAACCTGCAATCCCAAAAAGAATGTTAAATCTCCCATTAAGCTCATTTCAAATTCATTCTTCATTTGATTTGAAAATTCAGTGCAAAGGCCTTTATTAGTTGATCCAAACATTATGTCATCAACATAAATTTGGACAATAATTATTTGATTTTTTACTGTTTTTGTGAACAATGTTTGATCAACATTACCTCTAGAATATCCTTTTTCAAGTAAAAAGGAACTTAAACGATCATACCAAGCTCTTGGAGCTTGTTTAAGACCATAGAGTGCCTTATTAAGCTTGAAAACATGGTTATGATATTTTTCATTTTCAAATCCAGGAGGTTGTTAAACAAAAACATTTTCCTTTATATATCCATTAGAAATGCACTTTTGACATCATTTGAAAGACTTTGAATTTCATGGAGGATGCAAAAGCAAGAAAAATTCTCACAGCTTCTAGTCTAGCTACAGGGGCGTAAGATTCTTCAAAGGCAATTCCAAATTCTTGGTTATACCCCTTAGCAACTAGCCTAGCTTTGTTTCTTATTACTTGACCAGCTTCATTCAATTTATTTCTGAAAACCATCTAGTGCCAATCACTGTTTGGTCACTAGGTCTAGGCACTAATTCCCACACTTGATTTCTTTCAAATTGATGAAGTTCATCATGCATAGCATTAATCCAATCAGAACTGGATAAGCTTCATCAATTGACTTGGGTTCAATTTGGGAAATTAGAGCTAGTGAGTCTTCTTCAATGTTTTGCAAAAAGGATGATCTGGTTCTAACTCTATCATTTAAGTTGCCAACTACACTGTCTAATGGGTGATCTCTTAGAAAATGAGGTTCAGAAATTACCTGTTGAGAAGTGCCCACTTCTGGAGCAATATTACCTAACCACTTGAAGATGGTGAGTGTTGTTCAGGTTCTCTTCAATGTTGTTAATCTCCTCAACGGTTGGTGAATAATCCACAATGAGGTCATCCTCTTCATTGTCTGTTTTTCCCTGCAAGATTTAGAATCATTAGTGGAAAAGGGATTTTCATCAAAAATAACATGTGGTGATTCTTCAACAGTTTTGGTTTTTAATATGTACACTTTGAAAGCCCTTGACACATCAGAATAGCCAAGGAAGATAGCTTCCTGACTCTTAGCATCGAACTTGTCAAGGTTTTCTTTGTGTTATTGTGTATAAAACACTTGCACCCAAAAGTTTGAAGCAAGCAACAATTGGCTTTTTGTTTTTCAACAATTCATAGGGGGTTTTCTGATCTTTGGTCTGACCAAAGCTCTGTTTAGAATGTGATTGGCTGTGTTAGCAGCTTCAGCCCAGAAGGATTTGGGCAGATTACTTCCTAAGAGCATGGATCTAGCCATTTCCACAAGAGTTCTATTCTTTCTTTCCACAACTCCATTTTGTTCTGGAGTTCTAGGTGAAGAAAACTTGTGAAAGATTTGAAATTCAGCACATAGATCAGAAAAGGATGTGTTATCAAATTCACCCCCATGATCAGTTAAATGTTTTTAATTTTAAATGGATAAGTGTTAAGATAGTGGTACAGAAATTCCTGAATTCAAGGCATGCATCACTTTTGTGGGATAGAAAATAACCCAGGTAAATCTAGTAAAGTCATCAATGATTACAAACCCATATCTCTTGCCACTTAAGCTTAGAACTCTTGTTGGCCCAAAGAGGTCCATGTGAAGAAGTTCTAGTGGCTTCATGTGAGTACTTCATTGAAGGCTTAAATGATTCCTAGTTTGTTTTCCTTTAGCACAGATCCCACAAATTTGACCTTCAACACTAGAAAAGATTCAGGAAGACCTTTAACCAGATTCAATCTTAACAACTTATTCAAAGTTCTGAAACTTGCATGGTCAAGTCTTTTGTGCCAAGTCCATGCAATTTCATCTTTATTTGCTACAAAACAAAGATTTTAGAAAAGTTTTTATTAAGGTTGATCATGTAGACATTGTTTTCTCTTTTCCAAAGAATTTGATTTTATCAGTTGATGAATCAATTATCTTGCAAAAATCAGATTCAAACACAACTTTGTGACCTTTGTCACATAGTTGGCTGATACTGAGCAAATTATAATCACGTCCATCAACTAACAAAACATTATCTACTGAGTTTGAAGAAGTTTGACCAACCTTACCAGATCCAATGATCTTTCCTTTATTTTTACCTCCAAAGGTGACTAACCCTCCTCCTTTTCAATTAGACAGGAAAATTTGGCTCTATCTCCAGTCATGTGTTGTGAACACCCACTATCAAGAAACAAAAACATTGTGTTGGTGCACGACCTTCCTGCACAAAGATCAATGGAGAGAAGATTTTGGTACCCAAACAGAGTTGCGACCATCAGAATGATTTAACAAAGACATCAAATCTTTTCTCACCCAAATTTGATTTGTTTTAGATTGTTGTTTTGTTACTTGGTGTTTTCAGTTTTTGTTTGTTCTTTCTTTTAGGAATGAAAGCACCAAGATCTTTGTTTTTGGTAGGAAGAGAGTTTTCATTTGAAAATTTGAGTTCAGAGGAGGAGGTGGGAATCCATGGATTGTGTTGGTACATCAAAAAATTGGATAAGGTATTGAGGATAATACCAACAAGGATTTTCATACCATTGGTTCCAAGGATTAGTCCAATTTTCTTGAAGTGTTGTCTTGGAGGTCCAAGGTTTTCATGGATTATTTCTTTTCCCTTTTTTATTTTTAAGTTTTTATTTGAATTTTTGGTTGAGTGTTTATGGTTTTGGTGTTGAGCAGGTCGACCTCTCCGGTACTGGTGTCGACACAACAGCCACAGAAGTCTTCTTCTTGTGGACTGGTGTCGACCTGTCAGGGGACTGTGTTGACCTATAGTCTTCTTTTTGTTTTGGTTTTTGATTTGTTTTGAGTTTTGTTTGGGGTTTTGTTTGCTGTTTGTTGGATTTCAGTGTTTTCAGATTAGGACCCTTGACAAATTTAATCAATGGTGCTTTTCCCTTTTTCTCACCAAATTTATCTTTTGTTGATTTCTTTTGTTGAATCCTAATCCATGAGATGTGGTTGTCATGTTGGATCCTAGCAATGCCTCTAGGTTATCTTGACCTTTTGTGAAGGTTTGGATAACCTCCTCCCTTTCCTTTAGCTGGTTTTTAAGAGTACAATTTCTTCAATTTTCTGTTGTTTTTCAATTTCAGCTTTTCAGTTAAGTTTTTGAATTCTTGGGAGGTCTTTTGAGAGGCAAGTTTTAATTCATCAATAAGGTTCAGGAGAGTTTCTTTTCTTCAAGCAAGTCTGTTACTTCATATTCCAGTTCACAGTTTCTATGTTTGAAGATTGGTTATGGTAAAGATTTTCAATTTTCTTTTTGATGTGTTTGTTTTCTTTTCTCATTTCAGAATATCTTTCAACCAATTCTGCATACACATCTTGCCAATCTTCAACGGTATAGTCTTCAAAGGAAGTATTTACCTTTCCATCTGTGATGTTGGCCATGAAGCAAACTTCCTCACTCTCTGAGCTTGAGGACTTCTTCTCTTCTTCTTCCTCACTTGTATCTTCATCAGACCAAGTGGCTACCATGGCCTTTGGCTTCTTATATTTTTGGAATCTCTTGTGCTTTTTCTTCTTGTTCTCAGGACACCTCCCTTCATGTGTCCTAGCTTGTTGCACCTGTAACAGATAACATTTTCACAAGGTTTATGATTCTTATTAAAATTGGAAGAGGAAGTGTTCTTCTTACCTGAGGGAAATTTCTTTTTCCGGTCATTTTTCCTTTCCTATATTTCAAAAATTTCCTAAATTGTCTGGTCATGAGGGCAATCTCATCCTCATTCGACTCAGATTCTTCAGAACTTGTCTTATCCTGATTTTTATCTTTGTTGCTTGAAGAGGCTTTGAGTGCCATAGGCTTGGTTAATGATGTGTTCTTCATTTCTTTTAAGTTTATTCATATGTCATTAAAGATCCAATCAATTCATCCAAAGAAATTTTAGACAAATCTTTTGAATCTTCAATACAGTGGCCTTGGTATGCCAATTGAAGAAAGTGAACGCAAAATTTTTTCGTACCAACTCTGCATTGTATACTCCTTACCCAAAGCCTTGAGTCCATTGACTATCACCATGAATCTGGCAAACATTTCAGAAATAGATTAATTAGATTTCATCATAAAGAGTTCATATCTGAAACTAAAATGTTGCCTTGGTCTCCTTGACTGAGATGTTCCCTCATAGAGTAATTCGAGTTTATCCCACATCTGTTTGGCAGATTTGCACATTCAGATTCTCGAATACTCCTTGGGATGGACAACACACTGAATCATGTTCATGGCACTATAATTCAGTGTAGCTTTCCTTATCTGTTCCCTTGTCCAGGTATCTTCTTCTCCCTGGTTCTCATAGGGACCCACCTCTACAACTTTCCAGATCTCATAGTTCTGGGCCCTTAGAAACACTTGCATTCTATTCTTCCAATAAGATAGTCCAAACCATTAATGAATGGTGGCCTATTAGGGAATGGCCCTCAGCTATGAAACCCTTTGAGGTCCATGACACTTAAGTAAATGCACAGAGAAAGAGTTAAACAAGCAAGCAAACAAACAAGCAAACAACAAACACTTAATACTCAGAAACAAAAACTGCTCAGTTCAAATCAGATCGATGTAAACCCGCTGATACCAATTGAAGGATCGAAATGAATATGTGGAAAGGATCTAGAAGGGGGGGGA
>CM024758.1:76000824-76077618 GCA_014218235.1 Colocasia esculenta
TCCTATTTACTGTGAATACTAATGCATGTCTAGATCTATTTTTAAACGTTTCATGAATTTTCATCATTTGTGCAATTAGTTATGAATTTTTGAACATCCCTCTGACACATTATAGATCCTTAGACCGCAATCCCATGCACTATCCTTTTCCCGCTCGGACTCAGGCGCAGGACCTGAGAACGCGACGACCTGATAGGCCGCATTCTCAGGGCCCGTCGCAACACAGTACCTATCGTGTTCTGAACGCGACAGGCCACACCATCGTGTTCTGGCAGCCTGCTCTGGCCGACCTGTCACGACCTGCGCAAGACCCTGTCGCATTCTTATTTGACCCAGTCGCGACCTTAATGTGGTACATCACGATCTGAGGTTTTTGCATGAATACCCATGATTTGTGATGCTCTATCTCTTTATTGTGAATATACTCTTGTAACAGTCACCAACACAGTAAATAAACTGTTATAAATCAACGTGGTTTAATTGCTTAAAAGGCTTAACTTGATCTTGTCATATCTATGATTTCTTGTCACATGTGCACACACTTTGAACAATCCATTATGGCTTAACTTGGCATAGAATCTTCTCATAATACATCTGGAAATATATATTAAATTGCCCTATTTTAAATGGACTTGGCATCATTTTCCGCGATGTTTTGAGAACACCGTTATCGACGCTTCACTGTTCTAGAATCCCTCAGAACGTCGGGCACTTGTTTCCTTAAACACACTCTCTCTTGACCTGGATGAACTCTCCATCGGATATTCATTTTGCTGGACTAGTGAATCCTTGTTCAAGGCCTCCGTAAGTCTCCTCTGCAAGGGTTCACACACTGCTATCATGACTAGTGCTCTCTTATGCAACTATATTTGTTATCTTGTTATACGACCAATCTGTTATCATACTTGTTGTGCTATACTCTCTGCTTGTGCTATTGTTCCTCGATCATGTATCATTACTCTCTATACTGTCCTCATAATTCTCTCAAGTTATCCTGCTTAATAAGACATTAATCATTTTAAGCATGCTTGATCCTGAGATTTAAGTCCTATTGGGCGTTATCGCTCACCCTTCGTTATTTGTTATGTGTTCTCATGTGAGACCGAGGATGACATTTACACTCAAGATGATGGGAACGACCAAGAGTGAAGTCATGAGTACCCTAGCGTCCTAATACTATAGTAGAGTTTGAGTTTAGTCTTTTGCTTTATTCGATGTAATTGGGCCCTATAGAATTGCTCTGATATTAGTGGTTGTAACAAGACATTTGAAAAGTTATTAATGAGAAGAATTTGCTTTAGTATTTCTTCTTGTCCCATGGTTTGATGTCTAGTACTCGCTCTGTACCCGTTTACTTGCAACTGCCTCACGTTCCAATATTCTGCGTCGGGGCGTGACAATGCCATAATAGTCTACTTCATTTACATTATAGGCACTTGCCTTCACACATACGCCGATGTTCATCGTAGACTTATCCATCCATAATCTCTCGTGTGAAATCGGTATCCATTTACAATCTAGCCTGGATAGACACGTACAATCTTCGAGGGCTGATAATCGATCTCTTGTACTCTTGAATCAATAATAAAGCCTTGTTCAACCTATGTAAAAAAAAAAAGCACAAACAATGTCAATTATAAACAATGTATGTATAAGAACATAACACTTACGCATCAAAATATTTAGACACTTACTCGATATCTTAACCAAGTAGCAAAAGACTTCTCCCGTTCCTTTTCAACCTACACGTCAGTCAGACGTGGATTTCATTGCAGTATGACTGAGTCAAACTCTCTGCAATGAAAATGCAACACAACCTCTAAGTTCTGTGATTTTCAAACAAATGAGGTACATACATAAAGATATTAGCGTTGAGGGCTTACTCAATGTAAGGGTCTAGTTCTGTACAATTCATGAAGATGTAGATCTCCGCAGCTACCAACTCTCTGTCTTCGAGTGCGCGAGCAGAAGAATATCCAAACGCTCATCCAGGACACTTGAATATAAAGAGTCGGTCAGACACATTAGAATCTCCACCATCATGATTACGTGGAGGTTGAGTGCATCGAGTTCGTATTTATGTGTCAAAGTACATCGAACAAATGTTTGATATCTCTTCAATAAGTTACGCGTGGGTAATGGAGCCCTCAACTTGTGCTTTGTTGCAGACCTTCATCCTAAGATTGTGCATGCACCTACGACAACAATTCAATGAATACGTAGGAAATATAAAAGATCGTCGTAATGTGAATAAATTGACATAGGGATATACCTCTCAAATGGATACATCCATCGAATCTGTACTGGTCCTCCGACTCTAGCCTCATATGCTAGATGGATGATCAGGTGCTCCATTGAATCGAAGAATGTTAGAGGAAATATCTTCTCTAATTTACAAACTGTCTATAGTATATTTTGTTCGATATTTTGCAATTCATGAAGTCTGAGTTCTGATGCACATAACATCCTGAAGAATTGACTCAGCTCAATCAATGCTCCCCATATCTGCTTTGGCAACACTCATGAAAAGCAATTGGAATCAATCTTTGCATGAAAACATGACAGTCATGACTCTTCATTCTATATATTTTCCCCTCATTGACATTTACACAACGAGCAATATTCGAGACATATCCATCTGAAAATCTCAATTGCTTCAGCCATTGACACACTTCCTTAATTTGTTTGTCCCCAAGCACGTATGAAGTTTTAGGTTAAACAACTTTTCCTTTAACGTGCTGCAGTTCTAGATCTAGACGTCTCTAAAGTACTTTCAAATCCATTTGTGCCTTGACGTTATCCTTTGTTTTGCCTTTGACACTCATAATTGTGTTGAACACATTATCAAAAACAATCTTCTCTATATGCATGACGTCTAGGTTATGCCGTATCAAAAGTGTGACCAATAAGGCAATTCTCAAAAGATACTTTGCTTCACCCAATTGTGATCCTTCTAAACCCTAGGATTTGTCGGGTACTACCAGCCAATGGTGATATAATCGGTATGTTCTGGACCCGCCTCGCCATGTTTCCACCAGACACATGTTCCATATCTACCTCATCCAATTCATTTGTTGTTTTCATAAATGAATCCTTCTGCTTTTGAAAAGGATGGTCACTTGGTACAAACCGACGATGACAATCGAACCAACATGCCTTTCCCCTAGATTTCAACACAAACAATTTTGAATCCTCCATACAATAAGGACATGCCAACCTCCCATGTGTGTTCCAACCAGATAGCATGCCATACGTTGGAAAGTCACTTATTGTCCACATTAATGCAACCTTAAAATTGAAATCTATTTTCTAGATGCACCATAAGTGAGAACCCCATCTGACCATAATAATTTTAGCTCATCGATCAACGGCCTGAGATGTATGTCTAATTTTTTTCCTAGACTTCTTGGACCAAGAATCAGCAATGAAAGGAAGAGATACGTCCCAAGAATTACACAGTAGATATAATTAGAGTTTAAAAAAATCCATATTCCAAGACGTGAGCAGTCAGCAAATATGCCTCTACCTAGCGAGCCCTAAATGTGTATCAACACAAACATATTAATAGGGCCCAAATAATGAACATAATCAGTTTCTCATTCATACATTCATAATGTTGAGTACAACATCCATGACTTTGACTAGTAAAGACTCAATAAAAGACAAAGTACATATAACCACACTTCCTACTACATTGCTCTAACACTCAAAGTCAACTAATGATAGACGCTAAGGTTGGAAGACGCTCATCACTCTGACGCATTCCCTTTCTAGCAACCCGATATTTTTCCTAAATAAATATAAAAGAAAATGAATTACTTAAAACCCATTAAACGTAAATAGGTAATGGGCTTTAATAGATGGATCATATAAAAATTATTGGGCCAAAATAGGAGATGGAATAAGTGGAAAATATCATAAATTCGTAACCTTATTATTTCCTAAATTGAAAAGAGCAACTAAATCATTAAAATAGCTAATTTATGTTGGAATTGGACTCCTAACCCTAGCCTAATTAGCTAGCCACGAAATTGGAACCCAATGTAACCCAATTAGGAGGAGGAAAGCTTGGAAGGTTGAAAGAAATAAGGAAATTCAGAGTTTAAATAGGAGTTAGAGTTGTAATAGGAAATTAACTCATTAGATGCCCTGTCGTGTTCTTTGAAATCCCCCGTCGCATTCTGGATGTACCCTGTCGCGTTCCTTGCAGGGGTACGTCGCCTTCTTGACTTTTGCACATAAACCCTATGTTTTGGTGTTCTTATCTTTCTACGGTGACTATACACTCTGTTAACTGTCTCCAACACTGTAAGTGAAGATGTATGGACATGGATGTAAATTGTTAATTTAAAAGCCATACACATGATCTTTTCATATCTGCGATTTTCTTTATCATATGCACATACTTGTAACCATCCATTTTGACTTGAATTGGTATGAAAATATCTCATAATATATCTGGTAAATTACTTCGATAATGTAATTAAGTTGCCCTATTTTTAATGGACTTGTCTTCGTCTCTCGTGATGTTTTGGAATACCGTTACTGACACTGCACTGTTCTAGAATTCCTCTAGAACGTCGAGCACTTGTTTCTATATACACTTTCTCTTGAATTGGACAAACTCTCCGTCGAATATTCCTTCTGCCGTACTAGTGAATCCTTGTTCAAGGCCTCTGTAAGTCTTCTCTGTCCATGGATTCCCACATGGTCGACGAGCTGGTTGTACCTTCAATACCTATGATACCCTTTAGGGATTAGTAAGATCCAAGCGGCCTTAGAATGCTCTCTCCTATCATGAGATCACGCCAGACCTCTGGACTATGTTCAAAGCATGGCCATTGGTTGGTTAGTGAATTCTACCTGACTGCCAGCACCCATTATGTGTGTTGTGCAACCATTACTATCGTCCATTTAACGATGTTTCATGTTCAATGACCACTAGCTCTCATCTGTACTCTACTCGCTCATCTATTCATGTTCTCTACGCACTAGTCTATTCATCAAATACTCTCATCTATTCTTGGTACTCTTTATGACCATTTAACTGATTGTCGAAAGATAAACAATATGACTAATACATGGCAATATAAAGGGCCCGGTCTGGTTCTGAGAGGTGCGCCCAAAAGTGCTAGTGCCTGCAGGAGTTAATTGACCAGAGTGTTTGGCATTAGATAGATTGCTATCTATCTCGGCTATCTAATGACAATGAAAGTTCTATGCTATACTCGACTCGTGTGCTATCATGAACTATATTGTGCTATTTCTTCTCTTTGCGCTATACTTGACGCTTGTGCTATATGAATCATGCTATCGTGCTATCACTTACTTGACAATTACTTGGCTCTCACTCTCTATACTTAGTTACTCTGCTCTTTAATACATTAATCATTTAAAGCATGCATGATCATGATATTTAAGTCCTACTGGGCATTATCGCTCACCCTACGTTATTTATTATGTGTTCTCAGGTGAGACCCAAGAGGATACCTACACTCATAAGGATGGGAATGACCAGGAGTGAAGTCAAGAGTACCCTGGCGTATTAGTATTATGGTAGAGTTAGTTTAGTCCTTTACTTTTCATTAATGTAATGATGTCAATTGGGCCCTATGTAATGGTTCTGATATTAGTGGTTGTAATAGACATTTGAGGTATTATTAATGAAATACATTTGCTTTAGTGTTTATTTCTTGTCTAATGGTTAGTGTCTATTATACGCTCTATACTGCTTAATTGCAACTGCCTCACGTTTCGATATTCTGCATCGGGGCATGACACCCTTCATAGTCTTGACCTTAGCTTCTTCCTCAATGCCACCTATGATGTTGAAAAGTAGGGAATGAGCAAACTAGCCTAGTAGGTTAAATCTCAATGTGGGGGCAATGATATAAGTGATTAACATTTTAGAACTAGGCAAGCACGATTAACTAGATATGCATGAACGATAAATTAAATGAAACATGGTACAGGAACAAGATAGATTAATCAAGAGCAACTAAACAAGGACTAGAGTGATGTAACAAGGTAGTACTAGCAGAAAGTACAAGCACGCAAGATATCACTTAATTGCAAGAACGCAGGATGTCACTAGTGTACAAGAACGCAAGATGTCACTTAGTTACAGTAAATGCAGGATGGCCATATCACGCAAGCAAGCACACACGAGCACAAACTTTTAACACTTAAACATTAATTATGCACGAACACACTAATGTGCACTAATGATCCATGCCACCTTGGAATGCACACTAGGACACGTGTATGTGGTTTATGTATCTAGGATTCAACACGACACTATTTCCTAGCGCAGATGCAATGCCAATAATCATTATACCCCATAGTTAATAATATATTTATGACAGACACTCGGCGTACCCGATCAGCATCTCACGATTTTTAAATGTAGATACCCACAGTCATTCATGACCAAAATAAAAGTTTCAAGAAGTAAACGTTTCAATATCATGTTCATGATGATTTCAATGGAAACAAAGCATGTGAACATGGTTTCTTAATACAATAGTCAAGAGAGGACTTCGGCCGCATAACGGCGCAATTTACACTTTAGTTAAATCTTTACATTAATGGCTTAAGTCCAAGACTATAAAGTCACACTCACGTGAATGAGAAGAGAAAGGAAGTGCACGCTATCTCCAGGGAACTTCAATGGTACAACCAATTTTGTCTCCATGAGGGAATCCACAGAGTACAGAGATTTACGGAGGTCTTAGAGGAAAGGTCAGTAGTCTACCGATATGGAATGACTGGCCGAGAGTTTCCAATCCCCCATGAAGGGGCTACCTATTTGTGCCAGAGTGTGGTGTAGAACATATCTCAATCCACAATCCATCATCTTAAAGCAAGCGGAAAGCAAGTAGCATGATGACACAAGACTGAACATGCACTAATCTCAACATGATTTGCACTATTTTAACATGGCATTCATTCACTTTAACAAGCTAGATTATGAAGATGAATAAATCAATCTCAAGACGAATAGATCATGCAACAAGACAATTAGAAATGTTTTGAGATTATTTGCCTTTTTAATGGGTTAACATGTTTTGAGCCACTAGACAGACTGTACAATGTACACTAATACCATATCCTGCAGGACTAACACTTATATTGTAAAAATAGGTCTTAGGATGGCCTCTAAATCGCAACGGGTTCAGTCATCACACTTAAGAAGACTGTACATGGTTCAAAAATACAAGTACTCTGTGAAACAGTAAATCGCGACGGACTGTCTATCGCCTCATGTCGCGACAGGTCTTTTATGTCGCGATGGCCTTTAAAATGCGACGGCCTTGTTGGTCGCCTTCATAATGCGATAGGCAATGGGTTGCGACAACCCTGAATCACGACGGTTCGACACGTTGCATTCAAGAGGTGAATATAAAAACTATCCGAAAAATAAGGGCAGGAAAATTGGTCAAATCGCGACAGCAAGACTCGTCGCATTCTAGACCGGCACTGAAACCCACGTGACACATAGTTTCATGTGTCAAAATAGTTGAGTCAAAGACATAATCATGATGGAAGTTTCGGTCACCTATCATGTGAACACGACGGTCTAGTACGTCGCGTTCATGCAATGAAGAAGGCGTCGACTCTAGTCGTCGCG
This sequence comes from Colocasia esculenta, assembly GCA_014218235.1. Taxonomy (NCBI): domain Eukaryota; kingdom Viridiplantae; phylum Streptophyta; class Magnoliopsida; order Alismatales; family Araceae; genus Colocasia; species Colocasia esculenta. The sequence goes on from CM024758.1 coordinate 76,008,455, forward strand.
TTCATGGTTCTTGCCCGAAAAATGATGAAAAACGAGACCACCATGCATGCAACCCTTATAACTCGAGATCTAAAGCTTTATAGACAAAACCATGAACATGGAAGTAGTAGGGGACGATCAATAGAAAAGAACTATGGTCTTGGGTTGACCTAAATTTGTCTTGGGATGCGGAAAACCCGATATGAATGCTATAAGCTTTACCCATGTGTGATGTTTGGAAGACACTTAATACTCGGTGCATGATTGATGAAAATTGGGGAAATGAACTCCATATGAAACTTGACTCGATGAGCTTTCACATGGTAAATGATTTATACATGTTTGGCTCAAGAACACCTACCTTTGGTCGATGCTAAGAAGAGTCTTCTGCAGATTTTTGCAAAACGCAAGTAGGGGTAGATGGCTCCGGTTGGGGGCGATCTCCTCCTCTTCTGGTGCTCAAGCAATCCTCCTCACGACCCCAACTAATGGTAATGTCGTCCACAAGGGTCTTAGGAAGAGTATTTAAGTGTTTAGGGTTGTTTAGTAGTCCCATTACAACTAGGAAATAAGGGTTGTAGTTTAAGCATGAACCCTTCCTTATTTGAGGAATTCCCATCCCAATTAGAGTGTGTGAGCTATTAGGAAACCTCCTAGTATGGTAGCATGAATTTGGGTTGCTATGTATGTATAATGCTTTAGATTTGCCCTAATTACCCCTTTCTATTATCTACTCAATTAGGGTTATGAATTTTGGGGATTTTTTGATGGGTTTGTTCTTTAAGCTAAGAGTATTTGTTGGCCCAACAATTTTCCACTAATTGTGTGTTGTCTTTCTAGGAGACTAACTATGGGATTTATTTCATTTTAATCGTGCCTTTCACACATACGATCATGGCACGTATGTTTTAACCACCGTGATAAATATTAAACTATTGTTGCAATTTATTCTTTAATTTTAAATCATAAATTTTATGGGGTGCTACACTCCCCCACTAAGAGAATTTGCTCCCCAAATTCATAGATGGGATATACGGAGCAAGAAAAGTTGTTACTTACTTGTGAATAGTTCTGGAAACCTCTTGCGCATAGCTTCTTCTATTTCCCATGTATCATCTTCTTCCAAGCATTGATTTCATCTGACACTTAGCAAATAGATAACCTTGTTCCTCAATTGGCGCAACTCATGGTCTATAATCTCAATTGGCCTTTCCTCATAAGTCCCGTCTTTGTGGAACTCTAGAAGCTCATAGTCTACGACGTGATAAGGGTCGCGTACATACTTCTTCAGCATAGATATGTGGAATACAATACATACTACATCTAGTTGTGGTGGTAACGCCAAACGGTATGGAACTTCACCTACTCTTTCAAGGATTTCGAAAGGGCCGATGAATCTTGGTGACAACTTGCCTTTAATTCCAAACCTCCTAATTCCACGGCCAGGAGGCACTTTTAGAAACACATGGTCGCCAACTTGGAATTGTAGATCCCTCCTTCTGGTGTGTGCATATGCTTTCTGCCTTTGCTGCGCCACTGCCATTCTTTCTCTAATAAGCCTTACCTTTTCTGTAGTTTCGCTTACCATCTCTTGTCCTAACAATTGTCTTTCGCTGTGGCAACCCAACATTTTAATAAATAAATGAATTAAATATTTAAGAATAAATAAATTAATTAAAACCCATTAATAAAAAATAAGTGATGGGCTTTAAAAAATGGTTCATAAAAAAGTTATTGGGCAAAATAGGAGTTTTAAAAAATAGGATAAAAGAAAATACCCTAAAATTCGTATTTTATTATTTCTTATATTAAAAAGGGCAAGTGAATATTAATATAGCTAATATATATCTAAATTGGACTCCTAACCATACCCTAACTAGCTAGGTATGATATTGGAACCCCAACCTAACCCAATTAGGAGGACTAATGCTAGGAAGGTTGGAGGAAACAAGGAAAATTTGGAGTTTTATGGAAGTTAGAGTTGTATTAGGAATTAAACATGCTAGATGCATAAATACACCGCAACCCCTTCATGGCCGACCCTATTGCGTTGCTGAGACTTCTTGGACGTGGAGGAGAGGCCAAAGGAGAAGGGAATCGTGGGGAGAAGGCTGGCTAGAAGATCTACAAGCTTGTTCTTCGAGTTCCAGCCCTAGAAATCAAATCGTCTAAAAGGTAGGCAATCTCACAAGCTAAATTAAATTACTCTCGTCTGTAGACTGTTCTTCAATCCAAGAACAAAAGCCCACTCTTTTCCCTCAATTCTATCGACCCTATCATGTGAATTTCTTGTTGGAAGCTCTGTTAAGAACATGCACCCGACCCATCATGTTTACCTTAAATCTCTATCTACACTTGATTTCGTGTTATATAATTTTTACTGTACATGCTACATGTTGTCAGGATTCTTTTGCCATACTTTTCCCCAATTTCTATTGAGTACTTTTCTCAAATTAATTATTTTCCATCACTATGTCATGTTCTATGTTCATCGAGAAAGAACTAGATCATAGCCTATCAATACCATGATAAATTTCTAATTACTCTTACTGTTTATACTCTTGCAAGTCTATTTCATTTAAAACTTGTTTCATGATTTTTCATCAAGTGTACATTGAGATTTTTATTTTTAAACACTCCTGTGTCAATCTTTGGAAAGCATGGACCGCAATCGAAGGTAAGGTTTTCCCTTTCTCGGGCTCAGGCAGAAACCCTGAGAATGCAACCGCCCGATAGGTCGCGACCAGGAACCCGTCGTGTTCTGAACGCGATAGGCCCTTGTGTCGCATTCTGTCTGTCTCTCCAGACCGACCTATCACATTCTTTAGCAGACCCCGTCGTGTTTTGGAAGTACCCTATCGCGATCCTCACAATGGTAGGTCACCTTCTGGAGTTTTGTATAGAAACCCTAAATTTTGTGGTTCTTACCATTCTACAGTGACTATACATCCTGTTAACTATCTTAAACGTAGTAAAAGAAGATGTTTGAACACGAACATGTAATAGTTTATTTAAAAGTCAAACACTTGACTTCCACAACTATGACTTCTTTATTACGTGCACGCACATGCAACCATCCAACATGACTTGACATGGCATTAAAATATCCCATAATACATCTGGTAATTATTGCAATAATGTACATTATCCCCTATGTTATAATGGACTTGTCTTTATTTTCTCTTAAGGTTTGGGAACACCGTTATTGACGCTCCACTCTTCTAGAATTCCTCTACAACGTCGAGCAACTTATTTCTATATACACTTTCCCTTGACTTGGACAAACTCTCCGTAGGATACTTCTTCTGCCGGACTAGTGAATAATTGTTCAAGGCCTCCATAAGTCTCCTCTGTCCATAGATTCCCACATGGTCGATGAGTCGGTTGTACCATCAATACCTATAAAACCTTTAGGGATCAGTATGATCCAAACGGCCGTAGATTGCTCTCTCTCTTACTATGAGATCACGTCGAACTTCTAGACTATGTTCGTAACATGGCTAGTGGTTGGTTAGTGAATTCTAACTGACTTCCAGCACCAATCATGCATGTTGCACAACTGTTACTATCACCTATTTAACGTTGCTTCATGGTCATTGACCTATAGTTCTCATCTATAGTCTATTCGCTCATCTATTTACGTTCTGTACACTCTCATCAATCCATGAAATACTCTCATCTATTCTTGGTACTCTCTATGGCCATTTGACTGATTGTCTAAAGTTAAACAATATGACTAATGCTTGGCAATATAAAGGACCCAGTCTGGTCTTGGGAGGTGCGCCCAAAAGTGCTATTTGCCCACGAGAGTTAATTGAACAAAGTGTTTGGCATTACACTCAAGTGCTATCTATCTCGACTATCTAATGACAATGAAAGTGTTATACTATACTCAATTCGTTGTGCTATCGTGAAATATATTATGCTATTTGTGCTATGACCATCCTGCTCTTGGTGTTATACTTGACACATGTGCTAATTGCTATTGTGCTATCACTTACTCAACAATGCTTGATTCTTTTTACCATTAGTTACTCTGCTCTTTACTACATTAATTATTTAAAGCATGCCTGATTATGAGATTTAAGTCCTACTGGTTGTCATCGCTCACCCTGCGTTATTTGATATGTGTTCTCAGGTGAGACTGAGGAAGATCACGACACTCCTGAGGATGGGGAGGGACCAAGAGTGATACAAGAGTACCAGCGCCTTACTAGAATCTTAGTAGTTTCTTTCTTCCTTCAATTTAATGATGTCAAAAGGGACCTATATAATAGCTCTATATCAGTGGTTGTAATAGACATTAGTGGAAATATCAATAAAATACACATGATTTAGCATTATTCTTTGTCCAATAGTTTGATGCCTATTATACGCTCTATACTCGCTACTTGCAACTGTCTCACGTTTCGATATTCCGCGTTGGGGCGTGACAGTTTTGTGGTATTAGAGCCTAGGTTGTTCTTATGTATAGGATGATCTAGGTTGACCCGCCTCAACTAGAGTCAATTATCCTAACTATGTGAGATGTGGATAGAACCATGGGTAACTAGCTAAAATAAACCCACACCCGCACAAACCAAGGATATTATAACATATTAACTATCTTTTCCTTTTTGAAGGGAATTGAACTTAAGAATTTAAGATGATTGCTAAACGTGCTCAGATATGAGGCATGCAACAAACCATCCGAGAACTTACTAGTGCCCTCCTGCAAGCTGCCAAGATGGGGAAATTGCGGTGCAGGCGAGCTGCATCATAATTTTAGATGCTTCAACCCACCAAAATTCAGCGGTACTACTAATCCGAATGAGGTCGAGCATTGGCTTAAGGAGACGGAGAGAATTTTCCATGTTATGCAATGTGCGGCAGGGGATACGTTGCTGCTTGCTACTTTTCAACTTGAGAAAGATGCCTGCTCCTGGTAGGAGTCAGTGGAAGCGACCAAGGTAAAATGGTCAATTTGCTTGGAATGAATTCAAGGAAGCATTCAACTCCAAGTACTTTTCTGAATGTGTACAAGAAAGGAAGGCTGGTGTAGCACCCCGGAAATTTTAATTCAAAGTAAATGGAAATAAATAATTTCCATAATATCGGAAGTATTTAAAAACATGCGTATCATTATCGTATGTGCTAAAACACATCGGAAAATTCCGTAAAAATTATAAATCAACCCTAAATATTATTATTAAATGTCTCACAAAGAAATTGTGCCAAGAAAAATCAGATATCCAAGTTTAAAGTGTTTCGCGACTTATTACCGTAATTCATGAATAAGTCGGAAAATCATTATCACACGTACTGGAATGAGTTAGAAAATTAAATAAAAATCATATATGGACTTCAAATAATATCCTCTAATGACCCATCAAGAAATTTGGTTCAATAAAAATCATTTGGGCTAGGTTTAAGAGTTATTGCGACTGATTATCTAAATAAGGAAACAAGTCAGAAAACCGTTAACACGGAAATGCGACGCAATCAAAAATTAAATAAAAGTGTTGGGGAGACTTCCAACATTATATATTGATGCCCATTATCATAATTGGCCAATGGGCAACATTTGGCCCAAAAATCAAATAAGCTAGAAAATACATAGAAATTCGTAACCATAAATAAGCTGAAATTAAAAAGAGGCAATTAGAGTTGAATTGGGATGCAATCATGCATTCATGGCAACCCAAATTCGTGCCTAACTATGAAGGGAGGTTTCCTAATGCCTCACACACTCAAAGGGAGGAGGAATCATCAAAAATAGGAAACCAAACATGCCAATCCCGAAATCCTCTTTTCCTAGTTATAATAGGACTCCTAAACACCATGGTTACTTAAATACTCTTCACCCAAACCCTAGGAACGAATTTAGAACTTGCTAGGGTCGTGTGGAGGAGCTCTTGGTGGCTGAGGAGCTGTGGAACGACCACAAGAAGCCGTTTTTCTTCCCTTCTCATCTGCTGCGACCTGCACAAACCACTCTCTTGAAGTCGACCAAATGTAGGTTTGCTCGAGCCAAATCTTAACATATCCTATACCAATGTGTAGAGCATCAAGTTACTTTCATTTCCCACTGGTTTCATCGAATTTCATTTAGTAGATCTTGATTTATAAGCGTTTTGCAAAAGTCGCGCACTGTCAGGGCTTTTCCCTTTCTTAATATGTTTCACGTGATTCACGACCGAATTAGAGTAAATATTAACATGGAAGTTATTCTACTTGATGTCACGATCATCTTTCATGTTGAACGTTTGTCTAAATCTCATTAGTTAGAGAGTTATGAACCCGTACGAGAGTCATGCATAATACTGTGTTTCGGGTTTGCAGTTAGCCTTAGGTTATTCCTGTTTTTCTTGAGATTTAAGACCGAAGTAGGTCAAGACTCCAACATGAAAGTTCTTTTATTAGTCGTTAGGGTCATCTTTCATGTTAAAGGTTTGTGTAAATGTCATTAGTTTGGAGTTATAAACTTCGTAATAGAGTCATGCATGATACTGCGTTTTTCTGGTTGCATTTAACTTTAAGTTATCATGTTTTTCACAAGGGCAAAGACCGAATTAGGTAAAAACCCCAACATCAAAGTTCTTCCAATAGATGTTCTCGACATTTTCTATGTTGAAAGTTTTGTCTAAAGGTCATCATATAGAGAGATATAGGCGTTTCATGAATATCGCTCCTGTGTCAAAACATGGTAAGTCTGAACCAAGAGCGTGTTAGATCCCAGTCGGACTCAGGCGTAGATCCTGTGAATGCGACGGCTCGATGTGTCGCCTTCCGAGGTCTCGTCGCAACAGCCCGACATGTCGCGACCTGATTGCGACAAGACCGTTGTCGCGATCATGCTGCCTGAATCGGACCGCCACAGTCGTGTTCTTCACAACTACCTGTCGCCTTCCTTATAGGGATATGCCGCGATCTCAGAACTTTACCTGAAACCACGTGTTTTCCTGCCTAGTTTTTCGCATATACCCAAGATCTGTTTAAATATGATATTTACTGTGTAAGTTGCATGTCTTGGGTCTAATCCTTACATGATTGTTGTTTAATGGCTTAAAATCTATTAACCCATTTAAAAGCTTTAATTACATGAATGCTATTCTAAGTGCTCCTTAAAATGTTATGATCCATTCGTGCTACTTGTGATTTAATCTTCCTACTGTTCTTCCACATTTAAATGATAATGGTTATCATAAAATCTTGCAAACCATGATGAGTTAAAGTGCATAGTTTATTCCACATTATAATGTCAAGTGTTCCTGCGAGTTTGAGACCGATGGTTTGTGAATTGAGACACGCGTACCGCACTACACACTAGCACTATTAGGCAGCCCTTCTTGGGAAATTGGAAACTCTCTACCGGTCATTCCGAATTGGTAGACTAGCGACCTTTTCACCAAGGCCTCCGTAAATCTCCTCTGACCATGGATTCCCACATGGCCAACGAGTTGGTTGTACCATTGAAGTTCCCTGGAGATAGCGTGCACTTCCTTTCTCTTCTTGATCTCGTGAGTGTGACTTACACATCTAGACTAAAGCCATTAATGTAAAGATTGAACAAAAGTATAAATCATACCGTTATGCTGCCGAATTTATCTCTTGACCATTGTTCTCATGAAATCATGTTCAATTTAATTATTACTTCTTCTCATCATCATCATGAACATGACATTACACATGCTACGTTTGAAACTCTCATTGGCCATTATTAATGACTGTGGGTATCTACATTTAAAAATTTAAGTGAGATGCTGACAGGGCACGGCGTGTGTCCAAGGGCTCCAATCTAGCCCCAATGACGGCGAGTCATAGATATACTGTTAACCATGGGGTATAATGATTACTGGCGTTGCATCTGCGCTGGGAAAATCGTGCGTGCGTGTTGAATGATAGATACATAACCACATACACGTGTCCTGGTGTACATTCTTGATGGATCTTTTCTTGGTGTACATTGGTGTCTACGTGCCTGATTAGTGTTACTTGATCGTGCTCGTGCGTGCTTGCTTGCTTGCGTGATATGGCCATCCTGCATTTATGCAATTAGTGATATCTTGCGTCTTGAAAGCTATTAACATCAAGTGAAATTGCGTGCTTGTACAAAGTGATTTATTTCTAGTTCTCTCTTGTCATCTTGTTCATCAATCTTATTCTATCATGATCTCCCTCTCTAGCTTGTTTTTATATCATGTTTTAACGAGTTTTTATTCGTACATGCATATCTTCATCGTACTTGCCTAGTTCTAAAATGTTAATCCTTATATCATTGCCCGCACATTGAGATATAAATCCTACTGGGCTAGTTTGCTCATTCCCTACTTTTACCCAATCTAGGTGACTATGAAGTGCAAGAGGAAGAGCAAGTCGAGGATGGGAATGCGTCCGAGTGAAGAGCGTCCAAACATGAGTCTATCTATAGTTAGTTTATTTTGAGTGTTAGATCAATGTAGTAGGAAGTGAGGCATTATGTACTTTTGTTTTATTGAGTCTTAGTCCTGTAATAGTTTCTATTTGAAATACAATGAGTGAGATCCGAATACAATTTATATTGAGTTCAACATATGGGCCCTATTATGAGTGGTGTTGATACACATTTAGTGCGCGTGTGCTAGAGGCTTATTTGCCGACTGTCCACGTCTCGAAATATCGACTCGATTCTTCGAAATAATATTCGCTGCAAAATTCTCGGGACGTGACAGTTTAGTGGTATCAGAGCCTAGGAATACCAAATAGGATATGTCTCAGGAATAGGAGATACTATGGAACCTAGGTCATGAAAATTAAATACAGTTCCTGGTGAGATGGGTAGAGACTGGGAATATGTTAGAAAGAATTAAACACTCCTACCCATTGACTCTTATAATGTATCTAGAGAGATTAATTGTTTCCATCCTTTTCTCAGGAACCCTCATAACTTTACCCTCAACTGCAATGGCTCGTAATCAGTGGCAAGTTATGCAAGAAACCCTGGCTGGACTGACCAGGCATTACAAAATGTAGTTCAGGCTGGCAATAGGGAGCTGCAAGGAATGGAGCCGGTGATCTGCACCGGAATATTAGGAGTTTAAACCCTCCTCGTTTCTCAGGATCCCCTGATCCGGACGAGGCAGAAAATTGGCAAGAGGAGATAGAAAGGATTTTCCAGGTGATGCAATGCACTAATAGAGAGAAAGTGGTACTGGCCACTTTTCAATTTACCAAGGATGCCCGAGCGTGGTGGAAGGCCACATCGGCCCACTGCCTAATATAGCTGAACTGGAATGGGCTGAATTCCTGGAGATATTCGGGGAAAATATTTCTCTAAGAGAGTAAAGGAGAAGAAAGCGACGGAATTTGCCGCACTGAACAGAAGGGATGTCTGTGGCTGAGTATGAGGCTCAGTTCGCGCGTCTTGATGTGTATACCCCACATCTGGTTGGAACGGAAAGACTTAAGGCAAATCGATTCATGGATGGGCTCAGGCCCATGTTCATTGAAAGACTCGGACCACATAATATTCAAACTTACACTGAGATGGTCCAAAGAGCTCAACTGGTAGAAGATACTATGGCTAAGGTGGAAGGTATGAGGGGAAAGGACATCTCAAAGCCGACCTTACAAAAAGGGGAGCAATCGATACAACTGGAACTTTCCCCAATAACAATAATAACAACAACAAAAGGCCAACCACTGGGAGGACTATAGCATGGAGAAAAAGATCAAAGTAGAAGAAACAACGATTTTTGAATATTGTAACTTTTGCAACAAGCCTGGACACAAGCGGAGAGAGAGTGCTGGAAGAAGGCAGGAGCTTGCCTGCGATGCGGGAGTCATGACCACCACCTTCCCAATTGTCCTATGTTAAAAGACCAAGTGGAAGGAAACCAAGATGTGGTAAAGCGTCAGGGATGCGTGAATGCAATAACACAAGCGGAGCTCCCGGAAGGAGGTATGATTGTTAAATGCCTAGACTGATCTTATGATGTTTTCTTATTGGTAATTTCAAAGTGGGGGAGATCATTAAGGAGAAATTGGAAAGGGATAATCTAGTAATTATACCATAGTTCCTTTGGTGGAGTAAGATGGAGTTATAACAACCGTGGAAGGAAAACAGGAGTGGAAGGAACCAAATGAATAGTACGGGTGGCCATAGGTGTAGATGTTGGACTAACCTCCACGATGTTGAAACAGTTAGAAGAATTAAATCCGAAACGACCTCAAGGATCATAACTTTCAAAATCCAATTAATGATCAATGAATTTGGGGACCAAATTCTCTTAAGTGGGGGAGGGTGAAGCACCCCGGAAATTTAATTCAAAGTAAATGGAAATAAATAATTTCCATAAATCGGAAGTATTTAAAACATGCGTATCATTATCGTATGTGCTAAAACACATCGGAAAATTCCGTAAAAAATATAAATCAAACCTAAATATTATTATTAAATGTTTCACAAAGAAATTTGTGCCAAGAAAAATCAGATTATCCAAGTTTAAAGTGTTTCGCGACTTATTACCGTAATTCATGAATAAGTCGGAAAATCATTATCACACGTACATGAATGAGTTAGAAAATTAAATAAAAATCATATATGGACTTCAAATAATATCCTCTAATGACCATCAAGAAATTTGGTTCAATAAAAATCATTTGGCTAGGTTTAAGAGTTATTGCGACTGATTATCTAAATAAGGAAACAAGTCGAAAACCGTTAACACGGAAATGCGACGCAATCAAAAATTAAATAAAAGTGTTGGGGAGACTTCCAACATTATATATTGATGACCCATTATCATAATTGGGCCAATGGGCAACATTGGCCCAAAAATCAAATAAGCTAGAAAATACATAGAAATTCGTAACCATAAATAAGCTGAAATTAAAAAGAGGCAATTAGAGTTGAATTGGGATGCAATCATGCATTCATGGCAACCCAAATTCGTGCCTAACTATGAAGGGAGGTTTCCTAATGCCTCACACACTCAAAGGGAGGAGGAAATCATCAAAAATAGGAAACCAAACATGCCAATCCCGAAATCCTCTTTTCCTAGTTATAATAGGACTCCTAAACACCATGGTTACTTAAATACTCTTCACCCAAACCCTAGGAACGAATTTAGAACTTGCTAGGGTCGTGTGGAGGAGCTCTTGGTGGCTGAGGAGCTGTGGAACGACCACAAGAAGCCGTTCTTCTTCCACTTCTCATCTGCTGCGACCTGCACAAACCTCTCTTGAAGTCGACCAAATGTAGGTTTTCTCGGGCCAAATCTTAACATATCCTATACCAATGTTAGAGCATCAAGTTAACTTTCATTTCCACTGGTTTCATCGAATTTCATTTAGTAGATCTTGATTTTAAGCGTTTTGCAAAGTCGCGCACTGTCAGGGCTTTTCCATTCTTAATATGTTTCACGTGATTCAAGACCGAATTAGAGTAAACTCTTAAAACGGAAGTTATTCTACTTGATGTCACGATCATCTTCATGTTTAACGTTTTGTCTAAATCTCATTATTTAGAGAGTTATGAACCCCGTAAGAGAGTCATGCATAATACTGTGTTTCGGGTTTGCAGTTAGTCTTAGGTTTTCCTGTTTTTCTTGAGATTTAAGACCGACGTAGGTCAAGACTCCAACATGAAAGTTCTTTTATTAGTCGTTAGGGTCATTTCATGTAAAGGTTTTGTGTCAATGTCATTAGTTGAGAGTTATAAACTTCGTAATAGAGTCATGCATGATACTGTGTTTTTCTGGTTGCATTTAACTTTAAGTTATTCATGTTTTTCACAAGGGCAAAGACGAAAGTTAGGTAAAAACCCCAACATCAAAGTTCTTCCAATAGATGTCCTCGACATTTTCTATGTTGAAAGTTTTGTCTAAAGGTCATCATATAGAGATATATAGGCGTTTCATGAATAACGCTCCTGTGTCAAACATGGTAAGTCTGAACCAAGAGCATGTCAGATCCCAGTCGGACTCAGGCGTGTAGATCCTGTGAATGCGACGGCTCGATGTGTCGCCTTCCGAGGTCTCGTCGTGACAGCCCGACATGTCGCGACCTGATTGCGACAAGACCGTTGTCGCGATCATGCTGCCTGAATCGGACCGCCCCGTCGCGTTCTTCACAACTACCTGTCGCCTTCCTTATAGGGATATGCGCGATCTCAGAACTTTACCTGAAACCACGTGTTTTCCTGACTAGTTTTTCGCATATACCCATGATCTGTTTAAATATGATATTTACTGTGTAAGTTGCATGTCTTGGGTCTAATCCTTACATGATTGTTGTTTAATGGCTTAAAATCTATTAACCCATTTAAAAGCTTTAATTACATGAATACTATTCTAAGTGCTCCTTAAATGTTATGATCCATTCGTGCTACTTGTGATTTAATCTTCCTACTATTCTTCCACGTTTAAATGATAATGGTTATCATAAAATCTTGCAAACCATGATGAGTTAAAGTGCATAGTTTATTCCACATTATAATGTCAAGTGTTTCCTGCGAGTTTGAGACCGATGGTTTGTGAATTGAGACACGCGTACCACACTACACACTAGCACTATTAGGCAGCCTTCTTGGGAAATGGAAACTCTCTACCGGTCATTCCGAATCGGTAGACTAGCGACTTTTTCACCAAGGCCTCCGTAAATCTCCTCTGACCATGGATTCCCACATGGCCGACGAGTTGGTTGTACCATTGAAGTTCCCTGGAGATAGCGTGCACTTCATTCTCTTCTTGATCTCGTGAGTGTGACTTACAATCTAGACTAAAGCCATTAATGTAAAGATTGAACAAAAGTATAAATCATACCGTTATGCTGCCGAATTTATCTCTTGACCATTGTTCTCATGAAATCATGTTCAATTTAATTATTACTTCTTCTCATCATCATCATGAACATGACATTACACATGCTACGTTTTGAAACTCTCATTGGCCATTATTAATGACTGTGGGTATCTACATTTAAAAATTAAGTGAGATGCTGACAGGGCACGGCGTGTGTCCAAGGGCTCCAATCTAGCCCCAATGACGACGAGTCATAGATATACTATTAACCATGGGGTATAATGATTACTGGCGTTGCATCTGCGCTGGGAAAATCGTGCGTGCGTGCTGAATGATAGATACATAACCACATACACGTGTCCTGGTGTACATTCTTGATGGATCTTTTTTGGTGTACATTGGTGTCTACGTGCCTGATTAGTGTTACTTGATCGTGCTCGTGCGTGCTTGCTTGCTTGCTTGCTTGCGTGATATGGCCATCCTGCATTTAATGCAATTAGTGATATCTTGCGTTCTTGAAAGTTATTAACATCAAGTGAAATCTTGCGTGCTTGTACAAAGTGATTATTTCTAGTTCTCTCTTGTCATCTTGTTCATCAATCTTATTCTATCATGATCTCCCTCTCTAGCTTGTTTTTATAATCATTTAACGAGTTTTTATTCGTACATGCATATCATTCATCGTACTTGCCGTTCTAAAATGTAATCACTTATATCATTGCCCGCACATTGAGATATAAATCCTACTGGGCTAGTTTGCTCATTCCCTACTTTTACCCAATCTAGGTGACTATGAAGTGCAAGAGGAAGAGCAAGTCGAGGATGGGAATGCGTCCGAGTGAAGAGCGTCCCAAACATGAGTCTATCTATAGTTAGTTTATTTTGAGTGTTAGATCAATGTAGTAGGAAGTGAGGCATTATGTACTTTGGTTTTATTGAGTCTTAGTCCTGTAATAGTTTCTATTTGAAATACAATGAGTGAGATTCGAATACAATTTATATTGAGTTCAACATATGGGCCTATTATGATGTTGTGTTGATACACATTTAGTGCATGCTAGCTAGAGCTTATTTGCCGACTGTCCACGTCTCGAAATATCGACTCAAATTCTTCGAAATAATATCCGCTGCGAAATTTCAGGACGTGACAGCTGCGGAATTGCTGCTTCAAAAGAGGGCCTTTCTATGGCTGACTACGAAGCTTAATTCTCCAGGCTGGCATGCTATGCTGATCATATGGTAAACACTGAAAGTGTTTCTTAATGGCCTCAAGCCCCTTTATATCACACAACTGACCCCTCTCCACATCTAAACTTTTGCCGAGATGGTTAAAAAAGCCCAGCTGCTAAAAGATGCTACTGACTTCACTGATTGTATAAAAGGAATGTTCGTAAAGAAGGAGCTGACACCTGGCTCTCAAGTGCTAAGATGATTATCAGCAAGAAGCATCCTTTCAACATCACGGAAGGATCTAGTCAAGAAAATAAACCCAGGGTATTTGTCCCCACTACTCTGGCTAAAAGCAACTGCAAGCACTACGACAACCTAGGCCACACTGCTGACGAGTGCTGAAGAAAGGTAGGTGCATGTCTGTACTGTTGGAGTCACGAGCACTGCATTCTGAGTGCCCGCTATTGAAAGAACATGAGAGGCGCACTAACATGCCAAGGAAACAAGGTAGACTGCAAGCTCTGTGAGATGAAGAAACCCCTGAGGAAGGTGGCATGGTGGAAGGTACATTACAAGTTTTCTCTCAATCAGCATTTATTATGTTTGATACTGGCACTACATATTCGTTCATATCTCAAAACTTTGTTGATACTCTGAATGTTAAACCTGCATCTATGGGTTATGAATTCTCTGTGACAACACCACTGGGAGAAGAAGAAAAATTGAATAAATATTTCCCATCAACCGATGTAATCATTGGAGAACTCAACTTAAGAGCCGACCTGGTGTGTATGCCCATGGAAGGCTATGACGTGATTCTTGAAGCCGATGAGTTGTCACCCTATGGGGCAAGTATTGACTGTAAGAAAGGGAAGGTTACGTTTAGTGAATTCCCTAAGTTATCATTCATTGGGATTAGACACAAGAAACAGATGTCTCTAGTCTCTGTCATACAAGCCCACAACATGATAAGGAAAAGTTGCATTGCTTTCCTTGCGACCGTAGTAATTGAAAAGAAAGGATCCAAGATAGAAGACATACACATAGTCTAGGACTACCCTGACATTTTCCTGGAGGAGCTGCCAAGAATTCCCCTTGAATGAGACGTAAATTTCTCTATTGATTAATCTATAGAGCTGCACCGGTGTCACATCAACCATACAAGATGTCACCTGCCAAGTCAAAAGAACTAAAGGCACAACTGATGGAATTATTAGAAAAAGGGTTTATTAAACCAAGTACTCCCCATGGGGAGCACCTGTCCTACTTGTTAAGAAGAACGATAGATCTATGAGAATGTGCATCGACTATAAGCAATTAAACCAGTTAACAATCAAGAACAAGTACCCACTGCCTCGAGTAGATGAACTCTTCGACCAGATATCTGGAGCTTAATATTTCTCCAAGATTGATCTCAGATATAGCTATCACAAATGAGAATCAAGGACGACGACATATACAAAACAGCTTTCAGGAGCAAGTATGGACACTATAAATTTATCGTTATGCCTTTTGGTCTGACCAATGCTCCTACAGCTTTCATGAAACTCATGAACAACATATACCATAAATCCTTGAAAAATTCATGGTCGTCTTCATTGATAATATTCTGATATACTCCAAAACCAAAGAAGAGCATGAAGAACATCTGAGGATAGCTCTGCAAGTCCTACGAGACAACCAACTATATGCTAAGCTGAACAAATGCGAGTTCTGGCTTGAAGAAGTGTCCTTCTTGGGCCATGTCATCTCTAAGGATGGCATATCTGTTGATTCGTCCATATTTTTTTTTTTTTTTGATAAAAGGGAGCAGAAAGCTGTCCCGAAATTTTATAAACTGAATAATGGAATTACAGAAACTGCGGGGTATACCCTTGAGAGAGAAGACTAGCCTAAGCTGACATTAGGTAAACCAGTCTTATCAAGAACCGCTGGCCCTCTTACAGCATAAGGTAATGTCAAAAAGGATGTAAATATCCTATTATTTGCTTCCATAAAACCATAGGATGCCAAAGCATCAGCTACTTGGTTCGCCTCTCTAAAAACATGAGAAACAATGGAACCATGTTTTTGTGAAAAGACCGGAGCAGAGCGCCACCATCTATGACATTGCCAGCCCAATGGTGTTTTCAATTAAATTGAGTTAACAAGAGTGGCAGAGTCAAAAAAAATGGTGGAAATCTAGAAGCCAAATTCTTCAGCTAACAGGACGCCATCATGCAGAGCTCGGACCTCATCCTGAAGACTAGTGCCATGACCATAGTAGAAGGAAAAGGCCAGTAAAATATCACCTTTGGCGTTTCTAAAATAGCCACCACCTCAACTTATGCTCGGATTACCTTTTGAAGCACCATCAACATTGAGGCAAACCATTTATATGCGGAATCCACCGGACTAATTTGAATTTTGGGGCGGCGACAATTGAAGGAGAAGCCAAATGAATTGATAATAGTCACCTGGTTAGCAGAAGGTGCAATCTTGAAAGATTCCCTACATATAACATGGGATATCAAAAGGCTGATACTGTCAATAATCCTGCTAGTAGACCGAGAGGTATTGTCGTATCTTCTTCTACATCTTTCCTTCCAAATCTCACAAGTAATTAAGATGGTTCGATAGATGGCAATGAAACCAAATGATGATGATAATTTATACTGCTGAATGTTCTTCTAGAACGAGAAGTAAAGTGATCATTGGGCAAGATAGGGTAGGCTATAAAAGGCGACAAAGTTGAAGTTGTGCTTAATTGGAGAGACCAACAAGACATAGAAATCAGGAGCTTTTTAGGACTGGCGGCTATAACAAGTGGTCATAATGGACTTCTCCAAATTGTTGTACCTCTCACTCGCCTTACTCTGAAGGAGAATCCCTATGTTTTGAGCAGGTGTGTGAGAAAAGTTTTCAAACACTAAAGGGTGCCTAACCTCTGCCCCTGTTCTCGCTCTTCCTATAGAGGGGAAGGCTTCTCAATCTATTGATGCTTTGGAATTTGGTTTAGGCTGTGGACAAATGCAGAAAGAAGGTTATCGCTTATCTTCAGACAAACAAGACTCATGAAGTCAACTACTCCGTACATGATCTAGAGTGACTGTTGTGGTCTTCACATTAAAATTTGGAGACATTATTTATATGGTGAGCAATTCAATGTCTATTCAGATCATAAACGTTTTAAGCATATTCTCTCAAAAAGAACTCAACATGAGGCAAAGGAGATGGCTAGAATATCTAACAACTTCAACTTCAACATCCAATACCATCCAAGAAAAGGTAATGATGTGGTTGATGCTCTTAGTACGAAGCCCATGGCATCCCTATCATGTTAATTCTTGGCAAGATGTAACTATTAGAACAATTCGCAAAGTTGGACTTGAATATTGAACACAGATATGATCAAGTTCCGGTTGCCATTATCAAGATCCAATCCGACTTGCTTATGGAGATCAAAGCTAAACAGGACAATGATCCATTCTTGGTTCGTATTAAGGAAACCTTAGCAGAAAAACTAGACTTTGCTATGACTGAGGATGGAAGGCTAGTATTCCAAGGAAGAATATGTGTACTTGACAATGAAGATCTAGAAAGGAAACTAATGGATGAAGCTCATAAAACCAAGTATACTATTCACCCGGACAGTACCAAGATGTATCAAGACATCAAAAGAACATTTTGGTGGCCAAATATGAGAAGGGAAGTTGCTGAGCATGATGCTCATTGTCTTACTTGTCAACAAGTAAAGGCAGAACACCGATGTCCTACAGGTGTACTAAGACAACTAGAAATCCCAGAGTGGAAATGGGACAACATTGGCCAGGACTTCATCATGGGTTTACCCAGGACTCGTGGTGGACTCGACACCATATGGGTTATCGTGGATAGACTAACTACATACACACTTTTTCCAATTAAAAGTAAGTGGACTGTGACATGCTAGCTGCTCTGTATGTAAAAGAGATAGTAAGACTGCATGGAGTGCCATCATCCATAGTCTTAGACCAAGACCAGGGATTACCTCTCATTCTGACGGGACTACATACTGCACTGGTACTAAACTCAATTTTACTACTACTTTGTATCCACAAATAGATGGACAAACTGAGAGGACAAATCAAATTGTAGAAGACATGTTAAGAGCCAGCACCATAGACTTTGAAGGCTACTAGAATGGCAACTATCTTTAATTGAGTTTGCCTATAACAATAGTTACCAGGCGAGCACAAAAATTGCTCCATTTGAAGCACTTTATGATAGGAGCTGTAGATCTCCAGTGTGCTAGAATGAAGTTAGAGAACAACAGTGGTTAGGTCCTGACATGGTACAAGCTATAGCCAGAGACATACAAGTCATTCTAGACCTACTCAAGATAGCTCAATCCAGACAGAAGAGCTGTGCCGACAGGAGAAGGAGAGACTTGGAATTTCAAGTAGGAGATCATGTACTCTTAAAGGTATCTCCTACTCGTGGAAATCAGAGGTTTGGAGTCAAGGGGAAACTAAGTCTAAGATTCATCAACCCTTTCAAAGTACTCGCAAGGGTTGGTGAAGATGCATATCGACTGGCATTGCTGCCACATCTAGCATTTCTACACAATGTGTTCCATGTTTCTATGCTCAAGAAGTATGTGTACGATCCTACTCATATCATTCGCCATGGGGACTTAGTACTGCATAAAGATATGACTTATGAAGAATAGCCGATCAAATTACTGGATCAGTAAGTTTAACAACTCAGGAATAGGCCTATTCATGTGGTTAATGTTCTATGGAATAACTGTGGAGTAGAAGAAGCCACATGGGAACCCAAAGGAATAATGAGGCGAAACTACCCCGACATATTCGGTAAGACATTCTCCTTGCTATGAACATATGAATTTGGGGACCAAATTCTTTTCAAGAAGGGGAGGATGTAGCAACCCAACATTTTAATAAATAAGTAAATTTAAATATTTAAGAAAAAATAAATTAATTAAAACCCAATTATCAAAAATAAGTGATGGGCTTTAATAAATGGTTCATATAAAAGTTATTGGGCCAATATAGGAGTTTAAAGGATAGCATAAAAGAAAAATACCCTAAAATTCATAATTTTTTATATTTCGTAATTAAAAAGGGCAAGTGAATCATTAAGATAACTAATATATATCTCTTAACTGTACCCTAACCAGCTAGGTACGAAATTGGAACCCCAACCAAACCTATTTAGGAGGAGTAATGCTTGAAAGGTTGGAGGAAATAAGGAAAATTCGAGTTTTATGGAAGTTAGAGTTGTATTAGGAATTAAACATGCTAGATGCATAAATACACCCCAACTCCTTCATGCCTGACCTATTGCATTGTTGGGACTTCTTGGAGGTGAAGGAGAGGCCAAAGGAGAAGGGAAGAGTGGGGAGAAGGCTTGCTAGAAGATCTACAAGCTTGTCTTCGAGTTCTAGCCCTAGAAGTCAAATCGTTCCAAAGGTAGGCAAACACAAGCTAAATTAAATTAGCCTCATATGTAGAGTATTCTTGATACCGAGACAAAAAGCCCTCTCTTTTCCCTAAATTCTATCGACCCTATCATGTGATTTTCCTATGGATGTTAGTTAAGACATGCACCCGACCATCATGTATACCTTAAATCTCTATCTACACTTGATCTCGTGCCATGCAAATTTTATTGTACTTGCTAAATGTTTTCAAGAATCTTTTGCCATACTTTTCCCCAATATTTATTGAGTACTTTGCTCGAATTAATTCTTTTTCCATCACTGTGTCATGTTCTATGTTCATCGAGAAAGAACAAGATCATAGCCTATCAATACTATGATAAGTTTCTAATTACTCTTTACTGTTTATACTCTTGCATGTATAGTTTCATTTAAAACTTGTTTCATGATTTTTCATCAAGTGTACATCGAGATTTCAATTTTTAAACACCATTGTGTCAATCTTTGGAAAGCATGGACTGCAATCCAAGGTAATGTTTACCTTTCTCGGGCTTAGGCAGAAACCTTGAGAACGTGACGGCCCAATAGGTCGCATTCTCAAGGGTGGGTCACGAATAGGAACCCGTCGCGTTCTGAATGCGGCAAGCCCTCGCGTCGCTTTTTTTCTGTCTGTCAAGACAGACCTATCGCGTTCTTTGATAGACCTCGTCGCGTTCTGGAAGTATCTTGTCGTGATCCTCACAGTGGTACTTCGCCTTCTAGAATTTTGTACATAAACCCTAAATTTTATGGTTCTTGTCTTTCAACAGTGACGATACATCCTGCTAACTGTCTTAAACACAGTGAAAGAAGATGTTTGAACATGAACATGTAATAGTTTATTTAAAAGTCATACACTTGACCTTTCACAACTATGATTTTCTTTATCACATGCACGCACATGCAACCATACAATATGACTTGACATCGCATTAAAATATCCCATAATACATCTAGTAATTATTTCAATAATGTACATTTTCCGCTATGTTATAATGAACTGGTCTTTCTTTTCTCTTGAGGTTTGGGAACACCATTACCGAAGCTCCACTTTTCTAGAATTCCTCTACAACATCGAGCAACTTGTTTCAATATACACTTTCCTTGACTTGGATAAACTGTCCATAGGATATTCCTTCTGCCAGACTAGTGAATCCTTGTTCAAGGCCTCCGTAAGTCTCCTCTGTCCATGGATTCCCACATGGTCGATGAGTCGGTTGTACCCTCAATACCTATAACACCTTTAGAGATCAGTATGATCCAAACAGCCTTAGACTGCTATCTCTCTTACCATGAGATCACGTTGAACCTCTAGACTATGTTCGTAACATGGCCAATGGTTGGTTAGTGAATTTCACCTGACTGCCAGCACCAATCATGCATTTTGTGCAGCCGTTACTATCACCTATTTAACGTTGTTTCATGCGCATTGACCTATAGTTCTCATCTATAGTCTATTTGCCTATCTATTCACATTCTCTACACTCTCGTCTATCCATCAAATACTCTCATCTATTCTTGGTACTCTCTATGGCCATTTGACTGATTGTCTAAAGATAAACAATATGACTAATGCTTGGCAATATAATGGGCCCGGTCTAGTCCTGGGACGTGCACCCAAAAGTGCTATTTGTCCGCAGGAGTTAATTGACCAGAGTGTTTGACATTACACTCAAGTGCTATCTATCTCGACTTTCTAATGACAATCAAATTGCTATACTATACTCCACTCATTGTGCTATCGTGAAATTTATTGTGCTATTTGTGCTATGGCCATCCTGCTTTTGGTTCTATACTTGACACTTGTGCTAATTTCTATTGTGCTATCACGTACTCGACAATGCTTGATTCTCTTCCTACCATTAGGTACTCTGCTCTTTAATACATTAATCAATTAAAGTATGCATGATCATGAGATTTAAGTCCTACTAGGCGTCATCGCTCACCCTACGTTATTTGATATCAGTTCTCAGGTGAGATTGAGGAAGGTCTCGACACTCATGATGTTAGGGAGGACCAAGAGTGATACAAGAGTACCAACACCTTACTAGAGTCTTAGTTTAGTTTCTTTCTTTCATTCAATGTAATGATGTCAAAGGGGCCCTATGTAATGGCTCTGGATTAGTGGTTGTAATAGACATTAGTGGAATTATCAATAAAATACACATGATTTAGCATTATTCTTTCTCCAATGGTTTGATGTCTATTATACGCTCTATACTCGCTTACTTGCAACTGCCTCACGTTCTGATATTCCACGTTGGGGCATGACATTCGCCGACCTCATACCAGCAGATCGGAGATCGACAACTCCTGCCATAAGGTTCTTCAAATGGTGCCATTTGAATACTGGCTTGATAGCTATTATTTTAGGTGAATTCCACAAGAGGTAAATGTTCATGCCAACTATCTTCAAAGTATAGAACATTGGCTCTGAGCATATCTTCAATTACCTGATTTGTTCTTTCTGTCTGACCATCGGTTTGCGGCTGGAAAGCCGTAGTGAAGTTCAATTTAGATCCCAAGGAATAGTGTAGTCTTTTCCGAAAATGGGATGTGAACCTTGGGTCTCTATCAGACACAATGGACACAGGTACCTCATGTAGTCTGACAATTTCCTTCACATACAATGCGGCCAGAACATCAACTGTCCACTTGTTCTTAATTGGCATGAAGTGAGCGGACATGGTTAAGCTATTGACAATCACCCATATACCGTCGAATCCACTTCTAGATTTAGGCAGTCCGAAGATGAATTCCATCCCTACACCTTCCCATTTCCATGTAGGGATTTCTAGGGGTTTAAGTTTACCTGTAGGTTGCAAGTGTTTTTCTTTGATTTTCTGGCAGGTTAAGCATCTGGTGATGTATTCTGTCACCTCCCTCTTCTTGTTTAGCCACCAAAAACTTCTTTTCAAGTCTTGGAACATTTTAGTAGTTCCTGGGTGAATGGTATACCTTGTTTTGTGGGCTTCATCCATGATTGCTTTCTTTGTCTCCGCATGGTCGGGTACACAGACTTGGCCACGAAACAATAGTTTTCCATCTTCTGCTAAGGTGAAGTCTGGCCTCTGGTCCAGATTAACCTTTACTTCTACGAGCAAAGGGTCATTGTCTTGATGTTCTATAATGTCTTCAAGTAGAGTAGGTTGTGCTTTAACACTAGCAATTAGACACCCCTTTTCTTTAGTGTCCACATCTACATTCAACTGGGCAAAGTCTTCTAATAATCTCCATTCTCCCACCATGAGACCTGATAAGGTAGCCATTGGCTTCCTATTAAGAGCATTGGCCACGACATTTGCTTTTCTTGGATGATATTGGATAGTGAAGTCAAAGTCTTTGAGATACTCCAACCACCTCCGCTGTCTCATATTCAATTCATGCAGAGAAAATAAATATTTCAAACTTTTATGGTCAGAAAATACAATGAACTTCTCACCATATAAGTAATGTCGCCATATCTTTAGGGCGAAGACTACAGCTGCTAGCTCCAGGTCATGCACAAGGTAATTATCTTCATGCTTCTTTAGTTGTCTGGATGCATAGCATATAACTTCCCATTTTGCATCAACACACAGCCAAGGTCGATACCTGATGCATCTGTGTATACTTCAAAACTTCCTCCAGCTATTGGCAGTGTCACTACAGGTGCTGAAGTTAGGTGCTCCTTCAATGACAACAAACTATCTTCACATTCGGCAGTCCATGTGAATGGATCTCCTTCTTGGTAAGTCTGGTCAATGGTACAACTATCTTTGAAAAGTCTTTAATGAAATGACGATAATAACCAGCTTGACCCAGAAAGCTTCTAATTTCTGAAATAGTTGTCGACCTTCCCAATTCTTCACAGCTTCAACTTTATAAGGATCTATAGAGATGCCTTCCATGGATATGATGTGACCAAGGAAAGAGTTGATTGTCTCTAAGCACTTGTAGAGCAATCTTCAAGTGTTCCTCATGCTCTTCCATAGACTTGGAGTAAATAAGGATATCATCAATGAATACCACTACAAACTGGTCTAAGTATGACCTATAGATATTGTTCATAAGTTGCATAAAGGTCGCTGGAGCATTTGTCAGACCAAACGGCATGACCACGAACTCGTAGTGACCATATCTACTCCGTAATGCTGACTTGTGTATATCTTCTTCCTTGATCCTTAGTTGATGGTAGCTTGAACTTAGATTGATCTTGGAGAAGTATTATGCACTAAAGATCTGGTCAAGTAGCTCATCGATGCAAGGTAGTGGGTACTTATTCTTTATTTTTAGCTGATTTAGCTGACGATAATCAATGCAGAGTCTCATAGTTCCATCCTTCTTTCTGACAAACAATATCAGCGCTCCCCACGGGGATGTGTTGGGCCTGACGAATCCTTGGTCTAACAACTCCTAGATCTGTCTTTTCAGCTCCTGCAATTCAATAGGGGACATGCGATACGGAGCTTTGGACACTGGTGCTGCCCCAGGGAGTAACTCGATGGTGAAAATTACCTCCCACTCAGGTGGTATTCCAGATAAGTCTTCTTGAAAGACGCCGGGGTAGTCATTGGCTATGGGAATCTCTTCAATCATAGGTTTCTTCTTTTCAGTCGCAGTGACTTAAACTAGGAAAACATTACAACCTTGGTTAATCAACTTGGAATCTTTTAGGGAAGAGATAAAGACAGGGTGTGCACGGTAACAGACACTGAGGAATGATAGTTTTGGAAGGTCTTGTAACAACCCTCTTTATATCGGTACAATTATACCAATCCACGTCGGTACAAAGGGCGTCATTACAGTAGAACATTTACCCAACACTTAACACTAGATTGAGATGTACACAAATATTACAAGATTACAGCGGAATAAATAAATAATCTCATTCTCATTCCATCATCATCATCAAATATCCACAGTCTAGATAGCAATAAAAGAAATGCAAGTGTCCACATTATTACAACTTCAAAATAAGTACATTGTCTAAATGAATTACACACTTTTTATTGATTATATACTATGAAAATACAAGTAACAATGTAGAAGTCTCCACAAAAGTAGCTACTCCTTCGCTCGGAGTCGCTCCTAATTATGTCCTCCTCAGAAGTGGAGACATCTGTCACACCTGTACGCCGAAGTAAGAATGAGTCTAAAGAGACCCAGCAAGCATTCTACGAACAACACCCTTACACATATCACATACACATGCTAATTTTCTTTTGAATTAGGAATCAACATGGTACATGCTTCATGTTACTTTAACAACTAAATATAAAACCCATAGCATGCTTTCTACACATTCTATTCAACATGGTACAAGGATCTAAATCATATTCAAATCATTTTACAACTATACCCAATAAATCATGGTACTATGTACAAAGTAAATAACATACCTAGTATGATATCTAATCATTTTCTCATACATTTATCACACTTATACACACATTTTCTTGTGTTTTGATATGAATTAAACACAATCACACGGGTTTACATTATTCACATGCTAACTCATTCACTTAACAATTTCACATACTCATACTTCATATTTTCACAATTCACATGTTCACATTTTTACACTTAATTGCCGTGACACATAGTCCAAACCACCACTAGAAGGACACACATATACACATACACATACCCGTCACCTAGGCAACACAGTGACGAATCTTGGTTAACTGTGCAGAACCGGGAGAAGCACTCTCCACCCTAACCAGTGGTACTTATCCACCTCCAGGATTTCATCCTAATGCCCATAGGATATCACACACATTGAACCTTCTCGTAGGAACTTTACTACAGTACGGTTCCACAGCCCTCTATTGTAGCAGTGTCAATAACGGCACAATTTACACATTGTCACATTATCACATGCACTTTTAACATATTTACATACACCTTTAAGTAACTACACATTCTTCAGTTTATCCAATATAATGCTACTGTTTCTCAGTATTAATCAGATCATAAAACCATCCTAATCATGCTGCTAACCACTGAATTATACATAATCAAACTTAACATGCTCAATATGGACATTCTCTCCTATTAAATTAATAACATTACCTACTATTATCAAAACAATGCAAAAGTTTTATCATAGATTCTAAAAGATAACATGTCATATACTCAATTTTCCAGATTTTTTCGGATCAGCAATACGATTATAACAATTTAACCAAATTCTAGGCATATTTATCACTAAATTCACTTAAATAGGTTTCACAGTAAAACAATCATACACCACAGTGCCAATACCTGAAGACAGTCATCATATGATCGTAGAAAATTTGTGAAACCCTAATACATCATGGATCTAATTAATCAGAAATTACTAAGATCAAATCATGCCAATTATCACATTACAAAAAATCTAATAAATAATACAATTTACAAAAATTCGACCCATCCTCATGGGATGACCTACTGACTGTATCTGAACATATAAATTTTTCCAGCATGCACATATACCCAAAAATCCGAAAAACACACCACATAGATCAAAACAAGCATTCTGCAAGTCCTGAAGAACTTGGCGGCAAAGGGCTTGCCGCCAACAGGGTTAACGGCACACGATGTTGCCGCTAACTCAGGATCTTAATGGTAGCAAGCTGGCCGTTAAGTTCCTGTCTGCAGAAACGCAGACTAAATGCATAAATCTTGGTGAATGGGGGTTCCAGGAGATGAGGAAAAAATCTCATAAATTCCTAGGACCTAAGGGACATGGGTAGGGATGTAACCCCTAGATTACTTGCCTTTAAAAAATGCTACATTGGACAAATTTTGCTGGAGAAGCTCTCCTCGGCCAAGCCAAGAAGACACACAAAATGCCTCTCGAATCCAATCTTTGAGTTGATGCAGGCTTATCTCCGGAGTCGGGGAAGATCCACCAATGCTAGGAGAACCTCCCTGTCGATGTAGATGGCCAGTAGGAACTCTCAATCACCAGATCAAAGTTCACAAAGATCATTTTTTCACCATAGAAAACCCTAGGTTCTCCTTTGGGCGAAAAGACCTAACATGGCCGAATCAAGGTGTGCTTTATAAGGCCAAGGGGGTTGGGTACGCATTAGATAGGATTTCCTACCATTGGGAGGCAGTTTCCAAAATCAGAACCGAAAGAAACACGGCCGTTTCCAGATCTGAAACCGCAACAATTTATGGGAAATAAACGACCACATTGTTGCCGTTTACTAGGAATTGGCATCCATTGATCTGAACGTCGACTCCCTATAAACGTCCACACATGTTGACGTTAATTGGCCTCTCGGCCAGAACACAGAAAACAGATATACATGCATTCACCTTATAATTTACATACTCTATACATCATATTATTTAAATTCAATATGTACAATGTAAATAAAACAATATGTACATAAGTAAACACATATATACATATGTACAACATCATTTGAATACAATATGTATAGAATTAAATATATATTTATTTATACATATACACATGATTTTACACACAAAGCAACTAATCACCATATGACAAAATCTAAATAAAAGAACAAAGTTCGATGGCCTTACCTCCCTCTTAAAGAAACTTCATCCTCGAAGTTAGAATGAACCTAATCGAACAAATGGGGATACTTCTTCTTCATAGCATCCTCAAGCTCCCACGTAGCCTCCTCTTGAGAGAAGTTTTGCCATAGCACCTTCATGGACGCAATGCTCTTGTTCCTGAGGTGCTGAACCTTCCGATCAAGAATAGCTACGGGTTGCTCAACATATGACAAGTCTGGCTGAATCTCCACTGGCTTGTGACTAATAACATGAGACGGATCTCGCACATACCTCCTAAGCATAGATACATAGAAAGAGGGATGCACACTCGCTAGTGTTGGGGGTAAAGCTAGCTCATATACATGTTGCCCATCCGTCTAAGAATCTCATACGGGCCAATGAATCTAGGACTCAACTAACTATGCTTGCCAAACCTGAGAACACACTCGAGTAGGCGAGACCTTAAGAAAAACATGCTCACCTACCTCGAACTCTAAATCCATCCTCCTGTTGTCGGCGTAACTCTTCTGCCTATCCAGCGCCGCAACAAGCCTCTGCCTAATAAGCTGAATTTATCTGAAGTCTCCTGCACTAACTCGGGACCTATCAACTGCCTATCACCAGTCTCCTCCCAACATAAAGGAGATCTACAGGGCCGCCCATACAAAGCATCAAACTGAGCCATACCAAAGCGCGCATGAAAGCTGTTGTTGTAGGCGAACTCCGCAAGAGGCGAATGACGCTCCCAATCACCCTTCCAATCCATCACACACTCTCAATGTATCCTCGAGCGTCTAGATAGTCCTTTCAGACTGCCCATCTGTCTGGGGATGGAACGCCGAACTAAGCTTCAACTAAGAACCTAAAGCTTCCTGAAGACCCTTCCACAACGTCGAAATAAACCTCTGATCTTGATCTGAAATAATCGACTTTGGCACACCATGCAACCTTACAATCCTACTAGCATACAACCTAGCCAAACTCTCCACTGACTGCTTCTTCTTCATAGCAAGAAATGAGCCGTCTTAGAGAAACGATCTACAATCACCAAATAGAGTCATTGCCCTTCACTGATCTGTGCAAACCTGTCACAAAATCCATAGTGAAACCTCCCACTTCCATACTAGGATCTCCATCTTCTGCATAAGACCAGATGGTCGCTGACGCTCGGCCTTCACTTGATGGCATACTAAACACCGGATATAAAATCCGCTACATCCTTCTTCATGCAGAACCACCAGAAAGATATCTTCAAATCTTGGACATCTTAGTGTTACCTAAATTAATAGAGAACCTTGACCTATGAGCTTATGCTAGAACATGCTCACGAACATCCACTACATCGGGAACACAAACTCGGTGATGAAATCTAATCACACCATCCTCATCTCGAGCAATGCCTGCCTTGCCCACCAACTCCTGGAGTCTAGGGTCGGCCTATTGTTGCTCAATCACTTCATCTAGAATAGTGGACCAAATGGACAATTGAGCCACGAAAGCTTGACATAACGGTGACTCTAAATCAGTCATCGCACATGCAGCATCCTCCAACATCTTCCAATCCTGTTGGAGCAAAGACCTCTTCCTGCTAAGATCATCTCCCACGACATTCTCCTTCTCTGGATGATACTGAAGATCGAAGTCATAGTCCTTGAGAAATTCAATCCATCTCCTTTGTCACAGGTTCAACTCCTACTGAAAAAAGAGATACCTCAAACTCTTGTGGTCAGTGAACACCTCAAATCTGACACCATAAAGATAGTGCCTCCAGATCTTAAACCTTCTACACCACTCGGCAAAATCAACATGGGTGCAGAAGTAAGCTTCGCCTTCAGTAACTGAAAGCTACTCTCACAATCCTCGGACCAAACAAACATCACACCTTCCTAGTTAGCTTAGTCAAAGGTTCGGCGATAGATGCAAAACCCTCAATGAATCACCAGTAATAGCCCGCTAAACCAAGAAAACTACGAATCTCTAATGGGGTCCTTGGAATCTCCCAATCTAACACAGCCTGGTCCTTCGCCGGATCAACTGCTACTCCAGCACCTGAGATCACATGCCCAAGGAAATGAACCTCGCGCATCCAAAAATCGCACTTGCTGAACATTGCATACAGCTTCTGCTCTCGGAGAATCTCCAGAAACCCTGAAATGATCACGGTGTGCAACCTCATCCAGAGAATAGACTAGCACATCGTCGATAAACACCACTACAAAACTATCTAAATAAGGTCTAAACACCCTGTTCATGAGATCCATGAACGCTGCAGGGGTGTTGGTCTGACCAAATGGAAGCACGAAAAACTCATAATGTCCATAACGAGTCCTAAAGGCCGTCTTGGACACATCCTCACTCCTAATCCTCAACTGATGATAGCCAGACCGTAGATCAATCTTAGAAAATACTGATGCATTCTGCAACTGATCAAATAAGTCATCAATCTGCGATAAGGGATACCTATTCTTCACAGTCACCTGGTTGAGCTTCCTATAATCGATGCACAACCTGAGTGAACCATCCTTCTTCTTCACAAATAATATAGGTGTGCTCCATAGTGACACACTAGGGCAAATAAATCCCTTGTCTAGCAAATCCTGCAACTGCTTCTTCAGCTCTGCCAATTCTACAGGTGTCATCCGATATGGAGCCTTTGAGATAGGAGAGGTTCCTGGAAGCAACTCTATAGTAAAAACTATCTCTCTAACCGGTGGCAAACTAGACAAATCATCAGGAAATACATTTGGAAACTCCTGCACTACATCAATCTCTTCAAGGGTAGGTGACTGATTAGCCTTCAGTACTAATACCATGCTGGCAAGAAAAGTGTCACATCCCTTGTTCACCATTCTTATTACCTTCATGGCAGAGATCACGAACCTTACCTCTAAGTTACTTGGCAATGGATGCGGGAACTCATCCTCACCAGGAATACAGAAAGTAATCTTCTTCCCACGATAATCTACTAAAGCATAGTGCTCCTCTAGCCAATCCAGACCAAGAATAGCATCATAGTCTTTCATCTTTAGCAAAATAAAGCACCCATCTAAGCCTCGGTCTTCAATGCACACCGGTGAAGACGGAATACACTTCATAGTCGATGTCGTTCCTGATGGTGTGTGCACAGACAAAGGGACCTCTAACTCCTCAACCTCTACACCTGACTCTACAGCTAACTGTCTAGCAAACTGCTCGGAAATGAATGAATAAGTGGCACCTATATCAAACAAAACCTGAGCGTGCACACCCATGAAAAGAACCATACCTTCTGTGACGTTTTATGCCTGCTCGGCATCCTCACGTGCTAAAGCAAACACCTGAGCTTGGGCTCGAGGCCTTCCTGGTCTTCCTGTAGTTGGCACTGCTGGGGCTGGCGCTCCATGCTGAATGCCTTGCTGCAGTCTGCGACAATCCCTGATCGGTACCACCATGTGCTCTTTCGTAGTGAGGGCACATCTTCTTGTCACTGGGCCTGATGCTGGAGGATCGTGCTGCAACTGTCTGCTGACTGCTAGCTGCCATTGGATGCTGCGGTCACTGGTATGCCACCTTCTTCCTGTCCTGACACTGAAACAGTGGTGCTGATCTCTTCTGCGATGCCTTCTTCTGCTCCAGATATTGCTCCATCTCACTCTACTGCCTACACGTAGCACAAAGAGCCTCGTCTAGTGTATGGTGGTCAAACGCCACAAGCCTCGACCTCAGTGATGGCTTAAGGCCCATCACGAACTTCTTCACCTTCCTGCACTCATGAGCAACTATATGAGGTGCAATTTTAGATAATTCTGCAAACCTGGCATCATACTCAAGCACCATCATGGAGCCCTGGGTGGGAGTAAGAAACTCCTACTCCATCTTGTCCTGAATATGCTCTGGGATAAACTTGGCCCGAAAGAGCCTCGTAAACTCATCCCAAGACACCTCGATAGCACCATCCTGAAATCTGGTGCGCAACAAAGAGGACCACCACACATCGGCTCTCTCCTGCAGAAACAACTCCATAAGCACCAACCTAAGCAACTTCTTAATCTACACAAGTACATGCATTAAAATATTATGTACCTTTAGCAAGTAGGTTGCCAAGCTGACCTTATCCTCCTCAGCACACCTAACTGCCCGGAAGATCTTTTCAATCTCCCTCATCCAGCTCTCTGCCAGCAATGGCTGACTATCCCCCTTAATAGAGGGCGGAGCCATCCTCTTGAATCACTCTATGATGGAAGGACCACCATGGCCTTGCTCCTAGGGAATTGGAGCTAGAGCCTGAGCCTACCACAACAAATAATATAAGCAACATAATAGCAACACAACAATCATATATTAATAGAAATAGACTACTTCTATCTCCAATCTAACCTGAGCCTCCAGCTAAGCCTGAAGTGCAGCCTAAGTGTGTCCCTGAGTCAGCATAGCCTGCACTAGGCCTTGCATAACACACCGTAATCCACAGACGGTGGTGTGGAGGAAGAACTGTAGGACCCCGTGGTGCTGGGGCTGCTACTTACCCCTATCCTCACATCTCTACTCGTCATCTCGAGCATCAGCACCACGCCTACCACGAGAAGCCATAGCTTGTAAAATAAATTATCTAGTTAGAAACTAAGTGATTAGCCCTAACATTTTTTTAGCTATCTTTCATTCACTATTAAATATTTTCTACTTATATAGACACATTCTATAAAGACTTATCATATTATGAAGATGATGGTATATTCATGTACTATCTCAACTTGGTTTTCTCTGATACCAATCTCTGTAACGACCCTCTTATACCGATACAATTATACCAATCTAGGTCGGTACAAAGGGTGTCATTACAGTGGGACATTTAACCAACAATTAATACTAGGTTGAGATGTACACAAATATTAGAAGATTACAGTTGAATAAATAAATAATCTCATTCTCATTCCATCATCATCATCAAATATCCACAGTCTAGATAGCAATAAAAGAAATGCAAGTGTCCACATTATTACAACTACAAAATAAATACATTGTCCAAATGAATTACACACTTTTATTGATTACATACTATGAAAATACAAGTAACAATGTAGAAGTCTCCACAAACGTAGCTACTCCTCCCGCTCGGAGTCAGTCCTAACTATGTCCTGTTCAGAAGTGGAGACACATGTCACACATGTATGCCAAAGCAAGAATGACTCTAAAGAGACCCAGCAAGCAATCTAAGAACAATACCCTAACACATATCACATACACATGCTAGTTTTCTTTTGTATTAGGAATCAACATGCTACATGCTTCATGTTACTTTAACAACTAAATATAAAACCCATAGCATGCTTTCTACACGTTCTATTCAACATAGTACAAGGATCTAAATCATATTCAAATCATTTTACAACTATACCCAATTAAAGTATGGTACTATGTACAAAGTAAAAAACATACCTAGTATGATATCTAATCATTTTCTCATGCATTTATCACACTTATACACACATTTTGCTTGTTGTTTTGATATGAATTAAACACAATCACACGGGTTTACATTTATTCACATGCTAACTCATTCACTTAACAATTTCACATACTCATACTTCACACTTTCACAATTCACATGTTCACATTTTTACACTTAATTGCCGTGACACATAGTCCAAACCACCACTAGAATGACACACATATACACATATATATACCCGTCACCTAGGCAACACAGTGACAAATCTTGGTTAACTGCGTAGAACCGGGAGAAGCACTCTCCACCCTAACTAGTGGTACTTGTCCACCTCTAGGATTTCATCCTAATGCTCATAGGATATCACACACATTGAACCTTCCCATAGGGACTATACTATAGTACGGTTCCGCAATCCTCTATGGTAGCAGTGTCACTAATGGCACAATTTACACATTGTAATATTATCACATTGTCACATAATCACATGCACTTTTAACATATTTACATACACCTTTAATTAACTATACATGCTTCGGTTTATCCAACATAATTCTACTGTTTCTCAGTATTAATTAGATCATAACACCATCCTAATCATGCTGCTAACTGCTGGATTATACATAATCAAACTTAACATGCTCAATATGGTCATTCTCTCCTATTAAATTAATAGCAGTACCTACTGTTATCAAAACAATGCAAAACTATTATCACAGGTTCTAAACATATAACATGTCATATACTCAATTTTTTAGATTTTTCGGATCTACAATACGATTATAACAATTTAACCAAATTTCAGGCATATTTATCACTAAATTCAGTTAAGTAGGTTTCACATGAAAACTATCATACACCGCAATGTCAATACCTTAAGACAATCATCATATGATCGTAGAAATTTTGAAACCCTAATACATCATGGATCTAATTAATCATAAATTACTAAGATCAAATCATGCTCATTATCCCATTACAGAAATTCTAATAAATAATACAATTTACAAAAATTCAACCCATCCTCATGGCATGACCTACTAACTGTACCTGACGACATATAAAATTTTCCAACATGCACACATACTAAAAAAATCCAAAAAACAGACCACATAGATCAAAACAATCATTCTGCAAGTCCTGAAGAACTTGGCGGCAAAGGGCTTGCCTCCAACAGGGTTAACGGCACACGATGTCGCCACTAACTCAAGATCTTAATGGGAGCAAGCTCGCCGTTAAGTTCCTATCTGCAGAAACGCAGACTAAATGCATAAATCTTGGTGAATGGGGGTTCCAGGACACGAGGAAAAAAATGTCATAAATCCTATACCTATGGGACATGGGTAGGGATGTAACCCCTAGATCACATGCCTCAGAAAAATGCTAGATTGGACAATTTTTTCCGAAGAAGCTCTCCTTGGCCAAGTCAAGAAGACACACAAAACGCCTCCCGAATATGGTCTTTGAGTTGATGCAGGCCTATCTCCGGAGTCGGGGAAGATCCACCAATGCTAGGAGCACCTCCCAATCAATGTAGATCGCCAGTAGGAACTGTCAATCACCAGATCAAAGAGCACAAATATCAATTTTTCACTATAGAAAACCCTAGGTTATCCTTTGGGCAAAAAGACCTAACTTGGCCGAATCAAGGTGTTTTTATAAGGCAAGGGGGATGGGTACGCATTAGATAGGATTTCCTACCGTTGGGAGGTAGTTTCCAAAATTAGAACTAATGAAAACGCGGCCGTTTCCAGATCTGAAATTGCAACAATTTCTAGGAAATAAACGGCCACATTGTTGCCATTTACTGGGAATTGGCGTCCATCGATCTCGACGTCGACTCCCCATAAACGTCCACACATGTTGACGTTAATTGGCCTCTCGGCCAAAACATAGAAAATAGATATACATGCATTCACCTTATATTTACATACTCTATACATCATATTATTTAAATACAATATGTACAATGCAAATAAAAACAATATGTACATAAGTAAACACGTATATAATATGTACAACATCATTTGAATACAATATGTACAGAATTAAATATATATTTATATATACATATACACATGATTTTATACACAAAGCAACTAATACCATATGACAAAATCTAAATAAAGAACAAAGTTCAAGGGCTTTACAGGTCTTGTTTTGCAAAGGTAACCCTCCTATGACAGCACTTAACATCAGTGTCATACTTGATCAGCCAGTCGACTCCTAGTACAACGTCATACCCCTTCATATCTAAACAGATGAGATTAGCAGAAGATTATGCCCTTTAATCACGGTTTCACATTTTGGTAGGTAGTGTGTGAGCTCTGATTCAGATCCAAGTGGAGAGGCCACAATGAGTTTGGATTTCATGGGGACTGGTTTAATAGGTAGAGTTGCAGCAAATGCGATGGAAACGAATGAATATGCAGCTCTAGTATCAATGAGAACCAAAGCAGGTTGAGAATGAACATGAATGACACTTTCCACTATACCCCCTTCCTCGGATAGGTCAACTTCTATAACTGCATTCAAACGTCCAAGACACCGGGGTGCAGTCTGTGCTCTTCCTGGCTGGTCCTTCAGCATTGGATAGTCGAGAATACGGTGGTCACGACCACAACATTTTAAGCATTCCCCGAGCTTCTTCCAGCATTCCTTGGCTCGGTGCCCCGGCTTGTCACATAATCAACAGTTCTCAGCCAACTATCTTCCCTCCACTTTGACCCTCTTGTCTATGGCAGAGTCCCTTCCAGTACTTGGTCTTTTGTTGTTGTTGTTGTAGTTGTTGTTGGTGGTGTTGTTGTTTCAGAAAGTTGTTGTAGTATTGTCTACTCCTTTCTTTATGAAAACCGGCCTTATGGTTTCCTTTCCCCTGATGCCTTCCACCTTTGTCATTGTGTCTTCCACTAGTTGGGCTCTCCGAACCATCTCGGTGTATGTACCGATATTATGTGGTTTGAGCTTTTCAATAAACATGGGCCTAAGCCCATCCATGAAACTATTTGCCTTCAGTCTTTCAGTGCTCACCAAGTGTGGGGCATACACATCCAGGCGAGAGAACTGAGCCTCGTACTCCGCCACAGACATTCCCTTCTGCCTAAGTGCGGCAAATTCTGCAACTTTCTTTTCCTTGATTCTCTCCAAAAAGTATTTTCCCCAGAATATCTCTAGGAATCCAGCACATTCCAGTTCTGCCACATTAGGCAGGTGAGCAGACGTGGCCTTCCACCACGCCCTAGCATCCTTACTAAATTGGAAGGTAGTGTCATGTCCCAGAATTTCACAGCGGATATTAATAATAATTCGGAAATAATTCGAGTCGATATCTCGAGACGTGAACAGTCGGCAATAAGCCTCTAGCTAGCGTGCACTAAGTGTTTAACAACACAACATCATATGGCCCAAATATTGAACTCAACAAATCTTGTATTTGTCTCAAGAACTAATACAGGACTAAGACTCAATAAAAAAGAAAAGTACATAATACTCCTCACTTCCTACTACATGTTCTAACTCTTAAGCAAATACTATAACTAGACTCATAGTTGGAACGCTCTTCACTCGGACGCATTCCCATTCTCGACTTGTTCTTCCTCTTCATCTTCATAGTCACCTACATTGGGTAAAAGTAGGGATGAGCAAACTAGCCCAGTAGGATTTATATCTCAATGTGTGGGCAATGATATAAGTGATTAACATTTTAGAACTAGGTAAGCACGATGATGTCATTATGCATGTGCGAATAAACTCATTAAAACATGATACATGAAACAAGCTAGAGAGAGTGATTATGATAGAACAAGATTTGTGAACAAGATGACAAGATAGAACTAGCAATAGATCACTTGGTACAAGCACGCAAGATTTCACTTGATGTCAATAGTTTTCAAGAACGCAAGATATCACTAGTTGCATTAAATGCAGGATGACCATATCACGCAAGCAAGCAAGCAAGAATGTACGAGCACGATAATGTAACACTAATCAGGCATGTAGACACTAATGTACACCAAGAAAAGATCCATCAAGAATGTACACCAGGACACGCGTATGTGGTTATTGTATCTATCATTCAACAAGCAAGCAAGACTCCCAGCGCAGATGCAACGCTAGTAATCATTATACCCCATGGTTAACAGTATATTTATGACTCTCCGTCATTGGGGCTAGACTGGAGCCCTTGGACACCTCGCCGTGCCGTCAGCATCTCATGTAAAATTTTAAATGTAGATACCCATAGTCATTAATAATGGCCAGTGAGAGTTTCAAATGTAGCATGTGTACGTCATGTTCATGACAATGATAGGAACAAGTAATAAGTAATTGAACATGATTTCATGATAACAATGGTCAGAGAGATAAATTTGGCAGCATAACAGCACGATTTATACTTTAGTTCAATCTTTACGTTAATGGCTTTAGTCTAGATTGTAAATCACACTCACGAGAATAAGATGGAAAGGAAGTGCATGCTATCTCCAGGAACTTCAATTGTACAACCAACTCGTCGGCCATGTGGGAATCCATGGTCAGGGGAGATTTACGAGGCCTTGGAGAAAAGGTCGCTAGTCTACCGATTCAGAATGACCGGTAGAGAGTTTACAATTTCCCAAGAAAGGGCTACCTAGATATGCAAGAGTGTAGTGATGTACGCGTCTCAATTCACGGTCTCAAACTCGCGGAAAACACTTAACATGATGGCATGCAATGGACAATGTATTTAACTACACATGGGTTTACAAGATTTTAAGATAATAATTATCATTTAAATCAGCTAGAACGGTAACAAGAGTAAATCACAAGTTTCATGAATCATCATATCATTAAGAAAGCAATTAGAATAATATTCATGTAATTAAGGCTTTTTAAATGTGTTAATCACTTTTAGGCCATTAAATAAACCATCATGCATGATCAGACCTAAGACATGTGAATTACACGCTAAATATCATATTTAAACAGACCTCAGGTATAGCAGTAAGTTTTGTAAAAGAAATAGGTGGGGTTTCATGAAAAATCCTGAGGTCACAATGGACCCTTGTAAGGATTGCGACGGGGTCAGATCAGAACGCGATAGTGCCTTGTAGGATCGCGACAGGCTTGTCTGATCAGGCAGGCAGTTCGCGACGGGTTCATATGAAGAAGGAGACAAGGGTATGTGCAGACGTGACAAGGGGGTCAGAACAGGCAGAGAGATAGCGACGGGGCGCTCGTCGCATTCAGAACGCGACGGGTTTGCTGTCGCGACAAGACCTCAGAATGCGGCCTATCGGGCCGTCGCGTTCACAGGGTCTGCGCATGAATCCGACAGAGAAAGGACATGTTCTTGGATTGCGGTCCAGACTGCCTTATATTGACACAGGGTGCTTCAAAAGTAGAGAACAAATTGTACAGTGCATGAAAATAAGGATTTTTTGATAGGCTCAGTTTTAAACCAACCTAGGCATGCAAGGGGCTTCCAGTAAATCGGAATTAGAAAACAAGGATGGTTTTATAGGCTTTAATCAAGTCAAACACAAACGTATAAGCCAAGTGCAACCCGAAAATGTAGTTTCATGCAGTGACCCTCTTACCACGCTTATAACTCTATAACTGTTGAATTTAGACAAAACGTTCAACACAAGACATGACAAGGACAACTACTAGAAAAACTTTCATGTTGTGGGTTTGCTCTAGTTCGAATCACGTGCAACATATAAGGAACGGGAAAAGCCTTAACAGTGCGCTACTTTGGAAAAATACTTATAATTCAAAATCTACTTGTTGCAATTTGATGAAACCAGTGGGAAACGAAAGTTAACTTGATGCTCTACACATTGGTATAGGATATGTTAAGGTTTGGCCCGCGAAAACCTACCTTTTGGGTTGAAGAAGTCCCGTTTTTCCAGAAAACCTATGTTCAGACCACTTGGAGGAAAACGCTTAATACTCCGTGTATACTGCATGGAATTGGGCATTCCACTTGGGTTAGAACTTAGACTTGACCTCTTTCCAGGGGTAGCCTTGCAAGATTTGGTTATGGTTTGACTCACCTTTGGTCGACTTCAAGTGGACGTTTGTTGTGCAGGTCGCAGCAGACGAGAAGGGGAAGAAGAACGGCTTGGTGTGGACGATCTCCTGCTCCGCAGACGCCAAGAACTCCTCCACACAACCCCAACAAGATGTAAACTCGTCCCCAAGGGTTTGGTGAAGAGTATTTAAGAAACCAAAGTGTTTAGGAGTCCTATTGTACTAGGAAAGAAGAGTTGCGGTTTTGGCTTGTTAATTCCTAATTTGAGGATTTCTTCCTCCATTAGAGTGTGTGAGGCTTTAGGAAACCTCCCCCCATAGTTAAGCACGAATTGGGTTGCCAATAATGCAAGATCTCTTCCCAATTCAACTCTAATTACCTCTTTCTAATTTCAGCTTATTTAGAGTTACAAATTTCCATGCATTTTCTTGCTTCATTCATTTTGGGTCATATGTGGTCCATTGGCCCAATTAAGATATTGGGTCATTAATATATAATGTTGGAAGTCTTTCCAACACTTTTATTTAATTTTTGGTTGCGTCGTATTTCCGTGTTAACGGTTTTCCGACTTGTTTCCTATTTGGATAATCGGTCACAATAACTCTTAAAGCTAGCCCAATGATTTTTATTGAACCAAATTCTTGATGGGTCATTATAGAATATTATTGAAGTCCATATATGATTTTTATTTAATTTTTTGACTCATCCAAGTACGTGAGATAATGATTTTTGACTTATTCATGAATTACGATAATAAGTCGTGAACACTTTAAACTTGGCTAATCCGATTTTTTTTGGCACAAATTTCTTTGTGAAACTTTTAGTAAAAATGTTTGGGATTGATTTATAATTTTTTACGAATTTTTCCGATGTGTTTTACCACCTACGATAGAGGTACGTATGTTTTAAATATATGATATTATGGAAATTATTTATTTCCATTTATTCAGATTTTTACTTATTAAATTTTCTGGAGTGCTACACCCTCCCCACTTAAGAGAATTTGGTCCCCAAATTCATAGATCATTAATTGGCTTTCGATAGTTATGATTCTCGAACTCGTTTCGGATTTAATTCCTCTAACTTGTTTAAACATCGTGGATGCCAGTCCAAAATTTACACCTATGGCCACCCGTACTATTCATTTGGTTCCTTCCACTCATGTTTTCCCTTCCACGTTTGTTATATCCCATCTTAATCCTCCAGATGAACTATGATATATTACTAGATTATTCCATTCTGTTTTAGTGCGGCAAACTACACCGCCTTCCTTTCCTTAACTCTTTCAGAGAAGTATTTTCCCGGAAGATCTCCAGGAAACCTGCCCATTCCAGTTATGCTATATTAGGCAGATGGGCCGATGTGGCCTTCCACCAAGCTCGAGCATCCTTAGTAAACTGGAAAGTGGCCAGTACCACCTTCTCCTTATTGGTGCATTACATAACTTGGAAAATTCGTTCTATCTCCTCTTGCCAATTCTCTGCCTCATCTGGGTCAGGGGATCCAGAGAAATGAGGAGGGTTTAAACTCCTAAAATTATGGTGCAGATCACCGGCTCCATTCCTTGTAGCTGCAGCCTGATTTTCCAGCCTGAACTACATGTTGTAATGCCTGGTTAGACCAGCCACAGTGTCTTGCATATCTTGCCACTGGTTGCGAGCCATTGTGGTTGAGTGAGGAGTTAATGAGGGTTCCAGAGAAAAGGAGGAGACCAATTAATGTCTCTAGATATATTTTAGAGTCCAGGGTAGGAGTGTCTAATTCTTTCTAGCATATACCCAGTCTCTACCCATTCTCACCAGTACTATATTTAAGTTCCATGACCTAGGTTCCATAGGTAATCTTCTAATCCTGAGACATATATCCTATTTGGATTTCCTAGGCTCTGATACCACTAAACTGTCACGTCCCGAGAATTTCGCAGTGGATATTAATAATAATTTGGAAATAATTTGAGTCGATATCTCGAGACGTGAACAGTCGACAATAAGCCTCTAGCTAGGACGCACTAAGTGTTTAACAACAAGACATCATCATAGGGCCCAATATTGAACTCAACTAATCTTGTATTTGTCTCAAAAGAACTAATACAAGACTAAGACTCAATAAAAGGAAAAGTACGTATACCCTCACTTCCGACTACATGTTCTAACTCTCAAAGCAAATTACTATAACTAGACTCATAGTTGGAATGCTCTTCACTCGGATGCATTCCCATCCTCGACATGCTCTTCCTCTTGATCTTCATAGTCACCTAGATTGGGTAAAAGTAGGGGATGAGCAAACTAGCCCAGTAGGATTTATATCTCAATGTGGGCAATGTATAAGTGATTAACATTTTAGAAGTAGGTAAGCACGATGAATGTCATGATATGCATGTGCGAATAAAACTCATTAAAACATGATACATGAAACAAGCTAGAGAGAGTGATTATGATAGAACAAGATTTGTGAACAAGATGACAAGATAGAACTAGCAATAGATCACTAGGTACAAGCACGCAAGATTTCGCTTGATGTCAATAGTTTTCAAGAACGCAAGATATCACTAGTTGCATTAAATGCAGGATGGCCATATCACGCAAGCAAGCAAGCAAGAATGTACGAGCATGATAATGTAACACTAATCAGGCCGTAGACACTAATGTACACAAGAAAAGATCCATCAAGAATGTACCAGGACACGTGTATGTGGTTATTGTATCTATTATTCAACAAGCCAGCAAGACTCCCAGTGCAGATGCAACGCCAGTAATCATTATACCCCATGGTTAACAGTATATTTATGACTCTTCGTCGTTGGGGCTAGACTGGAGCCCTTGGACACTCGCGTGCCCGGTCAGCATCTCATGTAAAATTTTAAATGTAGATACCCACAGTCATTAATAATGGCCAGTGAGAGTTTCAAAATGTAGCATCACTACAGGAAAATCAGGTTTTACTTACGTCCAAACACCGTAAGTAGAGAACCAAAATCGTAAGCATAACCTTCGCTTATGGTGTTACCCTACGATAGGGTTTTGTCGGCTAAGGTCTGACGGCAAAGGCCTAGGGCTACGATGTTTTAAACGTCGTAATAATATAAATTACTCACGGTGTTTGTAGCCGTAAGTAACACCATAAGGATATCCTCTTTCTCCTACGGCTATGTAAACCATAGTCATAATTTTTGTAAGGATAGACTCAATTACAGCTGCGTACATCCCTACGACTATGTAAACCATAAGCATGTTTCCTACGGCCACGTACACCATAAGCAGTTTTGTTTCAGCAAAAAAAATAAATAGTATGTATTCAAATGGATCCACATTCACCTACATTTAGAGATCCACATTACTGCATTTGGAGATCCACATCACATACACTTGGATCCACATTGACATACATTGGGATCCACATTACATACATTTGGATCCACATTCACATACATTTGGATCCATAGTCACATTTACATTTGGATCAACACATACACATCCACATTTAGATCCACACATTCACATCCACATCCACATTCATATCCACATTGACAGAACATTCAGATCCACATTCACATTGACATCACACAACATTCACACCCACTCATTCACAATACACAACACATTAAAAATATAAAACACATAAAGTTTAACAAACAATAATGTTGGTGAAAGTAATCATCACATAAAACATCAAATCCATCAAATTGTTCACATTCACATACTAGTGCTAATGATCTCTTCAGAAGAGGAAGTTAAGTGTTAACACATCAAATGTTCACATGTAATGGCAGGACATTTGTGATTTGTCCAAATCAATTACACATCAGAAAGAGCATTAGTCAACTTGCTTTCTCCTTGGACAAGACAGGTTGCAGTAGACGAACTACAAGAGCAACACTATACTTCTCATTTAAAACTGCACAACATGCTTAATAAAAAATGGGCTAAAGAAGATAATTTCTCAACATTAAATTGATCTCAAGATCTGCTCAGCTGGGCTAAGCCAACTGCAGCAGCAGGCTCATGCGAATCTTATTTATTTCATTATAAGATGGAGGTGAAGGTGAAGATCAATTATCCTTTTACTCTTTGGGATAGGGTCTGTGCCTATGCCACGGACTCTTCCAATTCTGTCCCTTCCCAGAACTTGCTCATAAGCGTCCCCCACACTTGCAATGAGCTTGATGTACTTGAGTGTTGTGTCAATTTAATGTCTCGAATTTTCTCCTACAATTTGAATAAGAAAACAATCAGGAATGAATACAATCATTGCAGCACTCTCATAAAGAGAATTATGTCAACATTAGAACATCCATACATAATGAGAATTATGTCACCATTAGACAATTAACAAGTTAATTAAGGAAGCTGGGGCAAGGAGATCAGGGGGTGGGTCTTTACAGGCTCGCAGGCAAGCTCAAAAGAACAAAGGAGGCACTCAAAGTTTGGAACAAGGAGATTGTGGGAAACCTCAAAATTCAGATAGAAACACACCAAGCCCTGATTTGCAAACTTCAGGTGATGGAAGCCAGAGATCCGGTCAACCCAGAAATTTCAGAGAAAATTAGATCCACTGAAATGAGGCTACAGGAACTGCTACACCTTGAGGAAGTGCTATGGAAACAAAGGCTAGAACTCAGTGGCTTAAAAAAGGGGATAGCAACACTAAATTCTTCTATCTATCTACTATCATTAGAAGGAGGAAGAACATAATTGAATACCTAATAGACGAGATGGGCAGGAAACTGCACAAACAGGAGGAAATCTGTGAGGAGTTAGCTACTCACTTCCAAGCGAGGTGGATTTCTGACTGGGCAGTGCTATCTGAAATTGATAATACCTTGCCTTTAAAGTGCCTATCTAGAGAGGAAGCTGCTGCACTTGAAAGGAAAGTAACCATGGCTGAACTTGAGGAAGTTATCAACAAACTACCTGGTGGAAAAGCTCTGGTTCAGATGGCATGTCTGGAAACTTCTATAGAAAGCATGGGGGGATATCAGGTATGATGTATTTTATGCTATTCACTGCTATTCACAAAGCAAATTAAAAAACACTTTATCTAGTTATAAGAATCATTGAGTATGAATATAAAGAAACATACATACCAGGAATGGGACAAAGGTAGACTTAGGTAACAAGGAATTGGGACAGAGCAGTTGGGAAAAACAAATAGCATCTCATAAAAAAAAAAAGAGTGATGTAGAAAAGGCTAAATGAATGCTTACCAAACATTTCGAAAATAAGAACCCACATTCCGAAAACAACTAGTTCATCAGAAGGCCTAGATTACATACATAGTCAACATATAGAATTACAAATAAAATATTCATACCTAATCATACGTGTCCATGATCATATGTAAACATGTAGAATTTATTCTACAAACATGCATGCTATACACATACATATATAATATTCTATGTAATATATCTACATCCACATAACTAAAATAAAATTCATATCCACATATCAACTCATCTACATCACATAAGCAAAATAACATTCACATCCAAAAAGAAGAATACCCAAAGCTAGCATAATATGAGTGCTCTTAATGCCATAATTTGTACAGCATTGTATCCTAGCTTCTTAATCCGAGGAAGCAATCATCCCTGAAACTGGCATAAAGTTGATCTTTGGCTCTTGCATGCTATCAAGTCAAAAATAGTGTCATTAGAATCAGGGTACAACCAAAGAAGAACGCCGAATTAGGATATAGGTAGAGAAAATTATAGGAAGAATCAATATTATCTCTGTGCAAGAAAATTGTATTGATTAGGCACATGTCTTCACCAATCATGCTATCAACTAAAAGTAAACATGCAGGACTTGCTATGTTACAGTACAATATAAAGAATAATAAAATGGAAAGATATCAATTTAGCATATACCTA
Source organism: Colocasia esculenta (assembly GCA_014218235.1). Classification (NCBI taxonomy): domain Eukaryota; kingdom Viridiplantae; phylum Streptophyta; class Magnoliopsida; order Alismatales; family Araceae; genus Colocasia; species Colocasia esculenta. Next base: position 76,052,639 of record CM024758.1, read on the forward strand.
ATGCTTGCTTTAATGAGTCACATGTAGATTGAAATTCCCTATTCATAACGATCTTGGATTTCCAAGTTAGTTACCGAACACACAACACCTAGCAATAAGTGTTACCACTTTGATCCTCTCAGAGCTACAACATAAAAAGTATACAAAAGGTGGTTGCATACTGTACTACTCATTCCAATATGTGATTCATAAATCTGCAGTGATCTGGGTCTCTTAGGTTTGGGTGCTAAAACACATGCTTTTCCTGTTGAAAAACTCAACAGTTGAACAAAACCATATTAGAAAATCACATTAACACAAAACCATATTAGAAAATTAATATTTCTTAAAAAAAATCTGCATACATGCTTACTTAAAGATATGAGAAGATGCAAACCTCCTCGGGGGGATCATAGTAGATCCCATTATATGGAATCTCCCCTGGAGCCTGTACAGAAAACTTGATCCATGCTGGAATAGAATCCTTTATTCTAGAAGGCGTCTCCATGTGTATCTGCCAATCAGCATTGAGCCAATCACAGTGAGCCTAGTAATTTAAACACATGAAAGAGGCAATCCCATAAATTGACTCCCTTTTCAATGACAGCCATTGAATAAAGATTAAGGTAAAATAACTTCTGGAATTACAGTCCAACAATACAAACTGAAAAATCCATATCTTTATATAACGACACACTTTCAATTGCCATCATAGATATGTAACATGGCCTATAAAAATTTAGAACCTCATGTAACTCTGTTTTTTTTTTTTTTTTTTTTTTAAGAACGAAAGTGGAAGAAGAAAACAAGTAAATTTGGGAGATTGCAAGTTGAATTTCGATAGGTACAGAGCTGCCACAGAAAGAGTTCATGTATCCTCAAAAGAATAGACAAGGATTCTTCCATTCCCTTCTTATCATCCTACTTCCTCCAATCGCCCTTATTTATATCCCCACACATTTCATCTTCATAACCCATCTTAGTAGGAATGAGGCTTGGAACTGGCCACAAGAATAAAACTTGGACAAATATCCTGGAGGTCATTCTCCTGAAAAGATGCCCGCAGGAACCCTAACCCAATATTCAACATCAGTGAAGTTCCCAAGTGTAGGAAACTTAGACTACAACTTTATGAATTATGTTTTAATGGAAAAGAATGCCTGCCACCCCCATCCCTGAGAGAGAGAGGATAACATAAAATGGAACATGATAAAACAATGATATGCATATGCTCACAGAATTCAGAAAAGAATTAAAGTTTTATAGTTTCAATAAAAAAAATTAATCTTCAAATAGCCATAAATGTAAGGACAGTTAAATCTTGTGGAGAACACATATTTTTCTAATGGGTAGTTCCACTAGAAGTGTGTACAGAAGGGAAGATGAACAGACGAGTGTATCATCAAATATTTTTATCTTGAAAATTGGTTCTCACCTTATCAGATTTTTTTGAACAAGTGGATAGTACCATAGATGTATAACCGTATCAGATTCATACACAAAATGGGAATACAAAAGATTTCTTGCAAGTATACAGCATTGTATCACCAAAAGAAATACATGCAAGAGAAAAAGCCTAAACTATCAACATCATCATGAACCAACATAAAAGGTAAACTATCAACCCCCTGTCATCCATTAGATTCCTCCCACCCAAAAGAAAAGATCCTCAAATTCTCAACAGACACAAAGCTCAAAATTGCATTGCTTCAGTTGAAGAATGCTATATTTGTGAGGGTATTGCAAAGAGCTTTAGAGTTCAGAGAAAAGGGGCCCTGATCGGGTATAGATAGAGAGAGGAGGTGCCCGGGTATGGACCAGGACCGAGACGACCGGCCGGTCCACAGAAATCTTCTCCGCACGCCAGATTAATGGGAGAGCCAAGCGGGGTGTTGTCTTCCTTTTCAATGTTGGCCCGGAAAATGCACCACCACGACCATGGTCCATGGATCTCCTTCCCAGAAGGTAGCAACCCTTCCCGTCACCTTCCAAGTACGGGCCGGCAACGCCGCACCAGATGTGGGCCTCCCCAACATCCTTCCCCCTGCACCCCTCGGCTTCATGATCCAGAGCGTTTCGCTCAAAAGTGCGGCAAATATAATGGAAGATGTACATAAATGTGGGAGCAGATCGATCAGCTGAGTAATGGCGTCGGTAGGCACTCACCAGCGTAGGAGGAGGCGCACACGATAAGACCCAGGTAGACGAAGTAGAGAGCGTACTGCACAGCCACAGGAAGAAGAAGAAGAAGGTGATGAGACATTTTTCACCATAGAGAGACGAAGATGAGGCACCGGCAAAAGGTGGCAGAGAGAGGAGCGAAGTAGATCATGATGGTTTGCTCAAGTGGTGGTTTCAGTTTGTACCTTGGAGACCTCCTCGGTTATCTTTCGAAGATCGTGCTGGTTCTTGCCGAAGCCATTGACAAGGTCGCTGAAGAGAAGGAAGAAGACGGGCTTGGCGGAGCCATGGACGACCGCGCCGAGGCTCCCCGCGGCCATCCGTAGCCAGTCGAGGTGGTCAGCGAAGGAGAAGAGCTAGAGGAAGGGCAGGCTCTGCTCCCTCTTCTTCTCCACCTCCATCGCCACCGCCTTCGTGTCCCCTGCGTCCACCATCATCGAAGCTCCAGATTGATCCGCCTCTGCTCTCCTGAGCACCATCCGAGAAGATCTGAAGAGAAGGGAGGGGGAGATCACAATGTGGGCAAGGGGAAGATCGATGTGTCGCATGGGCTGATGGGAGGAGATCGCGGGCAATGTCGCCCGAGCCAACAAGAGGGGGGAGATCGCCGACGACATTGCACGCCAACGATGGGGGGAGATCGTCGGCGGCGTAGGTGAGGGGAAGGGATCGAGGGGAGATCACGGACAGCGTGGGCGGCTAGGCACGGGAGTCGTGTGGTCTTGGAGGTGTTCTCGAACGGGGGAAGGTTTGATGGATGTTTCGAGTTTGCCGCGAGGTGAAAAGTTTTGGAGGGTTTTGAGTTTTTTTTATAAGGGAAAATTCAGATGATGTTTACCTACTATTAATTCTTACTCCTTATGGTAACACACTCCGTAAGTATATGATAATGTTATATGCTTACGATATTATGCCATAGGGATAGACATATCTTAAAAGTTTAAGAACAAAGTTTGTCTGATATACTTATGACACGTATAGTCCGTAAGTATAGATATGTCTATCCATACGAATAGCTTACGAATATACTGAACCGTAGGTAATTTTGTAGGCAGAGCTAGGATTTCTTGTAGTGCATGCGTAACGTCATGTTCATGACGATGATGGGAACAAGTAATAAGTAATTGAACATGATTTCATGATAACAATGGTCAAGAGATAAATTTGTCAGCATAACAGCACGATTTATACTTTAGTTCAATCTTTACATTAATGGCTTTAGTCTAGATTGTAAATCATACTCACGAGAACAAGATGAGAAAGGAAGTGCATGCTATCTCCAGAGAACTTCAATGGTACAACCAACTCATCGGCCATGTGGGAATCCATGGTCAGAGGAGATTTACGGAGGCCTTGGAGAAAAGGTCGCTAGTCTACCGATTCGGAATGACCGGTAGAGAGTTACAATTTCCCAAGAAGGGCTGCCTAGATGTGCAAGTGTGTAGTGATGTACGCATCTCAATTCACGGTCTCAAACTCACAGAAAACACTTAACATGATGGCATGCAATGGACAATGCATTTAACTACACATGGGTTTTACAAGATTTTAAGATAATAATTATCATTAAATCAAGCTAGAACGGTAACAAGAGTAAATCACAAGTTTCATGAATGATCATATCATTAAGAAATAATTATAATAATATTCATGTAATTAAGGCTTTTAATGGGTTAATCACTTTTAGGCCATTAAATAAACCATCATGCAATGATCAGACCTAAGACATGTGAATTACACGCTAAATATCATATTTAAACAGACCTCAGGTATAGCAGTAAGTTTTGTAAAAGAAATAGGTGGGGTTTCATGAAAAATCTTGAGGTCGCGAAGGACCCTTGTAAGGATCACGACGGGGTCAGATCAGAACGCGACAGTGCCTTGTAAGGATCGCGACAGGCTTGTCTAATAGGCAGGCAGTTCGCGACGGATTCATATGAAGAAGGCGACAAGGGTATGTGCAGAACGTGACAAGGGGGTCAGAACAGGCAGAGAGATAGCGACGGGGCGCTCGTCGCATTCAGAACGTGACGGGTTTGCTGTCGCGACAAGACCTCAGAACGTGGCCTATCAGGCCGTCGCGTTCACAGGGTCTGCGCATGAATCCGATAGAGAAAGGACATGTTCTTGGATTGCGGTCTAGAACTACCTTATATTGACACAGGGTGCTTCAAAAGTAGAGAACAAATTGTACAGCGCATGAAAAATAACGAAACCAGATTTAAACCAACCTAGACATGCAAGGGTGCTTCCAGTAAATCAGAATTATAAAACAAGGATGGTTTTGATAGGCTTTAATCAAGTCAAACACAAACGTAAAAGCCAAGTGCAACCCGAAAACGTAGTTTCATGCAGTGACCCACTTACCACGCTTATAACTCTATAACTATTGACATTTAGACAAAACATTCAACAAAATACATGACGAGGACAACTAGTAGAAAAACTTTCATTTTGTGGGTTTGGTCTAATTCAATCTTGAATCACGTGCAACATATAAAGAACAAGAAAAGCCATAACAGTGCGCGACTTGGTAAAACGCTTATATTTCAAAATCTACTCGTTGAAATTCAATGAAACCAGTGGGAAACGAAAGTTAACTTGATGCTCTACACATTGGTATTGGATATGTTAAGTTTTGGCCCGAGACAACCTACCTTTTGTGTTGAAGAAGTCCCATTTTTCCAGAAAACCCGTGTTCAGACCACTTGGAGGAAAACGCTTAATACTCCGTGTATACTGCATGTAATTTGGCCATTCCACTTGGGTTAGAATGTAGACTTGACCCTCTTTCCAGGGGTATAGGCCTTGCAATGTTTGGTTATAGGTTGACTCACCTTTGGTCGACTTCAAGTGGACAGTTTGTGCAGGTCGCAGCAGACGAGAAGGGGAAGAAGAACGGCTTGGTGTGGACGATCTCCTGCTCCCCAGCCGCCAAGAACTCCTCCACATGACTCCAACAAGATGTAAACCCGTCCCCAAGAGTTTGGTGAAGAGTATTGATGCAACCAAAGTGTTTAGGAGTCCTATTGTAACTAGGAAAGAAGAGTTGCGGTTTTGGCTTGTTAGTTTCCTAATTTGAGGATTTCTTCCTCCATTAGAGGTGTGAGGCTTTAGGAAACCTCCCCCCATAGTTAAGCATTAATTGGGTTTCCAAGAATGCAAGATCTCTTCCCAATTCAACTCTAATTACCTCTTTCTAACTTCAGCTTATTTAGAGTTACGAATTTCCATGCATTTTCTTGCTTCATTTGATTTTTGGGTCATATGTGTCCATTGGACCAATTAAGATATTGGGTCATTAATATATAATGTTGGAAGTATTTCTAACAATTTTATTTAATTTTTGGTTGCGTCGTATTTCCGTGTTAACGGTTTTCCGACTTGTTTCCTAATTTGGATAATCGGTCACAATAACTCTTAAAGCTAGCCCAAATGATTTTTATTGAACCAAATTTCTTGATGGGTCATTATATAATATTATTTGAAGTCCATATATGATTTTTATTTAATTTTCTGACTCATCCAAGTACGCGAGATAATGATTTTCCGACTTATTCATGAATTACGATAATAAGTCGTGAAACACTTTAAACTTGGCTAATCCGATTTCTTGGCACAAATTTCTTGTGAAACTTTTAGTAAAAATGTTGGGGTTGATTTATAATTTTTTACGAATTTTTCCGATGTGTTTTTACCACCTACGATAGAGGTACATATATTTTAAATAATATGATATTATGGAAATTATTTATTTCTATTTATCAGATTTTTACTTATAAATTTTTCGGGGTGCTACAGGTAGCAAGCAATACCTTCTCCTGGTTTATGCACTGCATAACCTGGAAGATCCTTTCCATCTCCTCTTGTCAATCGCCGCCTCATCTGGATGGGGGATCAAAGAATCGAGCAGGGTTTAGACTCCTAAGTTGCAATGAAGAATCGCCAGCTCGTTCTATGCTCCAGCTTGAGCCCCAGCTGTAGACAGCGATCGACTTATAAGTCAAACTACATTTTGTTGGGTTGAGTGTGTTTTGGAACTTCCTAAAGTTGTAATTTAATGATATCCAATCACATCACTCATACCTTGATTTTGATGATGACATACTGTGATATTGATGATGACATATTGTGATTTTAATGATGAGATATTGTGACATGTTGTGATTTTGATGATGATATGTTGAACATGTTATACATTTTATACATATCACAATAATGCTTAAACAACATATTTTTGATGTTTAATATCTCATATTTTAATGATAATATCTTGTACTAATGGTATATGTGTTAAATATTCAGGTTCACACACTTTTGTCTTGGTAGTGTCGACACTAGATCAAAGCGGGTCGACACTAGTCCCAGATTCCAGAAGACCCAGTTGTCAGACTGGGACAGCAGGTCGACACTAGCTCAAAGCAGGTCGACACTAGTCCCAGATTTCAGAAGGGCAAGTCGACACTAGCTCAAAGCAGGTCGACACTAGTCCCAGATTTCAGAAGGGCAGGTCGACACTATCTCAGGGCAGGTCGACACTAGACCCAGTTTCCAGCAGACCAGTTTGCAGAAATGGGACAGCAGGTCGACACACCCTATGGGCAGGTCGACACACTCCAGAAACTCTGTGACTTAAAGCTTTTCCTGGACACGTGGCTGCTTGGAATTTAGGGGATTTGACCTAGGGTTCCGTGCCCATTCACCCCAAAGCACTTATGGACATATGGGGCTATAAATACCCATGTTCCTTGTACCCCAAAGAGAGAAAGCCCATACACTTCTTGAAGAACCTTTTTGGCGGCTGAAAGGGGCTTTCCAGATCTGTCTCCATCTCCAGAAGTTTCAAGCCATCCTTTCAGAGGAAGGACAAGGGAATCAAGGGGAATCCCTGGAGAGAAGGTTGCTGTGCAAGGCAAGGGAGCAGATCCAACTGAAGAGGCACAGGAGAAGAAGGATCTCTGGCATTTCAGATGCCATCAAAGTAGAGCATCGCCAATTGAGGAGGATCTCCATCGATTTCCATCAGCCTTCTCAATTGAAGCGTCTGCAAGCCCTCTTCATCGAAGAACACTATTTCTACTCTATTTGCTTTATTTCTGAGTTCGTTCTTCCTTAGTTCGTCAATGAGATTTGTGCATGAAGTTCAGTACAAATTTCTATGTACGAAATTGTCTTGAATCAGATCATTGCTAGAGGATCTGATCTCTTTTGTGTTTTGATCTAGCTTTTGTACTCTGAGCCGTCGAGCTCAGGTTTGTGAGTCGTCGCACTCACTGTGTGGTTTGAGCCGTCGTGCTCAATTTGGAGTCGTCGTACTCCGGTTGTGTGTTTGAGCCGTCGTGCTCAGTTTGGAGTCGTCGTGCTCCAGGTGTTTCTTGAGTCGTCGTGCTCAAGGATGTTTGGAGTCGTCGTGCTCCTGTGTGAGTTGTGTACTCAAGGTTTTTGAGTAGTGTGGCCTCACTGTGTGAGGGGTGGACGTAGGAGTCACTGGAGGTGATTTCCGAACCACCTAAAAATCCTCTGTGCATTGGTTTGATTTATGGTTTGCCTTTGTGTCTCGCTAGATGCATGCATAGGGATTTCGTTCACACTACTAATTGATTTGCTCACACACCCAAATCACACTTCAGATCAGTAAATTAATTGGTGATTTGATCTCTGATTAGAAGTAATTTTTAATTGCTTAAGCTTCCGTGTTAATTGGCATTAGATCTATTCAACGCCCCCTTCTAGATCTGATCCTTCCACCCATCCGTTCCTAACAATTGGTATCAGAGCGGGTAATGTCTGATACTGATCTGATTTGATTGCTTCTGTTTGATCTCTGTGTTAATTGCTTGAATTGTTTGCTTGCTCTTTCACCATCTCATTCTAATTGATGGATTCTCGAGGATTTGTAGCTGAAGGCCATTCCATTAATAGACCACCATATTTTGATGGTCTGATTATTCATACTGGAAAATCGCATGCAAGTTTTTCTTAGGGCTCAAAATATGAAATTTGGAGGATAGTTGAAGTGGGTCCTTATGAAAATCATGAAGAGGAGAATTGGACTAGAGAGCAAATTAGGAAAGCTACTCTTAATTATAGTGCCATGAACAGCTTTCAGTGTGCAGTCCACCCTAAAGAATATTCAAGAATATCCATGTGTAAATCTGCTAAAGAATGTGGGATAAACTTGAATTGATGTATGAGGGAACATCTCAAGTTAGGGAAATCAAAGCAAACATACTTGTTTCTGAATGAATTGTTTATGATGAAATGATGAATCGATTTTTGAAATGTTTGCTAGGTTTATGATAATTGTCAATGGACTGAAGGCATTAGGTAAGGAATACACTGATGCTGATCTGGTAAGAAAAACTTACGCTCTCTATCATCTGTTTGGCACACAAAGGCTACAGTGATTGAAGATTCTAAGGATTTATCCAAATCTCTTTGGATGAACTCATAGGATCTTTAATGACTTATGAAATAAATCTGAAGAGAAATGAAGAACACATGCTTAAGGCTAAACCAGTAGCACTTAAGGCTTCATCAAGCATCAAAGAAAAATCAAGAAACATCAAGTTTCTGATGAGTCTGAGTTTTAATGAAGATGTACTTGACATCATGACTAGACAATTCAGAAAATTTTTAAAATCAAGAAGAAGAAGATTCAATGAAAAGAAACAATATTCTTCTAATAAAGGAATGCTTCTTCTTCAAATTGTAATGATAGCAGAAATCAAAAAACTAATGAAGATATTGATTGCTACAGGTACAACAAGAAAGGACACATGAAAGGTGAGTGTCCTGAGATCAAAAAGAACAAATTGAAGAAGCCAAAAGCCATGATTGCAACTTGGTCAGATGAAGACCAAAGTGAGGATGATGAAGAGAACTCTTCAAGCTCAGCAAATGAGGATTATGCTTCATGGCTAACAGAAGTGATGGAAAGAATCACAAAGAAAAGGAGCAAAAAGAGTTCAGAAAACTATGGCTCTCACAGCAAAGTCTAAGAGTTCAGAACACTCTTCATCCTCTTCAGAACACAAGAGTTCAAATGGGTCTAAAAGGTCAGGTAAATCAACTCCAGATCCATTTGTGTATTATAATTCTGATTCTGATGAAGATGAGGGCATGTCTTATGCTGAATTGATTAAATTCTGTGAAAGATACAAAGTCTTAATGTACAACTGAACACTAAAAATAAAGACTTAAAAGACTTTAAAACATTGCCATAAAGAAAGTGAAAACTTAAAAATACACTTGAATTGCTCCAGAAAAATGACAAAGATCCTTCAGAAGAATTGAGAATTTGAAAATGAAGTTGAAAAATTAATTCTGAAAAGAGAATTTGGAAGATGAAGTCCAAATCTGTGAAACTAAATGAATGGATTGAAAGAAACCATGAGCTATTGAAATCAAAAGTCATTGATCTGGAAAATGAAAAAGAAGAATTGATTGATCTCAATAACAATTTCAAATTTGATAATGATCAATTAACCAACAAATCTCTAAATGGCTCATGATCATCAAATAAATGAGAAATGCAAACAACTTGTTGAGAAATTGTCACTTAAAAAGGAAGATTGAAGGCTTGTTCCATGACAGACATTGAAAATGAATGTAGCAATTTGAGTAATAAATTTCTGACTTGGAAAACAAATTGCTCATTTTAAAATGAAAGAACAAGATGAAAAATGGTTTGGATGTCATGCTAAACAAGCTTCAAACTTCAGAAAAGAAGTTGTTGCATTAAAGCTGAAAAACAGAAGATTCAAAATGAATTGAAGAACACAAGTCTTGCTTCTGTTAAAACTAAGAAAAATGAAAAGAAAACACAATAACATTTGTGAAATCTGCTGTGAACAAGAACCCTGATATCTCTAATGGAAAACTAGTGAAGTTCTTGTTCAGAACAGAAGAGAAAAAGGAGAATGTCACTGTCAAGAAGATTCATCTACCTTCTCCATCAGTTCAAAAGCTCCAAGGCAAGTTCCAATTCACATCATGCCAAGAGCCACCAAAAGGTACCTCCTTCCCCTCATGGTAAGCCTCCTCATATGAAGGATTCCAGCAAATGCATACATGCCAAGGTAAGAACTAGGTAAGAAATGCTCTTATTTGCCTAATTGCATAAACCTGGTCATCTTGCAAACATTGCTGGAATAGAAATCAAAATTCAATAACATGCCAATCAGTCCAATGCTTTAATTGTCATAAAATTGGTCATATTTCTAGGGACTGTTGGTACAGAAATGATTTTGTTGTGCATGCTCAGAAAATTCCAGTCTAATGCACATGCTTATACACATAGGAATAAACATCATGTTCATACTGAAGATGTTCAGAAATTCCATGTGTATAGGCATAGAAATGTTGCACAAAATCATTTTGTTTCTGCTCATATTAAAAATCCAAAAATATAAACTTCATGAAAACATAGATGCATTGATCAAGGCAAAAAGAAAATCTGAACTAATTCTGCTCATAGTTCTATCAATAAAGAAATGCATCTATACAAAAATTAAAAGCATTTTGGATTCAGAAATCTTTGTTGCAATCTAACATTGATTTCATTGCAGGACCCAAACAAGTGTGGGTCCCAAAACTAGCTTGATCAGCAAGCTGAGAAGTCTTGCAGCCTACATTGTAAATGATTCAAGATATTGGCTGTGCAAGGCTAGAAATGATTGGAGAACACAGGTAAAATCTTTGAAAAGAAATAAAAATCATTCAGGTAAAACTTCTTTATTATTTCAATTTTGAATTGCCTGAATTGAAACGAATGTTTAATTTCTATCTGAAAAATGAGAAATGTGTTTCAATGCTACTCCAACAATGAACTTTATGTCATAACAATTGGAATCATATTTGTGTTATCATGCATGCTTAACTGTTCCATGAGTTCTGTGTGCATACTAACTGCTTTGACTTCTTGGTATATCAAATGATGTCATGTGGAAAAACAAGTTATGCTTGTTTGGAAACTATCATTATGCGTGAGTAAAATACTCCGCAAAGTACCAAAAGTCAAGTTATGCTTAAAGCTAAATGTGCTCATAATCATGTGTGAATTGCTTGCTAACTTTTCATTCCATGCACATATTAAGGGGGAGTAAATTTGAAAAAGTGCAAAATATTCTTCAATAAATGCAATGAATTTCATGCTAAAAAATAAAGTGTAATTGACCCTTTTTGCAGTGACTATGTGGTATATCAAATGGTGAAATGTGAAAGGACAAGTTAGACTTGTCTGGAAACTATCATCATGCGTGAGAAAAATTCTCCGCCAAGTATCAATAGTCTTCTCTGCATAAAGGTCATCAAGCAAAATGAAAATCAAAAACTTTATTTTGAGTCTTTGCAAAATTCTTCTCCTTCAATAAATTACCTGTTGATATATGCTTGATCATGTTCATACTCTTTCTGTGAAAATTGCTTGGAATGAACATATCTGAATTGCTTAAATGATCATTTCATATCATGCATATCTTATGGGGGAGTGAATTCAAAAGAATCTTTGAGTGAAATGCTGGAGAAATTTGCTGGAGAAATATTCTGTCATATCTGATTCATCATCAACTCTCATTCAGTTTGTTGACAAATATTCTTGTTCATAAATTCCTCACTCTCACATTGCATTGACATTCTTGGTATATCAAATAGTGATTTGAAGAAAGACAAGTCAGGCTTGTCTGGACACTTTCACTATGCGTGAGTATATTTCTCCGCCAAGTATCAAGAGTCTTGTATGCAATTGTTGTGGGGGAGTCATTGTCATATCTCTTGACCTTACTTGTCTATTTTGAACCACAAATTCATCAGAATTTTTGAGACCTTGTGCTATTTTCTTATGAGAGAATTAAGACATTGAAACTAACTTATTATGCATTTAGTTTAATTTCAAAGATTCAGTATCATTTCAAGGTTAAGCAATCATAATACTGAATGTTTTTAAAATGATTTGCAAAACACCATTATAGGCACATGAGTGGCTTTAATATTTCACTTGTGTATGTTTAAGCTTTATTTTACCACATGTTAAGAATAATATTCCTAAATTCATAGTCATGACTTTTCTGGTCAAAGCAAAATATTCCTGTAAAATGCCAAAAAAAAATGATCAATCTGGAAAGATACAAACAGAGCAATGCAAATGCTTGAACCACTGAGTAACCGGGCCATTTCACCTGACAAGTGATTTGTTTCGCGTCAAAAAGTGGAAATCAAAAGTTTCAACTCTGTATAAGATAATGAAAGTTAAACCACTGAGTAATTAGGAGGTCTTGCATCTGATCAATGTGATTTCTTGCACTGAAAAGTGAGATTTAACTAATTTATTCTTGTATTCTTTCCTAGTGGAAATTGAAGGAAAATCAAAAAGACACAGGATATAAAAGTTTAAGACCTTAATTAAGTTCATGTTTACTGTGTTTAGACCTATTATTTTACAGTGTGTTAAACTTAAAGCTCCTAACGTCCTTGTTAAATACTTCTGCTCACTCGTATAGGTCACCTTATTTCACATGTGCATCATTATTTTTAACCACATTCAGATTATTGTAATTTGCTATTCTTTGTGTTGAGTGTGTCTTTGTGATTAAACTCTGTTGCACAATAACAAAAACACAATAATTTCTCTCAACTGATAATATCACTTTGCCTCACTAATTTTGAATGTCTCTGACCATTTATTCCCTACATTTCATCTCTTGGTCTCCAATCATCTTTGTTTTTCTCTCTTGTCTATCCTTTTGATGCTGTCAAAAAGGGGAGAAAAGGGCACATCAAAAAGGGAGAAAAGGCCTTCAAAGGGGAAAAATCTCTTTAAAGGAGAAAGGTCAAAGTGTGTATATGGTCAAAGGGGGAATTACTTGCAGTCAAGGGAGTCAAGATATTGGGAGATTGTGCATATGTTTTGTCATCATCAAAAAGGGGAGATTGTTGGTTGAGTGTGTTTTGGAACTTCCTAAAGTTGTAATTTAATGATATCCAATCAACATCACTCATACCTTGATTTTGATGAGACAATGCTGCGATATTGATGATGACATATTGTGATTTTAATGATGAGATATTGTGACATGTTGTGATTTTGATGACGATATGTTGAACATGTTATACATTTTATACATATCACAATAATGCTTAAACAACATGTTTTTGATGTTTAATATCTCATATTTTAATGATAATATCTTGTACTAATGGTATATGTGTTAAATATTCAGGTTCACACACTTTTGTCTTGGTAGTGTCGACACTAGATCAAAGCAGGTCGACACTAGTCCCAGATTCCAGAAGACCCAGTTGTCAAGACTGGGACGCAGGTCGACACTAGCTCAAAGCAAGTCGACACTAGTCCAGATTCCAGAAGGGCAGGTCGACACTAGCTCAATCAGTCGACACTAGTCCCAGATTTCAGAAGGGCAGGTCGACACTATCTCAGGGCAGGTCGACACTAGAACCCAGTTTCCAGCAGACCAGTTTGCAGAAATGGGACAGCAGGTCGACACACCCTATGGGCAGGTCGACACAATCCGGAAACTCTGTGACTTAAAGTTTTCTTAGACACGTGGCTGCTTGGGATTTAGGGGATTTGACCTAGGGTTCCGTGCCCATTCACCCCAAAGCACTTTATGGACATATGGGGCTATAAATACCCATGTTCCTTGTACCCCAAAGAGAGAGAGCCCATACACTTCCTGAAGAACCTTTTTGGGCGGCTGAAAGGGGCTTTCCAGATCTGTCTCCATCTCCAGAAGTTTCAAGCCATCCTTTCAAGAGGAAGGACAAGGGAATCAAGGGGAATCCCTGGAGAGAAGGTTGCTGTGCAAGGCAAGGGAGCAGATCCAACTGAAGAGGCACATGAGAAGAAGGATCTCTGGCATTTCAGATGCCATCAAAGCAGAGCATCGCCATTGAGGAGGATCTCCATCGATTTCCATCAAGCCTTCTCAATTGAAGCGTCTGCAAGGCCTCTTCATTGAAGACACACTCTTTCTACATCTATTTGCTTTATTTCTGAGTTCGTTCTTCCTTAGTTCGTCAATGAGATTTGTGCATGAAGTTTTGTACAATTCTATGTACGAAACTGTCTTGAATCAGATCATTGCTAGAGGATCTGATCTCTTTTGTGTTTGATCTAGCTTTTGTACTCTGAGCCGTCGAGCTCAGGTTTGTGAGTCGTCGCACTCACTGTGTGGTTTGAGCCGTCGTGCTCAATTTGGAGTCGTCGTACTCCGGTTGTTGTTGAGAGCCGTCGTGCTCAGTTTGGAGTCGTCGTGCTCTAGGTGTTTCTTATGTCGTCGTGCTCAAGGGTGTTTGGAGTCATCGTGCTCCTGTGTGAGTTGTACTCAGGTTTTTGAGTAGTGTGGCCTCACTGTGTGAGGGGTGGACGTAGGAGTCACTGGAGGTGATTTCTGAACCACCTAAAAATCCTTTGTGCATTGGTTTGATTTATGGTTTGCCTTTGTGTCTCGCTAGATGCATGCATAGGATTTCGTTCACACTACTAATTGATTTGCTCACACACCCAAATCACACTTCAGATCAGTAAATTAATTGGGTGATTTGATCTCTGATTAGAAGTAATTTTAATTGCTTAGCTTCCGCTTCCGCGTTATTGGCATTAGATCTATTCAACCCCCCCCTTCTAGATCTGATCCTTCCACCCATCCGTTCCTAACAATTTCTTGTTACTTAGTGAGCCCCTAGTTGGTCACTCACCTTGAGCCCATCATTAGCCTTGCTTTGAGCCCATTAACAGCCCAATTTCCATGAATATCCCATCCATTGTCTTTTAAAAGAGTCCATGTGCCTTAAATGCCTATTATTCTCCCATGTGATTGATCAATATTTTGAAAATAATCGATTTCCATTAACGCGACGTATCGTGGTGCCGCGTTCATCCTTTTCGCGCCTCCCTTGGCCGTCGCGACAGCCCATGCATATCCATGCATGTGGCTTCATAGTCGCGACAACTAAGGCCCTCGCGTTCATTGCGGTCACGTCCCTACGATGCGTCGTGACTTCAGCCGCGGTAACAGCCTCTGCAACCACCTCCTATTTATCCTCTCATGGCTTTTATCTTAATCCCCTGCAACCTCCCAACCCATCTGAACACATCTAGGGGATGGGGGACTCTCTAAACCTCCTTTAGACTCTCACCCACGAGATTAATGATTTTATTCTTTTATTTGGGCAATTTATCACTTAAAATGGGATTGTTTCTCTCTCTCTATCTATATAAGCAGGCCCTTTTCTTTAGAAAGAGGGGTGCCCCATTTTTCACACCCGAAGGGCTGCCGAATTTTCCTTATATCTGGACTTAGCCTCGCAGCCCTCCCTTCTCCTCTCTTTTCCTCACATTTCCACCTCAAAACTTGTCCTTTTGCACATCTATGGAGCTTGGATTGTGAGGAGGACGACTCCCGATATTCCATCTGAAGCATCTAGGCACGCCATTGCATGCCAGGGAGTCACCCATATGGGGCTCTTTCTCTTTTCCTCCCTCTTTCTTCTTCCTCCTTCTTGCATGTCGTTTTATTTCTAGATAGATTGCATTCACCCTTCTTCCCACGTTTTTATACACCCCAGGTGTTTAAAATCCACCCCAGGTTCATTCCCTCCATGTTACTTCTTCCTCTTTTACTGTTGGATGGATACTCCACTTAACAAGTTCTAATAGGGTTCTTTTCTTATTTTTGTTGTTTTCGCAGGCACTCAAACAAGATCTCAAGAGGAGCTCTTATCCTCTGGCCGGCTAGAGGACAGGAAGAAGGTCTACACAAACTTCTCCCGCATTGTAGAGAACATGACGGGATAAAGCGACGCGACCAGAGATGCGGCCCGTAGGGGCGTCGCGATATCAGCACCATCGCGACAGGTTTTGACGTCGTGATATCAGGTCCTTCCTCTGTTCTCTCTTCCTTTTCCTAGTATAGTTAGCCCCCTTTTCATTCTATATTTTGCAATTATATTAGGTGGCGATCACACCCCTTTCCATGCTATTATAGTCGACATATGTCTGTGTGTATTGGGGGGCGCACAATCCCCGTGATTACACCTTTTGGCGATCACAATGGGACCTTAAGTGCTACCCTCGTGAGTTGAGATTGGTTGATTGCCATTTTCCCTTCTTTAATGTCTTCATAGAGCCCTGTTAGGTTGTTATTTTCCTTTTATACGTTTTTTTGTTCTCTGTTGGAGTCGCGGCATATCACGCAGACGCGACAAGATCGCATCTTCAAGAGAGGATGCGACATCAGGTCAATGTTTCTCCTCTTTTGTTTGCCTTAGTTTCACTTCTATGGATTCATGTATGTCTCTTCCATGTCTTTTGGCCATGTGTGCTCGTGTTTCTGGGTGTTAGAATCCTGCTAGGGTTCGAGTTTCTCCTTTTCCTTCTATTGTAAGTTTTCGGGCTCTGTCGCGGTGGATCGTGGGGCCGCTACCAGTCGCGCCGTGGGGAATGTCGCGTCTACAGGTACGCATTGTTTGTTAATGTTTTGATCCATGTGCCGGCTTCTCGGTGATTCATGACTTCTACTAGGTTAATCCGGTTGTTCCATGTTTGTATCATGTGTTAGGTTAGTTTGTGTACCTTGTATTTGTGCATGACTACTGTTTTCTCGGGACTCTGTTGGTATCGCGGTAGGCCGTCCTGTCGCGATAAGGTCGCGGTGTACCTGCCAGCCGCGACTTTACCCGAGACCTGTTAGTCACCCTGTTTGGTCATTAGTTAGCTTGCATACATCTGGGCGCTTAGGCCTATGCATACACTACTCATCCCATTGTGTAGGTTGACCCCTTGGTTGGGTGAGCCCTCTAACCTGCGAGCACTCGTGGGTTGACTCGGGCCACCTTCCGAGGACCTCCGTAAGTCCCCGTGACCGTACGCACATTACGGCTCGCCGAGCAGGTTGTACCCGTTGCACCCCTAGTTTGAGCCACCCCCACTGTCAGTTGTGTGCCATCCCTAGCTACACCGGATGACTTGAGTTCACACCCTTAGGGCCCGCCCCACTTGACCAAGTGACTGTCTATTAACTTATTCATTTAAAAAGTCAAATGCGAATATTAAATTTGGGCGATAATCATGATAACTTGAATGCTTTTGGTATCTCCCTTCTCATCTCATAGTCCCTTCATGTTGTGATAAAGTCTAGGTTTGGTTGGTCTGTGTCATCTCCCCTAAATTATTTAGGCGCGGTGCATGCGTCATTGTCTAGGTAGATCGAGTAGATCTCCTCCGTCCTTTGTATTATATTACAATCCTTTGTTCGACATGGACCAATTCCAGGTCCTTTCCGACGATGTCCTGCCCATTTGGCTTTTCGAGGACGTGGCCCAACCTTCTGCGGCCGTTCTCCCCGGCACATCCAACCCCCTCTCGTCATTGGAGTCAATCCCGTCCTCCTTCTCCTCCAGGGGGAGATGACCCCCACTCCCATTTCAGTCAGCTTCTCCGCTTCTAACTTCGGACCAAGTCCGTGAATTTCTGATCACTGCCAAAGGCAAGCGACCCCTATCTCCACCCACTCACAATTCAGTCCAACATGCGACTTCCTCTGCCCCTGTCACTTCAGCACCGCACATACCCTCCGTCGTGACAGACCCTACACCTCTCCGTCCTAGAGCTATCCATTTCTCTGACCCTAGCTACCTTCCTGCACGAGAAGTCCAGCCCATGTCCCCTCCAACCCCTCATTCTATATGGCCGAACCTGGCCCCCTGCCCCACGAGAGGTCCTATTCTTTTGAGCGACCCGCTCCCTTATTCCTGCTCATCATGTCACGCCTCCCTCCGATTTCCTTACGGAGTGGGTGACCATGAAGAGGGAGCTCTGACCTCAGGAGCTAATAGATCCACAGAAGGTCGCTGACATCCCCCTCCCATCCTTCCAACATCTCCAGGTTCCACCCCAATCAGAACTCCCTGTCTATCGGCGATATTCTTGGGTAGGTGACCCTTACGTGCATTTAAAAGATTTTGTGTATGAATCAGCACCACACAAGTACGACCGCCACCTCATGACATACTTGTTCAGAATCATCATTGGACGGTCCGGCCCTTGAATGGTTTTTTCCCTACCTCCAGAGGAAGCCAAAGATTTTCAGATCATTCAAGAAAGATTCTTGCAGCAGTTCCAAGATCTGGTGGGACCCGAATATTCTTTTGTTGATTTGGTGGCCGAGAAAATGAAATATGACGAGGAATTTTTAATATATGCCGACAGATGGCGTTCCCTCGCTGCAAAAGTCCGCTGCCCAATGCCTGAGGAAGAAAAGATTAAGCTGCTGATCTCAAATGCCACCCCTACTTACCGGGCTATCCTAGCTATGAATGACATCACCACCATGCACCACTTGTATGGTCGAGCCCGCTTCATCCAAACACAACTTAAGGACTCACCTATCCATTCTATGTTTGAGACCCCCAAATCTCGTTACCCTAAGAAGCCTCAGGGCCCAGTCACCGAGGGAGTCCAAACTAATGAACAAGTAGGTGCAATGAATAACCCCCAAGGCCCGTGGGTAGGTCTCCCTATACTCAGCAGCCCCAACAACCATGGAACAACAATAGACAGCCTCCTCCTCAGGATCAGAACCCCCAGCAAGACCAGCATCAGTACAACCAACTCCCTCCCCCCCAAATGGTTTTGCCCCCAGAAAGCCCAATGGGCCCAAGAGAGCTCAGTACCCTCCTCTTCCAGAGACCTTGGCCGACATCTTTGCAGCCCATACGTCTCTCAATGACCTTAGACTCCCTCTTGAGAAACCAAATTGGAACATGGCAGCGGACCCAGACGAAGTACTGTGTGTACCATCGCCACCCGGGCCACAATGTGTCGGATTGCTTCCAATTCTGAGACATCATATATGATCTTCATGAACACAGATTGATTGGGCAGAGATGAAGAGGTTGATCCAAACCCTGAGGGACCAGCAGGGTCAAAGGCAGCAGCAACAGCAGTAGAGGCGACAACAGCCACAACCAACAACATTCCAACAACAACAACAGCAACAATTCCAGCAGCCTTTCCAGCAACAATTCCCAACAACAACAGCAACCCCAGCAACCGGCAAATGAACTTAGCATAATCCGCAATCCCATGTCTCAACATCACCCGCTCCAAACCACAACCTGCTCCACCACCTCCTCCAGCTGCTCAAGTTAACCCAGTCATCCAGACCCACCACCAGAAGCCGCATGGATCTTCGACAATGAGCACGAAGTGGCCAGCTTTTGGCCATTTCCCATACCACACATGCTCCCGTCATACTACATCCACCACACCCACCATTGCCACCCTCACCTCGCCGCTGTACAGCTCCCCCCCGTCATACCACCAGTTGTCCCTTCGCCTATCAGCATCCCATTCTCCCCTACGCCAGTGCCACTATTACCCCCCTTCTGTTCTTGACACCACTCCCCCTCCACTCCACCATAACCTCGCCCTGCGGAGTAGGCGTATGTTTCACCGGATGTACCCAAATGCATCCGTACCTATGTTAGGTCAGCAAACCGAACCCCTCCATTGTCAGCAGCAGCGCAACAAGACTAACGAGATAGATCCTGTTCCGGGAACTCAATATGACATTTTGCAGCACTTGGATCAGACTCCGGCAAAAATCTCCTCCTTGAGCTGATCAAGAGGTCACAGACCCACCAAGATGCCCTGAGACCTTTCTACAAAGGGTCATGGTCAGTGAAGAGATGAACCCTAACAATCTGCCTTCCGTACTCTCTATTGTGACAAAGGACCACAATTACCTTTTCTGATGGTGATTAGCTCCTCCAGAGGCCAGAAGAATGCCCTTGTGTGTGACTCTGACTATAAATAAAGTGGCCATTGATGCCGCATTGGTCGATACAAGGGCTTCCATTAATGTGTGTCCCTTGAGCACTTGAGAGCTTGCAACGTCCCCGAAGGCCGACTACAGCCTACTCCTACAACCATAGCCGTATATGACAATTCCCGGCGGGCTTGCCACGGCGTCATTTCTTTACAAGCCGAATTGGGCCCACTCGTCATGACAGTGGACTTCTACGTGCTAGATATTGATCCCACTTTTAAGGCCATCATAGGCCGACCATGGATTGAAGCATTAGGGGCAGTCCCCTCTACAGCCCATCAATGTTTGAAGTCCCCGTTTCAAGGGCGTATAGTCAAAGTCAAGAGTGCAGCAACTACCCACACTGTGGAGGCTATAGAAAAGATCATGTCGTCAGTCTGGCCATCCAATAAGCCTGTCATTTCGGTGCTTGACATAATTATCCCTGGGCTTACACTTTCTCCTCTAATCTCCCGATTGTGTCCCATCACTGGCAGCTATTCGGAGGATACGTTTGCAAATGCCAAAGGTTGGGATATCATGTTCAGGATTGGCTATCAGACAGGAAAAGGTTTGGGAGCCCATCAACAAGGGAGAACCAAGGTCATCGCTAGCATGAAAAATTTACAAAGCATGGCCTAGGATACACAGAATGGGTCGCGCTCTCATCTGCTTCGTAGTCAGACCATGGGCCTCTTGCTTGGACATTATATGACCACTTCGTTAGAGACCTATACAGCCCGATATAACATCACAGTGCAAGAGGAACCAAGGTCAGCATATCAAATCCTAGAGGCCCACGGCCCAGCAAGAAGAAGAAGCCGGAGACAAAGGCAGAAGAATCAGATCCTGAAGACTTAATCTCTGCAGTAAGTTCCCTATTCAAAGAAGACAACAACACACCCCCTCAGAGGCAGAAGCAGAAGAGCAGGGCCTTGAAGACCTTGTTTCATCAGTTTGTCATTTGTTCGTCGAGGACAGTGTGGCACAATCGCCAGCAGTGATCGAATCAGCATTAGCAATCACCACTAGGCGACAGTTGCTTAGACTTGGTGAAAAGTTTGAAACCATGAACCTCATCAACCCATCAACGGAGCTCTGGCCAGGGTATTCGTAGCCTTTCAATCATTTTGTGTCTTCCATCTTTGTTTATAAAACTCACCTACGCCCTTTTTCCCTCCCATCATTCTCCAGTTCTCTCCCCACGCTCTCGAAGCGTTAACTGATAATTACATAATTGTTATAAATAATTATTTATTTGATTGACAAATAATTGATAAATTCATAAGTTCTGTTATCATTTCATTACATGTGCGGAATTGATTAAATCTCTTTTGTGTTGTGATTGCAGGACTAATGGGCCAAGAAATGAGGTTTACATGGGCCAAGAAATCTTATTGGACCAAGAGATGAAGAGAGATTCTTTTCTCTCTCTATCTTTTCAATTTTTAAAATTCTCTCTCTTTTTAAATCACCTCTCTATTTCTAAAAATCTCTCCCTCTAATCTCCTCTTTCCTCTCTTCTCTCTACTATTTTAAAAAGAGATCTTTTCTCTTTCTCTCCTCATTCCTTCCTTCCCCCGTATTCTTTCACTACTTCTCTCCTCTCCTTCTCTTCTTCCTCCTCTGCTACCCTCCTCTCCCTCTCTGGCTCCCGGTCTCTCTCTCTTTCTCAGCGTCTTCGAAGCAGAACAGAAGCAGCAGAAAGCCGCCTGCCCGCGTGCGTCGCCTGCCAGCCGCGCGCGCTTCTCCACGCGCCCGCGCCCGGTGCCCCGGCCTACCGCGCTCGCCACGCGCGCAGCCCCGTGCGCCCTCCTCTGGCGCACGCCACCGCCTGCCGTGCCTGCCGCGTGCCGCGCGCACGCCGTCCGCCTGCCACGCCGCTGCCGCCCCCTCGCGCGGACGCCTCCACGCTCGCGCCACGCGCCCCTGCCGCACCTGCACTCGCCCGCACGTCCCACCACGCGTGCCTGCCGTGTGCCACCCTCTCTCTCCTCTCTACGTGCATGCATGCACGTAGAGAGCGCGCTCTCTCTCTCCTCTCGCGTCTCTTTCTCTCTCTCTCTCTTTCTCTCTCTCCTGCCGCGCGCTTTCTCTCTCCTTCCTCTCACGCGTCTCTCTTTCATCTTTCTCTCTCTCTCTCTCTCTCAGTGCTCTCTCTCCTCTCTCTATCTCTCGCGTCTCTCTCATCTCTCTCTTTCATCTCTCTCTCACTTCTCTTTTCTATCTCTCTATCTCTCTTTCTCGTTCTCTCTTCTTTCTCTCTCTATTTTGCATATTATCTCAGTGTAATTGTTAATGGTTGTTGGTTAGAATAAAATATTTTGTTGTTAAGTATTTTTATTATTTAGTAGATTGTAATTTTAAATAGTGTCTTGTGTTTTCTCATTCACTCTTTCTCTCTCCCTCTCTCTTTATTTACTTAGCTTAGTTTATATTATTTCATGCAACATAATATCACCAAGTTATTTTCCTAATAAAAACCCAAGGTTTTCAATTCTAAAATCTTTTTCCCCGTGGATTCGACTCGGCTCTCACCACTTAACTATTGTTAAAATCTTTAGTATAGGCCGATTAATTTTTAAGATTGTTAGCCACGTGTTTAACGACGCATTCGTGGGTTATCAATTTTTGGCGCCATTGCCGGGGAATTAGATTTTTAGTTTTAATAATCTTGGTGTTTTTTGTATATATTCCATCTAACATTTTCTTTCTTTTTTATAGGTATTTGTGAATACGATGGAAATCTGAAAAAAAAAGACTTGCTCTACGAGGTAAGTCTTTCCCTTTCTTACCTTTTCTATTTTTTCTTTTATTTCCAAAAGAAAATGAGGGATGCGTTGAAGGTAAGTATCCATATACCCTTTAATTCTGTTTTTTTTTTTTTTTTGCATGCTCCATATTTTGGTAACTTAGAAAAAAATTTTCTTGTTGGCTAGTCAGATTCATTAATTAAAAAAAATCACTTGAATCCAATAAAAAGATGTCATTTGAAGATTAGAAACCTTCCATGTTTAGGACATGTATCATTTAGAATTTCATCTTTAGGAATGTCTTTTTGAATACTTTCCATTTTTGTCGAAGATTGCAGGAGGCAAGATGAGAATCTTTAACTTTCCAAAAGCATTCTCATGCATTTCCTGCTTGCATAGAACCCTTGTGTGAATTATGGTGTGCATCTCATTGCTAAAATACTTTAAGGGGAATATCTTTAAATGATAAGGTGGGGATTTCATCACCCTTCCTTGACCTAGAAAACCATAGTTCTCCTGCATCTTTTTGCATTCCCAGCTCTTAATAAAAGGCAGTAGACATTGAACCTAGGTTCATACTGAGATTTTGGTCCACCTAGGCCCACTATCAAGTTTTGGAAACTGTTGTCTAAGGCTTGAGGTTAAGTGGCAAATGCCTAAGCGGGAAAGTGGTTCTCTAATTAGGTCCCTACGAAAGTAGGGGGAGCCTCCCACTACCGCACCTCTTACCTGGCCAGTGGACATACATGTTAGTAGACTTAGGTTGGGTCTAAGTCACTTTGTGATAAAGCTTACTTTTAGATCCCAGATCCCTAGGTCAATTAGGTTAATTGTTTGCAACTTATTTGTCCTGCCTAAAAAAAAATTAAAAATTAAAAAAAAATAACTAAAAGAGGAAAAAAAAGTCTCATCTTTCTTATTCACAATCATATGTGGGCCAAACCTAGCACATTATATAGGCCATGGCCCAAACCAATTTTCATCTCTCATTCAAAATGCCCAGCCTACTTTGAAAATACACATTTCTTGTCAGCCCACTATGAAATACATCCCCCCCTGGGGTGGCCCAACTCTCTCTTTTACCCAAGATCAGGCCCACCATACTAATTTGTTCCATAATGGGCCATCTTTCACTCAAGCAGAAACACAATATTTTCAATGGCCTTCCACCTCCACTCCTTACCCAAAGATGAACAATACGTCCCTCCTACAGAATTGAGTTTGCTTTACCAAGATCCACAAGGGGAAATTCAGGACACTTTCTGGTGCCGAAATCATCTCATGGTTCAATGAAGGATTCTTTAGTACTGATCTGCATGTATGTTTATCAAATGCTCCAAAAGGTACACCTTTCTAACCACTTGGAGAGATAATCCACATTTGATACAGAGCGATCACCGATTGTGGCCCCAAGCCCAAAATCCTCCCAACAATAACTTTCATCCTTGTGTCCAATTTCAAAATAATATTCATGATCAAGGCCATGATGGGGGGACAACATGCAGATCCACAGCCCACCCCACTCCCACATCTCCCTCGCAATCAGGCCTCTTTGATGATCATTTGGGCAATTTATGCAAAAATTCCATGATAACCAACATGTCTTTCAGCAAACATTCACCCAACAACAACAAAAATAAGAGCAATCATTTGTCAAAACTGACCTCCTGATTACTCAATTGATGGAAATCAGAAGGAGGCAAGGTAGCCAATCATTATGTCAACCCATTGACAACCATGAACATTATTATCTTGATTGTGGACCAACAATTTGACTCTCAAATTCCATCCACAACTTCTCATCCAACATGATTGTGGACATACCCACTTGGAAATTGAGAGATAATATAATGGGTCAAATCAAGAGGAGATGAGTGCCACTGAAAATCAATCCATAGTCTTGACCTAACTTGAAACTGACCATCAAGAAAACTCAATCTAATGTCATATTTGAGGAAAGCTCTAGTGAGTTATCTGAACTCAGTTGGGGGGAGAAGAGAAAGAATGTCATCTAGATGGTGGATCCAAGTTTGATGTGACATTATTTCAAGTGGGTGACGAAGAAGATGTGAGTTTGGAGAAAGAGCTGGATGTAATCATCAATCATTCTTCTTGGTGAGAGAAGAATTAGAAATTCTGCCTGAAGTCCACATTGACTGGGTCTCTCTTGATTTCAAGAAAGACATGGAACTCCTACCTCTCTCTGACCTTGGCAAATCCAGTATGTTCTTGGGCATGC
>CM024758.1:76077718-76129410 GCA_014218235.1 Colocasia esculenta
CAGACATCACTCCAAAATCTGTGATGAACTTTTTCATCCAGACAACTTCCTTTGCTGCTTCTAAAGCAACAATGTACTCTACTTCAGTAATCGAGTCAGCAATAATCTCTTGCTTGGAACTCTTCCAGTGTACTGCTCCTCTATTCAGGGTAAAAACATACCCTGAGTTAGACTTGCTATCATTGATATCAGACTGGAAACTTAAGTCTATATATCCTTCAACCTTGAGAATACCTCCTCTATATACTAGCAAATATCCTTAGTCCTTCTTAACTGTAAGATCCGGCTCTCTTGTTCCCTTAGCCTCGTCCTCAGGTCATGACGGGCATGCTGGTCACAACAGTGTCGTGCCAGCAGGGTCAGTTGCAACATGTTTTCTGTCACGCCTTAGGCAACCATTGTTGACTCAGCGTCTAGAGGCATTGTGTTCTTGTCGCATCGTCTAGAGGCGACGTAACTCTGGTTTCTGACTGTTGGGTCACTTCGTCCTTCTTGTCAAAAAGGCTTTGTCAAGTGTCAGTATGCGTATAGCCGTTGCTGAGACCAGGTCAGCCGTCATGTTTTGGTGACCTGGTCTTCAAGGTTCGATGTTGTAGCAACCCGAAAAATTAATACTTAAAAAATTCAAAATAATAATTTCTTTAAATTGAAATAATAGAAACATACGTACCATTATTGTATGTGCAAAAATACACTGGAAAATTCCGTAAAAATTATAAATCAACCCCAAATAATATTCCTAAGTGTTCCACGAATAAATTCGTGCAACGAAAAATCCGATTGGCCAAGTGTACGTTGCAATGTGACGAATATCCAAATTAGGAAACTAGTCAGAAAACCGTTAACACGGAAAGATAACGCGCCCATAAATTAATGAACATGTCGGAGACTTCCAACATCATGTGATGATTAACCATTATCGGGTTTGGAACAATGGACCTCTCATAGCCCATGAATAAATTCAAAATAATAAAATGCAATAAAATTTCATAACTCTATTATTCCCTAATTAAAAAGGGAAAACCTATAAGATAAATTCCAAAATAATGGGCATGGTTAAATGGACCCATTAGAAATTAGTAGGCCAAAATAAGGATTTTTAAAAGAAGAATAATAGGAAATACCCTAAATTCGTAACTAAATTATTACATAAATAGAAAAGAGATATTTATGCATTAATAGGAATTTGAGTTAGAATTGGATTCCTAAACCTACTCCATATGTCTAGCACGAATTTAGATACTATCCTAACCCAATTAGAGATTGGAAAGCAAGAGAGGAAAGGTGGAATTAGGAAATTTCGTAATTTAGAGGAATTTGAGTAGTAGTAGGAATAAGAACTCTATTTATAAAATACACCTCTTAAACCCTCTGGCCGACCCTAACTCGTTGCCAAAGGTTGTTGGACGTGGAGAAGAGGCCAAGGAGGAGAGGATCTCGTGGGGAGAAGGAGTTCTTGGAGCTTCTTCCTCGTTCTTAGAGTTCTAAGCCCTAGAAGATAATCGAGTCAAAGGTAGGCATTCTCATAAGCTAAAATCCTAATATTTCGTCTGTAGATTGTTCCATACATCAGGAACAAAACCCTCAAGTTTTATAATTTTCCATTGAGCCAATATTTTCTTCTTGAATTTAGAAGTTCTGCAACTCTTATGACCCCGAACCTTCATGCTTAATTCACATCTCTTTGAATACTCTATCTCATGCCTCTAATTTTAATGGGAGATACTGATGCATGATAGGCATCTTTTGCCCCCTAAAAGCCCTAATTTTTATCAAGCATGTTGCTCGAATTAAATCATTCATCTCTGCTGCACCTGGAATCAGGTTGCTTCTTGTTCAACTTGGTAGAACTATGTCGATACCATGATTGTTTTCAAATTCCTAATTACTGGAAGTACCCTTGCATGTCTAGATCAATTCAAATCTAGTTTCATGATTTTTCATCGTGTATAAATTAGTTATGATTTTCTGAACGTCCCTGTATCAAAATCTAATAATCCTGGACCGCAATCCAGATAGAGCAGAACTCTGTCAGACTCAGTCCACGGACCTGAGAACGCGACGGCCCGACAGGTCACGTTCTCAAGCCCGTCGCGACGCCTCTTCTTGTCGCGTTCTGAACGCGACAGTACCCTACGTCGCGTTGACCGCTTGAGCAGACAGCCCTGTCGCCACCCTTTTCATGCCCTATCGCTACCTGCCCTACCCCTATCGCAATCCTTACTGGCCTATGTCGCCTTCATAGGATTTTGCATGAAAAACCCATAAAAATTATTGCTCTCACACTTTCTAACAGTCATACATGCAGTAAAAACACCTGTTTTAAAATGGAGCTTTATTGAATGCTTTAAAATACATATTCACGACTTCTTTTCTATCTATGATTTCTCTTACACATGCATGCACATGAACCACTCTATATGGCTGAAATCTGGCATACAATACCTCATAATGTATCTAGTAATTTATTGTAATAAAGTATATTAATTGCCCTATTTTAAAGGACTTGTATTCGTTTCTTGCGTTGTTTATACCGATATCGACGCTCCACTGTTCTAGAATTCCTCTAGGACGTCGAGCAATTGTTTCTATATACACACTTTCTTGGCTTGGACGAACTCTCCGTCAGATACTCCTTCTTCCGGACTAGTGAGTCTTTGTTCAAGGCCTCCATAAGTCTCTTCTGTCCATGGATTCCCACATGGTCGATGAGCCGTTGTACCCTAACACCCATTACACCTTTAGGGATCTATATGATCCAACGGCTATTAGAAATTCACCCTCATCATGAATCACGCCGGACCTCTGGACCTGTGCATAACAAGGCCAGTGGTAGGGTCGTGAATTTCCACCTGACTGCCAACACCATGCGTGTGTCGTGCAACTGTTACTATCGCCTGTTTACTCGACGTGTTACGTGCAATGTCCACTAGCTCTCATCTATACTCTACTCGCTCACCTATTCACGTTCACTCTACTATCTCATCTATTCATCTAGTGCTCTTATCTATTTCTTGGTACTCTCAAATTGGCCATTAATTGATTGTCTAAAGATAAACAATATAACCAATGCCAGCGCAATAGGGCCCAATCAGGTCCTGGGGGGAGCGCACGAAAGTGCCATTTGCCCGCGGGAGTTAAATGATCAGGATGTCGGCATTACATCCAAGTGCCATACTATCAAGATTAATCTAAGACAATCAACACAAAGTGCTATATTCTCTCGTTGTCTTTTGACAAACAAGTGCTATACTCTCTCTCCGCTATCTTCGGATAACCAAAGTGCAATTACTATCTCGATTGACGAAAGTTAATCAAAAGTGCCAGACTATTCAATTGATAAGAAAATCAATCAAAGTGCAATTTACTCTCTATATGGCCAACTACTTTTTCTCTCCTTGCTATACATGTGTCGTGCTATTGCTTGACGTTGACGTTATTTGCTATCATATCGTTGTTGCTTTCTTTCGTGACTTGACTTTAATCATCGTGCTATACTTGATTCATCTGCTATCTAAACCATGTTACTTGTGCTATTACTTTCTCGACTTTACATGACTCGCTCTATCTTTAGTTACTCTGCCATTTAATGCACTAATTATTTAAAGCCTGCTTGAGCCTGAGATTTAAGTCCTATTGGGCGTTATCGCTCACCCTTCGTTATTTGTCTTGTGTGCCTGCAGGTAAGTCGGACTCTGACGTCACACACACCCTGGGACAAGACTAGAGTGATGAGCGACCCGAAGTCAACTCATGAAGTTACCTTAGTACCATGGAGTCTAGTAGTTATTGCTTTAGATTTCTTTTCAATGTAATGACGTCATTGAGCCTTGTGTTTGGCTCCGAATTAGTGGTTGTAATAGTCTTAGTGATTTTATAATGAAATCAAGAGTTATTTCAATTATTGTTCATTAGAGGCTCTGATGTTTGCGAAAGTATGCGCAATTGTCGTTACCATACTCGTTTTTCGCGTCTCCCTCCGATTTATTCCGCGCTAAATTGGAGGGGCGTGACAGATGTAATTTTGGTGTCGCGCCGAGGTAGGCGGACGCGACATGGTGTCATGACCGGAGGACCGTCATGGCAGCGTTCTGTCGCGCCACCCACAACCCATCTTGTTTCGGGCCGTCGGTTCAAAATCGAGATAGTCCTTTCTTATTCTTCTTTCTTCTTCTTCCTCCTCCAAGCTCCCTTGCTTCTTCCAACAGTTTTTGGACGTTCTTGGCATAGAGGTGATGTCTCCTTCACGTAGGCAACGTCCATGTGGTGATTGGAGCGAGGAGGTGGCGTCCATTCCTACGAGAAGGCCCCAACGGGTTGGCTCTACTCCTAGAGTAGGGACTTCCTCTTCTCCTTCTAGTTCTATCATTCTCCCTCCCCCTTGTGTTCCTTGAGGTTCTCATGTTTTTCATAGGTGTTTGGGGTTTGAGTGTGAGAGATCCATGCACCGTTGTTGAGAGGTTTTTCTTGAGCGTAGGATTTCTTGTTTAATGCATGATCTTTGGGGTTTGAGGGTGGTTTGCATCATTTAAATGCTTTTCTAGAGTCTTCCATGCTCCCCTCCTTAGATGGTGTGGTTTGTGGTGTTTTTTGGGGTGAACCTTGTGAGGACTGTCTCGAGACCCCTCTCTGTCTGAGGTTGCGACCGGTCTAAGGGTCGCGATGGTGTCGCGACGCATGCGCCGACTGCGACATGCTTCTTCTGTTGTGCGGCGGGCAGGGGCATCGCAACATGATCACGATAGCTTAGGGCGTCATTACCTTGTCGTGACGGGCTTTGGTGTCCGTGACAGTGTCGCGACGGCCCTGAGCATCATGATAGTGATAGACACAGGTTCTTGGTTTCTTCTATACCCGTGACACCAATGCTAGTTCCTATTAGGGTCCTACACTAGTTTGTCGCCCGGTGCTCGGAACTTGAGGGCTTGTCCCGAGAGGTTGTTACCGTATTGTAACGACCTCTCATTATACCGGTACGGTTATACCACCCACGTCGGTATAGCGAGCGTCTCACTGGGACATTTACCCAACAATAACATTCAGCTGAGATACACGTGAATTATGAACATAGTAGCAGAAGTAAAAGAACCACTGTCTTCATTTCATTCATCATCCGCATTTAACATACATGTTTCGATAACATATAAAGAGCTAAAAGTCCACATAATTTAAATTGATGAAAATCAAATACATAGATGTCCATACTTATACATTCTTCCATGAATGCTAGTACAATGTTTAATTTACATACTATGAAAATCACAAAATGTCATAAGTACTCCAACACTCTAATCTCCACGCTCGGAGTCGGTCTCCCAACATCTCCTCCACAAGTGCCTCGTCACCAACTACACCTGTACGCCGAAGCAAGTAGTGAGTCTAAAAGACTCCGCAAGTACTTCTACACATACCGTACATGCACATATCATAGTGGTTCTACATACACATTCATAAGACACAACACGTAGCATGCTTGACATTAAATTTTTACAACCTATCATGGTGAATCTACAATTTAAACACATGGACTATGCTTTCAGATTTCTAAAATAGAATCACCTATCACATGCTTTCTATTCATTCCTCACATAAAAATCTACCTTCACCCAACTAAGACATGGAAGCCATTATACATTCCCCGAGCATGCAGGAAAGGAAACATACCTAACATGGAATCTACACATTCTACGCATATACGTAACCATTTTACTGCTTTAAGCTTGCTGGTTTTACTGCTTTAGCAACCATAATCTAACACATGAGAGCTACAACAACGATTAAATCACAACATGTGAACAACCAAGTATGGAAATTGTTTATATATGCTTAACAATTACCCTAGCATGGATTCTAGACATTTTGCATACATAAACATGATCATAACATAGTAAAGTTATTGTTTAAGCATGATTTCAGATTGTCATAGCATGGATTACAAACTCACATCCTCACATTTTGGTTTCACATTTTTACTCAATTTCAAATTCGCATATTTCACACTTTACACATGCACTTTTACACATTGTTCACATTCACATTTTTCACATGAACACATACACATTACACATTCACATTTAGTGCCGTGACACATAGTCCAACCACCAAAGAAGGACACAACACATCACATCACATAGACACCATTTAGGCAATACAATGGCGACTCTTGACTGCGCAGACCAGGAGAACAAGTCTCCACCATAACCAGTGGTACTTGTCCACCTCCAGGATTTCCCCCTAATGCCCTTAGGGTCCCAACACTTGAACCTTCTCAGGGGGACCTTTCCCTGATACGGTTCCACTGCCCTCTAAGGAAGCATGTCACATTTGGCACAGTTACACATTACACATTTTACCGATTTTACACATATGTTTACACATGTCACTCTCATTTCATTCACTTTCTCTCACTCACATGCACACTCCTCTGTTTTTCCTAACAAGGCACTACATTACAGGAATTTAGTACTCAAGAAATTCACTAATCAGGTTGCTATATACAAAATCAAATCATTTTACAACGCATGCATTAGTTTCACATTTTTACATGGAAAATCCATATTGCATCATATACTGGCCAAATGACCTGAAATTTTAACCACTAGCTTATTTCGGATTTAGGATCCCACATGCAAATTTCAGATTTTTCTAACCTAAAACGTAATTACAGAAAATCTGACATCAAATTCACATGCTATTCACAATTCATTAGCATGGAGTTGAATAACAATCACAATTTAACAACTTACTGTCTGAACCCTAGCATGCATAGAGCCACATGATTTATTCCCAATTTATTGGGCAATACATTATTTACCGAAGATTTATCATGACCTACAGATGATTTCTATTTCTCAAACCACATTTTCCTAATTCACGTAGCATGGGAAAAAAATCTCAGAATTTCAGAACAGAGACTGACTAATATATGCATGACCCATAAAATGTAGGACATTCAGACTCGTCCTAAATCATACAAACAAGGGTTGACGAGATTAGCAATTCATCATACATGTATTTCCATGGGATAAAAAACTCTATCATTTACCACCTTGCACAAAATCCATCCACCACCACATTCACTAGTATACATAGTATATAAGAGATTACATTATATCCTCATCGTGAAACATATCGAAATTAATCATATAGAAGGGCAGAACAGCTTGCTGTTCTGCTCAGATAAACTTAACGGCAAGCTATGGCCACTAATTAATGTTAACAGCACAATCGCTAGACACTAAGCATAATCTTAGCGACAACAGATGTTGTCGTTAAGTTCAAGTCTGTGCAAAACACAGACCCGAGCTCCAAAGATAGGGTGAATGGGGGATCTAGGACACGAGGGAAAATGCACAAAAATGATAAAACCAACCTAGACACATACAGGGACGTTATGGGTAGGGTACTTGCCTCTAGAAAATACACCAAACGGATCTAGGGCTCGGTGAAGCTCTCCTTGGGCTGTCCCAAGAAGCTCCTAGAAAAGCTTCACTCCGGGTTCTAGGATGAAGATGGCTCCAAGATAAGGTCAAGGAAGCCTCCTCCTCCACTCCAGCTAGCTCCTTGCTGCAGTAGATGGCCGGTGCAAGCTTCAGATAGCCGGATTTAGGGCTGCAAAGGTGAGCTCTTCACGCAGATTTTAGGGTTTTCTCCTTTTTCCTCTTCTTCCTCTCTTGCAAAGGGGCAAAGAGAAGGGTGTGAGCTGCGAAAATGGCTTTGTATATAGCCAAAAACCTCTCACCCACGCAGGAGATGATGTGATACCCCTTTCAGACCGTTGGGGACAGCACCCCAATGGTTGGGGTGGCTTGCTTCCGGAATTTTCGACTCTGCAACGCATGCAGGTCAGAGAAGTTAGCGTCCACATCGCTGGACGCTAAGATTAGTGTTGGCGTCCATATGATTGACGCCTACACAACACAAGCGTCCATTGATATTGACGTCATCTGCCTTCGGCCAGAACTCCAAAACATGCAGAAACCATGCACATCTTATACCTATATATGTGCCATATGTATACGCTATCATGTACACACTACCATCATAACATTCATACATTATTTACACTATTATACCATGCATACATAAGTATACCAACTAGTACTTACGTAGATATTTACATACGTGCATACACATCATGAATTATTTACATGCAATACAATAATGCAACAAAATTCGAGGGCCTTACACGTTTACTTGGGACCCCCATCCTAGTGCGCCCATTGAAGGAGTGCTCCAGGCGACGTACGTGCTCTAGTCACGGACTCTAGAGTGAAGGGGAAAATGGTGGTTAGGACTGCGGCGTCGAGTTGTTTGTAGAGCTCTCATAGTTGGTTTGGGATGCAGAGGTCGTTTGAAGTTCTTCTCCGTGCAAGCTAGCTAGTCCTTCTTCTCACTGCCTCGCTCTTTGTGGCCCTGGAACCACCAAGAGATGCCAGGCGTTGGACCATAGTCCGGCCAGACTACGACGGTTACTTTGTGTTCCTTGGCTCCACTCTGACGAGACGTGGAGGCCAGAAGTGTGGTCGAGGATAAGACGTCAATGGACGCTCCTGACCTATTGACTAGTGGTAGTGGTTTTTGTAGCTAGTGTCATTTGTCCAAGCAGGGTTCCCTCTATCAGTGTTACAGCCATTTGGTGGTCACGACGTGCAGATCGTACGGAGTTTCTGACCGTGTTACGTTTCCCCGTACCGTTGTTAATTGGTTAGCTTTCCTTCCGCACCTTCCTACGCTAGATTAGTTTATGTACATGTTGTTATCACTTTAATATATATTTGTTTAACCCGCCTGTTAGAGCCAGTAGGCAATTGGTAGTCCCTACTGAGCTTCTGTTGTGAAGCTTATCCATTTTTTTTTCCAGGTGAGACTTCCCAGCAGTGGCAGGTGCGCGTTGGGCAGAGTAGACGGGGCAGGAGTCATCGTTCCCGTAGCTAGCAGTGGGTCTCCCCTTTTCTTTCGACTGTACTTCACCCTCGAGGTATGCCCCTAAGGGCCCTATTCTTCCCATTTGCTTACTTGTACTCGTTGTTTGTAGCACCCCCAAAAATTTAATAATTTGAAAAGGGGAAATAAAGCGAGAATAATAATTCAATAAAAACTCAATACTAAAGACGTACGTGTCATTATCGTATGTGAGAAAGTCAGCTCAAGATGAAATGAAACCCATAGTTAGTCTCCTAATGAGGCTAGATGATTAGTGGATAATTGTTCGGGGCCAGAAACACTCTTAGCCCAATGAATAAGAACCCAACAAGAAAAATCCCCAAAAATTCGTAACCCTAATTGAGCAGAAAATAGGAATAGGCAATTAGGGCAAATCCAAAGGCAATTAGCCTTACATAGCAACCCTAATTCGTGCCTAACCATGGTATGATGTTCCCAAAGCCACACACAATCTGAATGGGAGGAGAATCCTCAAAACATGGAAGGTTAAAACCTAAAACCGCACCCTTCTTTCCTAGACACATTAGGACTCCTAGAAACCCTAGATCTTTATATACTCTTCCTAAAACCCTTGGAGGTGAGTTTACCATAAGCTGGGGTCGTGAGGAGTAAAGCTTGAGCCTAGAGGAGGAGGAGATCACCCCCAACCAGAGCCATCTTCCCCTACTGTCGTTCTACATCGACCTGTAGAAGGCTCTTCTTAACATTGATCAAAGGTAGGTTATCTCAGGCCAAACATGAATGAATCTTCTACCAAGTTAAAGATCATCGAGTCTATTTTCATATGCACCTATTTTCCCCAATTTTCATCGAGTATGCAGGGTGTATTAAGCGTTTTCCAAGAGTCGTGCAGGATTAGGGCCTTTTACGTTAAAGTCAGTTCTCACGCATCTCAAGGGCAAATCATGTGAAACCAAAACCGTAGTTCTCTTCTACTCCTCATACCCATCAACTTTCATGTTCATACTTTTGTCCCAGAAGCCCTAGATCTTGAGTTATAAGCGTTGCATGAAAATGCGACCATTCCAGACTTCACGTTCTTCAGTGCATGAATGCGACTTACTGGACTGTCGCGTTTACTTGAAGGCGACTGACCCTTCTATCACAATTTAGTCTTCACACAATCTGGTCGTTCTGACATAAAAATTGTGTGTCACATGGGTTTTAATGAGGTCTTGAAAGGAGGATACCATCGCGATTAAGACCATTTCCCTCCGCCTCATGGTTTTCGTACTATTTTTATTTGTTATTTTGAAAACGCCTCTTGAACGCGACGTGTCGAACCGTCGCGATTCAAGGGTGGTAGCGACTTGTTTCCTATCGCGTCAAGAAGGTGACTGAAAAGGCTATCGCGTTTTAAAGACCATCGCAACATGTTGACCTGTCGCGACATGAAGGCGACGGTCAGGCCCGTCGCGATTTGATGTTATGCAGAGTGCTCGTGTTTCAGAACCGTGTACGGTCTTCTTAAATAGCGACCGACTGAACCCGTCACGTATTTGAAAGCCTACCCGAGACCTATTTTTACAGTATTTAGTGTTAGTCTTGCATGTTATGTTCTTAGTATACATTGTACAATCTGTCTAGTGGCTTAAAACCTGTTAACCATGAGAAAGACATAACAACATGAAAGCTTATTTCATTTGTTCTTAACTGGCTTGATCTATACTTGCAATGATTGATTAATCATCTTGTTGCTCTAGTTTATTAAAGTGGATGAATTTCATCTTAAAACATTGTAAATTATGTTGAGTTAAGTGCATGTTTCAATATTATGTCATCATGTTACTTGCTTTCTCTGCCATGTTTAAAACCGATGGATTGTGGATTGAGATATGTGCTACACTACTCACTTGCACATATAGGCAGCCCTTTCTTGGGGGATTGGAAACTCTTGGTCGGTCATTTCGTATTAGCAGACTAGTGACCTTAAGACCTCCGTAATTCTCCGTACTCCGTGGATTCCATCATGGAGACCGAGTTGGTTGTACCATTGAAGTTCCCTGGAGATAGAGTGCACTTCCTCTCTTATCTTGTTCTCGTGAGTGTGGATTTATAATCTTGACTTAAGCCATTTGTAAAGAGTTAACTAAAGTGTAAATCGCATCGTTATGCTGCCGAATTTATCTCTTGACTACTGTTATCATGAAATCATGTTCACATGACTTGCTATTTCTTGACATCATCATCATGACGTGATATTACCATTGCTTACATCTTGAACTCCTTACTTACTTATTACTGGCCATGAATGACTGTGGGTATCTACATTTGAAATTAGTGAGATGCTGATCGGGCACGACGAGTGTCCAAGGGCTTCAGTCTAGCCCCAGACAGAGAGTCATAAATATATGTTAACCATGGGGTAAAATGATTACTGGCATTCCATCTATGCTGGGAAATAGTGTCGTGTTGAATGCTAGATACAATTACCACATACACGTGTCCTAGTGTGCATTCCAAGGTGGCATAGATCCTTAGTGCACATTAGTGTCGTCGTGCCTAATTAAGTGTTAAGTGATAACGTTCCTGCTCGTGCGTGCTTGCTTGCGTGATATGGCTACCTGCATTTATTGCAACTAAGTGATATCTTGCGTGCCTTACATACCATTCTATTGATAAGTTTTGCTCGTTATATCATTCTAGATCTTGTTCAATCACTCTTAGTCAATCTATCTTGCTCATGTATGTATTTAATGAGTTTATTTGCACATGCATATCCTGATAATCATGCTTGCCTGTTCTAAATTGCAAATCACTATATCATTGCTTGAACATTGAGATATAAATCCTACGGGCCTAGTTGCTCATTCCCTACTTTTAACCTCTAGGTGACTATGAAGTGCAAGAGGAAGACCAAGTCGAGGATGGGAATGCATCCGAGTGATGAGCGTTGCACATATGTGTTTATCCATAGTTTACCTTAGAGTAGTAATGTAGTAGGTAGTGAAGTTAAATGTAATTGCCTTTTATTAAGTCATTAGTCTTGTAGTACAACATGAGATATTATGTAGTAGTTATTTTGAAATGAAACAAAGTGTTGAGATTGGAATACAAGTTTAGTTGTGTTAGTTATTTGTGTTATGTCTGTGGAATTAACTATGACAGTAATCTAGAAGGAGGGGTTGAATAGATTACTACCAATTAATAGCAAACGCCTTCTTTTCGAGATTAAGACAGACTGTAGAAAAGCCTATAAAGTAAGGATGAAGTTTAGATTTAAATGGGTGTGAAGAATCTGTTTAGGGGATTAGCAGTATGGAGGATGTATGAATAAGTAGTCGTGCTAGCAGTACATCTAACGTCAGATCAATGCAAACCACAAGACATGAAGATTTAAGGTGGTTCGCACTACACAACTTGTGTATCCAACGTCCACCATCCACACACACATGCACCAAACTGCTTATAAAGTGAGTTCAACACAAATCACTAAACACACACAGGGTCTGAGATAAGCAAGATCTCAGATCAACACACACACATATGGAATGAGCACAAGGACTGCTCAAACCAACAACACACACGTGAAATGAAAGGATCAAGTGCAAGAAGAGTTCAAAGTGGAGAAAAAAAATCCAATGGGTGAACTCTTCAATCCTCCGTCCTGATGATCTGACGTTGCTGCTTGAAGCCTTGAGGACGAAATTGCTTCAACCTCGTCTTCTTAGAAACATCTTCTGGTTTGAGGCTTGAAGCTTGAAGTAGAGGTCTAGAAATCTTCTCTTGGTTCTTTTAGATTTTGGTTTTGATGTGGAGGCTGCTTGCTGTGAAAATGAGTCCAAAAGATCTATACATAGGAGTGTCCAAGTCTCACACAACTCTTGGGATTCATGAGAGAAGAGGACACCCTAATAGTGATCACATGTTGTGACTTAACAAGTGTATGTCGATAGATGCCATTAGCTGTCGAACATACTGCAACTCTTATGTCTTCCAGAACCAAATTCTGAGCAATGGACTGGGCTGTCGACAGATGAAACTGGCTATCGACAGCTACTGGTTATCTTTGTTCTCCAGTAACTGTCTGATGAACATCTTCAATGGCTATCGACAGATGGGTCCAGGCCTATCGACAGCTGATGTTTCTTGTGTTTTCCAGAGCCTTTTTTGCTTAAGATTGCTTCATGATGTGTACTTCCATTTTCCCTTGATTTTCTACAAAAAGAAGCTTTAAATAAGATATCATGAAAGCATATGTCTTATGCATTTTCTTCATAGTGTCATGTCATTTTATCACATTTTCTCAACATCAATTATGTCATTATAAAAAACATTTAAGCATCATGAATGTCAAGCCAATCATAACTCAACATTCTCCCCCTTTTTGATGATGAAAAAAATACAATTGATGTCTCCCTTTTTGAGAAAATTCAAAAAGATAAAGTATGCACGAGATCATAGAAGAGACAAAATGTGATTTCATTGATAAGCTTGAATTGCACACATTACATAAGCAAGCATTACATTGCAAAAAGAGGAAAGACTGAAATGACACTACTGACTACCCATGTGCCCATCAACAGGAAATGCTGAAATACACCCTATACATTTCTAAAGATTGTCATTCCATGAGGAGTGGGATGATGTGGTCCATGAATATCAGAAGAAAGTTGGGTGAGCTGCCGGGATCTGAGCTTGACTGTTCTCAAGAGCATCCATCCTAGTGTTGACTTGCATTGTAAGATGATCAAATCTTTCATTGAAGTGTTGGGTGATGGATGTTTGGAGTTGAACCATTGTTCTGCCAAAAATTGCCTTAATCTTGAGGAGCATGCTGCTGGTCTTGCTCAATAGGTACATGTGCTTTACGACCCGAGACATCCATGGGTTCCTGAGGTGGTTCCTCTCACTGTCCTCTTCTTCATCTATGGCTTGCTCATCTTCAACCTCTTTCCCTTTGAGAGTTCTGTGACTCTACCATCTACCATCTTGTATCCCATCCTATGAGTTGTGGTGATGTCATATGCACTCCTAGTCTTCAAGGTAACAGTCTCACCCGCAGTGATTTCAATCGCGAAAAGGAGAGGAGGGAAGTGATGGGACAAGCATAGGGCATCGACCTTTTGAGATTGGTGAAGCATTGCTTAATAAGGTCATGCATGAGGTTGGGAAAGTTGATTTGTTGGCCCTGAAGGAAGTAGTAGAATAGACTTTTATGGACTCGGTGACAAGCTCTCTACTACCATCCTGGGAGCGGTGAGGGTAGTGAAGATGTGATGGATCATCCTATGGAGTGGTGGAAAGGTGTTGGCATTAAGCTTCACAAAATCTTGCTTGAGTCATAGGGTTGTTGGGTAATGAGAGTGTAATACTCAGAGGCATTGACATGAGTAAGAGGATATCAGCGCCTGAGTTGGTATCTACAGAGCACGGTTGAGGAGATTGGTGGTGATTTTGAAAGGAGTACCCTGACCGTGGTGTATAGGTCCTGATCATCAGACATCCCCAGGTTGTTGAAGAACTCTGAGACAGCTGTTGGGGAGTACTATTTCTAGGACTTCAGAAATAAAATCCAACCCTGTGTAGCAAAGAGGACTTCCATGCCTCGAACATATCCTCTAGGGAGGATGTCCACATAGCGAGGCTAGACAAACATTTTGAAGACACCACGAACCTTAAGCAGAGTCAGGTTTGGTGGGACGACGAGTTCGGGGTTTTGGGCCGCGTGCTTGCTTTTGTGCTCTGTTGGAGCCCTAGAGCTATCGTCGGTTTCTTGTAAGGAGTAGCATTGACGAGAAGCATCCATCTTCGGAAGGTAGACATGTTGAGGATGAGGCAAAGGGAGCATAAAAAGTAGATGAGTAGGATGAGAAGGGAAGAAAAGCAGGGTATGAGCAAGAGGATAGGAAGGAGATGGTGTGGGGGAAGGGAGGAGGGTTTGGACTTAAGAAGGAAGGGAAGCAACGTTTAAGGAATGTGAGGGGGTGAAGGGTCGTGGGCCGCCTTTAGGGCTATTTAAACCCATTTCAAATGGAACGGGCCCACAAGAATCAGACAGAATGTGAACCGGTTGAAGTTCTGGAATGTCCAGAAATCTGTCTGTCGACAGGCATAGGGCAGCTGTCGACAGCACTGAGGAAATGTGTCCAGAAAGGGATTTTGACAGAGTTGAGTACAGAATGAGTGTTCATAAAGAATATTAAGGGTGAGAACTGTGATATACACTCATTACAAAGTGTCATGCTAATAGTATTAACACATTTCATTTGACACAATGGCTTGGAGATAATAGTCTGGGAATCTTAATGAATGTAGCATATAGAAGACACCGAACAAAAGCAATGAATAAAGATAACCCATTAAATAAATCCTTTGAAGAGTTACTTACTTCTTGGTGGTGTAATGTTCAGTTGATGTTTGAAATTAATATTCAAATTTGCATTTGGCAAGAAACAAGAAATTTGATCTTGATTAAAAGCATGGAGGCTTCACTCTATTTCAGTTTTGCATGAATGTTCATATTTCTTTTGGGGTAAGTGGTAATTCAGTTTACAGACACCTTTTGACGTGAAGGTAGACATTTGTGAAGCCCTCCCCCAGTTACTCATGTAGGTAACCATCATACCATTTTACAGAGTTGACAGTTGGACTTTTTGACGTGAAGACAGACATTTGTGATGCCAATGTCCTCGGTTACTCAGTATAGGACCTATCATTGCTCTGCCTTTGCCTTTTTTTTATTATTGTTTCATAATAAGTAGCTTTTCTCCTCTTGTTGATTGAATATCAATTCAAGGATTGTTTGAGGTCAAAAGCTAATGGAGAATAGTAAATTCAGAGTCTTCTTACTTGCCAACCATTTCAGAGATAAGAGCATCCACAAGGATGTTATTCAATAGAGTCATTTTAAAGCCATTAGATTTGTTCAGTGTGTGCTAGATGATACACCATTGACTCAGTCGTAGAGCATTATTTCAAAATCATTGTGATTAATCAATGACTTTTCTACTATGTGAGTATGAAAAGTTGTAATGTAGTATAGTTCCCAATTCTCCCCTTTTTTAAAAGAGTAATGAACAAACTCATTGAAAGTTGTGGACAGCTAAGGAGAATTCAAGAAGTAAGATATTTGTCGACAGTTGAGATGTGTGTGTCGACAGACCTGAGAAACAGCAAGAAGACAGTGCTGGAAATGGTGATCTGTTGACAGCTGGCTTCATATCTTGTCGACAGCTACAGAAATTGTAGAATTGAAGCTTTTGATCAAAGGTCATTGGAGCATCTGAATGGAATCTGCGGACAGAGTCAATGGTGACAAGATTGACGTGAAATAGTGTCCCTCAAGCAACTCACTCAAAAACTCTTTTTGACTTACTCCCCCATAATGTATGCACGGTATATGAAATGAGCATTCAAGCAATTCAAAATGTTCATGTCAAGCAGTTTGCATAGAGAAATTACAGACATGATCAAGCAAGCACCAACATGTTATTCATTTGAGGAGAGAAACTTGCAAAGACTGAAAGAGACCATTGAAATTGTTTTTGAGGTTTTCTTTTTTCTTGATGACTTTATGTATGTAGAAAGAGACTAATGATACTTGGCGAAGGATTTTCCTCACGCATAATGAATAGTTTTTGGACAAGCCTGACTTGCCCTTCCACATTTCAACCATTTGATATACCACTAGTCACTACACAAGGTCAATTATTCCTGAATTTAGCATGAGTTTCATTGAAGTTTACATAAGCCCAGTTTTCTTCTCAGTGATGTAAACCTATCTTCTGACAATGGTTTTGTGAAAATATCAGCCACTTGTTTTCAGTTGGATTGAAGCTAAGTTCCAGGTCTTGTTGGCAACCTCATCTCTCAGAAAATGATGTCTTATTTCAATGTTTTTGTTCTAGAGTGTTGAATTGGGTTCTTTGAAAGATTGATGGCACTAGTGTTGTCACATAAGATAGGTGTGCATCCAATTCAATATTGTAATCACACAATTGACTCTTGATCCACAACACCTGAGCTGCACAGCTCCCTGCAGCAACATATTCTACTTCTGCAGTGGAAAGTGCAACTGAGTGTTGCTTCTTGGATGCCCACGAAACAATGCACCTCCTAGAAAATGACAACATCCACTAGTAGTTTTCCTATCAATATTGCAACCAGCATATTCAGCATGAGAATATGAAATTAAATCACATTGTAACCAGCTGAGTACCACAAACCTAAATCAAATGAACCTGAGAGATATCTAAAGATCCTCTAGGCTGCAATCAATGACTTCCCTTGGACTAGAATGATATCTAGCATAGAGACAAACACTAAATTGAATGTCTGGTCTACTTGCAATAAAAAAAGGAGAGATCCAATCATACCTCTGTATTACTTTGGATCTACCATTTTACCTTTTTCATCATTTTCCAGCTTTACACTTGTGCTCATAGGTGTAGATGCTGGTTTAGCTTGTTCGAACTGAAACCTCTTCAGTAACTCCTTGACATACTCTCTTGATTCGTGAAGAAGCCATCTTCATATTGTTGACCTGCAAGCCAAGGAAAAATTGTAGCTCCCCCATTAAACTCATCTCAAATTCACTGTGCATATGTTTTGAAAATTCTTCACACAGTGATGGGTTAGTGGAACCTAAGATACTATCATCCACATACACTTGAACAACAATTTTATGATTGTGAACACATTTGGTAAAGAGAGTTTGATCCACCTTACCACTGGAGTAATTTTTACTAACCAGAAATTTGCTCAATCGGTCATACCACGCTCTGGTGTCTGTTTCAAACCATAAGAGCTTTGTTCAATTTGTGGACATGGTTAGATTTTTCAGGAATTTCAAATCCAGGTGGCTGTGAGACAAAGACTTCCTCTTTGATGTAACCATTTAGAAAGACATTTTGACATCCATTTGAAACTTTAAATTTGTTATAACATGCATATGCTAATAGAATTCTTACTTCCTCTAGTCTAGCTACTGGTGTAAAGGATTCTTCAAAATCTACCCCAAATTCTTGATTGTACCCTTTTGCTACCAGTCTGGCCTTATTGCGAACAACTTTGCCCTCTTCATTTTGCTTGTTCCTAAACACCCACCTTGTTCCAATTATTGACATTTTCGGGGTTTTAGGGACTAAGCTACATACATTATTCCTCTGAAATTGCTCAAGTTCTTCATGCATGGCATCTATCCAAGAGTTGTCTTTTAGAGCTTCTTCAATATTTTAGGTTCCACTGAGAAACAAATGCTAAATGATCTCTTCACAAATTTTCTAAAGTGTGATCTAGTTTGAACTCTATCATTTACATTCCCAATGACATTTTCAAGTGGATGCGTTTTTGAATACCTTACATTTGTAATTGTTGGTTCACTTTGTTGGTCTTCTTCAAGTCTGCCGACAGTCTTTGTTTGGTCTATCGAAAGAAGCTTTTCAGCTTGTTCTTCAAGTATTTCCTTTTCTTCAGGTCTGTCGACAGCCTCTGTTTTGTCTGTCGACAGATGCTTGTCAGCTTGTTCTTCAAGAATTTTTCCTTCTTCATCATCATACCTGCAAGCATTTGAATTGTTAGTTTTTGCACGAGTCTCATTAAAGACACATGTGGAGTCTCTTCCACAGTCTTATTTTTGTTATTAAACACTCTATAGGCTCTAGAGTGTTCAGAGGAGCCTAAGAAAATTCCTGGATCACTTTGGCTTCAAATTTGTCTAGATCAACTTTGTCATTATTGTGAATGAAGACTTTGGAGCCAAAAACTCTAAAATATCCAATGTTTGGTGTCTTACCTTTTAGAAGTTCATATGGGGTTTTCTTCATGATAGGTCTTACCATGGCTCGATTCAATATGTAGCATGATATGTTCATAGCTTCTGCACAAAAACTCCTTAAGAGTTGACTTTCCACTAGAAGTGTGCGAGCCATTTCCATCAAGGTTATATTCTTTCAATACACTACTCTATTTTGTTATGTTTCTTGGAGAGGAGAATTTATGTTCAATACCTTGGTTCCTACAGACGTAAAAAAATAAATTATTGTCAAACTCTCCCCCATGATCAGTACGAATTGAGCATATTTTGTTTGTGTTTCCATGCTCAATCTTGTTAAAGAATTCTTCAAAGTTTTTCAGAACCTCAAT
The DNA here is from genome assembly GCA_014218235.1 of Colocasia esculenta. Lineage (NCBI taxonomy): Eukaryota > Viridiplantae > Streptophyta > Magnoliopsida > Alismatales > Araceae > Colocasia > Colocasia esculenta. Next base: position 76,096,751 of record CM024758.1, read on the forward strand.
TTTATGAGCTAGAAATTTAACCAAGTAAACCTAAAGAAATCATCTATAATGACAAAGCCAAATCATTTGCCATTGAGACTAAGTGCTCTTGTAGGTCCAAAAAGGTCCATGTGTAGCAATTCAAATGGTTTTGAAGTGATTATTGGTGCATTAGATTTGAAAGACTTTCTGGTCTGTTTTCCCTGTGCACATGCATCACAAAAGCTCAAATCCTTGTTAAAGTGTATTTCAGGAAGACCATTTACTAATTTCATTCTCATGATTTTGTTCAAAATATTAAAGCTTGCATGGCCTAGCCTATGATGCCACAGAGAAAGTTGATCCTTTTTGTTTGCAACAAGACATAAATTATTATTTTTTGGTTCATCTAGATCAACTAGATAAACGTTATTGACTCTTTTTCTAGAAAATTTGACACTTCCAGATTTTTTATCAATGATTTGGCATGCTTCTGAATCAAAGATAACTTTGTGGCCTTTATCACACAATTGACTAATACTCAGAAGATTGTGATTGAGACCATCAACTAGGAACACATTTTCAATAGAGTTAGAAGCATTCTTACCTACCTTACCTGTGCCAATTATTTGGCCTTTATTGTTACCTCCAAATACAACTTGACCTCCATCTTTTTCAATTAGCAAACAAAATTTTTCTTTATCACCCGTCATATGCCTCGAGCAGCCATTGTCCAAGTACCACTTGTTTTGATTTTGGGCTACTAGGCATTCCTGCAAAGATAGATCAGAAAAAAAGTTTTGGTACCCAAATTACTTTGGGTCCCATCTTTCATTCATGCCAGAAAGTAAATGCTTAGGAATCCACAATTGTTTGCATTTCATCATGCTTAGTTTATTTCATTGTGGCTCAGTATGACCAAGCATTTTACACATTTGCATGATGGAGTTTGAATTTTTGAAATTCTTTTACTGTTGTATTGAACTTTTGAATTCTTTTGTGTTTTTTGCTACTTGGATGGTTTTTGATATCTATCAACTGATTTCCATACCTATCGACAGTTCAGTTTCTACCTTGAGTACCTGTAGACAGGTGTTGTTGCTTGTTGACCATTTAAGTTCTTTTGTTTGTTTTTTCAGATCTTCGTTTTAACACGAGCTTGCTTATTTGCACTTGGACTATACTGAACAAAGGATGTGACCAATTTTTTCAAGTTTCTTTTGATTTTCAGTTTGAAATCCAAGTCCATGTCTTGTTATGTTTGACTTAACTCCTAAAATAGCATCAAGATTTTCCTTTCCTTTGACAAATCTTCATTCTTTCCTTTTAGTTCTTTTTGAACTTCTTTTTGAATCTTTTGATTCTCATTTTGTAGTGTTTCAACAGTTTTATTTAGACTTTGTTTCTCTTTTTCATTCTCTGAAGTTTTTCTTTCATGCAATCCATTTCAACACTGTGGTTTCCTTTTCATTTTTCAGTAGCTCTATCTCTCTAGTTAGGATTGAAAGTTGTTCATCATTACTTATGCTATGCACAAGATTATTGATTTTCTTTTTCAGCGCTTTGTGTTCAGATTTATATTCACAGAATTTTTCAAACAACATGGTGTATGCCTCTTCCCATTCTTCAACCGTATAGCTCTTAAAGAAGAGTTTACCTCAGTAGAGTCTTCACTCCTTGCCATAAGCAATGGATTTTTTCATCATCAGAGTCGTCTTGATCACATTTGTCTTTATCTTCATCACTCCATGTTGCCATCATGGCTCTGGGATTCTTGAATGAAGACTTCTTCTCATCAGCTTTCTTTAGAGCTCTGGGCATTCACCTCTCATGTGCCCCTGTTTTTTGCATTCATAGCAAACAACTATGACATTTTTCTTACTTGTATCGAATTTGTTTGCAAAATCCTTTTTAGGAAGAGTTTTGAAGTTACCTGGCCCCTTCTTTCTAAATTTGAGGAATTTTTTGAATTGTCTAGTCAACATCGCCATCTCATCATTTTCACTTTCACTAGACATTTCATTTTCATCACTCACTTGTTCAATTTCTTTCTTGGAACTTGATGATGCTTTGTTAGAATCTTTCAATGCAATAGATTTTCTTGGATTGACCTCAAATTCTTTTCTTTTTAGATTGATTTCATAGGTCATCAAGGATCCTATCAATTCATCTAATTGCATTGTGGACAGGTCTTTAGAGTCCCCAATGACAGTGCCTTAGTGTGCCAAGAGGATGGAGAGAGATCGAAGTATCTTCCTCACTAAGTCACTCTCACTGTATTCTTTCTTAAGACCTTTCAAACATTAATTATGATCATGAATCGTGCAAACATGTCTGAGATTGATTCTTCATTTTTCATTTTTAAACATCTCATATTAAGACACAAGCATACTAGCTTTGGTTTCCCTTACCTCGGACGTACCTTAGTAAATGAGTTCTAGTTTGTCCCACATCTCCTTTGCAGATGATCATGTGGAAACTCTTGAGTATTCCTTTGGATGCACAGCACATTGCATTATGTTCATGGCACTCTAGTTCAAGGTTGCCTTACGAATTTGTTCCCTAGTCCAGGTGTCCTCATCAGCAGGCAACTTATGAGGGTGGTCCTTTGCTTACAATCATCTATAGCTCATAATCTTGAGCTTTAAAAATACCTGCATTCAGTTTTTCCAATATGTATAGTCATTCCCGTCAAAGAAGGGAGGCCTAGACACTGAGTGTCTTTCAGCGAAGAAACCTTTGTTAGTTTCCATCAAACAAAATCTCTCCTGATCGTTAGATCAAGAAATTAAAGCTGTGAAATATGAGAAACCCACTCTGATTCCAATTGTTAGGTGTGCAGAATTAACTATGACAGTAATCTAGAAGGGGGGTCTGAATAGATTACTACCAATTAATAGAAAATAGACCTTCTTTTCGAGATTAAGATAGACTGTAGAAAAACCTATAAAGATATGGATCAAGTTTAGACTTAAATGTGTGTGAAGAATGTGTTTAGGGATTAGCAGTATGGAGGATGTGTGAATAAGTAGTCGTGCCTAGCATACATCTAACGTTAGAACAATCCAAACCACAAGACACGAAGATTTAAGGTGGTTCAAGGTACACAACTTGTGTATCCTACGACCACCGTCCATACACACACACGCCAAACTGCTTATAAAGCGAGTTCAACACAAATCACTACACATACACAAGGTCTGAGATAAGCAAGATCTCAGATCAACCACACACATATGGAATGAGCACAAGGACTACTCAAACAACAACACACACACGAAATGAAAGGATCAAGTGCAAGAAGAGTTCAGAGTAGAGAAAACAAATCCAATGGGTGAACTCTTTGAATCCTCCGTCCTGATGACCCGACGTTGCTGCTTGAAGCCTTGAGGACGAAAGTGCTTCAACCTCGTCTTCTTAGAAAGATCTTCTGGTTGTTGAGGCTTGAAGCTTGAAGCTTGAAGCAAAGGTCTGGAAATCTTCTCTTGGTTTTTTTAGGTTTTGCTTGATGTGGAGGCTGCTTGCTGCGAAAAGGAGTCCAAAAGATCTATATATAGGAGTGTCCAAGTCTCACACAACTCTTGGGATTCATGAGAGGAGAGGACACCCTAATAGATATCACATGTTTGTCACATGTTGTACTTAACAAGCGTCTGTTGACAGATGCCCATCGGCTGTCGACATATACTGCAACACTTATGTCTTCCAGAACCAAATTTCTGAGCAATGGACTGGGCTATCGACAGATGAAACCTGGCTTTCGATAGCTACTAGTTATCTTTGTTTTCGAGAACTGTCTGATGAACATCTTCAATGGCTGTCAATAGATGGGTCCAAGCCTGTCGACAACTGATGGTTTCTTGTGTTTTCCAGAGCCTTTTTTGCTTAAGATTGCTTCATGATGTGTACTTCCATTTTCACATGATTTCCTACCACAAAAAACATCAAATAAGATATCATGAAAGCATATGTCTTATGCATTTTCTTCATAGTGTCATGTCATTTATAACATTTTTTCAACATCAATTATGTCATTATCAAAACATTTAAGCATCATGATGTCAAGCCAATCATAACTCAACAATTTGGGCCCTGGTATGTTTGTGTTGAGGCACATCTAAATGTTCGCTAGCTAGAGGCTTATTTTCTGACTACTCACGTCTTGGAATATCGACTTTAATTCTCCAAATATTTTTTCTGCATAATTCTCGAGACGTGACATTGTGCGTTGGGACTATACGTAGAGCGATACGCTGTACCTTCGCTCTTACTTTCTTTACTTTTGTGTGTGCTCCTAGTTCAGTATTTGACATTTATTTCCCTTACATATTCTGTTTAAATTGTGTTATAGCACTTATGGATCTCCAGATCCGTGGGCAGCGACCATGAAATCTGGGTCTCGGCTAGAGCCGAGGGTCGGGTTCTTAGGGTCGTTATAGTTGGTATCAAAGAGAGAGTCTAATAGGACTTGTAGAGGATTTAAACTGCAACATGAAAGTCCCAGCAGAAGTACAAGTACACTGCTAGCCGACCGAGTTAGTATCTTTAACCTTGTTGGTTGTGTGCCGTGCAGGACATGGCTCCACGCAGATGTAGGCAGGCTAGAGAGTTGATGGAGCAGCAGGGAGAGTTAGAGATGCTAGTGCCAGGTGAGGTTCAGAAGGATGTGTCACCAGAGGAGTCTGTAGCACAGCCACAGGAGGTAGCGGCATAGGGTGAGCAGGAACAGTAGTGCACCTGCCCCCACCACTGTAGTACGAGACCATGTTCCCCGTGGTCAAGTAGTTCTTCAGGGCCATGTTTCAGGGACCATGGTAGCCTGGGCAAACGGCAGCGGGAGGATAGCCCCCAGTACCTACCATAGCAGTACCAGAGCGGCAAGCAGATCCACCGGCAGTGCGGCCAGTGGTACAACAGACATCAGGTACCGAGAGTACCTAGGTTTGCAGGGTGAGGACGGTAGCCACTGAGGACTGGACTTCCTTTCTGGAGAGTTTTTTGCATCTCTGACCACGGACGTTCTTCGTTGACTATGACCTGGATAAGGCTGAGAGTTGGGCTCATGAGTTAGAGCGTAGTTTTGAGACCATGGTTGCACCGAAGAGGATCAGGTGAGACTGGCAGTGTATCAGATGAAGGGACCAGCCCATGAGTGGTGGAGAGTTCAAAGGTAGACACACTTCTCTGGTAGAGATTAGATCAAATTTGTTGGCAGCGATTCTTGGTGGTTTTCCATGGCGAGTACTTCTCGGATTATGCTCGACGTGAGAAGCAAGATCAGTTCCATGAGTTCGTACAAGGGGACATGACAGTTGCACAGTACCATCAGAGGTCGTGCGGTTGTTGAGGTATGTTCCCCATGTAGCCAGCAGCGAGCAGACTCGTGCAGAGTTATTATTGAGTGAGGCTAGATCTACGATGGGGCATGACCGCTCACATGTGTGCCACCTTAGGAGTGGCAGTAGTCAAGGCCACTGCCCTAGAGAGAGAGGTTTGGCAGCCCTAGCAGCAGCAGTGGCATATGAAGGAGGTTCCTCTAGGACCACCCCGTACCAGCGTCCCACTAGTAGCCGTGGTAGCGGGACTTCTTCCTCTTCTTCGGGCTCAGGCAGCTCCGATCTGCACTCGAGGTTTAGGCAGATGACCACGCGGAGGTGGGCGTCCTCGGCCACAGTAGAAGCATTAGTCAAGGTTGGCAGAGCAGTCGGCCTAGCAGGGAGCCGAGCATGGCGGGCAGGGGGTGATCTGTTACACTTGTGGTTTGCCACTACATGATGGATTGCCCAATGGGGCAAGTCCAGCAGCTGTAGGAGCCAGTGCAATTGCGTTCACTCAACAGCTACCACGGTACTAGTACCCTCCACAGCAGCAGGAGCCCCGCCAGTAGTAGCAGCCCGCGGATAATAGACATTAGCAGAGACATGTATATGGTAAGAGTTGTGTAACTATGTAAACATAATTTTCCATAAAAGTGTAAAGCAGGATTGTGTTAAAGATTGTCAGATATAAAGGATTGAGAAGTTTAGTAGAGGTAGTTGATATGTTTGAGAATTGTGTCAATAAATATTGAGAAGTGGTTCCGATGATTAAGGGGTTCAGATCAGCTTCAGATAAGGTATTAGTAAAAGTGCCGTGATTTCTGGCAGTGGGATTAAGTGTGTTTGAATTTGTTATGTTTGTTGTTATTAGAAGTTGGTTCAGGATTGTGAAAAGTGCGGAATGAGAATTGTTGATTAAAGAAAGAGCGAGTGGTTAAGGATCTGAGGTAGGTAAGCAGACGGTAATTCTATATAGCAGATTGTTATTGTTAGCAGAAGTATTTGTTATATGTTGTAATGATACAGATAGATTTTTGTGATGTTTTGGTGGAAATGCTCAGTGTATTGTAGCAATTGAAGCACGGTAATGGTATATGGTTGAAAGGTAAGTGGATTTAGTATTATTTTAAGAAAGACTCAGAGATTTAGAAAGACTAGATCAGAGGTTAAAAAAATGTGTTTCAACTATTAAGAGTTTGCAGTTAAGATTTGCAGTAGAGAGTGTAAATTGAAATATATAAAGAAGGACTGATTCAAGAAAGAGAGGAATGCAGAATATCAGTGTTGGCAGATAATGATTTGTAAAGGAATAGATGTGTTAATAGTAATGAGATCAACTTTCTAGTAAGAATTATATTTAAACTGTAGGTTTACTAGTGTCAGCAACATGGTTATGGCAGTAATGGATTCAGTGAATAGAAATAGAGATGTAACAATAAAGCACAGTAAGAGCAGATGCAGAGATTGTAAGGCAACAGTGTGGACAGGGGAATCAGATGGGACAGATTATGGTAATGTATATAATATAGTGGCAGTAAATTTGAAGCTAAGTATTATTGATTAGAAGAAGAGATGAGTATAGCAGATAAGTAGATGGTTACAGCTAGGTGATTAAAGTGATGTATAGCAAGAGGTTAAGGAATAGTGCAGAGTAAGGGAACTCAGTTGAGCAGAGGTATTCTTTTATTAGAATGTTTATCAGAATTTGATGTGGTAGTAGAGGTAGATTGGTACAGAATAGAGAACAGATGAGGTTATGGCAGAGTAAAGCAGGAAGAATAAGTAATATGTGTAATTTGAAATCTCTAAAGTCAGTAAATTGCAGAGTGCAAATAGCAAGATTTGACCAGTTGAAGTAAAGAAGAGTTTTGGGTCAGTAACAGATAAAGTGGTAGAGCACATGTAGAGTTGAATGAGTGGTTATTTGTCTGATGAGAAAGTACAGTGTCACAGTAGTACACATAAGATATTTGATCAGTCAGTTAGATTGTAATTTGTAGTAAATGGAAAAGAACAGAATATGATAGCAGCAACATGGCAAAGATAACTGTTTGAAGCTTTAGATATTTCCTTCCGGTGGTAGTTGATAAGATGGTTTTTAGTAAGTTAGATTTGGGTTCAGCTATAGTCAGAATGGTAATAAAAATGGAAAGATTTGAAAGTGATATTGAGAGCAGAATTTGTGTAGTATTGGACAAGTATTCGATATAATCAGTGTGTGTAGTGGAAAATAACAAGTAGCATAAATAAACGGAATAATTGGAACAACAGAGTTTCAGAGTATTATATCAGGTATTGCTAGTATACAAGGCAAGAAAGTGGATGGAATCAGATAATGGACAGTAGGTCAGAACAGAAGTAATCTTGTACAAGTAGTTAGTAATTGGCAGAGCAAAACAGCAAGTGAGTGCAGACATAAAGTAGTGGCACCAACAAATAAAGTGAACAGCAAACATGTGCAAGCAATTGTTGAAGCAGAAAGTAGATTCACAATCGGAAACATAAATGGGATTGAGGTAGAATTACAGTTCATGATAAGTCAGCACCAGAGGATAATGTATTACCAGATGATATAGTGTGCCAGAATAGTCAAGTGCATTGGTTTATGAGAAAGGATTTTCAGTAAGGTAAATGGCACCGAAGGGAATGTTGCAAACACAAGCTAGGAAAATGTGAAGCAGGTGGAGTCCAAAGAGATAAAGCGCCTATAGCAGAAAAGTATTGCTTGAATTATGAAAGAAAGCGAAACAGAAAGCTTGAAGAGTAGTTGAACCCATGAAGTGTATCCTACTTGTTCTGTGTATTGCTTTACTTCTTTTTTGGGTGGTAGTCCGGCTTGCCGTGGTTTCATTCTGAATGTCGAGGATGACATTCCATTTTAGGTGGTAGTAATGTAGCGTCATGGCCGTTCGGATCCGGTTTAATGGGTTGTGTCTGTGGTGCTTGTGGCCAATGTTTGGTCATTGAGCCTTGGTTGAGACTTCCGTGAGTGGTGTGGGTGTTGTGGGTCGGAGGCTTGGGTCCAAACAACCCACATGTTTTCTGGTGAAGAAGGCGATGGAGCATGTAGTCACATTTTGAATGCGACAACTTCCTATGTCGCGATTCACCAAACCACCTTTCCGGTGGTGGCGCATTTGGTGAAGGTTGGGTCTGTCGTGTTTAATGCATGTTAAATGCGACGTCTGCCTACGTCACGATTTTGACCGAACATTTAAGACTTTGTTTCGAGCAAACAGAGTAGAAGTGCTCTATTCGGTGGAGGGGAGGAGTTTTTGCGGCTCTTCTGGTGTTTTCAGCTTTCGGGTGGCTGGCTCGACACGGGTTCCACACGAGGATGATGCCCAGAGCGTGACTTGCCGGCGGTGTGGTGTTTCTTACGTTCTGTAGGTTCTTTGAGTTGGTAGGGAGACTTCCCCTTTTGTTTTGAATTATGTGAATGGTTTAAGGCTTGGGAAATCATGCTATGGGGTTGTGTTTCAGTTTAATTGTTCAATTTAGTGCTTTATAATATAGTTTACATGATGCGTGCATGGTTTGCTGGGGGTAGGAGATGGGTCTGGCCATCTGCCTGGGAGGGCGACGGGTTGGGCCTTCGTGTTTTGAACATGAGTATTTACCCCATCACGTTTTGGTTATGAATGTGATGCAGTGTTCAGTTGCGTTCATACTTTGATTGATGTGTTTGGACCAGTTGGCATAAAGGCGTCGCTTAGGTCCGTCGTGTTTATGGCTTTGGTTTACTGTGTTGGCTTGAAGGTGATGTATCGGGCCATCGCAATTATGCCGCAGCACTGGGCCTTGTCGTGTTCTACTTGGAATCGCGATCATTGAGGTTGTCGCGTTTCTGAAGGTGACATCTGTGTCCGTCGCGATTTAGCTTCCGAGGTGTGTTTGTGATGGTTGGGCTGTGATGGTCTGGTGTGGACCTAGCTCTAGTTGTTTCATGTTATTTTAAGTTGTTCTGAGTTGATTAATGTTAGTAAAGCATGTTATAGGAGTAATGTTTGGCCTGTCTAGTTAGTGGGCTATGTTAATATGTTAACTATGATTATGTTAATTATGTTTAGCACGTTAATTATGTTATCATATTAAGATTAGTGGTTTATATGTACAGTGGTATGTGTTGCTATGGAGGTGTGGTAATGACCAATGACAAGGCATGTTTTGAATATGGATTACCGTGGAGTATATGTATATAGGTTTATGAATGTGATAACTATTCGGCTTGATTTGTGTGTTTGCCGAGTTTGATGGTCCGGCGCCTATTCAAAATGCCTCTCTAGTGGGGAACCCTAGCTTCATTATGAGCCAGGCATGTTGTGCTCGGGGCGTGTCCCGATACAGTGTGTACCATTGAGGTCTGTGTCGTCTTCCTGACACCCTCACTCTTGTGTTTGAGTTGTACGTCTGTTAAGGAAAGACGACAATGGGCAACGACCTGTGTTTGTGGGTGTGCGGTCGCTTGTAGCGCTCGTGTTAGGGTACGGACACCAGTAGACGTACTGGGTCCCATCTAGTCCATTTTCCGTGCCTCACTTTAGAGAGCTCAGGCCAGAGTCTCTAAGGGTGCCAGGCATGGGCCTGCAGCTGTGTGGTCTTGGTTTGTCTCCACTGTTCTTTGGCCTTACTGTGTGGTTGCAGAGCAGCAGTTGAACCTTTCGTCTGTGACTACGAGACTAATGTTGTGTTGAGTGTGTATTTGAAACTTTTTAAAGATGATCTTAATCATGACTATTTGACATCACTCATATTTGATTTTGATGATGACTTTTGTAATTTTGTACATATTAAAATGATAACTAAATGACATGTAATTTTCATATGTTGATGATAATGACTTATGTTAATGGTTCACACTTCATATTTTCAGGTTTACATAACCTTGTCACAGTGGTGTCAACACATGTTAAGTGTGTGTCGACACATGCATTGTATCCAGGAAGCATGAAGAAGAAAAGTTGGCAGTCGTGTCGACACCACTACAGAGTGTGTCGACACAGCCACTGCATCCAGTGAACAAGCTGAAGCCAGTAGCCAGTGGTGTCGACACAGCTAGCCTGTGTGTCAACACTCACTGTCCCTCCCAGAAGCCAGTTCTGAAGCAGTAGCCAGTGGTGTCGACACAGTTTGTATGTGTGTCGACACACTTTGACTGAAGCTCAAAAACATGATTTTTTCGAACACGTGGCTACATGGGAATCAGTGATTTGACCTAGATTTTTGTACCCACGCACCCCAAGGCATCTCATGGACATATGGGGCTATAAATACCCATGATCCTTGTACCCCAAGGAAGGCAAAGCCCATACAATTCCCAGAAGAAGCTTTTTGGCGGCAAAAGGGGTTTCTCCAGATCTTGCTCCATATCTAGAAGCTGCATACCATATTTTTAAGAGGAAGGACATGAGAATCAAGGACAATCTCTAGAGAGAAGTTTGATGTGCTGAGAAAGGGAGCAGATCCAACAGAAGAGCAGCATCAGAAGAAGAATTTCTGCAATTCAGATGCCATTGAAGCAGAGTATCGGAAATTGAAGAGATTCTCCATCGAATTCCTTCAAGTCTATAAGGCCCTCGAATTTGTTGCATTATTGTATTGCATGTAAATAATTCATGTTGTGTATGTACGTATGTAAATATCTACGTAAGTACTAGTTGTATACTTATGTATGCATGTGTATATTAGTTGTAAATAATGTATGAATGGTATGATGGTAGTGTGTACATGATAATGTACACATGGCACACATATAGGTATAAGATGTGCATGGCTTCTGCATGTTTTAGAGTTCTGGCCGAAGGCCAGATTGGTGTCAATATCAATAGACGTCGATGTTGTGTCGGCGTCAACCCTATGGACGCCAACACTAACCCCAGCGTCCAGCGATGTGGACGCCAATTTCTCTGACCTGCATGCGTTGCAGAGCCCAGAATTTCCGGGAACAAGCTACCCCAACCATTGGGGAGCTGTCCCCAACGGTCTGAAAGCCCTCTTGTCCGACCTGCGTGAGAGGAGAGCTTTCCCTCCTCTATATACAAGCCCTTCTTGCAACCCTCAGCCCTCTCTTGGCTCTTTGCAAAGAGAAGAAGACAAACCCTAGTTTCTGTGAGAAGGACCTGACTTGCAAGCCTAGATCCGGGAATTTGGAGCTTCATCCGGCCATCTACAACGACTGGGAGATAGCTGGAGCATCAGGGAAGGCTTCCCCACCTCGCTTTGGTGTATACATCAGTCAGAACCCGGAGGAAGGTGTCTTTGGAGGCTTCTTGGACTGCCCAAGAGAGCTTCACCGCCATTTTAGATCCCTTGGAGTATTTTTTTCAGAGGCAAGTAACACTTACACTCCGTCCATGTAGATGTCAAGTAGGGTTTTATAAATTTTTATGTATTTTTCCTCGTGTCCTAGATCCCCCCTTCACCTTTGCATTTGGAGTTCGGTCTGTATTTCTGCACAGACAGAACTTGGCGTCAATGCCCTTGACGCCGAGATCCCTGGTATGCGTCTAGCGATCTGGCCATCCACTCCTGAAACGGCCAGAGACCGCCGTCAAGTTCTCCAGGACAGAACATTGAGCTGTTCTTCCTGGCATATTTGATTAATCTCGACGTGTTTTGCGATGAGGATATAATGTAACTCTTATATGCTATGTATACTAGCTAATGTGATGAATGGGAGAATGAATGAACATTTATTTTGTGGGTGGTTGAGTTTATTCGTCTATCTAATGTATTTGAAAGAATGACAATGTGTATTCCCCTGCTTGTATGGTTATTGAAATTCTGTTTTGGGAAATAGAAATCATGCGTAGGTCATGTTAAATTCCAGTAAATATGTGTTGCTCGGTAAATTCGGGAATAAATCTTCTGTGACCCTGTGCTGTGCTAGGGTGCAGACAGTGAGCTGTTAGATTTGTGATTATCTTCAACTCCATGTTAATTTGCATTATGAATAATAATGTGAAATCAATGTTAAATTTCTGTAATTTCATTGTGAGTCAGAAAAATCTAAAAATTTTCATGTGGAATCATAAACCTGATATCATCATGTGGTTAATTTCAAGTCGTTTAGGCACTATATAGTGAAATATGAATTTTTTTCCATGCGAGAATTGTGAAAAGAAAATAAATGCTAATGTGGGAATAAAGTGACATGTGTGTGATCTGATTTGTGCAAATTCTGAACATGTAACCCGTTAACTGTAGAATCATGTTAGGAAAACAGAGCCCTTGTGTGAGTGAGAAATGAATGAGAGGCAAGTGACATGTGTAAAGATATGTGTTAAAAATCGGTAAATGTGTAAATTGTGCCAAGTGTGACACTGCTTCCATAGAGGGCAGTGGAACCGTATCAGGGAAAGGTCCCCCTGAGAAGATTCAATGTGTTGTGATACTAAGGGCATTAGGATGAAATCCTGGAGGTGGACAAGTACCACTGGTTAGGGTGGAGACTTGTTCTCCCGGTCTGCGCAGTCCAAGAGTCGTCACTGCATTGCCTAGGTGACGTCTATGTGTATGTGATGTGATGTGATGTCCCCTTCTTATGGTGGTTGGGACTATGTGTCACACTAAAGTGAAAAATGTGAATGTGATTGTGATAATGTGCAATTGTGTAGTGTGACGAACAATGTGTAAATGTGCATGTGTAAAGTGTAAATTATGTGATGAGAAATTGTGTAAACATGTGAAACCAAAATGTGAGGGTTGTGAATTTGTGATCCATGTTGTAGTAATCTGAAATCATGTTAAAACAGCAAACTAAATGTACTTATAATCATGCTTTACATGTGCAAATTGCTTAGAATCCATGTTAGAATGATCTTAGTAGTATGTAGGTAATCCCATGCTTGTTTGACTTCATGTTGTAACTCAAATTGATTAAGTAACTCTCATGCGTTGGATTATGCTTCCTAGTCTATGTAAAACCATCAAGCTTAAAGAGGATGAAATGGTCATGAGCATGTATAGGAATGTATAGAAATTCATGCTAAGTGTATCTTTTCACGTAGGCATTGAGACCATGCTAAACTGCTTCATGATTAGTTAATTGAAAATAGACCTTTCATGTATTGGAATGAGTAGAGAGCATGTGATAGGAAGTTTTATTGTGGAAAAATATGAAAGCATGAGCCATGTGTGTTAATGGTAGAGTCATCATATAGAGTGTGACCTTCAATGTGAGTATGTCATACATCGTATCGTAAATGTGTATGTAAACCTGCTATGGCGTGTACATGTATGGTATGTGTAGAGTTATTTGCTGAGTCTTTTAGACTCATACTTGCTTCGGCGTACATGTGTAGTTGGTGACGACACCCTTGTGGAGGAGGCAGTGGAGACCGACTCCGAGCGTGGAGATTAGATCGCCGTGTACTTTGCGATATTTGACTTCATAGTATGTAATTGCAACATTGTACTAGCATTATATGGAAGAATGTTTAAGTGTGGACAATTATGTATTTTGATTTTCAGCAAGTTAATTATGTGGACTTTTAGTTATTTAAATGTCAATGCAATCATGTATGTGAATATGGATGATGAATGAAATGAAGACAGTGGTTCTTTTGTTTCCGCTACTCTGTTCTTATATTCACGTGTATCTCAGCTAAATGTTATTGTTGGGTAAATGTCCCACTGTGGCAACGTTCACTATATCGACGTGGGTTGGTATACCGTACCGATATAATGAGGTTCGCTACAGAGATTGGTATCAGAGAAACCGGTTGAGATTGCACATGAATATACATAAGACATCATCTCATTACATGCTAAGTCTACATAGGAATGTCCACATGTGTAGAAATCACTAATAACGAGTGGAAAATATAAGAAGAAATGGTTAGAAAACTTAGTAACCTAGCTCTAATGGTGGCTGAAATTTATTACAGCCATGGCTTCGAGAGGTAGGCGTGGCGAAGCGCCGACCCGTGAGGACGAGCCGAGACGTGACGAGCGGGTGGAGCAGCAGGCCGGCACCGCAAGGTCCTGTACTTCCCCCACCGCCGCCTGTGGATTATGGAGTATTCATGCAAGGTCTAGTGCAAGCCATGCAGACGCAGGCTCATACCCAGGCAGCACTCCAGGCACAGTTGGAGGCTCAGGTTAGACTATAAAATGATATTATTATAGTTTTATTTGAATGTGCGATATTATGTTGATTGTGTATTGCTTGCTGTGTACTATAGCAAGCTCAAGTACCAGCTCAGGACCATGGTGGACCTTCTACCATGGAGAGATTCAAGAGGATGCTGCCACCCTCTTTTAAGGGGAGAGAGAGACCATTGTTGGCTGAAAGCTGGATGAGGGAGATAGAAAAGATCTTCCGAGCCATCAGGTGTGCAGATGAGGATAAGGTTACATTAGCCACCTACATGCTACAGGTATGCTTTAGTTATATGCTTGTATGTTTTGTTAAGTTAGATTTGTTTAGTGGTGCTTATGAGCGGTGTACTACAGGAAAGAGCTGATGTATGGTGGGCTTCATTGCTGCGTACCCGGTTTGAGGAGGAGCTATCGATTGCTTGGGACGAGTTCGTGAGGCTCTTCGGGCCAAGTTCGTCCCCGAGCATGTGCAAGATGGATGGAGCAGGAGTTCCTCTCTTGGCTCAAGGCTCCATGACCGTGCTGTAGAGTATGAAGCAAGATTTTCTAAACTCTCTAAGTATGCACCTCATATCGTGGCAGAGGAGCGCAGGAAGACAAAGAAGTTCGTGATGGGACTCAAGCCATCACTGCGGACGAGACTCGTGGCATTTGACCACCACACGTTGGACGAGGCCCTTAGTGCTGCTTGTAGGCAGGAGGGAGAGATGGAGCAATACCTTGAAGAGAAAAGAAAGCTTCGCAGAAGAGGCCAGCAGCGACATTCCAACGGCAAGACAAGAAGAAAGCGGGGTACCCGACGCAGCAGCGATCAGTGGCAGTCGGAGTTCTCAGGTACCCACTGTATGTTCCCCTGGTGTGAAAAAAGAGTGTCCCCACTGTGGGGAGACACATGGTGGTACCGATGTTGGATGATTACGGGCAAGTGCTTGAAGTGCGGAAGCAGCGACCACAAGATCAAAGATTGCCCAAGATTTCAGCAGGGAGTCCAGCGCGGAGCGCCAGCCCCAGCGGTAGCGGCAGCAGCGCCAGCTACAGGAAGACCAGAAAGGCCTCGAGCCCCAGCTCGAGTGTTTGCTTTAGCGCGCGAGGACGCCGAGCAGGCGGAGCATGTCACCGAAGGTACGGTTTTACTTTAGGTGTGCACGCTCGGGTTGTTTGATACGGGTGCTACTCACTCGTTCATTTTCGAGCGGTTCGCTAGGCAGTTAGCCCTAGAGTCAGGTGTAGAGTCTGAGGATTTAGAGGTCCCTTTGTCTGTGCACACCCCTGCGGGTACGGTATCGACTAGGAAGTGCATTCCGTCGCTACCTGTCTGCATTGAGGATAGAATCCTAGATGGGTGTTTCTTCTTGCTAAAGATGAAGGACTATGATGCTATTCTTGGTCTGGATTGGCTAGAGGAGAACTATGCGTTAGTGGATTGTCGTCAGAAGAGGATCGTTTTCCGCATTCCTGGTGAGGAGGAGTTCTCTCATCCCTTGCCAAGGAACTGGCGGGAAAGATGGTCATCTTTGCCATGAAGGCGATGCACATGGTAAACAAGGGTTGTGACGCTTTTCTTGCCAGCGGTGGTATTAGTGCCAGAGGCTGATGAGTCACCTACTCTTGCGGAGATTGAGGTAGTGCAGGATTTTCCAGATGTCTTTCCTGATGACTTGACTGGATTGCCACCGGATAGAGAGATAGAGTTTACCATAGAGTTGCTTCCGGGCACCCTCCTATCTCGAAGGCTCCATATCGGATGGCACCTGCGGAGTTAGCCGAGTTGAGGAGGCAATTGCAAGAGTTGCTTGATAAGGGATTTATTCGCCCTAGTGTTTCCCCTTGGGGCGCACCTGTATGTTCGTCAAGAAGAAAGATGGTCACTTAGGTTATGCATTGACTATAGGAAGTTAAACCAAGTGACTGTGAAGAATAGTATCCCTTACCTCGTATGATGATTTGTTTGACCAGTTGCGAGATGCATCAGTCTTCTAAGATTGACCTGCGATCTGGTTATCATCAGTTGAGGATTCGGAGTGAGGATGTGTCCAAGACGGCGTTTAGAACCGTTATGGACATTATGAGTTTTTGGTCCTTCTTTCGGATTGACCAATGCCCCTGCAGCATTCATGGATCTCATGAACAGGGTGTTTAGGCCTTATTTGGATAGCTTTGTCGTAGTGTTTATTGATGATGTGCTGGTCTACTCTCTGGACGAGGCCACACCACCGTCAGCATTTGAGGGTAGTGTTAGAGGTTCTTTGTGAGCATAAGCTGTATGCTAAGTTCAGCAAGTGCGATTCTGGTTGCGCGAGGTTCATTTCCTCAGGCATGTTATCTCCGGTGCTGGTGTGCAGTGGATCCAGCAAAGGTCCAGGCAGTTATGGATTGGGAGATTCCAAGACCCCTTCAGAGATTCGTAGTTTTATTGGTTTAGCTGGTTACTATCGGTGATTTATTGAGGGATTTTCATCCATCGCCGCGCCTTTGACTCAGCTTACCAGAAAGGGAGTGAAGTTTGTTTGGTCTGAGAAGTGTGAGAGTAGTTTTCAATTATTGAAGACTAAGCTCACAACAGCCCCGGTGTTAGTCTTACCGAGCGGTGTAGAGGGTTTTGCTATCTACACAAATGCGTCTCGGATTGGTTTAGGTTGTGTGCTAATGCAGCAAGAAAGGGTAGTGGCTTATGCTTCTCGTCAGTTGAAGGAGCATGAGAAGAACTATCCGACTCATGACTTGGAGCTCGTAGCAGTGGTTCATGCACTAAAGATCTGGAGGCACTATCTTTATGGTGTCAGATTTGAGGTGTTTACCGACCACAAGAGCTTGAAGTATCTTTTCTCCCAAAAGGAATTAAACCTGAGGCAGATAAGATGGATTGAGTTCTTGAAGGACTATGACTTCGACCTTCAGTATCACCCTGGGAAGGCGAATGTCGTAGCGGATGCTCTGAGTAGAAAGAGGCCATCTCTTAGCAGGATTGAAGATGGGCTTGCGCGTTGACTGAGTTAGATCTATCTCTATGCCAGGTTTGTAGCTCAGTTATCCCTTAGGTCCTCGGTTTTGGATGAGGTGATCGAGCAACAGGAAGCCGACCCTAGACTCTTAGAGTTAGTGGGCAAGGCAGGCATTGCTCGTGATGAGGACGGTGTGATTAGATTCAGCACCGAGTTGTGTCTCTGATTTAGTAGATGTCCGTGAGCTTGTGTTAGCGAAGCTCATAGATCGCGATTCTCTATTCATCCAGGTAACACTAAGATGTACCAGGATTTGAAGAGATCCTTTGGTGGTCCGGAAGAAGAAGGATGTAGCGGATTATGTGTCTAGGGTTGTGTGGTGTTAGCAAGTGAAGGCCGAGCGACAGCGACCATCCGGCCTTATGAAAAGGATGGACATCCAGTGTGGAAGTGGGAAGCGTCACTATGGACTTTGTTTCGGGTTTGCCTCGATCTAGAAGGGGCAATGACTCGATTTGGGTAGTTGTAGATAGATTCTCGAAGACTGCTCATTTCTTACCTATGAAGAGAAGCAGTCAGTAGAGAGTTTAGCTAGATTGTATGTTAGCGGTATCATTAGATTGCATGGTGTACGAAGTCGATCATTTCGGATCGGGATCCGAGATTCACTTCGAGGTTGTGGAAGGGTCTTCAGGATGCTTTAGGTTTAGAGCTGAAGCTCAGTTCGGCGTTTCATCCCAGACTGATGGACAGTCCGAGAGGACTATCCAGACGCTCGAGGATATGTTGAGAGCGTGTGTTCTGGATTGGAAGGATGATGGGAGCGCCATTTACCTCTTGTGGAGTTCGCATACAACAACAGCTTTCATGCAAGTATTGGTATGGCTCCATTCGAGGCGTTGTATGGTAGGCCCTGCAGATCTCCTTTATGTTGGGAGGAGACTGGTGATAGGCAGTTGATCGGACCAGAGTTAGTTCATGAAACTTCGAATAAGATCCAACTGATCAGAAAGAGGCTTGTTGCGGCACAGGATAGGCAGAAGAGTTATGCTGACAACAGGAGAAAGGATTTGGAGTTCGAGGTTGGCGATCATGTCTTCTTGAAGATATCGCCTACTCGAGGAGTCGTCAGATTTGGCAGGCATAGTAAGTTGAGCCCTAAGTTCATTGGCCCATATGAGATTCTCAGACGATTGGGCAGCGTGGTATGAGCTAGCATTACCCCCGTCTTTGGCTAGTGTTCATCCGGTTTTCACGTTTCGATGCTCAGGAAGTATGTCCAAGATCCGTTTCATGTGATTAGTCATGAACCAGGGAGATTCAACCAGATCTGTCGTATGTCGAGCAACCAGTAGCTATTCTTGACCGGAAGGTTCAGCATCTCCGGAACAAGAGTATTGCGTCGGTGAAAGTTCTCTGGCGGAACTTCTCACGAGAGGAGGCTACTTGGGAGCTTGAAGATGCGATAAAGAGGAAGTATCCCCTTTTGTTTGAGTAGCGTCGTTCTAACTTCGAGGACGAAGTTTCTTTAAGGGGGAAAAGGTGTAAGGCCCTCGAATTTTGTTGCATATTGTATTGCATGTAAATAATTCATGTTGTGTATGTACGTATGTAAATATCTACGTAAGTACTAGTTGGTATACTTATCTATGCATGTGTATAATTAGTTGTAAATAATGTATGAATGGTATGATGGTAGTGTGTACATGATAACGTATACATATGGCACATATATAGGTATAAGATGTGCATGGTTTCTGCATGTTTTAGAGTTCTGGCGAAGGCCATATTGGCGTCAATATCAATAGACGTCGATGTTGTGTCGGCGTCAACCTATGGACGCCAACACTAACCCCAGCGTCAGCGATGTGGACGCACCAATTTCTCTGACTGCATGCGTTGCAGAGCCCAGAATTCCGGGAACAAGCTACCCCAACCATTGGGGAGCTGTCCCAACGGTCTGAAAGCCTCTTGTCCGACCTGCGTGAGAGGAGAGCTTTCCCCCTCTATATACAAGCCCTTCTTGCAACCCTCAGCCCTCTCTGGCTCTTTGCAAAGAGAAAGAAGACAAACCCTAGTTTCTGTGAGAAGGACCTGACTTTGCAAGCCTAGATCGGGAATTTGGAGCTTCATACGGCCATCTACAATGACTGGGAGATAGCTGGAGCATCAGGAGGCTTCCCCGACCTCACTTTGGTGTCTACATCAGTCAAGAACCGGAGGAAGTGTCTTTAGAGGCTTCTTGGGACTGCCCAAGGAGAGCTTTCACTGCCATTTAGATCCTTGGAGTATTTTTCAGAGGCAAGTAACACTTACACTCGTCCATGTAGATGTCAAGTAGGATTTTTAAATTTATGTATTTTCCTCGTGTCTAGATCCCCTTTCACTTTGCATTTGGAGTTCGGTATGTGTTTCTGCACAGAAGGAAACTTAGCGTCAATGCCGTTGACGCCAAGATCCCTGGTATGCGTCCAGCGATCTGGCCGTCCCTCCTGGAAAGGCCAGAGACCGCCGTTAAGTTCTCCAGGACAGAACAGTGAGCGTCTTCCTGGCATATTTGATTAATCTCGACGTGTTTTGCGATGAGGATATATGTAACTCTTCTAGCTATGTATACTAGCTAATGTGATGAATGGGAGAATGAATGACCATTAGTTTTTGTGGGGTTTGAGTTTATTCGTCATCTAATGTGTATGCGAAAAGAATGGCAATGTGTATTCACATGATCCTAATGATCCGTGGCAAAGTTTTTGTTGCCCACAGATTGTTAGACCATGTATGCATGATCCTATGTGCTCTGAGAGTTTTGACATTTCCCCTGCTTGTATGGTTATTGAAATTTCTGTTTGGGAAATATAAATCATGCGTAGGTCAGTTTGTTGGGTTTTCCATATATCATGTTTTTGATGATCACATTAACATCCTTGAACATTGATTTAATGCAAAATTGATGTGTTAATAACATGAAAAACACCATGAAAGTGATTGAGTTAAACATTGCTAATCATACAATGTACATCACTAACAATGTATTTGCATGTAGGTGTACAAGCATGAAAGATGGAACTTTGAAGAGGCATTGAAGAGATGAGCAAAAAGCACAAAAATCTGTCAAAGAGGTGTATCTGTCGACAGATGAACTCTACCTGTCGACAGATTCATACAGTCATTCAAGACAGAACTCAGGTTTGCATCTCTGAGTGTATCTGTCGACAGATGCAATGTACCTGTCGACAGATACCCACAGACAACCCAGGACAGAGCTCAGGTTTTCAATTCCTGAGTGCATCTGTCGACAGATGCAAACTGCCTGTCGACAGATACACTCAGAAATCATTTTCCTGAAACCCAGTTCTCAGCCTGAGTCTGCCTGTCGACAGATGCAAGTGCACCTGTCGACAGCCGACGGAAACTTCAGATTTTGGGTTTCCAAATCCGGCCCCACTTGGGTGTTTCCTTCCTCCACGACCCCCCACCTTTACCTAACACTATATAAGCATCCTTTTGGAGCCAAATTCGCAGAGAGCAGCCTCCCATCCAAGAGCCTCCAAGGGACCAAGAGGAAAAGCCCCAAATTGCTGCTCTGCTTCAACTTTCCGCCCAGATCGACGTGGAATCACCATCTATACGCGAGCTGAAGCCGGATCGTCATCAATTCAACCTTCTACATCGATCAATCTACATCCAATCGAAGTTTGAAGAGCGTTTGGACGATCCACGAGAAGAATTCCAACCGGATTTGTTCCCTAATTCCCAATTCTTCTCCATTTCATAATTTCCATTCCATCGTGTGTGTGTGTGGTTGTGTTTCGAGCATCCCTTGTGCTTGATTCACGTATTTGTGGTTGTTCTGATCGTGGTTCATCAGACAACGTGTGTGTGGTTGAGTTGTAGTGTTGAACTCGCTCATAAGCAGTCGTTTCTGCGTGTGTGTGTGGACGGTGGATGTAGGATACACGAGTTGTGTACTCCGAACCACCTTAAATCATCGTGTTCTGGGTTTGTTCGCGTTTTGCGATAGATGATTGGTAGGCACGGTTTCATACGCACGTTTGATTTTCTGCTTCACTTAAATCAACTCAAGCGGTCTCACACTTATTGAATTTGAATCAAATTTCATTAAGATCGCTGTAGCATCGAAAAGAAGCCATCAATAGTTTAAAATTGCCGTAATCTATTCAAAACCCCCCCTTCTAGATTACCGTATTGTGTACTTCCGCATAACTCTTCAATTGGTATCAGAGCGGGTTTCTCCGATTTACAGCTTTTCGTAATTTGATCTAGCGATCAGGAGATTTTCGATCTTATGGATTCTAGCAAAGGGTATATGGCCGAGGGACATTCAGTAACCAGGCCACCCTATTTTGATGGCACTGACTATTCTATTGGAAAAATCGTATGCAGGTATTTTGAGAGCTCAAAACTACGAGCTGTGGAAGATAGTCAGCAAAGGACCATATGTATTGCCCGAGGACGAAGACACTGGACGAAAGACCAAATAGCCAAGGGAACTCTCAACTGGAGTGCACTAAACATGATGCAATGTGCGGTGCATCCAAAGGAGTTTCAAGAGTCTCCACATGCTCAACAGCAAAAGAGATGTGGGACAAGCTTGAACTTATCTACGAAGGTACGTCCGAGGTAAGGGAAACTAAAGTTAGCATGTTAGTGTCTGAATATGAAATGTTCAAGATGAAAACTGATGAAACCATATCAGACATGTTTGCAAGATTCATGCTAATAGTTAACGGGCTAAAAGGTCTTAAGAAAGAATACTCTGAAAGTGACTTAGTGAGAAAGATCCTTCGATCTCTTACTTCATCTTGGAATACTAAGGCCACTGTCATTGAGGATTCCAAAGACTTTCCAAAATGAAATTGGATGAATAATTGGCTCTCTAATGACATATGAAATCAACATCAAAAGAAAAGAATTAGAAGAAAATCCTAGAAAGTCAATTGCTCTAAAAGCATCCAATAAAACATCAACAAGCTCCAAGAAATCTATTCAACAAGATAGTGATGAGCAAGAAACATCTAGTGAGAGTGATGATGGTGAAATGGCAATGCTCACTAGACAATTCAAGAAATTTTTGAAGTTCAAGAGGAGAGACACAGGTAATTCCAAACCCTTTCCTAAGAAAAATTTTTCACAGAAATATGAGTCAAACAAAAATCTGACATTGTTTGTTATGAATGCAAGAAACAGGGGCATATGAGAGGAGAATGCCGGAACTCAAGAAGAAGCTGAAGAAAGACAAATTCACCTCCAAAAGGCCAAAGCAATGTTGGCCACCTGGAGTGATGAAGATGAAGATGAAGATGCACAAGAAACATCCGATGATGAAGAAGTGAAATGCTTGATGGCAAGGAGTGATGACTCCAGTGAGGTAAATTTCTCATTTAATGATTTCACTGCAAGTGAATGGGAGGAAGCATACACTACTTTATTTGAAAAATTTGTGAATATAAATCTGAAAATAGAGCATTAAAAAAGAAATGCAACTCCTTGTGCATGATAGGAACAATGATGAACGAATTGCATTCCTGACAAAAGAATTAGAAATGATGAAGTTGATGAAAAGACTCATAATGAAGAAATGGATTGCTTGAAAATGAAATTGCAAGAAACACAAAAAGAAAAAGACTGTTTAAGCCATTCTATTGAATTCCTTCAAGAAGAACAATTAGAAACAAAGAAAAAGTTGGAACAAACTGAAAAGGATTGAAAGAAAAATCTGAGGACTTATGAAATTTGTAAAAGGGAAGCAAAATCTAGATGCGGTTTTGGGCACCAAAATACATGTAACCAAGCATGGGTTAGGATATCAACCTGTAAAACAAAAGAAAAATAGGAGAATCTTTGATTACCTCCTTTGTTGATCTTAGCCCAAACACAAGCAAGCATGCTCCCACAAAGCATAATTCAAGAAAGTCTCAGACCAAGCCAATGCCACTCAAACAAAATGCTCCCAACAAACAGAAGAAAAAGCCACCTGTCGACAGATACAATGGTGCCTGTCGACAGACAAGAACAGTTTCAATGAATAAACAGTCTATCAAGCAACAGAAAATTGAAAAGAAAAATCCTTCATGCAATGTGTGTAAAAAGATTGGTCATGATGAAAAACAATGTTGGAATAATCCAAAGAAACAGAAATTCAAACAAGTTTGGATTCCTAAGCATTTACTCTGTTGCATGAATGAAATTTTGGGACCCAAAGTAATTTGGGTACCAAAACCTCTTGTCTGATCCACATATGCAGGAATGCCTAGCAGCCCAACATCAAAACAAATGGTACTTGGATAGCGGCTGTTCGAGGCACATGACGGGCGACAAAGGTAAATTGTTTCGTGTTCCTAGTGGAGAAAGACGGAGGACAAGTCATTTTTGGAGGTAACAACAAAGGCCAAATCATTGGCACAGGTAATGTTGGTAAGTGTTCCTCCAATTCAATTGAAAATGTACTGTTGGTTGATGGCCTTAATCACAATTTGCTTAGCATAAGTCAATTATGTGATAGAGGTCACAACGTCATTTTTGAATCAAATCATGTCAAATTGTTGATAAAGAAACAGGAAGTGTAAAATTTTCTGGAAAAAGAGTGAATAACATTTACTTAGTTGATTTAGATGATCCAGAAAATGACAACTTGTGTCTTGTTGCAAATAGACAGGATGAATTGACCTTGTGGCATCGTAGGCTTGGCCATGCGAGCTACAACGTGTTGCACAAGATCATGAAGCTCAAATTGGTAAGTGGACTTCCTGACATTTCTTTTAGCAACAACGAAAGTTTTTGTGATGCATGTGCACAGGGAAAACAAACCCGAAGTCTTTCAAATCTAAAGCACCGGTAAGCACATCTAAACCATTTGAACTGTTGCACATGGACTTGTTTGGACCAACTAGAACTTTAAGTCTCAATGGCAAACGTTTTGGTTTTGTCATTGTAGATGATTTCTCTAGGTTCACATGGGTCAAATTCTTGGCACACAAAAGTGAAACACTCACAATCTTCCAAGAATTCTTTAACAAGATTGAGCATGGCAATGTGAATAAATATGTTCAATACGCACCGATCACGGGGGAGAATTTGATAACAATGCATTTTCTGATTTTTGCAGGCACCAAGGAATTGAACATCTGTTCTCTTCCCAAGGACTCCAGAACAAAATGGAGTAGTGGAGAGAGAAAAACAGAACATTGGTGGAAATGGCTCGCACTCTTCTGGTTGAAGGCCAACTCTCCAAAAGGTTTGGGCAGAAGCAGTGAACACTTCGTGCTACATTCTAAACAGAGCCATGGTAAGACCTGTGATAAAGAAAACCCTACCAGTTATTGAAAGGTAAGAAACCCAACCTTGGGTACTTCCGAGTTTTTGGCTCAAAGGTATTTATTCACAACAATGATAAATCTGATTTAGATAAATTTGAAGCCAAAAGTGATCAAGGTGTTTTTCTAGGCTACTCAGAACACTAGGGCATATAGGGTGTTTAACAATAAAACACGAACTGTGGAAGAAACTCCACATGTCATTTTTGATGAGACTTATGCCAAATCTAACAGATTGAATGTTAACAGGATTGAAGAGAGGATGAAGGAACATCGCTTAAGGATCTACAAGTCAAAGCAAAAGACAAATCTGAAGTAGACTCCAAGACCAAAGGTGGATATCTTCACCGGGACTACGATGAAGATGATGAAATAGCATTCAGAAAACAAGATGAAACACTTGAAGAGATCCACCAGAAAGTGATCCTCCTGAAGAACAACATTCACAAGATCAAATTCCTCAAGGACAAGATACTCCCGGCCCTTCAACAATCACAAATGTGAGGTATTCCAAAGATCACCCACTTGATGATGTGATAGGTAGTTTAAATGATTCTGTTCAAACGAGGTCTCAAGTAAGAAAAATAATTGAACATGATCTTTTTGCTTTTGTCTCTCAAGTGGAACCCAAAAATGTTGAAGAAGCCTTAAAAGAACTCATGGATTGATGCTATGCATGAGGAACTTGGTCAATTTCAAAGAAATAATGTATGGAGTTTAGTTCCTAAAACCCCTGAATCTCTATCATAGGAACTAGATGGGTGTTTAGGAATAAACTTAATGAAGAAGGAAAAGTGATCAGAAATAAAGCAAGACTCGTAGCAAAAGGATATAGTCAAGAATTTGGTGTAGACTTTGAAGAGTCCTTTGCTCCTGTAGCCAGGTTAGAAGCAGTCAGAATTTATTGGCATATGCATGCTCCCATAAGTTTAAACTCTATCAAATGGATGTTAAAACTGCTTTCTTAAATGGCTATATCAAAGAAGAAGTCTATGTCTCTCAACCACCAGGTTTTGAAAATTCTGAAATGCCTAACCATGTGTATAAATTGCACAAAGCTCTTTATGGTTTGAAACAGGCACCTCGAGCTTGGTATGATAGACTAAGCAATTTCTGGTAAGCAAGAACTACTCAAGAGGTAAAGTAGACCAAACACTCTTCACTAAGAAAGTTCGCAATCACATAATTGTTGTTCAAGTTTATGTGGACGATATCATATTTGGTTCTACTAACCCTTCACTGTGTGAAGAATTTTCTAAACACATGCACAGTGAATTTGAGATGAGTCTAATGGGGGAGCTTCAATTCTTTCTTGGTTTGCAGGTGAGGTGAAACAACATAAAGACGGATTCTTCATAAATCAAGAAAAGTATGTCAAAGAGCTTCTCAAACGATTTCAATTTGAGCAAGCTAAACCGGCCTCCACCCAATGAGCACAAGCATCAAATTGGAAAATGATGAGAAGGTAAACCGGTAGATGCAAAGCACTTCCGAGGTATGATTGGCTCACTCCTTTATCTTACTGCAAGTAGACCGGATATTCAATTTAGTGTTTGCCTTTGTGCTAGATATCAATCTAGTCCAAAGGAAAGCCATTTAATTGCAGTCAAGAGAATTTTCCGATATCTCTCCGGAACATGCAATTTGGGTTTTGGTACCCAGCAGGCAGTAGCTTTGATTTGATTTCATATTCTGATGCTGACTATGCTGGATGTAAAATCGATAGAAAAAGCACTAGTGGATATTGCCAATTCCTTGGCGGTTGCATGGTTTCGTGGGCATCCAAGAAACAACACTCGGTTGCACTCTCCACTGCAGAGGCAGAATATGTCGCTGCAGGAAGTTGTGCAGCTCAAGTGTTGTGGATCAAAAGTCAGTTAGCTGACTATAATGTTCAAATTGGATGCACACCTATCCTATGTGACAACACAAGTGCTATCAATCTTTCAAAAAACCCTGTCCAACACACGGACTAAACACATAGAAATCCGTCATCATTTCTTGAGAGATGAAGTTGCCAAAAAACCTTGGAACTCATTTTCATTCCCACAGAAAAACAATTGGCTGATATTTTCACCAAACCCTTGTCTGAAGATAGATTCACATCCTTAAGAAGAGAATTGGGTTTGTGTAAAATGCAATGAAACTAACTCTCCATATTGGAGTACATGCTCTTTATGTGTGAATGACTATGTGGTATATCAAATGGTGAACTGTGGAAGAACAAGTTCGGCTTGTTTGGAAACTATCATCATGCGTGAGGAAATATTCTCCGCCAAGTATCCATAGTCCCATTACATATAAAGGTCCTGTACTTCACATAGGATTTTTAGTTTCCTTACATTACAATGTTTTTTCTGTGATCATGTGCTTGTGTGTTACTTCTTTAAATGATCATGTTTGTTTGTATCAAATGCTTGTGTGAATCCTTGCTTAGATGTCGTGTCAACACGTGCACACACTATGGGGGAGTAAGTTAAGGATTGTTGAGTTTTTCTGAGGAAACTCTTCCAACATCTACTTGTTGAATTCTCACTTCCTTGAACTCAATGTGCAATCAATCTGAAACCAGAAAAATCCACTCTGTTCATATCTGCGACAGACACATTCCATCTGTCGACAGATACAATCAGTCTTGTTCTGACAGAAACCTCAATCCTCAGTCTGTGTGCATCTGTCGACAGACAGACTTCTTCTGTCGACAGATACACACATTCTTCCTTATTTTTCAAATCCTTCTTCATACTTTTCAAGAAAAGTGTTCCTTACTTGATTTAAAGGTAAACCTTGGTTTGTTTGTGTGCAATATAATCCTTCATATCCACTTCATGTCAAAGTCATGAACCAAGTCTAAATGTTTTTTTGATGCATAACCTGATTAAGGTCTTTTTAGATCATTTTGAACACAATGATCAAACCAAATGATTTTAAACATCTCTTTGAATAACTCCCTTGTCGTTAAACATGAATCTAAAATGATTTGAAAATCAGAAAGCTCTTGAATTTAATGTTCTACATTACAACTTGCCTAAAGAAATCTCATGTACTTGACAAAAAGCAAAAATAATAATAATAAAAAAGGAGGAGAAAAGCTACCTATTTCTTCGGTTCAATCAAAGTATATTTCTTTATGGGATGGAGGTAGAGCAATGATGAAAATGACTAAGTAACCGGGGACATGGGCATCACAAATGTCGGTCTTCGCGTCAAAAGGTTGTTTCATTATCTCTATACAATGGCTTGATGGACACTCACATTGAGTAACTGGGGGTATTGGCATCACAAATGTCTACCTTCACATGAAAAAGTGAAAGTGCTCCTCATTGCCACTCTTTTCCATCTTCGTTGTTTAAAGATTCTAAAATCATACCAGAAATAGAGTGAAGCCTCCGAAAATTTTTGTGTCAAGTCCAATGTGTTTCTTCGGTAAGACGTTCTTGTGGCCATTAATTCAATTGTCATCTGACTATCATCTCTATTTAAATGCATGTTTCTCTTCAACGGCCTTAATCAAAAGAGTTATTTAATTTTCACTGATTTTTGTGAAATGTGTTCCTCATGATCTAATTAAAGAACTTATCATTTTTAATTCAAAATCATTTTAGATTTGTGTCATGTCTTCATCTTAATGGATATGAATTTTGTCTTGCACATACACCCACTGCCTTAAAACACAAATGAACACTTGTCCCTTTGAAAATTTTGTCAAAAATCAAGTTTTCACCAAAAAGGAGTTATCTGTCGACAGATAGACTTGCATCTGTCGACAGACGACGGCCCAGATCCATTTTTGCAGAAAACCTCGCGCCGGTTCACCTCCTTTTTGTGGGGCCTCCTTTTTAAAACCCTCCAAGTCCATTCTAAGGCCACCCACGACCC
Organism: Colocasia esculenta; assembly: GCA_014218235.1. Lineage (NCBI taxonomy): Eukaryota > Viridiplantae > Streptophyta > Magnoliopsida > Alismatales > Araceae > Colocasia > Colocasia esculenta. The sequence goes on from CM024758.1 coordinate 76,125,284, forward strand.
TTTTTCACCCCTCCTCTCTTGTTCCCTCCTCCTCCTCTCCAAACCCCCTCTCTTCCCCCTTCAGGGCTCCGTCTCCGACGATCCTGCTCCTCGTCTGGGATCCCTCCACTCTGCCTTCACACCATTCTCATCCTTCCTCCTGCGATGGCACCAAATCGAAGCTTCTCGCTCGCCGTCGTCGCGCTCCGACGGACGCCGGAGAAAGCTCCAGGGCTCCTTCTGAACGCCGCAGCAAGCATCGTGAGGATCGGTTGCCGGAACTCATCGTTCCTCAAGGTCTCGTCTTATCCGACCCAACGGCACCTTCAAGAAGATTGTCCAATCCGGTATGTGGACTTCGAGTCCTTAGCACCGATGTTCCCCTCACTCCTACCTTATTTTGACACTCAAGGGTGGACATCCTTCTTATACTCCCACCTCCAATACTCTCCAACTGCCGTCTCCGAGTTCTACAATAACCTAGGGCTTTCCGATCAAGGAGATATCTACTCTTCGGTGAGAGGCACTCGTTTTCGCCTCACCGCCAAATCTTATCTCCACAGCCCTTGAAATCCAAACTCAGGAGTTGAAATCTTCAACTACACTCCCTCTGCTTCTGAGTACTATGAGCTTCTGACATTGGAACCTATGACACTACCAAGGAGATTGCTCGTCTCAACGCCAACTCTTTTCCTCCTTTGATCCGGATGATCCATCACATCTTCACTACCTTGATCGTCCCGAAGGATGGAAGTCGAGAGTTAGTCACCGAGGTCCACAAATCCTTGTTCATCTTTTTCCTCAAGTGTCAAGAAATCAATCTCCCTGAACTTATGATAAGCCTCATCGTCGGTGTTTCTCTAACACCAAAGATCAATGCCATATGCTTGCCCCATCACTTCTCTTCTTATTTTCCTTGGCATTCCTATCCCTCCAAGTGAGCTCATCTCACTAAAATCCCGAAGTGCCTTTGACCTCACCGCCGCCAACCGCATGGGCTACAAAATTGTAGACGGCGTCGTCACAAGGACTCTCAAGGGAAAGGAACCACAAGGAGCTGAAGTGTCAACGGTGAAGAAGACAATGAAGATGATGAAGCAAATGAGGGCAGTGATGAAGACCTCAAGATGAGCAAATGCCTGACCAAGCTCAAGAGTTGATGATGTACCTGTGCCTCCACAACAATCCGTTCATGATTACTTGGCACAAATCCATCAAGAAATGATTTCAGGATTTGCTCGGATGACGTCAAGATTGATCAAGTGGACGCTCGCCTCAACACTTTAGATGACCGTCTTGACCACCTCTACTCCGAGAGAGATGGATCCCGTCACCTCCTCCTGCTGGACATGACGATGAATAGAGGGTCTCAGGGTCATTAGAGGTCACTAAGAGTCTTAGATGGGAATTAGTCTCACTTGTCTTGTCATCTTTTGTTTTCATGTTATTTCCTTTCCTTTATTGAGTCATGTAATGATTATCAAATGTACTGTGAAATTTCAATGATCAATCAATGAAAACTCAGTTCATGTTATTGTCTCTACATGTGCATGACTTGACCTTTTGAATGTTGTCAAAAGGGGGAGAACATCAATATATGCATCAATTGATGTTTTTGTCATCATCAAAAAGGGGGAGATTGTTGGGTTTTCCATATATCATGTTTTTGATGATCACATTAACATCCTTGAACATTGATTTAATGCAAAATGATGTGTTAACTAACATGAAAAACACCATGAAAGTGATTGAGTTAAACATTGCTAAATCATACAATGTACATCACTAACAATGTATTTGCATGTAGGTGTACAAGCATGAAAGATGGAACTTTGAAGAGGCATTGAAGAGATGAGCAAAAAGCACAAAAATCTGTCAAAGAGGTGTATCTGTCGACAGATGAACTCTACCTGTCGACAGATTCATACAGTCATTCCAAGACAGAACTCAGGTTGCATCTCTGAGTGTATCTGTCGACAGATGCAATGTACCTGTCGACAGATACACACAGACAACCCAGGACAGAGCTCAGTTTTCAATTCCTGAGTGCATCTGTCGACAGATGCAAACTGCCTGTCGACAGATACACTCAGAAACTCATTTTCCTGAAACCCAGTTCTCAGCCTGAGTCTGCCTGTCGACAGATGCAAGTGCACCTGTCGACAGCCGACGGAAACTTCAGATTTTGGGTTTCCAAATCCGGCCCACTTGGGTGTTTCCTTCCTCCACGACCCCCACCTTTACCTAACACTATATAAGCATCCTTTGGAGCCAATTCGCAGAGAGCAGCCTCCCATCCAAGAGCCTCCAAGGGACCAAGAGAAAAGCCCCAAATTGCTGCTCTGCTTCAACTTTCCGCCCAGATCGACGTGGAATCACCATCTATGCGGAGCTGAAGCCGGATCGTCATCATTCAACCTTCTACATCGATCAATCTACATCCAATCGAAGTTTGAAGAGCGTTTGGACGATCCACGAGAAGATTCCAACCGGATTGTTCCCTAATCCCAATTCTTCTCCATTTCATAATTTCCATTCCATCGTGTGTGTGTGTGGTGTGTTTCGAGCACCTTGTGCTTGATTCACGTGTTTGTGGTTGTTCTGATACGTGGTTCATCAGACAACGTGTGTGTGGTTGAGTTGTAGTGTTGAACTCGCTCATAGCAGTCGTTTCTGCGTGTGTGTGTGGACGGTGGATGTAGGATACACGAGTGTGTGTACTCTGAACCACCTTAAATCATCGTGTTCTGTGGTTTGTTCGCGTTTTGCGATAGATGATTGGTAGGCACGGTGTTCATACGCACGTTGATTTCTGCTCTCACTTAAATCAACTCAAGCGGTCTCACGCTTAATTGATTTGAATCAAATTCATTAAGATCGCTGTAGTCGAAAAGAAGCCATCAATAGTTTAAAATTGTCGTAATCTATCAACCACCCCCCCCTTCTAGATTACGTATTGTGTATTCCGCATAACTCTTCAATGTTAAATTCCAGTAAATTGCGTGTGCTCGGTAAATTCGGGAGAAATTCTGTGCACCCTGTGCGTACTAGGGTGCAGACAGTGAGCTGTTAGATTTGTGATTATGTTCAACTCCATGTTAATTTGCATTATGAATAATAATGTGAAATCAATGTTAAATTTTTTGTAATTTCATTGTGAGTCAGAAAAATCTGAAATTTCATGTGGAATCATAAACCTAAGATCAGCATGTGGTTAAATTTCAGTCGTTTGGGCAACTATATAGTGAAATATGAATTTTGTTCCTGCGAGAAATGTGAAAAGAAAAAATGCATGCTAATGTGGGAATAAAGTGACATGTGTGTGTGATCTGATTTGTGCAAATTCTGAACATGTAATCCCTATTACTGTAGAATCAGGTTAGAAAACAGAGAGCCCTTGTGTGAGTACGAAATGAATGAGAGGCAAGTGACATGTGTAAAGATATGTGTTAAAAATCGGTTTAATGTGTAAATTGTGCAAGTGTGACACTGCTTCCATAGAGTGCAGTGGAACCGTATCAAGGAAAGTCCCCTAAAGAAGGTCAACGTGTTTGATCCTAAGGGATTAGGATGAAATCCTAGAGGTGGACAAGTACCACTGGTTAGGGTGGAGACTTGTTCTCCGATCTGCGCAGTCCAAGAGTCGTCACTGCATTGCCTAGGTGACGTCTATGTGTATGTGATGTGATGTGTCCTTCTTATGGTGGTTAGGACTATGTGCACGGCACTAAAGTGAAAAATGTGAATGTGATTGTGATAATGTGCAATTGTGTAGTGTGAACAATGTGTAAATGTGCATGGGTTAAAGTGTAAATTATGTGAATGAGAAATTGTGTAAACATGTGAAACCAAAACGTGAGGGTTGTGAATTTGTGATCCATGTTGTTGTAGTAATCTGAAATATGTTAAAACAGCAAACTAAATGTACTTATAATCATGATTTACATGTGCAAATTGCTTAGAATCCAGGTTAGAAATGATCCTTAGTAGTATGTAAGTAATCCCATGCTTGTTTGCCTTCATGTGTAACTCAAATTGATTAAGTAACTCTCATGTGTTGAATTATGCTTCCTAGTCTATGTAAAACCAGCAAGCTTAAAGAGGATGAAATGGTCATGAGCATGTATAGGAATGTATAGAATTCACAA
>CM024758.1:76129510-76234891 GCA_014218235.1 Colocasia esculenta
ATGGTAGAGTGAGTCATGTGTAAGTCGAGAAAGTAAATTCACAGTAACGTGGTACAAATAGCACATGAATCAAGTATAGCACAATGAATATGATCAAGCCACGATAAAAGTGATATCCAAAACAATAGCAAGTAACGTCATTGTCAAGCAATAGCAAGTAAATGTATAGCAAGGAGAGAGAGGGTAGTGGCCAATAGAGAGTAAATTGCACTTTGATTAACTTTCGTCATCGAAATAGTATTGCACTTTGGTTATCCGTAGATAGCCGAGAGAGAGTATAGCACTTTCTTGTCAACAGACAACGAGATAATATAACACTTTTGTTTGATTGTCTCTAGATTAATCTTGATAGTATGGCACTTGGATATAATACTGATATCCTGATCATTGAACTCCTACGGACAAATGACACTTTTTGGGCACATCTCCCAGGACTAGATCGGGCCCTATATTGCCTGGCATTTGTTTATGTTTGTTATCTAAGACAATCAATAGAGGCCAAATAGAGTACTAAGAATAGATGAGAGTAATTGAAGAAATAGATGAGAGTGTGAGCGAACTTGAATAGATGAGCGAATAGAGTATAGATGAGAACTAAAGGTCAATGCGCATAACACAACGTTTAAACAGGAAATAGTAACAGTTGCACAACACGCATGATTGGTGCTGGCAATCAGGTAGAATTCACTAACCAACCACTGGCCATGCTACGAATATAGTCTAGAGGTCCGGCGTGATATCTGGTAAGAGAGAGCAATCTAAGGCCGTTTGGGTCAACTAATCCCTAGGGGTGTTATAGATATTGAGGGTACAACCAGCTCATCGACCATGTGGGAATACATGGATAGAGGAGACTTATGGGGCCTTGAACAAGGATTTAAAAGTCTGGCGGAAGGAATATCCGACGGAGTAACGCGTTCAGGTAATCGATGCAGAATCATGACGGCAAGGTCCGACGCGTTCATGTTAAAACCCTATTTTTTGAAATAACACAATTCCCAAAAGTGGGAAACAACTCAAAGACGCGATGACGTTGATGGTCTCTGTAACGACCCGGATCCGAATTACTAGTTACCAACCAGTAACTGAATCCTGACCCGCCACCCACAAGCCGAAGCTTGGAAGGGAAAATGAGAACGTCCGAGGAGGACGTATAAGAAATGTACGCACCACAAATTTTGAACATTCCATTATATAATATATATCAAATGGTACAACTCAGAGCAGATCCAACAAAAGTAAAGAGTACAGCTAGTACAAAAACTAATTACTACTCACAGTAGCTATGTAGGACCAGCACCGCAGTAACTAGGCTCCTCAACACCCGGAGCCGACGACGAACCACCTGAAAAGGAAGGGAGTGAGTCTCAAGAAGAGACCCAGTAGGGACACTAACCCCCACCGGTACAGTACTAAAAAGTAGTGCGGAAAGTAAAGCTACTGTAAGAAAACACTGCACAACACACAAAAACTGGTGGTGTGGTACGCAAACTCCTCGCAAGAGTGCGCCGAGGAATTGGAACCTCACAGGTGACAACACAACAATCATACTCACACAAGCACACCACACAATGTGGACCAGCTAGGGCCTAAGGCTTGGCGCCTTGACACCATAGAGTCCTCCAACCCTAGCCACGTGTGCACACTCAGACACTCTCCCTCGCATCTGGTCCTCGACCATTTTCCTCTACGCCAGACTCGAATGGTGGAGAAGGGGCCCCACGGAAACCGCTCGTAACCACCACTAGGGGCACGCACAGAACGGAGTCGCACTCGACGTCCAGGCTCATCGGCGGAATAGCTCAATGCCAATCATCCAAACGTAGCCTTCACCTCGACGTCTGGGAAAACACAACACAACACAAGCACGGTAAAACTCGTCACAAGTACAATAGAGACTATAGCAACCTAGATTTTCGAGAAAAAAAAAATAATAATAGAAAAAGAAAACTAATTAAATTAATTAGAAAATCAAATAAAAGAGATTAAATAAACCCCATAAATGAAAAAGAAGTAATGGGCTTTGATAAATAGACCATTAGAAATTAGGGGCCAAAATAGGGATTTAAAAAAAAGAGAATAATAAGAAAATACCCTAAATTCGTAAACTAAATTATTACTTAATTAGAAAAGGGGTATTTATGCATTAAATAGCTAATTTGGGTTGGATTTGGATTCCTAAACCTACCCTAATGGGTTGCCACGAATTAGCTCCCAACCTAACCCAAATGGAATTGGCATGCTTAGAAAGAGCAAGAGAAATAGGAAATCCCAAATATAAGTAGCAATTTGAGTCTTATTAGGAAATAGAAACTTAAGAGACATAAATACTCTCTTAAAGCTCCATGGCTAGCCCTAGCTCGTTGCCAAGGGTTTCTAGACTAGGAGGAGAGGTCAAGGAAGGGGAGAATTCGTGGGGAGAAGGAGCTCTCAAGCCATCAACCTCGTTCTTCATGTTCTAGCCCTAGAAGAGGAATCGTTCAAAGGTAGGCATTCTCACGAGCATAACCATGAAATTCATCTGTAGGATGTTTCATCCATCAGTAACAAAAGCCCTTGGTTTCATAATTTTCCATTGAGCATAATCTTTTGTTTCTTCTGTTTCATGTTCTGCAACTTACATGACTCCGAACCCTTTTCAAAAATCTAGATCTCCATGTACCCTTTTCCCATGCTAGGAAATTTTACTGGAGAAGCTGATGGCTATTAGGGATCTTTTGCCCCTAAAAGCCCTAATTTTCATGCATCCTATCTTGCGAAATAATTTCTTGCATCTCAACTATTCTCCAGTTTGATTTGATTAAAGCTTGTCAAAACCATGCTTGTTTTCCAATTCCTAATTACTGTAAGTACCCTTGCGAGTCTAGATCAATTTCCACTAGTTTCATGATTTTCCATCGCTTGTACAATTAGTATGAATTTTTGAACGTCCCTGTGTCAAAACATGGTAAGTTTGGACCAAGAACCAAGAACATGTCAGATCTTTGTCGGACTCAGGCCGAGGACCTGAGAATGCAACAACTTTATAGGCCGCGTTCTCAGGCAGATCGCGACAAGGATCACCGTCGCGATCTGATCGCGACAGGACCCCCGTCGTGACTTGACCTTCTGGTCTGACAGACATGTCGCCTTTCTTCATATGAACCCGTCGCGTTCTCTTCTTTTGCACTGACTTACCCGTCGCGACCCATTAACGACCTTGTCGCGTTATATGCAGGCCCTGTCGCGACCCTTACAGGGACCTGTCGTGTTCTGCACTTTTCATGAAACCCCCCTATTTTGCATGTCTTGTTTTTCTACAGTGATATCATGCTCTACTAACCCTTTTGAACACAGTAAACAGAACTGTAATTTTGAACTTATTTTAATAAAATAAAAGCCTGCACATGACCCTTTCATACTCCATGATGCTTATGTCACATGCACACACTTTGAACCATCCAAATATGGCTTAATTGGCATGAAAATATTCATAATGTATCTAATAATTTTGTAATTAAATGCCTTATATTGAATAAGACTTGTCTTCGTTGTCTCGCGATGTTTTGGGAATACCGTTATCGACGCTCCACTGTCCTAGAATTCCTCTAGAACGTCAAGCACTTGTTTCTATACACACTCTCTTGACTTGGACGAACTCTCCGTCGATACTCCTTCTGTCGACTAGTGAGTCTTTGTTCAAGGCCTCCGTAAGTCTCCTCTATCTATGGATTCCCACATGGTCGACAAGCTGGTTGTACTCTAACACCTATGATACCCTTCAAGGATCAACAAGATCCCAACGGCTATTAAAGTTCACTCTTATCTTGAATCATGCCGGACCTCTAGACCTGTGCTTAACTTGGCCAGTGGTAGGGTTGTGACTTACACCTGACTGCCAACACCAAGTGCGCGTGTTGTGCAACTGTTACTATCGCTTGATTACTCGAAGTGTTATGTGCAATGTCCACTAGCTCTCATCTATACTCTACTCGCATCTATTCATGTTCACTCTACTATCTCGTCTATTCATCTAGTGCTCTCATCTATTTCTTGGTACTCTGTATAGCCATTTACTGATTGTCTAAAGCTAAACAATATAACCAATGCCTGACAATATATAAAGGGACTGATCTGGTCCTGGGATGTGCGCCGAAAGTGCTAGTGCCCATGGGAGTTAAATTATCAGAGTGTTTGGCATTACACTCGAGTGCTATCTATCTCGACTATCTAAATGACAATCAAAAAGTGCTATATTCTCTCGTTGTCTATTGACAAAAGTGCTATACTATGCCCGTTGTGCTATTGCTATACTTTGTGCTATTTGTGCTTTGGCCATCTTGCTATTTTGTGCTATGCTCGACCCTCTTGCTATATTTGGAAACTCGTGCTATTTTGTTCACATGCTATCATGCTATCTCTCACGTTACTTGACTCGCTTGCTCTATCATTAGTTACTCTACCTTTTAATACATTAATCATTTAAAGCATGCTTGACTATTGAGATTTAAGTCCTACTAGGTGTTATCGCTCACCCTGCGTTATTTGTCGTTGTGTTCTCAAGTGAGACCGAGGATGAACTATACATCAAGAGGACGGAACGACTAGGAGTGATGTCATCAGTACCCTAGCATCCTAGCCTCATGTTCGAGTCGTAGTTTAGTCTTTTGCTTTATTTCAATGTAATTGGGCCCTATAGAATGGCTCTGATATTGGTTGTAACTAGACATTGGAAGTTATTAATAAGAAGAATTTTCTTTAGTATTTATTCATTGTGCAATGGATGATGTCTAGTACTTGCTCTGTACCGATTACTTGCAACTGCCTCGCGTTCCGATATTCCGCTTCAGGGTGTGACAATTTTGTGGTATCAGAGCCTAGGTTGTTCTTTAGTATAGGATGATCTAGGATAACCTGCCTGACTAGAGTCAAATATCCTACCTATGTGAGTTGTGGTTAGAGCCAAGGGTAAATAGCTAAAATGAACTCACACACGCATGAATTAAATTTCTTATCAATATCATGACAATAATTTTTATAGGAACTAAGCAACAAAGATGACTGTTGAATGTGCTCAAATGAGGGGCATGCAACAGACCATCCAAGAACTGACACACGCAATCGTGCAAGCTACCCAAGGTGGTGGCAATTGTGGTGCAGGCGTCCTGCATCGTAACTTCCGGAGTCTGAACCCACCTAGTTTCAGTGGATCCACGGATCCGGATGAAGCCAAACACTAGCTAAAGAAACGGAAAGAATATTCTGTGTCATGCAATGTGCAGCGAGGGATAAGCTGCTACCATCCACATTTCAACTCGAAAAGGACGTACGCACTTGGTGGGAGTCTGTTGAAGCGACCAGAGCAAATGGTCAGTTCACCTGGACCGAATTTAAAGAAGCTTTAATTCCAAATACTTCTCGGAGCATGTCCAAGAAAGGAAGGCTACGGAATTCGTTGCTATGAAACACGAAGCTTGATTGTGGCCGAATATGAAGCCTAGTTTTCAAGACTGGCATGCTATGCTGCACACCTGGTAAACACTGAGAGAATGAAGGCTAAGCGCTTCCTCAACGGCCTTAAGCCTCAGTATATTACCCAACTGGCACCTCTCGACATCCAGACCTACGCCGAGATGGTGAAAAAGGCTCAACTGCTGGAAGATGCTACGGACTTCACCGACCGTATCAAAGGGAAGTTCGTGAAAAAGGAAATGACCTCTGGTCAGTCATCTGCTAAGTGAACAATGGCAAGAAGCGTCCCTTCAACATCACAGAGGGACCCAGCCAAGAAAGGAAAACCTAAAGTTATTGTCCCCAACCTCAAACAAAAGGTAACTGCAAGTACTGTGACAAGCCAGGTCACACTGCGGATGAGTGCTGGAGGAAAGTCGGTGCATGTCTGCGTTGTGGTAGGCGCGAGCACCGCATCCCTGAGTGCCCGCCGCTGAAAGAACATGAGAGGCGCCCTAATGCGCCTAAGAAATAGGGCCGACTGCAAGCCTGCATGATGAGGAACCCGCTACGGAGGGTGGCGTGGTAGAAGGTACTCTGCAAGTCTTGTCCTTATCAGCTTTTGTCTTATTTGATACTTGAGCAACTCATTCATTTATATCTCAACACTTTGCTGATACCCTAACTGCAAAACTTATATCCATGGTTGTGAGTTCTCTGTCACAACGCCATTAGGGAAAGGAGAAATTGAACAAATACTTTCCATCTCCGATGTAATGATCGAAGACCATAACCTGAAAGCCGACCTGGTGTGTATGCCCATGGAGGCTATGATGTATTTTGGGAGCCGACTGGTTGTCCACATATGGGGTAAGTATCGAGTAAGAAAGGGAAGGTTACCTTTAGTGACTTTCCTAAATTGGCATTCTTTGGGATTAGACATAAGAGACGGATGTCTCTAATCTCCGCCATCAATCCCACAATATGATAAGAAATGTTGCATTGCTTTCCTTGCAGCCGTCGTAGTGAAAAGAAGGGTTTTAAGATAGAAGACATCCACATAGTCCAGGATTATCCTGATGTGTTTCCTGAAGATCTGCCAGGGATTCCCCGGAATGAGATGTCAACTTTGCCATAGAGTTGATCTCTGGAGCTGCCCCGGTATCGCGTCAACCATACCGAATGTCACCTGTCGAGCTAAAGGAGATGAAGACGCAGTTGATGGAGCTATTAAAGAAGGGGTTCATTAGACCGAGTACTTCCCCATGGGGAGCACCCGTGCTATTCGTCAAGAAGAAAGATGGATTGATGAGAATATGCATCGACTATCGTCAACTCAATGAGCTTACCATCAAGAACAAGTACCCATTGCCTAGGGTCGATGAGCTATTCGACCAAATATCTGGAGCTCAATATTTCTCAAGATCGATCTTCAATTTGGCTATCACAAATGAGGATCAAGGATGACGATATCTTCAAAATGGCTTTTAGGAGCAGGTATGGACATTATGAATGCGTCGTTATGCCTTTGGTCTAACCAATGCTCCTGTAGCCTTATGCAACTCATGAACAACATATATTGGCCATACCTTGACAAGTTTGTGGTCGTCTTCATCGCCGACATCCTCATTTATCAAAGACCAACGAAGAGCATGAAGAACACCTGAAGATTACACTGCAAGTCTTGTGAGACAACAAACTGTATGCAAAGACGAGCAAGTGTGAGTTTGGCTCGAAGAAGTGTCCTTCTTGGGCCATGTAATTTCAAAGGACGGCATCTCCGTTGATCCCTCCAAAGTCGAAGCTATACTCAATGGGAGAGACCAATCAACGTCACAGAAATCAGAAGCTTCCTAGGACTGGCTGGCTACTACAGGCGGTTCATCAAGGCTTCTCCAAGATCGCCGTTCCTCTCACGTGATTGACACAAAAGGAAAATCCATACTCTTGGAGTAAAGAGTGTGAGAAAAGTTTCCAAACTCTTAAAGATTGCCTGACCGCAGCACCTGTTCTCGCTCTGCCAATAGAGGGAGAATGTTTCTCTGTCTACACGATGCCTCAGGGATTGGGCTAGGGTGTGTACTGATGCAAAAGGAGAAAGTCATCGCCTACTCTTCTCGACAACTAAAGACTCATGAAGTCAACTACCATGTGCATGATCTGGAGTTGGCTGCCGTGGTCTTCGCCTTGAAGATCTAGAGACATTACTTATATGGTGAAAAGTTCACTGTCTACTCAGACCATAAAAACTGAAGTACTTATTCTCCAGAAGGAACTCAACAAGAGACAGAGAAGATGGCTAGAATATCTGAAGGATTTCGACTTCAACATCCAATACCATCCAGGCAAGGGTAAGTCGTGGCTGATGCTCTTAGTAGAAAGCCGATGGCATCTGTTTCAAGTCTAGTCCTTGGCGAGATGCAACTACTAGAACAATTCGCAAGGTTATACTTAAATATTGAACATAGGGATGATCGAGTCTTGGTTGCCAATATCAACATTCAATCTGATCTGCTAGAGGAGATCAATGCTTAACAAGATGATGATCCATTCTTAGTTTGCGTCAAGGAAACTCTAGCCGAAAGACCGGACTTTGCTATGACCGAAGATGGAAGGCTTGTCTTTCAAGGAAGGACATGCGTTCCCGACAATGAAGAACTGAAGAGAAGATTAATGGATGAAGCTCGCACGATGAAGTACACTATTCATCTTGGAGGTACCAAAATATATCAAGACATGAAAAGAACATTTTGGTGGCCGAACATGAAGAGAGAGGTAGCTGAACATGCCGCACACTGCCTTACTTGCCAACAAGTAAAAGTGAAACACTTGCGCCCTGCTGGTGTACTCAGACCGCTAGATATTCTGGAATGGAAATGGGAAAGCATTGGCATGGACTTCATCATGGGTTTACCCAAGAATCGTGGTGGACTTGATGCCATATGGGTTATTATAGACCGACTAACCAAATCTGCCCACTTCCTAGCCATAAAGAGTAAGTGGTTGGTAGAGGTACTAGCTGCCCTATATGTCAAGGAGATAGTGAGACTGCACGTAGTTCCATCATCCATAGTCTCGGATCGAGATCTGAGATTCACATCTCATTTTTGGAAAGGACTGCAAGGTGCACTGGGTACTAAACTCAACTTTAGTACCACATTCCATCCACAAACTGATGGGCAAACTGAAAGCACCAACAAATAGTGGAAGACATGTTGAGAGCTTGCACTATAGACTTCCAAGGATATTGGAACGAGCACCTATCCCTTATTGAGTTCGCCTATAACAACAGTTACCAAGCGAGTATTAAGATGGCACCGTTCGAAGCACTCTATGGAAGAAATTGTAGATCTCCTGCATGCTAGAATGAGGTGGAGAACAGCAAGTGGCTAGGCCCAGATATGGTACAACGAACAACAAAGGACATTCAGGTGATTAGAGATCGGCTTAAGATTGCTCAGTCCAGACAAAAGAGCTATGCCGACAAAAGAAGGCGAGACTTGGAATTCCAAGTCGGTGATCATGTATTCTTAAAGGTGTCACCTACTCATGGTATCCAAAGATTGGTGTGAAAGGAAAGCTCAGTCCTAGATTTATCGGTCCTTTTGAAGTCCTCGAAAGGATTGGTGAGGTTGCATACCGACTGGCGTTGCCACCGGATCTGAGTCCTTAAATTCGTAACTAAATTATTACCTAATTAGAAAAGGGGTATTTAATGCATTAAATAGCTAACTTGGGTTGGATTTGGATTCCTAAACCTACCCTAATGGGTTGGCCACAGAATTAGGTTCCAACCTAACCCAATTGGAATTGGCTGCTTAGAAAGAGGAGAGAAATAGGAAATCCCGAAATTAAGTACAGTTTGAGTCCTATTAGAAAAAGAAACTCAAGAGACATAAATACTCTCTTAAAGCTCCATGTGGGCCCTAGCTCATTGCCAAGGGTTTCTGGACCAGAAGGAGAGGCCAAGGAAGGGAGAATTCGTGGGGAGAAGGAGCTCTCAAGCCATCAACCCCGTTCTTCAAGTTCTAGCCATAGAAGAGGAAATCGTACAAAGGTAGGCATTCTCACAAACATAAACCATGAAAATCATATGTAGGAGTTTCGTCCAGCAGGAACAAAGCCCTTTCGTTTCATAATTTTCCATCGAGCATATCTTTTGTTCTTGATTTTTCATGTTCTGCAACTTACATGACCCCGAACCCTTTTCAAAAATCTAGATCGCCATGTACCCTCTATTCCATGCCACAAAATTTTTACTAGAGAAGCTGATGGCTATTAGGGATCTTTTGCCCTGAAAGCCCTAATTTCATGCATCCTTGCGAATTAATTCTTGCATCTCAACTGTTCTCAAATTCTGTTTTCCATGTTTGATTTGATTAAAGCCTGTCGAAACCATGCTTGTTTTCCAATTCCTAATACGTAAGTACCCATGTGAGTCTAGATCAATTTCCAACTAGTTCATGATTTTCCATCGCTTGTACAATTAGTTATGAATTTTTGAACGTCCCTGTGTCAAAACATGGGAAGTTTGGACCAAGAACCAAGAACATGTCAGATCTTTGTCAGACTCAGGCCAAGGACCTGAGAACGCGATGGCCCGATAGGCCGCGTTGTCAGGCAGATCGCGACAAGGATCACCGTCGTGATCTGACCGCGACAGGACCACCGTCGCGACCTGACCTTCTGGTCTGACAGACCTGTCGCCTTCTTCATATGAACCCGTCGCGTTCTCTTCTTTTGCACTGACTGACCCATTGCGACCCGTTAACGACCCTGTCACGTTCTATGCAGGCCCTGTCGCGACCCTTACAGGGACCTGTCGCGTTCTGCACTTTTTCATGAAACCCCCCTATTTTTGCAAGTCTTGTTTTTCTATAGTGATATCATGCTCTGCTAACCCTTTTGAACACAGTAACGGAACTGTAATTTTTGAACATATTTAATAAAATAAAAGCCATGCACATGACCCATTCATACCATGATGCTCTATGCCACACGCACACACTTTGAACCATCCAAATATGGCTTAATTTTGGCATGAAAATATTTCATAATGTATCTGGTAATTATGTAATTAAATTGCCATATATTGAATAAGCTTGTCTTCGTTTTCTCGCGAAGTTTTGGGAATACGTATCGAAGTGGACACTGTCCTAGAATTCCTCTAGAGTCGAGCAACTTGTTTCTATACACACTCTCTTGACTTGGACAAACTCTCCATACGGATACTCTTCTGCCGGATGTGGTCTTTGGTCATGCCTTCGTAAGTCTCTTCTGTCCATGGATCTCACATGGTCGACGAGCCGGTTCGGTACCCAACACCTCTGATACCTCAAAGATCAACATGATCCAAACGCTATTAGAAGTGTTAGTTATGGATGTCCTCAAGCCAATCATAACTTGTACAATCTTGTTCTTTGATAATAATAATAAGGCTTTTATATTCATTATGTGTAATTCGTTTATCGTTTCATTATGAAGTCCATGAATATGCGCAATGGATATTAATTATGATGAGATCATAACAATGAGATTAATATCCTTTAAACGTATATCTTAATTGTTCCTAGTCGGAGGATATTCGAGAAGGACATCGGATATCCGGTTAGACTAGTACAGGTTGCACCTGCTCATATGATGAGGGTGACTGGTCTCATAGTCACTTGTGTGGAGACACTAAGGTGAATCTGTAGGTGCTCATTGGAGAATGAGTTCACTGAACTGATCCGTTATGAATCGCTGGATGGTAATGTTACCTAACTGTCAACCAGCTAGATTCATTGTCACAGTGGCGTGATTGGTCCTTAGACCTGAGACACCAAGGACACCTTGTTGGTGGACTTCTGGGTTTTGACCTTGACTTATAGATCTCTAGCCATGAGGTCTTAATCAGTTAAGTGATCGGATCTAGCGGAATACCTTCGAAGGTGATTGTGTGGTCAATATGGGATCGCTCGCTCTCGGTAATAGGAGAGTGAATGCTCTACGGAAGGATGCCTGATAGTCCCTGGCCAGGGCAAGACTACTTATCAGAAAAGGAGTTTTCTGATATAGTTATGCGGCATCTAAACCAAGTGAGTGTGCATTAGGGTTGACAGTTGACCATACCCTAAGTGCACTCGGGAGCATTGTACGAGCGAAGGATTATAGTCACGTGGTAACTGATGATACAAAAGGTTCCTTGAATGGGTTGCTGAACCCCAATGCTTTCCAGGATCAAGTGGTGTTGCTTGCACCCAACTTGATTGGAAGCCCGGTCAATTATCGTGAGACGATAATTGATTGTGTAATTAATTAATATGAGATGTTAATTAATTACCATAAGTCAATAAAGAGTTATTGAGCTTAATGGGCTGAAAACTGGACTAGCAGTTGGGCCTAGAGGGTCACACGCATAAGAGTTCCGAGCAGACTGGGCAAGGTGTTCTTTATAGACAATGACTGGGTTTTTGTGAAAAACCGCGGTGTCTATAAATATACGCTGAGAGTTAAACCCTGGGCCAAGCTCCAGGCTTAACCCTGGCCGCCCCCCCCTCTCTCTCTCCCAGGGCGCCCCCACCCTCTCTCTCCTCTCTTCGGCACATGGTGGAGCTGAGATCCGGGAGACGCGTGGAGAACGAGGAGATCCCGTCTGCGTCCGGAGCTCGCGTGGATACGTCTAGAGGCCGGACACTTGAACGGCTTGAAGCACCGGCGCCTCCTGCGCCACCTCCTCCCCGGATTCGGGAGTTACGCAACCCCGCAAAGGTAAAGATGAGATCTGCCTGGCGTGGTTTTCCGTTTTAGTTCGATTCCGACGGCCGGCAACGATATCTACCTGAGGGATTCGCGTTTCCGCTGCGCTCTGTTCGAACCCAACAGTGGTATCAGAGCCAGGTTGCTGGTACGTTCGGAATCGGCGTCTCGTGTATGATATTTTATGCGTTTTCGTCGATTCGCGTTGTGCATGAGTCGCCATGTTTGAGTGTTCGTGGGTCGCACATGAGATGTGCACTTGCCGCTTGGTACATGGAAGTGTTCCTGGTACCAAGGGCTTCCGGAAGAACCCTTGTGGCGTCGTTTGGCCCACTGTGGAGGCCACACGACCCTCTGCAAGATGCCGCCGTCGTGCAGATTGGACAGTCCAAGATGGGGCGTTTTGCAGATTTTTTGGGGTTTTTCCGGGTTTTCTGGCGGCGGCTAGGGTTTTTCCCAGCCGCCGCGGGGCCCTAGCGGGCGGCGGGGGGGACCCGCGGGGTCCCCTGCGGCCGCGCGCGGGTCAGCCCGCGGTAAGTCGCGGGCGGACCCCCGCGGGTCCCGGGCGGCGGATCGCACGGCGCCGGATCCGGACCGGCCGCCCCCTTTTCCCCCCCATTTTTCTTTTTTTAATGTTTTTAATTGTTTTAAAAAAATTAGAAAATGTTTTAAAATCCCAAAATTATGAAAATTAGTTTTAAGAGTTTTAAAATGTTTTAACTCTCTGTAAATTAATTTTCATATTTGACCCATTACTTAATTAGTTAAAGGAAATCTAAACCGTTTTAGTTATTCCTCTAATCTAATTAAGCATGTTAATTGATTTAGAAATGTGATTTTTAAATTAATTAACTGTACATCTTGGCGACTTCATGCAGTAACGATGAATGACTTATCTAATGTTGATTAGATGTATCCATGTTAGCTAAATTGTTTAGTTAAATGGTTTTCAAAATATAATTATTATATTTTTGAAGTAAAATATTTCAGAAGTAATTATGTGATAATTGCTTGTTGATGCATGTGATTGTGTGGATGGATGGTCATGGACTTAGATATCATGTGATGAATGTTATGGTTAATGGCAAATGATGTAATTTATGAGGACTGCGTGCCTCCCTCTCTCCCTCTATTAAATCCGGGTTGTACATTCTATCTCCTCCTGTTATGTACTCCCCTTGACTTGTTCAAGGTTTCTTATTATTATCTGATGTACATTTATGGGCCTGCGAGCCCAATTTAAATATTACTTGTAATTTAAGAAGCGGATTGGCGGAGATGGAGGAGAGTACCATGCAGGACCTTCATGGAGATAAAGTTACATCAAGCTAAAGCATCAGATGCGGGGCTGCCATTTGTTCACCATATTTGTGGATTACCAACTGGCTCTGGTAATGCCACTCTAGGTTAAAGTCCATGATCATCCATCGTTTTTCTTCATATATTGATATGTGTGGAATGTGCTATGATATATATAATTAAATATATGATATTCCAAATTCTATATATCAATAGCACGCAGATATAGAGACCAAGATAAAATATGTCAAAATCCCTCCTCGTTCAAACTTTAAGCCGTAGCGTAATCATTTAGAATGAATTACGTGGCCCTCCATCATTATAGTTTTAGGATTGCCATTAGATCGGGCAAGTTTGTTGTGCTATCCACAAGGCTTGTCAAGTCTAATGACAGACTAAAACTATGGCATGATGATGCCTTAAACGGGGTAGAGGACCGGTGTAGCTTTGTTGTGCTATCCACAAGGGCTACATCCAAATCTATGCTCGTTACGTAATGATGGTATTGCTTAGACTGGATTTAATGACTTGTTGTGCTATCCACAAGGTCATTAAAATTCAGGGGCCAAAATAAGATCGGATATTGCAAGAGTTGCAAGTGTCAAGGGTTGACCGCTTTCAGATCATAGTATGGTTTGTTGTGCTATCCACAAGATCATGCTATGAGTCTGTGAGATTCCGATCCCCACTAGGAGACCGTCGGTGTCTCCCATTCTGTATATCTGAGGGTTATACAGTCTGCCGGAAAATAGTGGGAGCTAATCTTGATTAAAGTCCTAATCTAGATTTAATTATTATTATGAACATCTGCTAATTGTCTTTACATTTCCTTTATAGGCAAAAATGTCGTCAGGTAACCCACTCCGTGGCATACTGGATGCCAACAGATTGACAGGCCCGAACTACTCGGATTGGCTCAGAACCTGAAGATTGTCCTCAGGTCTGAGCGCATTGCCTATGTCCTGGAAGGGGAGATCCCAGCTGAACCACCCCTGATGCACCTGAAGGGGAAACGCTTGAGTTTGCGAAGTGGAAGGAGGATTCCACTCTGGCCCAATGCTACATGCTTGCCTCAATGAGCAATGAGTTGCAAAGGCAGCATGAGAACATGGATGCTAGATCCATCATGCAGCACTTGCAAGAGCTCTTTGAAGAGCAGAGCAGGGTGGAGAGATATGAGATATCCAAGGCCCTGTTCAGAGCTCGCATGGCAGAGGGGTCTTCAGTACAGACTCATGTGCTGAAGATGATAGAGTGGATTGAGAGGCTCGAGGGGCTTGGTTTTCCTCTTGACAAGGAACTAAGCACGGACCTCATTCTCCAGTCACTTCCAGATTCATTCCCAGTTATTGTGAACTTCACAATGAACAAGATTGAGGTGAGTTTAGCTGAGATGCTCAACATGCTAAAGACTGCTGAGGGCAACCTTAAGAAGGAAAAGCCCACTGTTCTCATGGTTGGAAAGTCCAACAAGAAGAGGAGAGCAGGGCAAGCCTTTAAGAAAGGCAATGCTAAGAAGCAGTCTAAGCAGAAACAAAAGAAGGACACAGGCAAAGGAGAAGAAAAGGGCGAGTGCTTCCACTGCAAGAAGAAAGGGCACTGGAAAAGAAATTGCAAGGACTACCTTGCAATGAAGGCTCAGGAGAAGCAGAAGCTTGGCGAAGCTTCAGGTATCTATATGATAGATCTTCACTTGTCTATTAGAGATTCTACATCTTGGTTTTAGACACTGGATGTGCTTCTCATATCTGCAATGATGTGCAGGTGCTGACAAGTAGAAGGAAGCTGAGCAAGGGCGAGGTGAACTTGAGGCTTGGAAACGGCACAAGTGTTGGTGCACACACTGTGGGGACAGTGAAGCTCAAGTTACCTTCTGGAGATTTGCTTTTATTAGATGATTGCTACTATGTGCCTAGTATCATTAAGAACATTATTTCTGTTTCTTGTTTAGACAGAATGGATACAGTTTACCATTGAGAACAATAGTTGTTCAGTTTATTTGAGAAATAAACTAGTTGCTTTAGCAATTTGGTGAATGGTTTGTATCTGCTTGATGTCTCTTATGAAATCTCCACGTTGATGTTTCTCCTAAGAGAAGTAAGAATAGTGTGAACACTGCCTACTTGTGGCATTGTAGGCTTGGTCACATTGGTGAGAATAGGCTTCAAAAGTTGCATAAGAATGGATACTTGGATCCATTTGATTATGAATCATATGCAACTTGCGAATCCTGTTTAATGGGTAAGTTGACCAAATCTCCATTTAGTGGACATGGAGATAGGGCCAAGGACATATTGGAACTAATACATTCGGATGTATGTGGTCCAATGTCTACCCAAGCCAAGGGTGGCTACTCATACTTCATTACATTCACGGATGATCACTCAAGGTTCGGATTTGTTTACTTAATGAAGTACAAATCTGAAGCCTTTGGGAAATTCCAAGAATTTAAGAATGAAGTTGAGAAGCAAACTGGAAAGAGTATTAAAATCCTACGGTCAGACCGAGGAGGTGAATACTTAAGTACAGAGTTCACACAATTCTTAAAGGACAATGGTATCCTTTCTCAATGGACTCCTCCCTATACACCACAGATGAATGGTGTATCGGAAAGGAGAAATCGTACCTTGTTGGACATGGTGCGATCCATGATGAGCCGTTCACAGTTACCAGTTTCCTTATGGGGATATGCGCTAGAGTCAGCGGCATATCTGCTGAACAGGGTTCCAAGTAAATCTGTGTCTTCCACTCCATATGAGATATGGAAGGGTAGAAAGCCTGATTTTAAACATGTTAAAATCTGGGGCTGTCCTGCCCACGTGAGGAGACATGACCCAGATAAACTGGAATCCAGAACCGATAAGTGCAGGTTTGTTGGATACCCAAAAGAAACGTTTGGGTACTACTTTTACCATCCTGGTGAACAAAGAGTGTTTGTCGCCAGGAGAGCTGTCTTCTTGGAAGAGGAGTACCTTACCCAAGAGGACAGTGGGAGTAAAGTAGATCTAGAAGAGGTTCTAGATCCACAAATTGTGCAAAGTCCACTGGGTGAGACATCGGTTCCGGAACCTGTTCAGGATTATACACACATTCAGCGTAGGTCTGGTAGAGTACCTAGACAGCCTGAAAGATATGTTGGACATATCAGTGAAGGCATGTCTTATGATGAGGATGATGATCCAAAGACCTACCAAGAGGCTGTTGATTGTCCTCAGTCAGGGAAATGGCGAGATGCCATGAATTCTGAGATGCAGTCCATGTACACCAACCAAGTTTGGAACTTGGTAGACTTGCCCGAAGGTATTGTACCTATTGGGTGCAAGTGGATCTTTAAGAGAAAGATCGGTGCAGATGGACAGATCGACACTTATAAGGCAAGGTTGGTGGCAAAGGGGTATCGTCAAAGGCAAGGAATTGACTATGACGAAACTTTCTCACCAGTTGCCATGATAAAGTCGATCAGAATTCTTCTTGCCATGCTGCATACTTTGATTACGAGATCTGGCAGATGGATGTGAAAACCGCTTTCCTTAATGGAAACATTGAGGAGGAAGTGTATATGATACAACCTGAGGGTTTTACATCCAAAGAGTGTCCAGATAAAGTATGCAAGCTTCAAAGATCCATCTATGGATTGAAGCAAGCTTCTCGTAGTTGGAACATAAGGTTTGATGAGGCTATCAAATCTTATGACTTCATTAAGAATGAAGATGAACCATGTGTATAAGAAAGTCAGTGGGAGTGCTATCACTTTTCTCGTACTTTACGTTGATGACATCTTACTCATTGGGAATGATGTAGGGATGTTATCATCAGTAAAGTTTGGCTGTCAAAGAACTTCTCCATGAAGGATTTGGGAGAAGCATCCTACGTATTGGGAATACGTATCTATAGAGATAGATCTAAGAGGATGCTTGGCTTGACCCAATCCATGTACATAGATACCATTGTCAAAAGGTTTGGCATGGAAAATTCCAAGAGAGGTCTCATACCTATGAGACATGGGATTATTCTCTCTAAGGAGCAGTCTCCTAAGACTCCTGAAGAGAGGGCAGCCATGGATAGAGTCCCCTATGCCTCGGCTATAGGGTCTATCATGTATGCCATGCTATGTACAAGGCCTGATGTGGCATTTGCTCTAAGTGTTACGAGCAGATATCAGGCAAATCCAGGTGAAACACACTGGATGGCTGTGAAATGTATCCTTAAGTACTTGAGAAGGACTAAGGATATATTTCTGGTCTATGGAGGAGGGGACTTGAAACTTCGGGCATATACTGACTCGAGTTTCCAGTCGGATCCAGATGATAGCAAGTCTACATCTGGATTTGTGTTCACTTTGAACGGGGGTGCAGTGAGCTGGAAGAGTTCCAAGCAGGAAACCACTGCAGACTCGACGACAGAAGCTGAGTACATTGCTGCAGCTGAAGCCGCCAAGGAGGCAGTGTGGATGAAGAAGTTCATCACCGACCTTGGTGTGGTGCCAGGTGACTCTGATCCGATCCCATTGCTGTGTGACAACAATGGGGCCATTGCGCAAGCGAAAGAGCCGCGGTCTCATCAGAAGTCGAAGCACATTCTGAGGCGATTTCACCTGATCAGGGAGATTATCACTAGAGGAGATGTACTGGTGGAAAGAGTTCCTTCAGTCGACAACATTGCAGATCCATTGACGAAGCCTCTGTCTCAAATTGTGTTTGAGCGCCACCTAGAGTCTATGGGTTTAAGGCATAAAGGTGATTGGCTTTAGTCCAAGTGGGAGATTGTTAGTTATGGATGTCCTCAAGCCAATCATAACTTGTACAATCTTGTTCTTTGATAATAATAATAAGGCTTTTATATTCATTATGTGTAATTCGTTTACGTTTCATTATGAAGTCCATGAATATGCGCAATGGATATAATTATGATGAGATCATAACAATGAGATTAATATCCTTTAAACGTATATTCTTAATTGTTCCTAGTCGGAGGAGGATATCCGAGAAGGACATCGGATATCCGGTTACTAGTACAGGTTGCACCTGCTCATATGATGAGGGTGACTGGTCTCATAGTCACTTGTGTGGAGACACTAAGGTGAATCTGTAGGTGCTCATTGGAGAATGAGTTCACTGAACTGATCCGTTATGAATCGCTGGATGGTAATGTTACCTAACTGTCAACCAGCTAGATTCATTGTCACAGTGGCGTGATTGGTCCTTAGACCTGAGACACCAAGGACACCTTGTTGGTGGACTTCTGGGTTTTGACCTTGACTTATAGATCTCTAGCCATGAGGTCTTAATCAGTTAAGTGATTGGATCTAGCGGAATACCTTCGAAGGTGATTGTGTGGTCAATATGGGATCGCTCGCTCTCGGTAATAGGAGAGTGAATGCTCGGAAGGATGCCTGATAGTCCCTGGCCAGGGCAAGACTACTTATCAGAAAAGGAGTTTTCTGATATAGTTATGCGGCATCTAAACCAAGTGAGTGTGCAATTTAGGGTTTGACAGTTGACCATACCCTAAGTGCACTCGGGAGCATTGTACGAGCGAAGGATTATAGTCACGTGGTAACTGATGATACAAAAGGTTCCTTGAATGGGTTGCTGAACCCCAATGCTTTCCAGGATCAAGTGGTGTTGCTTGGCACCCAACTTGATTGGAAGCCCGGTCAATTATCGTGAGACGATAATTGATTGTGTAATTAATTAATATGAGATGTTAATTAATTACCATAAGTCAATAAAGAGTTATTGAGCTTAATGGGCTGAAAACTGGACTAGCAGTTGGGCCTAGAGGGTCACACGCATAAGAGTTCCGAGCAGACTGGGCAAGGTGTTCTTTATAGACAATGACTGGGTTTTTGTGAAAAACCGCGGTGTCTATAAATATACGCTGAGAGTTAAACCCTGGGCCAAGCTCCAGGCTTAACCCTGGCCGCCCCCCCTCCTCTCTCTCTCCCAGGGCGCCCCCCCCTCTCTCTCCTCTCTCGGCACATGGTGGAGCTGAGATCCGGGAGACGCGTGGAGAACGAGGAGATCCCGTCTGCGTCCGGAGCTCGCGTGGATACGTCTAGAGGCCGGACACTTGAACGGCTTGAAGCCGGCGCCTCCTGCGCCACCTCCTCCCCGGATTCGGGAGTTACGCAACCCCGCAAAGGTAAAGATGAGATCTGCCTGTGCGTGGTTTTCCGTTTTAGTTCGATTCCGACGGCCGGCAACGATATCTACCTGAGGGATTCGCGTTTCCGCTGCGCTCTGTCGAAAACCAACAGAAGTCGTCTTATCTTTGAATCACGCCGGACCTCTGGACCGGTGCTTAACTTGTCAGTGGTAGGGTCGTGAGTTCAACCTGACTGCAACACCAAGTGCGGTGTTGTGCCAACGTTACTGTCTTGAGACTCGACGTGTTATGTGCAATGTCCACTAGCTCTATCTATACTCTACTCGCTCATCTATTCACGTTCCCTACTATCTCGTCTATCATCTAGTGCTTGTCTCTATTTCTTGGTATTGTATTGGCCATTGACTGATGTCTAAGAATAAACAATATAAACAATGCCTAGAAATATATAAGGGCCCGATCTGGTCCTGAGATGTGCACTCGAAAGTGCTAGTTCCCAGGGAGTTAAATGATCAGAGTGTTTGGCATTACACTCGAGTGTATCTATCTCAACTATCTTAATGACAATAAAAAAGTGCTATATACTCTCGTTGTCTATTGACAAAAGTGTTATACTATGCCCGTTGTGCTATTGCTATACTTTGTGCTATTTGTGCTATGGCCATCTTGCTATTTTATGTTATGCTCAACACTCTTGCTATATTTGGAAACTTGTGCTATTTCGTTCACATGCTATCATGCTATCTCTCACGTTACTTGACTCGCTCGCTCTATCATTAGTTACTCCGCCTTTTAATACATTAATCATTTAAAGCCTGCTTGACTATTGAGATTTAAGTCCTACTGGGCATTATCGCTTACCCTGCGTTATTGTCATTGTGTTCTCAGGTGAGACCGAGGATGAACTATACACTCAAGAGGACGAGAACGACAAGGAGTGATGTCATGAGTACCCTAGCGTCGTAGCCTCATATTCGAGTCGTAGTTTAGTCTTTTGCTTTATTTCAATGTAATTGGGCCCTATAGAACGACTCTGATATTAGTGGTTGTAATTAGACATTGAAAAGTTATTAATGAGAAAATTTTCTTTAGTATTTATTCATTGTGCAGTGGATTGATGTCTAGTACTTGCTCTGACCCCGTTTACTTGCAACTGCCTCGTGTTTCGATATTCTGCGTCGTTGCGTGACAGAGACGCTCTCAACATCCGTCACACCCCGCGCCCGGAGGCAGACACCCCGCTGTCACACCTCGCACAATGGAAAAAGGGGCTCAGCCTATTGGGACCTACCTGTGGGTTTGGCGGCAACATCGATTGCCGCCAACTCTGAGGTAGACGGCAGCACCCTTGCCATCTACAGAAAGTAGATGGCAACATGTTGGCCGTTTACCCCATCTTGACGGCAAGGGATCTTGCCGCTAGGTTCCTCCCTGAAGAACTTGACGTCAACCGATGTTGACGTTAAGTTCTTCAGCTTCCAGCAGCTAAAATGGCCCCAGGACATTCTCACGGCTGATCCAGCCCAAAAACCAACGGTTTGATGATGGGAAACGCTTTCCCTCATCACAAAACACCATTATAAATCTGGAAAATAGCGATCCAATGGTTGGATCGGTGGATTCACCCCAAAACCCGGCATGGATAAACCTCCCCGAAAACCATGATTTCATGCAAATCACACACACACAATCATGGCATTGTAATTTAGGGAGTCAAGGGGCAGAGTCCCTATATCAAAACGCAATAAAACTCCCAAAAGAACCTCGAATCTCGCCGATTACCCTAGAGCTCCACCGTGAGGACGATCCTTCAAACCTCCGTTTCTCGCCGATCCACCGTCGCCACGAGCACCACAGCCTTCCCATGAGCTCCCGTCGGCCGCCAGAAGTAGCGGAGAAGGAGAGGGGTGAAGGTGGTGGGAAGGAGAGGAAGAGAAAATGGGAGAGAAGGAGCCTCGGAAAAATAGGCTCGGGCAGGTTGACGTGAACATCTGTTGCCGTCAACTTGCATCGACAAAACTTGACGTCAACATCGATTGCCATCAAGTTCATGTATGGGAAGGCTCTGGAAACTTCGGTAGACTTCAACATCGCTTGACGCCAAGACCCAGTAGACGGCAGCACCCTTGCCGTCTACCCTATGATTGACGTCAACCCCCTTGACATCAACAGACACTGTTCCAGAGAAGGCCCATTATGTGTCCAATTACAGCCTCCACCCCTTAAAAGAATTCTCCCCTGAAATTCAAGCAATGGAAGGGGAGAGAACTCACCAAGAGGTACGGAAACTACTCACAACATCTCGTCCTCCGCTCCCAGGTCGACTCGTCTCCTGAGTTGCTGCCATGCAACACGAACTAGTGGAATCGCCTTGTTCCTCAACCTCTGAACTCGGCGATCCTCAATATACAGTGGATACTCCGGTATTGTCAACACTGGTGTCACCTCAATCCACTCTGTACTCGAGAGAACGTGCGACTCATTTAGAAGGTACCTCTGCAACATCGACACATGGAACACGTTGTGGACCACTGCCAACTCTGGCGGAAGATGAAGACGGTATGCCAAACCTCCGACATGCTCGGTAATTTGAAGGGTCCGATATAACGAGGACTCAATTTCCTGTGTCTATAGAACCTCATCACCCCCTTCATAGGGGACACTCTGACAAATACCTCGTCCCGAACCTGAAACTCGAGCGGTCGCCTGCTTGATCAGCATAACTCTTCTATCGGCTTTGAGCTGTCTGAAGCCTCTGTCTCACGAGCTGAACCACCTCCACTGACTGCTGAACTAGCTCTGATCTAGTGACGACTCGCTTGCCCACCTCAAACCAGTCAAGAGGAGTATGACATGGTCGTCCGTACAGGGCCTCATAGGGTGCCATGCCGATACTAGAATGATAACTGTTATTATATGCGAACTCGACCAACGACAAGTGAGCTGCCCAAGACCTCTGCCACTCTAGACAACAAGCTCGCAACATGTCCTCCAAAGTCTGGATAGTCTGCTCTGACTGTCTATCTGACTGAGGGTGATAGATAGAGCTAAACGCTAACTCTGTCCCCAAAGCTCTCTGGAAGCTGCGCCAGAACCCAGAAGTGAAGCGAGGATCTCTATCTGACACAATAGAGATTGGCACCCCGTGCAAAGGAACAATCCGCTCCACGTACAACCTGGCCAACCTGCTCACCCCAGCTAGCTTTGATGGGCAAGAACCTGGCAGTCTTCGTCAGTCTGTCCACAAGCACCTAAATACTATCATATCCTCCAGTTGTCCTCGGCATTCCACACACAAAATCTGTCGTCACATGGTTCCATTTCCACATGGGAATCTCCAATGGCTGTACAAGCCCTCCTGGGCACTGGTGCTCGGCCTTCACCTGCTGACAGACTAAACACCTGGCAATAAAAGCCGCTATGTCTCTCTTCATCTCGGGCCACCAAAACTGTCGTCTCAGCCTATAGCAAATCTTGGTTGACCCTGGATGAATTGAATATTGGGACCCATGTACCTCCTGCAAAACTGCTCTCCTGACAGACTCCTCATTAGGTACATAGAGTCTGTCCCAGAACCTAACATTCCCGTCGTCATGCAACTCAACATCTGGGAGTAGCAATACTTGTTGTGTCCCTGGTTTTGATGATGTCATATTTGAAGTAAAGAGGTAAATATTTTTGACACACAACTTTGTCTTATAGGTACAACTCACTTGTTTCAAGGAAAATTCAACATAACCAGATAAGGTCGACACTATCTGGAAGTTAGGTCGACACTAATGGTCCCTTGATTTTGCATCGAGGAGATGTGATCAAGATAGGTCAACACCACTCTAAGAGCAGATCAACACTAATGGATTTCTCTGTGCAGTATTAAATAGAAGCAAGTTGATGAGGTCGACACCAACTGTGGATGAGGTCAACACTATTCAAGAATTAAGTGTTCTGTGAAGAGTAGTAGATATGAGGTCGACGCTCTCCCTATATGATGTTAACACTGCGATTTCATGTTTAGGGACTCATGTAGTATTTCAAGTGTATAAGTGTCGACACTGTCTCTGAAGTGTCAACACTGCTACACTTAGAGTTTTTCATCAAAGCAGCCACCAGCACATAAGTGATGGGCACGTGATCCCAGATACATCATTTGGGGCTTTTCTGTACACGTCACTCTCTTTCTAGAAGATACCATTTTCTTGCGGCAAACAGGTATCTCCCAAAAGTAAGGGAATCTGTTGAGGGGCCCACTGCCTAAAATCCCGTACAAGTCAGATAAAAGGAGTGAAGTGCTTCAGATCGTTAGTGCTACTGCGTACCTTGGTGAAAAGAAAAGTGCAGAGCGCAAAAAGTGAGAAGAGCAGTGTTCTGGTTTCAGCACAAAAAGGCGATTTCAGCTTGGAGCAAAGATCTGAAGGATGTGCTGCTGAATCGAGCAAATTTGATGATTCGATGGGTTGCTGCTGAGCTTCAAGAACAAGGGATCGGAATGCTTCATCGACATTGATGCTTGTGATCCAGATGCAAAAATTTCCAGTGGAATTCATCTGAGGAGAGATCGAAATTGGAGCTGAGAATTGTTGCAATTCGAATCTAGATTATGAGCAGAGATTTTGAAGATCTCTAAACACGTTCTGGCATTTTTCTACTTTGTTCTTTTCAATTTCTTCTGAACATTGAAATTGTGTGCTGTCTACTTTTTTGTGAAGTAGATTGTGTTGATCCTTCACGTGCTATGATTGGATTGTTTGGGTTGAAGCTGTGGATCAGCAGATTGTTCAAGCTGTGAGTCAGCGGATGTGATCAACTGGGTATCAGCAGGTGTACGAGAATCGCATACAGTTGTTCTCGTAGTGGTACCATCACTGGTTTAGTGAGGGGTGGACGTAGGTCTCTTAATTGGAGCCGAACCACCTTAAAAATTCCTCTATCATGTGTGTGGTTTGCACCCTCTTTGCATCAAGTATTAGTTGTCTATTTAGCATCCTCATTCACTGGTTTCCATTTTTTTAATTGACATAAAATTCTAAGATTCTCTATTCACCCCCCTTCTAGATAATCCTTCTACACTTAACACGTGGTATCAAAGCCTGGTTCTCCAACTTATTTGGTTTCACGACCAGGAGAGATTAGTGTATGATGTAATCTAGGGGTTACATTCTGAGGTCATTCTATGAATAGAACACCCTTTTTTGATGGTACGAATTATGCATACTGGAAAACTCATATGCAGGTTTTCTTGCGAGCTCAAGACCATCAAATATGGAGATGGTGAACAATGGACCGTATGAGTTGTCCGAGGATGAAGAGAAGTGGATTCCAGAGGGATCAAGAAGTCAAATGCAATTGGAGTGCAATGAATATAATGCAGTGCTCACTGCATCCACTGAGTTTTCAAGAGTCTCATCGTGCTCAAGTGCAAAAGAGATATGGTATGGCCTTATGGTAATCTATGAAGGCCCTCTGAGGTAAAAGAAACTAAGGCTAATATGTTGGTTTCTGAATATGAGGCTTTCGATGAAGCATGATGAAACTATCTTCGAGATGTATGTAGATTAACATTGTTTACAAATGGGCTGAAGCATTTGGGTAAAGTTTACACTGATAAAGAATTGGTTAGAAAATTCTTAGATCTTTGACACACACTTGGCATACTAAAGCTACTGTTATTGAGGAATCTAGAAACTTATCCCAAACACTTTAGATTGTTGGTTTTCAATATATCATGTTTTTGATGATCACATTAATATCCTTGAACATTGATTTAATGCAAAATGATGTATTAATTACCATGAAAAACACCATGAAGTGATTGTGTTTAATATTGCTAAATCATACAATGTTATCACTAACATGTATTTACATGTAGTGCACAAGCATGAAAGATGGAGCATTGAAGAGATGAGCAAACAACCAAGTAATGTCAAAGAAGTGTATCTGTCGACAGCCCAGGGTATGTGTCGACAGATACACACAACAACCCAAGACAGACTTCAGTTATTGTATCCCTGAGTGCACCTGTCGACAGATGCAAATTACCTGTCGACAGATACACCCTCAGAAGTTTAGATTTCTGAAACCAGTTCTCAGACTGATCATGGACCGAGTGCATCTGTCGACAGATGCAAGTGCACCTGTCGACAGATGCAAGTGCACCTGTCGACAGACAACGAAACATGAAATTCAGAAATTCTAATTTCAGCCCCATTTGGGTGTCCTCCTTCCCACGACCCCCACCTTTACTTAACACTATATAAGGCATCCTTTTGGAGCCAAATTTCGCACAGCAACAGCCCCAAGCAAGAGCCTCCAAGGGACCAAGAGAAAAGCCCCAATTTGCTGCCCTGCTTCAATCCTCCGCCCAGATCGTCGTGGAATCACCATCCATGCGGAGTTGAAGCCGATCGTCGTCAATTCAACCTTCTACATTGATCAGTCTACATCCAATCGAAGTTTGAAGAGCATCTGGACGATCCACGAGAAGAATTCCAACTGGATTTGTTCCCCAACTCTAAATTCTTCTCCATTTCACAATTTCCATTCTATTGTGTGTGTGTGTTGTGTTTCAAGCATCCCTTGTGCTTGATCCACGAAATTGTGGTTGTTCTGATCGTGGTTCATCAGACAACGTGTGTGTGTGTGAGTTGCTGTATTGAACTCGCTCATAAGCAGTCGTTTCTGCTTGTGTGTGTGACGGTGGATGTAGGATACATGAGTTTTGTGTACTCCGAACCACCTTAAATCATCGTGTCCCTGTGGTTTGCTCGCATTTTGCAATAGATGATTGTAGGCACGTTGTTCATACGCACGTTTGATACCCTGTTCTCATTTATATCAACTCAAGCTTTCTTATACTCAATTGAATTCTAATCAAGTTTCATTAAGATCGCTGTAGCACCGAAAGAAGCCATCAGTAATTAGAATTGCCGTAATCTATTCAACCCCCCTTCTAGATTACCATATTGTGTTATTCCGCATAACCCTTCAATTGTATCAAAGCGAGGTTTCTCTGATTTACAATTTTCGTATTTGATCTAGCGATCAGGAGATTTTCGATCTATGGATTCTAGCAAAGGGTATATGGCCGAGGGACATCATCAGTAACCAGGCCACCCTATTTTGATGGCACTGGCTATCCTTATTGGAAAAATCATATGCAGGTATTTTTGAGAGCTCAAAATTACGAGCTGTGGAAATAGTCAGCAAGGGACCATATGAGTTGCCCGAGGACGAAGACACCTGGACGAAAGACCAAATAGCTAAAGGAACTCTCAACTGGAGTGCACTAAACATGATGCAATGTGTGGTGCATCCGAAGGAGTTCTCAAGAGTCTCCACATGCTCAACAGCAAAAGAGATGTGGGACAAACTTGAACTCATCTACGAAGGTACGTCCGAGATAAGGGAAACCAAAGTTAGCATGTTAGTGTCTGAATATGAAATGTTCACTATGAAAACTGATGAAACATATCAAACATGTTTGCAAGATTCATGATAATAGTTAACGGGCTAAAAGGTCTTAAAAAGGAATACTCTGAAAGTGACTTAGTAAGAAAGATACTTCGATCTCTTACTTCATCTTGGAATACTAAGGCCACTGTCATTGAGGATTCCAAAGACCTTTCTAAAATGAAATTGGATGAACTAATTAGCTCCTTAATGACATATGAAATCAACATCAAAAGAAAAGAATTAGAAAAAAATCCTAGGAAGTCAATTACTTTAAAAGCATCCAACAAAAGATCAACAAGCTCCAAGAAATCCATTCAACAAGATAGTGATGAGCAAGGAACATCTAGTGAGAGTGATAATGATGAAATGGCAATGCTCACTAGACAATTCAAGAAATTTTTGAAGTTCAAAAGGAGAGACACAGGTAACTCCAAACCTTTCCGAAAGAAAATTTTTTCACAGAAATATGAGTCCAACAAAAAGTCTGATATTGTTGTTATGAATGCAAGAAACAGGGGCACATGAGAGGAGAATGCCCGAAACTCAAGAAGAAGCTGAAGAAAGAAAAATTCATCTTCAAGAAAGCCAAAGCAATGTTGGCAACCTGGAGTGATGAAGATGAAGATGCACAAGAAACATCTGATGATGAAGAAGTAAAAGCTTAATGGCAAGGAGTGATGACTCCACCGAGGTAAACTTCTCATTTGATAATTACACTGCAAGTGAATGGGAGGAAGCATACACTACTCTATTTGAAAAATTTTGTGAATATAGATATGAAAATAAGGCATTGAAAAAGAAATGCAACTCCCTTGTGCGTGATAAAAATAACGATGAACGAATTGCATTCCTGACAAAAGAAATAGAAATGATGAAAGTTGATGAAAAGACTCATAGTGAAGAGATGGATTGCTTGAAAATGAATTACAAGAAACACAAAAAGAAAAGGACTGTTAAGCCATTCTCTTGAATTCCTTCAAGAAGAACATCTAGAAACAAGGAAAAGTTGGAACAAATTGAAAAGAATTGAAAGAAAAATCTGAGGACTTAATGAAATTTGTAAAGGAAAGCAAAATCTAGATGCGGTTCTGGGTGCTAAAATACATGTAACAAGCATGGGTTAGGATATCAACCTGTCAACAAAAGAAAATAGGAGAGTCATTGATCACTTCCTTTGTTAATCCTAGCCCAAGCACAAGCAAGCATGTTCCACAAAGCATAACACAAGTCAATCTCAGACCAAAGTATTACAACCCAAACAAAATGTTCCCAACAAACAAAAGAAAAAGCCACCTGTCGATAGATGGAATGGTGCCTGTCGACAGGCAAGAACAACTTCAACTAATAAACAGTCTATCAAGCAACAAAAAATTGAAAAGAAAATTTCTTCATGCAATGTGTGTAAAAAGATTGGTCTGATGAAAAATAATGCTGGAATAATCCAAAGAAACAGAAATTCAAACAAGTTTGGATTCCTAAGCATTTACTTTGTTGCATGAATGAAATTTTGGGACCCAAAGTAATTTGGGTACCAAAACCTCTTGTCTGATCCACATATGTAGGAATGCCTAGCAGCCCAACATCAAAACAAATGGTACTTGGATAGCGGCTGTTCGAGGCACATGACGGGCGACAAAGCTAAATTCTGTTTGCTAGTGGAGAAAGACGGAGGACAAGTTATTTTTGGAGGTAAACAAACGCCAAATCATTGGCACAGGTAATGTCGGTAAGTGTCCCTCCAATTCAATTGAAAATGTACTGTTAGTTGATGGCCTTAATCATAATTTGCTTAGTATAAGTCAATTATGTGATAGAGGTCACAACGTCATTTGAATCAAATTCATGTCAAATTGTTGATAAAGAACAGGAAGTGTAAAATTTTCTGGAAAAAGAGTGAATAACATCTACTTAGTTGACTTAGATGATCCAGAAAATGACAATTTGTGTCTTGTTGCAAATAGATAGGATGAATTGACATTGTGGCATCGTAGGCTTGGCCATGCGAGCTACAACGTATTGCACAAGATCATGAAGTTCAAACTAGTAAATGGTCTTCCTGACATTTCTTTTAACAACATGAAAGTTTTTGTGATGCATGTGCACAGGGAAAACAAACCCGGAAGTCTTTCAAATCCAAAGCACCGGTAAGCACATCTAAGCCATATGAAATGTTGCACATGGACCTTTTTGGACCAACTAGAACTTTAAGTCTCAATGGCAAACATTTGGTTTTGTCATTGTAGATGATTTTTCTAGGTTCACATGGGTCAAATTCTTGGCACACAAAAGTGAAACACTCATAATCTTCCAAGAATTCTTTAACAAGATTGAGTATGGCAATGTGAATAAAATATGCTCAATCCGCACCGATCACGGGGAGAATTTGATAACAATGCATTTTCTGATTTTTGCAGGCACCAAGGGATTGAACATCTGTTCTCCTCCCCAAGGACTCCAGAACAAAATGGAGTAGTGGAGAAGAAAAACAGAACATTGATGGAAATGGCTCGCACTCTTCTGGTTGAGGCCACTCTCCAGAAGCTTTTGGGCAGAAGCAGTGAACACTTCATGCTACATTCTAACAGAGCCATGGTAAGACCTGTGATAAAGAAACCTCCTACCATTTGTTGAAAGGTAAGAAACCCAACTTGGGTACTTTCGAGTATTTGGCTCAAGGTATTTATCCATAACAATGATAAATCTGATTTAGATAAATTGAAGCCAAAAGTGATCAATGTGTTTTTCTAGGTACTCAGAACACTCTAGGGCATATAGGTGGTTAACAAAAAACACGCATTGTGAAGAAACTCCACATGTTATTTTTGATGAGAATGCCAAAACTAACAGTTTGACTGTTAAAGAACTGAAAAAGAAGATGAAGGAACCACTGAGGACCTACAAGTCAAAGCAAAAGACAAATCGAAGAAGGTTCCAAGACCAAATGGTGGATATTTCACAAGGACTATGATGAAGAAGATTGAAAAAGCCTCGAAAACAAGATGAAACACATGAAGAAAATCCACTAGAAGGTGAACCCTGAAGAAAAACATTCACAAGATCAAATCCTAAGGTGTAAGGCCCTCTAATTTCCGTCGCATTATTTGCATTTATGTGTGTATGTTGTATTTGTGTATGTATGTACATATTTACGTACGCATTAATTAGTATAATTACGTGTACATGTGTTATATTAAACATAAATAATGTATGTATTGCATGATGATAGTATGGATACAATACCATATACATATTGCATGTATATATGCCCGGTATGCATGGTTTTCTGCATAATTAAAGTTCTGGCCGAAGGTCACCTTGGCGTCAACCCAGGCCGTTTATCAGGTGTCAGCGTCCAGACCTGGACGCCAACACTCATCCCGGCGTCCAGCGATATGGACGCCAACTTCTCTGACCTGCATGCGCAGCAGAGCTGCAAGCTTCTGAAGCAAGGTATGGCCACCATTGGGGGATGTCCCCCAACGGCTCTCAGGTTGTCAAATCGGTATGGTGAGGGTGAGGGGCTCTCCTTAGGTCTGAACCCGAATTTGGTCCCTCCACTCCTCACTTCACCTTGCAAGAGGAGAAATAGAAGAAGAAAAACCCTAGAGAAAGCTGTGAGAAAACCCATCTTACCACCCTCAAATCCGACCCTCTTGGAGCTTGATCTGAGATCTACTGCGACAAGGAGGAAGCTGGAGCAAGGAGAAGGCTTCCCCATCGACCCCTTGCTGTGGAGCTCATCCAAGAACCCGGAGGAAGTGATCTTTGGAGGGAGTTCTGCAACTTCTTGGGACTGCCCAAGGAGGTCTTCACCGAGCCATAAATCCCTTGGAGGAATTTTAAAAGGCAAGTGACCTATCCTTGATGTCCCCTTATGAGTCTAGGTTGGTTTTGTGATTTTTATGGAATTTTCCTCGAGTCCTAGACCCTCCTATTCACCCAAGATTCAGAGCTCGGGTCTGTGTTTCTGCACAGACCTGGTTCGACGGCAAGGTCCCTGGACGCCTGTGATGAGCTTGGCGTCCATCGACCATGCCGCTGACCCTGAGTCAGCGGCCAGAGACCGCCGCCGAGTTCTTCTGGACAGAACAGTGAGCTGTTCTGTCCCTCTTATACATTAATTTCGGTATGTTTTACGTGATGAGGATATATGGTAAACCTTATACTCTATGTATATTGTGCATTGTGTGTGTGGATGAATGTGGTGTGATGGTGAATGTGGGAATGGTATCTTTTAAACTTGTGAGCATGACTTGTAGATAATCTTGCAAATCCTTGTTCATGATTTGAATTAGTATGAATGCCTTGGTTTTAGTCTAATCATGAAGATCAGTGGGTTAGCATATGTGTTTGCAATTTTGGTAATTTATCCATGCTTGTGTAATTTGCAAATAAATTTGGTTCGGTAAAATAAAAGCATGCAAGAATGGGTTGTAGGGTTCAATCCATAGATGTATGAATTAGGGAAATTTTGTATTCTCAGTTCATGCATATGTGAATAGCTTATGTTTAAACAGCAAGTGGCAATTTGCAAAATGTGTTAGACCCATGTTAACTTAAGTTGTTAATAGCATGCTAATTAGGCGTTTTATTTTCTGTAAATTCTAATTAGCTCAGAAAAATCTGAAAATTGAGGGTATCATCTTGAACCCGAAAAAGCATGTGGTTAAAATTTCAGGTCATTTGGATCAGTAAATAAAAGTTATGTGTTTTCTTGTGAAATGTGATAATTCGTGCATATGATCGTAATGTGATTAGATTTTGTTTAAACCCAGCATGATTAGTGTGTTTACTGTGTGTTAAACCTTGAAATTCTGTAGTACCATGTTAGGAAAAACAGAGGTATTCATGTGAGTGAGAAAGTGAATGAGATGAAGTGTTATGTGTAAAACCAAGTGTAAAACGGTAAATATGTAAATGTGTAACTGTGCCAATGTGACACTGCTTCCGTAGAGGGCAGTGGAGCTGTATCAGGGAAAAACCCCCTGAGAAAGTTCATTGTGTTAAGTGACCCTAAGGGCATTAGGGGGAAATCCTGGAGGTGGACAAGTACCACTGGTTAGGGTGGAGACTTGTTCTCCCGGTCTGCGCAGTCCAAGAGTCGCCATTGGAATGCCTAGATGGCGTCTATGTGTAATGTGATGTGTATATGTCCTTCTTTGGTGGTTTGGACTATGTGTCACGGCACCTAAAATGTGTAATGTGGTAATGTGTATGTGACCATGTGTAAATGTGTAAGTGACATGTGAATGTGTATGTGTAAAGTGAACCATGTGAAGAGAGAAACTTGTGCAAATAAAATGTGAAACTAAAGATGTGGAAATGTGTTATTGAAACCTATGTGATACAAATCTGAAACCATGTGAATTCAGTAAATTCATGTTATTATATTATGTTTATGTGCAAAATGCTTAGAATCCATGTTAGGGATAATTAGTGAACACGGGCACAAGATGCATGATGTGTTGTGATGTGATATGTTTTATGCATTGTTGTAGCTCTCATGCATAGGTTTTCAGCCATGAAACCATATGAAATCAGCAACCTAAAGCATGTGAAAAGGTTCATGTATGTGTTTAAAAATGTGTAAAATCCATGCTAGTTGTGTTTCCCTTCATGTATGTAAAATGTTCATGTTGATAGCTCTCATGTTTTGATTCTTTAAAGATTAAAGTTTCATGAGTAAATTGAATAGAGACCATGTGATAGGTGAATTTTATTTTAAAAATCTGAAAGCATGAGTTATGTATAAAATTGTAGAACTTTCATGATAGGTTGAAACTTGAAATGACTAACATGCTATGTGTGGCTAATTGTAATGTGCATGTAAAAACCACTAGGACTTATAAGTGTATATCATGAGTAGTGTTGCTTGCTGAGTCCTTGGACTCACTCCTTGCTTCGGCGTACAGGTATAGTTGGTGACACAGTACCTTGGAGGAGGCAGCAGAGACGGACTCCGAGCGTGGAGACTAGCTAGTTTGGAGAGTTCTTTGAGAATTGTGTATTTCATAGTATGTAATTTTGAACATTGTACTAGAAGTATCATGAGAAGATGTATAAGTGTGGACATTTGTATTTAATTTCAGCAATTTAAATCATGTGGATTTTTAGTTCTTTTATGTAATTGCGAACTGCATGTATGTTTAATGTGGATGATGAATGAATGAAGACATTGGTCTTTTACTTCCGCTACTCTGTTGTATATTCGCGTGTATCTCAGCTGTATGTATCGTTTGGGTAAATGTCCCACTGTGGCAGCACTCGCTATACCGACGTGGGTCGGTATGACCGTACCGGGTATCGAGGGCCGTCACAGAGATTGGTATCAGAGCGGCCGGTTGAGATTGCACATGAATATACCTAAGTCATCATCCCCATTGCATGCTAAGTATTCCACATGTGTAGAAAACACTAATAGGAAATGAAAGATAGATAAGAAAATGGTTAGAGAACTTAGTAACCTAGCTCTAATGGTGGCTGAAATTTTATTACAGCCATGGCTTCCCGTGGACGACGTGGAGGTGTGCCAGCTCGCGACGACGAGCAGAGGCGTGAGGAGCGGGCGGAGCAGCAGGCCCCGGCCCCCAGGGTCCTGTGCTTCCCCCACCACCGCCAGTGGACTATGGAGTATTTATGCAAGGTCTGGTGCAAGCCATGCAGACGCAGGCCCACACCCAGGCAGCACTCCAGGCCCAGTTGGAGGCCCAGGTAGAATAATAAAACAACCTAGTAGTTTGCTATTTAAATTGCATGATATTGTGTTTATTGTATATTGTTATTGTTTAATGTAGCAGGCTCAGGCCCCAGCTCAGGACCATGGTGGACCTTCCATCATGGAGCGATTCAAGAGGATGGCCCCACCCTCTTTTAAGGGGGAGAGTGATCCGCTAATGGCAGAAAGCTGGATGAGGGAGACGGAGAAAATCTTCCGAGCTATCAGGTGTCCTGATGAGGACAAGGTGACCTTAGCCACCTACATGCTACAGGTATGCTTTGGTTTATGCTTGTATGTTGTTTGTCAAATTAGAAATGTTGGTTAGTGCTTATGAAGTGTGTTGCAGGAGAGAGCTGATGTATGGTGGTCCTCCCTACTGCGTACACGCTTCGAGGACGGAGCAGTGATGTGGCGTGGGACGCGTTCGTGAGGCTCTTCCGAGCCAAGTTCGTCCCAGAGCACATCCAGGACAAGATGGAGCAAGAATTCCTTTCCCTGACGCAAGGATCAATGACCGTCCTGGAATACGAGGCAAGGTTTTCTGAACTTTCTAAATATGCACCGCATATAGTAGAGGATGAGCGCAGGAAGACCAAGAAATTGTGATGGGTCTCAAACCATCACTGAGGACGAGACTCGTGGCGTTCGACCACCGCACGCTAGACGAGGCCCTCAGCGCAGCCTGCAGACAGGAGGGAGAAATGGAGCAGTATCTGGAGGAGAAGAAGGCTTCGCAGAAAAGGCCGGCAGCGACATTCCAGCGCAGGATAAGAAGAAAACGGTGTACCAGACACCGCAGAAACAAATGGCAGCAACTCTCAGGTACCTTCTGTACGTTCCCCCGGTGCGAAGAAAGAGTGTCCCCATTGTGGGAAGACCCATGGAGGTTCCGAGTGCTGGTTAGTAGCGGGTAGATGCTTAAAGTGTGGGAGCAGCGACCACAAGATCAAGGATTGCCCAAGACTTCAGCAGGGAGCTCAGCGTGGAGAGCCAGTACCAGCAGTAGCGGCAGCCGCGCCAGCTACAGGACGACCAGGAAGGCCTCGAGCCCCAGCTCGAGTGTTTGCGTTAGCTCGTGAGGACGCCGAGCAGGCGGAGCATGTCACCGAAGGTACATTTTACTTTTCGGTGTGCACGCTCGGGTTTTGTTTGATACGGGTGCTACTCACTCGTTCATTTCCGAGCGGTTCGCTAGGCAGTTAGCCCTAGAGTCAGGCATAGAGTCTGAGGAGTTAGAGGTCCCTTTGTCTGTGCACACCCCTGCGGGTACGGTATCGACTAGGAAGTGCATTCCGTCGTTACCTGTGTGCATTGAGGATAGATTCCTAGATGGGTGTTTCTTCTTGCTAAAGATGAAGGACTATGATTGTATCCTTGGTCTGGATTGGCTAGAGGAGCACTATGCGTTAGTGGATTGTCGTAGGAAGAAGATTGTTTTCCGCATTCCTGGTGAGGATGAGTTCTCTCATCCCTTGCCAAAGAACTTAGCGGGAAAGTTAGTTATCTCTGCCATGAAGGCGATGCGCATGGTGAACAAGGGTTGTGACGCATTTCTTGCCAGCGTTATGCTAGTACCCGATGCTAGTTCGTCACTGACTCTTGCAGAGATCGATGGTGGTGCAGGACTTTCCAGATGTCTTTCCCGATGACTTGTCTGGATTGCCACCGGATAGGGAGATAGAGTTCACTATAGAGTTGCTTCCAGGCACCTCTCCTATCTCGAAGGCCCCATATCGGATGGCCCCTGCAGAATTAGCCGAGTTGAGGAAGCAATTGCAAGAATTGCTCGATAAGGGATTTATTCGCCCCAGTGTTTCCCCTTGGGGCGCACCTGTATTATTCGTCAAGAAGAAAGACGGTCACTTCGGTTGTGCATTGATTATAGGAAGCTAAACCAGGTGACTGTGAAGAACAGGTATCCCTTACCTCGGATTGATGATCTGTTTGACCAGTTGCGAGAGGCATCAGTCTTTTCCAAGATTGACTTGCGATCTGGTTATCATCAGTTGAGATTAGGAGTGAGGATGTGTCCAAGACGGCATTTAGAACCCGTTATGGACATTATGAGTTTTTGGTTCTTCCTTTCGGATTGACCAACGCCCCTGCAGCGTTCATGGATCTCATGAACCGGGTGTTTAGTCCGTATCTAGATAGCTTTGTTGTTGTGTTTATTGATGACGTGTTGGTCTATTCTCCGGATGAGGCCACACATCGTCAGCATTTGAGGTTAGTCTTAGAGGTTCTCCGTGAGCACAAGCTGTATGCGAAGTTCAGCAAGTGCGAGTTCTGGTTGCGCGAGGTTCATTTTCTCGGGCATGTTATCTCCGGCGCTGGTGTAGCTGTTGATCCAGCAAAAGTCCAGGCAGTTATGGATTGGAGATTCCCAGGACCCCTTCGGAGATTCGTAGTTTCCTTGGGTTAGCTGGTTATTATCGGCGATTCATTGAGGGTTTCTCATCCATCGCCGCCCCTTTGACAAAGCTGACCAGAAAGGGTGAGAAGTTCGTATGGTCTGAGGCATGTGAGCATAGCTTTCAGCTATTGAAGGCTAAGCTTACTTCTGCTCCGGTATTGGTATTGCTCAGTGGTCTAGAAGGCTTTGCCATTTATACGGATGCATCTCAGATTGGTTTAGGCTGTGTGCTCATGCAGCAAGAGAGGGTAGTGGCTTATGCTTCTCGTCAGTTGAAGGAGCATGAGAGGAACTATCCGACTCATGATTTAGAGCTCGCAGCAGTGGTTCATGCACTAAAGATCTGGAGGCACTATCTTTATGGTGTCAGATTTGAGGTGTTTA
Source organism: Colocasia esculenta (assembly GCA_014218235.1). Taxonomy (NCBI): domain Eukaryota; kingdom Viridiplantae; phylum Streptophyta; class Magnoliopsida; order Alismatales; family Araceae; genus Colocasia; species Colocasia esculenta. The sequence continues at coordinate 76,166,050 of CM024758.1, forward strand.
CCGACCACAAGAGCTTGAAGTATCTTTTCTCCCAAAAGGAATTAAACCTGAGGCAGAGAAGATGGATTGAATTCTTGAAGGACTATGACTTCGACCTTCAGTATCATCCTGGAAAGGCGAACGTCGTAGCGGATGCTCTTAGTAGAAAGAGGTCTTCGCTCCAGCAGGATTGGAAGATGTTGGAGGATGCAGCGTGCTCTATGACCGAGTTAGAGCCATCGTTGTGTCAGGCTTTTGTAGCTCAGCTATCCCTTAGATCCTCAGTCTTGGATGAGGTGATTGAGCAGCAGGAAGCCGATCCTAGATTGTTAGAGTTAGTGGGTAAGGCGGGCATTGCTCGTGATGAGGACGTGTGATTAGATTTCAGCACCGTGTTTGTGTCCCCGATGTGGTAGATGTCCGTGAGCATGTGTTAGCGGAGGCTCATAGATCGCGATTCTCTATTCATCCGGGTAACACTAAGATGTATCAAGACCTGAAGAGATCATTTTGGTGGTCCGGCATGAAGGAGGATGTTGCGGATTATGTGTCTAGATGTCTAGTATGTCAGCAGGTGAAAGCCGAGCGGCAGCGACCATCCGGCCTTATGCAGAGGATGGATATCCCCGTATGGAAGTGGGAAGCTGTCACTATGGATTTCGTATCGGGTTTGCCTCGATCTAGAAGGGGCAATGACTCGATTTGGGTAGTTGTAGATAGGTTCTCGAAGACTGCTCATTTCTTGCCTATGAAGAAGAAGCAGTCAGTAGAGAGTTTAGCTAGATTGTATGTTAGCGGTATCATTAGGTTGCATGGTGTGCCGAAGTCGATCATTTCGGATCGAGATCCGAGATTTACTTCGAGATTGTGGAAGGGTCTTCAGGATGCGTTAGGTTCGGAGCTTAAGCTCAGTTCGGCGTTTCATCCCCAGACCGATGGACAGTCCGAGAGGACTATCCAGACGCTCGAGGATATGTTGAGAGCGTGTGTTCTGGATTGGAAGGATGATTGGGAGCGTCATTTACCTCTTGTGGAGTTCGCATACAACAACAGCTTTCATGCTAGTTGGTATGGCTCCATTCGAGGCGTTGTATGGTAGGCCCTGCAGATCTCCTTTATGTTGGGAGGAGACTGGTGATAGGCAGTTGATCGGACCGGAGTTAGTTCAGGAAACTTCGGATAAGATTCAGCTTATCAGAAAAGGCTTGTTGCGGCACAGGATAGGCAGAAGAGTTATGCCGACAACAGGAGAAAGGATTTGGAGTTCGAGGTTGGCGATCATGTCTTCTTGAAGATATCGCCTACTCGAGGTGTTGTCAGATTTGGCAGGCATAGCAAGCTAAGCCCTAGGTTCATTGGCCCATATGAGATTCTCAGACGTTTGGGCAACGTGGCGTACGAGCTAGCTTACCCCCAGCTTTGGCTAGCGTTCACCCTGTATTCCACGTATCTATGCTCAGGAAGTATGTCCGAGATTCGTCTCATGTGATTAGTCATGAGCCAGTGGAGATCCAGCCAGATCTTTCGTATGTTCGAGCAACCAGTAGCCATTCTTGACCGGAAGGTTCAGCATCTCCGGAACAAGAGTATCGCGTCGGTGAAAGTTCTATGGCGGAACTTCTCACGTGAGGAGGCTACGTGGGAGCTTGAGGATGCGATGAAGAAGAAGTATCCCCTTTTGTTTGAGTAGTGTCGTTCTAACTTCGAGGACGAAGTTTCTTTAAGGGGGAGAGGGTGTAAGGCCCTCTAATTTTCGTCGCATTATTTGCATTTATGTGTGTATGTTTGTATTTGTGTATGTATGTACATATTTACGTACGCATTAATTAGTATAATTACGTGTACATGTGTTTATATTAACATAAATAATGTATGTATTGCATGATGATAGTATGGATACAATACCGTATACATATTGCATGTATATATGCTGGTATGCATGGTTTTCTGCATAATTAGGGTTCTGGCCGAAGGTCACCTTGGCGTCAACCCAGGCCGTTATCAGGTGTCAGCGTCCAGACCTGGACGCCAACACTCATCCCGGCGTCCAGCGATATGGACGCCAACTTCTCTGACCTGCATGCGCAGCAGAGCTGCAAGCTTCTGAAGCAAGGTATGGCCACCATTGGGGGATGTCCCCCAACGGCTCTCAGGTTGTCAAATCGGTATGGTGAGTGGGTGAGGGGCTCTCCTTAGGTCTGAACCCGAATTTGGTCCCTCTCACCTCACTTCACCTTGCAAGAGGAGAAATAGAAGAAGAAAAACCCTAGGAGAAAGCTGTGAGAAAAACCCCATCTTACCACCCTCAAATCCGACCCTTGGAGCTTGATCTGGAGATCTACTGTGACAAGGAGGAAGCTGGAGCAAAGGAGAAGGCTTCCCCATCGACCCCTTGCTGTGGAGCTCATCAAGAACCCGGAGGAAGTGATCTTTGGAGGGAGTTCTGCAACTTCTTGGGACTGCCCAAGGAGGTCTTCACCGAGCCATAAATCCCTTGGAGGAATTTTAGAAAGGCAAGTGACCTATCCTTGATGTCCCCTTATGAGTCTAGGTTGGTTTTGTGATTTTTATGGATTTTTCCTCGAGTCCTAGACCCTCCTATTCACCCAAGATTCAGAGCTCGGGTCTGTGTTTCTGCACAGACCTGGTTCGACGGCAAGGTCCCTGGACGTCCTGTGATGAGCTTGGCGTCCATCGACCATGCCGCTGACCTGAGTCAGCGGCCAGAGACCGCCGCCGAGTTCTTCTGGACAGAACAGTGAGCTGTTCTGTCCCTCTTATACATTAATTTCGGTATGTTTTACGTGATGAGGATATATGGTAAACCTTATACTCTATGTATATTTGTGCTGTGGTGTGTGGATGAATGTGGTGTGATGGTGAATGTGGGATAATGGTATCTTTTAAACTTGTGAGCATGACTTGTAGATAATCTTGCAAATCCTTGTTCATGATTGAATTAGTATGAATGCCTTGGTTTTAGTCTAATCATGAAGATCAGTGGGTTAGCATATGTGTTTGCAAATTTTGGTAATTTATCCATGCTTGTGTAATTTGCAAATAAATTTGGTTCGGTAAAATAAAAGCATGCAAGAATGGGTTGTAGGTTCAATCCATAGATGTATGAATTAGGGAAATTTTGTATTCTCAGTTCATGCATATGAATAGCTTATGTTTAAACAGCAAGTGGCTAATTTGCAAAATGTGTTAGACCCATGTTAACTTAAGTTGTTAATAGCATGCTAATTAGGCGTTTTATTTTCTGTAAATTCTATTTAGCTCAGAAAACTCTGAAAATTGAGGTTATCCTCTGAACCCGAACACAGCATGTGGTTAAAATTTCAGGTCATTTGGATCAGTAAATAAAAGTTATGTGTTTTCTTGTGAAATGTGATAATTCGTGCATATGATCGTAATGTGATTAGATTTTGTTTAAACCCAGCATGATTAGTGTGTTTACTGTGTATTAACCTTGAAATTTTGTAGTACCATGTTAGGAAAAACAGAGGTATTCATGTGAGTGAGAAAGTGAATGAGATGAAGTGTTATGTGTAAAACCAAGTGTAAAACGGTAAATATGTAAATGTGTAACTGTGCCAATGTGACACTGCTTCCGTAGAGGGCAGTGGAGCTGTATCAGGAAAAGTCCCCCTGAGAAAGTTCATTGTGTTAAGTGACCCTAAGGGCATTAGGGGGAAATCCTGGAGGTGGACAAGTACCACTGGTTAGAGTGGAGACTTTTTCTCCTGGTCTGCGCAGTCCAAGAGTCGCCATTGGAATGCCTAGATAGCGTCTATGTGTAATGTGATGTGTATATGTCCTTCTTTGGTGGTTTGGACTATGTGTCACGGCACCTAAAATGTGTAATGTGAAATGTGTAATGTGTATGTGCCATGTGTAAATGTGTAAGTGACATGTGAATGTGTATGTGTAAAGTGAACCATGTGAAAGAGAAACTTGTGCAAATAAAATGTGAAACTAAGATGTGGAAATGTGTTATTGAAACCATGTGATACAAATTTGAAACCATGTGAATTCAGTAAATTCATGTTATTATTATTATGTCTAATGTGCAAAGATGCTTAGCATCCATGTTAGGGATAATTAGTGACACGGGCACAAGACTGCATGAATGGTTGTTGATGTGATATGTTTTATGCATTGTTGTAGCTCTCATGCATAGGTTTTCAGCCATGAAACCATATGAAATCAGCAACCTCAAGCATGTGGAAAGGTTCATGTATGTGTTTAAAAATGTGTAAAATTCATGCTAGTTGTGTTTCCCTTCATGTATGTAAAATGTTCATGTTGATAGCTCTCATGTTTTGATTCTTTAAAGGTTAAAGTTTCATGAGTAAATTGAGTAGAGAGCATGTGATAGGTGAATTTTATTTTAAAAATCTGAAAGCATGACTTATGTATAAAATTGTAGAACTTTCATGATAGGTTGGAAACTTGAATCGACTAACATGCTATGTGTGGCTAATTGTAATGTGCTTGTAGAAACCACTAGGACTTATAAGTGTATATCATGAGTAGTGTTGCTTGCTGAGTCCTTGGACTCACTCCTTGCTTCGGCGTACAGGTATAGGTGGTGACACAGTACCTTTGGAGGAGGCAGCAGAGACGGACTCCGAGCGTGGAGACTAGCTAGTTTTTGGAGTCTTTGAGAATTGTGTATTTCTTAGTATGTAATTTTGAACATTGTACTAGAAGTATCATGAGAATGATGTATAAGTGAGGACATTTGTATTTAATTTCAGCAATTTAAATCATGTGGATTTTTAGTTCTTTTATGTTAATTGCGAACTGCATGTATGTTTAATGTGGATGATGAATGAATGAAGACAATGGTCTTTTACTTCCGTTACTCTGTTGTATATTCGCGTGTATCTCAGCTGTATGTATCGTTTGGGTAAATGTCCCACTGTGGCAGCACTCGCTATACCGACGTGGGTCGGTATGACCGTACTGGTGTATCGAGGGCCGTCACACAAGGACAAGATGCTCCCGGCCCTTCAACAATCACAAATGTGAGGATTAAAGATCACCCACTTGATGATGTGATAGGTAGTTTAAATGATTCTGTTCAAACAAGGTCTCAAGTTAGACAATAATTGAACATGATCTTTTTGCTTTTGTCTCTCAAGTGGAACCAAAAATGTTGAGAAGCCTTAAAAGATAACTCATTGATTGATGCTATGCATGAGGAACTTGGTCAATTTCAAAGAAATAATGTATGGAGTTTAGTTCCTAAAACCCCTGAAATTTCTATCATAGGAACTAGATGGGTGTTTAGGAATAAACTTAATGAAGAAGGAAAAGTGGTCAGAAATAAAGCTAGACTCGTTGCAAAAGGATATAATCAAGAATTTGGTGTAGATTTTGAAGAATCCTTTGCTCCTGTAGCCAGATTAGAAGCAGTCAGAATTTTATTGGCATATGCATGCTCCCATAAGTTCAAACTTTATCAAATGGATGTTAAAACTGCTTTCTTAAATGGCTATATCAAAAAAAGTCTATGTCTCTCAACCACCAGGTTTTGAAAATTCTGAAATGCCTAACCATGTGTATAAATTGCACAAAGCTCTTTATGGTTTGAAACAGGCACCTCGAGCTTGGTATGATAGACTAAGCAATTTTATGGTTAGCAAAAACTACTCAAGAGGTAAAGTGGACCAAACACTCTTCACTAAGAAGTTCGCAATCACATAATTATTGTTCAAGTTTATGTGGACGATATTATATTTGGTTATACTAACCCTTCACTGTGTGAAGAATTTTCTAAACACATGCACATTGAATTTGAGATGAGTCTAATGGGGGAGCTTCAATTCTTTCTTGGTTTGCAGGTGAAACAACATAAAGATGGCTCCTTCATAAATCAAGAAAAATATGTCAAAGAGCTTCTCAAACGATTTCAATTTGAGCAAGCTAAACCGGCCTCCACCCCAATGAGCACAAGCATCAAATTGGAAAATGATGAGAAAGGTAAACCGGTAGATGCAAAGCACTTGCGAGGTATGATTGGCTCACTCCTTTATCTTACTGCAAGTAGACCGGATATACAATTTAGTGTTTGCCTTTGTGCTAGATATCAATCTAGTCCAAAGGAAAGCCATTTAATTACAGTCAAAAGAATTTTTCGATATCTCTCAGTTACATGCAATTTGGATTTTTGGTACCCAGGAGGCAGTAGTTTTGATTTGATATCATATTCTGATGCTGATTATGCTGGATGTAAAATTGATAGAAAAAGCACTAGTGGATATTGCCAATTCCTTGGCGGTTGCATGGTTTCGTGGGCATCCAAGAAACAACACTCGGTTGCACTCTCCACTGCAGAGGCAGAATATGTCGCTGTAGGAAGTTGTACAGCTCAAGTGTTGTGGATCAAAAGTCAGTTAGCTGACTATAATGTTGAAATTGGATGCACACCTATACTATGTGACAACACAAGTGCTATCAACCTTTCAAAAACCCTGTCCAACACTCAAGGACTAAACACATTGAAATCCGTCATCATTTCTTGAGAGATGAAGTTGCCAACAAAACTTTGGAACTTAATTTCATTCCCACAGAAAAACAATTGGCTGATATTTTCACCAAACCCTTGTCTGAAGATAGATTCACATCCTTAAGAAGATATTGGGTTTGTGTAAAATGCAATGAAACTAACTCTCCATATTGGAGTACATGCTCTTTATGTGTGAATGACTATGTGGTATATCAATAGTGAACTGTGGAACCAAGTTTGGCTTGTTTGGAAACTATCATCATGCGTGAGGAAACATTCTCTGCCAAGTATCCATAGTCCCATTGCATATAAAGTCCTGTACTTCACATAGGATTTTTAGTTTCCTTACATTTTATCATGTTAACTCCATGAAACAATGCTTTTTCTGTGACCATGTGCTTGTGCATGATATTCTTGAAATGAACATGTTTGCCTTGTATCAAATGCTTGTGTGAATCCTTGACTAGATGTTGTGTCAACACGTGCACACACTATGGGGGAGTAAGTTCAGGGTAGATGAGTATTTTCATAAGGAAACTCTTCCTACACTTCATTTTTTAATCCTCACTTCCTTGAACTTAATGTGCACTCAACTGAAACCAGAAAAATCCACTTTGTTCATATCTGTCGACAGACACATTCCATCTGTCGACAGGTACACTCAGACTTGCTCTGACTGAAACTTCAATTCATCAGTTTGTGTGCATTTGTAGACAGACAGATTCATGTTGTCGACAGATACACACATTCTCTCTATTTTCTCATTCCTTCTTCATACTTTTCAAGAAAGTGTTAATTACATGATTTAAATGTAAACATTGGATTATTTTGTGCAATATAACCTTTCATATCCACTTCATGTCAAAGTCGTGAACCAAGTCTAAATGATGTTTGATGCAACACTTGATTGAGGACTATTTAGATCATTTTGAACACAATGAGCAAACCAAATGATTTTTAAACATCTCCTTTGAATACTCCCTTGTCATTAAACATGAATCCAAGATGATTGAAAAATCAGAAGGTCCTTGAATTAATGTTCTACATTATCACTTGCCCAAAGAATCTCATGTACTTGACGAAAAGTAAAAACAAAATAAAAGGAGAAAAGCTACCTATTTCTAAGTTTCAAACAAAAAAAAAATCTTTCAATTATGGGATGGAGGTAGAGCAATGATGAAAATCACTAAGTAACCGGGGACATGGGCATCACCAATGTCGGTCTTCGCGTCAAAAGGTTGTTTCATTTTCTCTATACAATGGCTTAATGGACACTCACATTGAGTAACTGGGGGTATTGGCATCACAAATGTCTACCTTCACATGAAAAAGTGAAAGTGCTCCTCATTGCCACTCTTTTCCATCTTCGCTGTTTAAAGATCCTAAAATCATACTAGAAATAGAGTGAAGCCTCCGAAAATTTTTACGTCAAGTCCGATGTGCTTCTTATGGTAAGATGTTCTTGTGGCCATCTAATTCAAATTTCATCTGACTATCATCTCTATTTGGATGCATGTTTTTCTTCATGGCCTTAATCAAAAGAGTTATTTATTTTCACTGGCTTTTGTGAAATGTGTTCTTTATGATCTAATTAAAGAACTCATCAGTTTATATCAAAATCATTGTAGAATTGTGTCATGTCTTCATCATAATGGATATGCATTTTTATCTTGTACATACACCTATTTTACCCTAAAATGCCAAATGAACACTTGACCCTTTAAAAAATCTTGAAAAAATCAAGTTTCTGCCAAAAAGTAGTTATCTGTCGACAGTCGGCGGCCCAGATCCATTTTGAAGCCAACCATCGCGCCGGTTCAAGTCTTTTGTATGGGGCCTCTTTTCTAAATCCCTTCTAAACCTATTCTGAAGGCTTCCCACGACCATTTCCCACCATTTCCCCTTCATTTCCTCCTCCTCTCTCCAAACCCCTCTCTGCCCCCCCAGGGCTCAAGATCGATCCGTCTCCGACGATCTCGCTGCTCCTCGTCTGAGATCCCTCCACTCTCCCTTCCCAAACACCATTATCACCCTCCTTCTTCAGATGGCACCCAAGACCAAGATTCTCACTCGCCGTCATCGCGCTTCGACGGACGCCGGAGAGAGTTCCAAGGCTCCTTTAGAACATCGTAGCAAGCATCGCGAAGATCGTTTGCCGGAACTCATTGTTCCTCAGGGTCTCCATCTCATCCGGGTACACGGCACCTTCAAGAAACTCGTCCAATCCCGGTATGTGGACTTTGAGTCCTTAGGATCGATGTTCCCCTCACTCCTACCCTACTTTGACACTCAAGGGTGGACATCCTTTCTGTACTCGCACTTGCAATATTCTCCAAATGTTGTCACGGAATTTTTCAATAACCTAGGGCTTTCCAAACAGGGAGATCTTTTCTCTTCGGTGAAAGCACTCATTTTCGCCTCACCGCAAATCTTATCTCGACGGCCCTTCAAATCCCAAACTCAGGAGTTGAAATCTTCAACTATACTCCTTCCGCTTCTGAGTACTATGAACTTCTCACTTTGCAACCTTATGATCCACTAAGAAAATGCTCGTTTGAATGCCAACTCCTTTCCTCCTTTGATCCGATGATCCATCATATCTTCACTACTTTGATCATCCCGAAAGATGGAAGCCGAGAATTAGTCACTGAGGTCCATAAGTCTTTGTTCATATTCTTCCTCAAATGTCAACAAATCAATCTACCTGAACTCATGCTAAGCCTCATTCGTCGGTGTTTCTCCAACACCAAGAGATCAATGCATATGCTTGCCCCATCACCTCTCTTCTAATTTTCATTGGCATTCCTATTCCTTCAAGTGAGCTCATCTCCTTAAAATCCCGCAGTGCATTTGACCTCATTGCCGCTCACCGAATGGGCTACAAGTTTGTAGACGGTGTAGTGACATTGACTCTCAAAGGGAAAGAACAACAGGTGTTGAAGAGTCATCTGATGAAGAAGACAATGAAGACAATGAAGATAATGAAGACAGTGATGAAGAACCTCAGGATGAGCAAATGCCTGATCAACCTCAAGATTTGCTGATGTACCTGTGCCTCAAGAACAATCTCTTCGTGATTACTTGGCACAATTGCATCAACAGATGACCTCAGTATTTGCTCAACTGAACACTAGATTTGATCAAGTGGATGCTCGCCTCAACTCTCTGGATGCGTCTCACGTGCATATCCAAGACCGGCTTGATTACCTCTACTCCGAGAGAGTTGGATCCCGTCATCCTCCACCTGTTGGACATGACGATGAATAGAGGGTCTCAGGGTCCTTAGAGGTCGTTAAGAGTCTTAGTTGGGTTAGTCTCACTAGTCCTGTTATCTTTTTGCTTGCTCATGTTATTCCCTTCCTTTTGATTTTTCTTGAGTCATGTAATGGTTGTCTCTTATACTGTGAAATTTGAATGATCAATCAATGAAAAATCACAGTTCATGTTTATTTGTCTCTTATATGTGCATGACTTGACTTTTTGTATGTTGTCAAAAAGGGGAGAACATCAATATTTTGCATCAATTGAATTTTTTGTCATCATCAAAAAGGGGGATTGTTGGGTTTTCAATATATCATGTTTTTGATGATCACATTAATATCCTTGAACATTGATTTAATGCAAAATTGATGTATTAATTAACATGAAAAACACCATGAAAGTGATTGTGTTAAATATTGCTAAATCATACAATGTATATCACTAACATGTATTTACATGTAGGTGCACAAGCATGAAAGATGGAGCATCGAAGAGATGAGCAAACAGACCAAGTAATGTCAAAGAAGTGTATCTGTCAACAGGCCCAAGGTATGTGTCGACATATACACACAGACAACCCAAGACAGACTTCAGTTTTTGAATCCCTGAGTGCACCTGTCGACAGATGCAAATTACCTGTCGACAGATACACTCAGAAGTTTAGATTTCTAAAACCCAGTTCTCAGACTGATTATGGACCGAGTGCATCTGTCGACAGATCAAGTGCACCTGTCGACAGACGATGAAAACATGAAATTCAGAAATTCTAATTTCAGCCCCATTTGGGTGTCTCCTTCCTCCACGACCCCCCCCTTTACCTAACACTATATAAGCATCCTTTTGGAGCCAAATTCGCACAGCGCAGCCCCCAAGCAAGAGCCTCCAAGGGACCAAGAGGAAAAGCCCCAATTTGCTGCCCTGCTTCAATCCTCTACCCAGATCGTCGTGGAATCACCATCTATGCGGAGTTGAAGCCGGATCGTCGTCAATTCAACCTTCTACATCGATCAGTCTACATCCAATCGAAGTTTGAAGAGCATCTGGACGATCCACGAGAAGAATTCCAACTGGATTTGTTCCCCAACTCTAAATTCTTCTCCATTTCACAATTTCCATTCTATGTGTGTGTGTGGTTGTGTTTCAAGCATCCCTTGTGCTTGATCCACGAAATTGTGGTTGTTCTGATCGTGTTCATCAGACAACGTGTGTGTGTGTGAGTTGCTGTATTGAACTCGCTCATAAGCAGTGTTTCTGCGTGTGTGTGTGGACGGTGGATGTAGGATACACGAGTTGTGTACCCCGAACCACCTTAAATCATCGTGTCCTGTGGTTTGCTCGCATTTTGCGATAGATGATGGTAGGCACGTTGTTCATACGCACATTTGATACCCTGTTCTCATTTATATCAACTCAAGCTTTCTTATACTCATCGAATTCTAATCAAGTTTCATTAAGATCGCTGTAGCACCGAAAAAAAGCCATCATAATAGAAATTGCCGTAATCTATTCAACCCCCCTTCTAGATTACCATATTGTGTTATTCCGCATAACCCTTCATAGATGAGTTGATAGGTTCCTTTAATAACATATGAGTTGGGCTTAAGAAGAACTGAGGATGATCTAAAGAAGAAGAAGCCTCTGCTCTTAAAGCAAGTCCTAGCACAAAAGATGCTACCGAAGACAGTGAATCTTCCACCTCTGAAGATGACTCAGGTGAGTTCGCATTGATAACTAGAAAGTTCAGGAAATTTTTCTGAGAAAGGAAGGTAAGGGTTTCTGAAGAAGAAACCATACACTAATAATCTGTCAAAACCCAAAGTGATACAATAAAGGACTGATAGAATTGTTTGCTACAATTGCAGAAACGGACATGTCAAGTCTAAATGTCCTAAGGTTTAGAAGAAAATTCAGCCTAGGTGGAATAGAAATAAACAAAAGGCTATGGTTGGAACTTGGAGGGAGGAAGAAGAAGATGATGAAGAAGAAAGTTCAATATGCTGAGGACACTCATTCAAGACTATGTCTGATGGCTAGAGAAAAGGAGGAGGAAGAAGAAGAGGTAAGCCTCTCTTTTAAAGATTTCAGTTTGGATGATTGGGAGCATGTTTATTTTGAACTATGGATCAGTATGATGAACTTAAGAAGGAAAATAAAATGCTCAAGAAGAAATTGAACGTCTCCTCATAATACTTTAACATAAGAAAAATATAAAGAATTCTCACAAGAGATAAATGCACTAAAAGAAGTCATAAATGAACAGAAAAGTCAACATTGAAAGTCTTGATGAAGTATCTCTTGTTTCTGAAAAAATGCTGCCTTAAACAGTGTCACAATGAACTGAAAAAAGTAATTGAAGTCCTGCAAAAAGAAAAATCAAACAGTAAGAAGTCCTTGAAAATTTGTCAGCGACAAGAATAATCTTGAGGCCCTTCTAGGTACAAGAGTGAATTTTAACAAGAAGGTTAGGTTTTAATCCCACAAAGAAAAAGAGGTAGGACTGAAAACCATAACCTTCATATCTTCAAAAACATCAGGAGCTTCTACCTCAACAGGACAAAGAAATGAGAAAATTGAAAAAGAACAAGAAAAGGTGGGACAAAAAAAATGGTGTTCAAAAAGAACCAAATGGAAGAAAGAAAACTAAGGCTGAAAATGGACCAATGGTTCGAGGGAACAAAAATCAAAAATCACCTGCCTAGAAAGGTCGACACTATGCTTATGATAGGTCGACACCATCATACAAAAAATCACAAAATTTGGGAAAATGGACAAATGATAGATCAATATCATCACAGAATTGGCCTTACACCAGGTGGGCATACGGTAGATCAGATCAACTTATTTAATACTCAAAATGGTCTGAATGGAATCATGTAGGTCGACACTATCCCTTCAGATGTCGACACATGTCTATGACTTTGCTAGACGTAATGAAACACAATGTCCTAAATGCTAAGAAGTCAAACCAAGCTCAGATCTTATTCTGAAAATGTTGAGAAGAGCTTAATAGAAAATACATGAATGTAAATGCTCCAAAACACCACGGAAACAGGAAAAAGAATAAAAACCAGCATGATTTTAGGAATAAGGACAACTTAAAAGTGAATAAACAACTTTGGATTCCAAAATAATTGCTTTCTTATGTTCTTATATGGGAGGCATTGTGGGACCCAATGTACTTGGGTTCCAAAGAATCTTCTTTGATTGTGCGTGCAGTATGTCTTACAGCCAAGAAGAACATGTGGTACTTAGATAGTGGCTGTTCAAGACGTATGACGGGAGATAGGGACAAATTCTGTCTTTTGTCTGAAAAGAAGGCTGGACATGTTACTTTGGAGGCAATAACCAAGGTAAGATCATTGGTACAATAAGGTTGGTAGGAATCTATTCAACTCGATTGATGGAGTTCTTCTGGTGGAAGTCTGGAATATAATCTTGAGTATAAGCCAATTGTGTGACAAGGGTCACAAGGTTACTTTTGATTCCTTGGGCTGCACTATTTTTGAACCGAATTCTGATCTTGTTAAATTTACTAGAAAAAGAGAATTAATGTGTACATGTTGATCTTGATGAACCAGAAAACACCAACCTATGCTTAACTGCAAATAAAAATGATTTAGCTTGCTTGTGGCATCGTAGACTAGGTCATGCTAGCTACAATATGTTACATAAGTTGGTAAAATTTAACATGGTTAAAGCTTACTTGAATTTCTTTCAAACAAAATCTGATACTATGTGAGCATGTTCTCAAGGTAAGCAAACCAGAAAATCCTTCAAAAGTAGATCTGAGAGTCAGTCTTCAAAACCTTTTGAGCTTATCCACATGGATTTGTTTGGACCCACAAGAACAAACAGTCTAAATGGAAAAGGTTTGGATATGTTCTTGTTGATGACTTCTCTAGATTCACTTGGGTTTTCTTTCTAGCTCACAAAAATGATGCATTCACAAAATTTCATGAGTTTTACAAGAAATTGCACAGGAAGGGAAGTTTAGATCATAACAATCATGTCAGATCATGGAGGTGAATTTGAGAATGCTGACTTTGAGACTTTCTACAGAAAGGAGGAGTCTTCCACAAATTCTCATCACCAAGAACTCCTAAACAAAATGGGGTTGTGGAAAGAAGAAACAGAACTCTTGTGAAAATGGCAAGACCTATGTTGATTGAGAGTGGTCTGCCAAGGAGTTCTGGGCTGAAACAGTAAACACATCTTGTTATATCATAACCGTGCAATGGTAGGCCTTTTTGCAAAAGACTCCTTATGATCTTTTGAAAGGTAAGAACCATCTATTGCACATTTTAAAGTATTTGGAACCAAATGCTTTATTCTAATCAACATAACATGACTTGGACAAATTTGAGCTCAAAAGTGACTTAGGAATATTCCTTGGCTATTCTGATCACTCAAGAGCCTATGGTCTTCAATGTAAAAGATCAAATTGTTGAAGAGTCTCCTCATATCACTTTTGATGAATTAACGTTGATCTTTGCAGAGAAAAGCAAGATGGGGAGTTTTTGGAAGGAGAAAACTCTAAAGGACAAGAAGAAAAGGAAGATACAACCAAAAAGAGTTCGAATCGCAGTGAAGAACAGAAACCAGTCATTGAATCAGGGAAACAGATCAAATGAACATAAGAATGCTAAGAGATCATCCACAGGAAAGTATCATTTGTAACTTACTTGACCCTCCTAGGACAACATCTCACTTTAAAGCAATTTTTGAACTTGATCAAATGGCTCTAGTGTCTCAAATTGAAGCTAATAACATAGAGGATGTTCTAAAAGACACTTTCTGGATAAATGCAATGCATGAAGAATTAAATCAATTTGAGAGAAATAATGTGTGGCATTTAGTTCCAAGACCTTCCTCTCAAGGAGTCATTGGAACTAAATGGGCTCTTAGAAATAAATCAGTGAAGTTGGGATGGTAATTAGGAATAAGGCTAGGCTAGTAGCAAAAGGCTATAATCAGGAATTTGGAATAGATTTTGAAGAGTCTTTTGCTCCAGTAGCTAGGCTTGAAGCTATTAGAATTTTGCTTGCTTATGCTTGTGCTCATGGTATTAAATTGCAGCAAATGGATGTAAAGAGTGCTTTTCTGAATGGTTTGATTAAGGAGGAAGTTTATGTTGAACAACCTCCTGGTTTTGAATGCACTAATCTTCCTGACCATGTGTTTAAATTGGATAAAGCCTTATATGGTCTGAAGCAAGCTCCTCGTGCATGGTATGATCGGTTAAGCACATTCCTTATAGGTAAAGGGTATTCAAGAGGTAAAATTGATCAAACACTCTTTACAAAAATTCATGAAAATGATATCTTGGTGGTCCAAATATATGTCGATGACATTATCTTTGGATCAACAAAGTCCTCCTTAAGTAAGGAATTCTCAGAATTAATGACAAATGAATTTTAAAATGAGTCTAATGGAGAACTAAATTCTTTCTTAGACTGCAGGTTGTTCAATCAAAGGAAGGAATCTTCATAAACCAATCCAATATATTCAAGATTTACTAAAAAAGTACAAGATGGAAAATACCAAAGCAATGGCAACTCCAATGAGAACCACTGTGAGTTTAGATGCTGATTTGAAAGGTAACCCTGTAGATCCAAAAATTTACAGAGGTTATGATCGGCTCCTTACTATATCTAACAGCATCTAGACCGGACATTCAATTTTCTGTGTGGATGTTGTGCTAGATTTCAGCTTGTCTTAAAGAATCCCACATGAGTGCTGTAAAAAGAATCTTCAGATCTTGCAGGAACTCATGAGCTAGGATTGTGGTATCCTGCATTTAATGAATTTAACTTAATATCCTATTCTGATGCGGATTTTGCTGGTTGTAAGCTAGATAGAAAGAGCACTAATGGCTATTGCCAATTTTGGGAGGATGTTTAGCTTCTTGGGCTTCCAAGAACAACACCTCGGTTGCTCTCTCTACTGCAGAAGCAGAGTATGTTGCTGCAAGGAGTTGTGGCACTCAAGTTTGTGGATTAAACATCACTCCAGGACTACCAAGTAGATCTTGGGTGTGTCCCAATCTTGTGTGATAATACTAGTGCAATTTGCTTAGCAAAAAATCCAATCCAGCATTCTAGGACAAAGCATATAGAAATTCGGCATCATTTCTTAAGAGATGAAGTTGGCAAAAATTCCTTTGAATTGCACTTTGTTGAAACTTCAAAACAATTGTTGATATCTTTACTAAACCATTGTGCAATGAGAGATTCTTGCTTAAGAAGAGAACTGGGTCTTTGCTTACTTGATCCATGATTGATTGTGTTAAAACTGCTGTAAAAGTGTGTTTGAATAATTGGTTGTATTGAAATGAAACTCTTGCTGTCTGTTGTCAAACCTACTTTGAGATGTCTGGCAAGCTGTGAGATGAAAAGGAATTGAAATCTATGCTTGATGGATCAGGTTATCAGATTGGTTGATTGAAATGCAATCAGTTCTTGTGCAGTTTGTGAAATGAAAAGATCTCAGTGTTTCAAAGGGTCCTTTATGTCTAAGGTCGACTCTATCGACAAGAGAGTCGACACTATTTTCTCCACACCAGAAAATCTTTGGCTTTCCTTCACTTTCTACATATGTGATTCCATTCTGAACATAAATCTTATCTTCCTTCAGCAAATAAAATTATGCTTCTTACATTGCATTGACTTATTTGGTATATAAAATGGTGACTTAAAGAAGGACAAGTTAAGCTTGTCTGGAATCTTTCACTATGCGTTGAGTATATTTCTCCGCCAGTACCAAAAGATCGATATGCAATTGTTGAGGGGGAGTTTTCCTCATGTTCTCCTTATTTCACAATTTATTCTTGAAGGGGAGTAATTTTATTGTGCAAAGCTAAATTTCTAGGCATTTTCTCAGGGGGAGTTAAGTTCATTTATACATTTTTCTAACTCCTCTATCTCAAAAATTAAAAGATTGTGGTTTAAGAGTAATTAATTTCTGGATTAACTTTTAAAAACTCTTTGAGAGATTCAAGTCGGTTAAAAAGCAGTGCAGAAGGTAACTTATCTTGTGAGAACTGCATTTCTATAAATCCCTGAAAATTTCATGTAATTTTAGGTCTCATTGGTCAGAGTTCCAAAGCATCTGAAATTTTTTGTCTTGAGAAATCTTCTTGGTCCCGAAATATCTCATCTCTTTGTTGTTATGAAAAGTCTCGCAAATGGCAGAACACTGAATGCTCTGAGAAACTGTAAATCTCTGATAAAATCAGTAGAAGTCTTGTATGTCATGAAGAGCTAGTTAATTCTGTTCAGAGCTGTTCAAATTTTTCTGGTGCATTCTGAGTAATTGGGGATTCTGGTGTTTGAGAGACATGTATCCTCACATGAAAAGATGCAAACCTTCCCTGAAACAAAATGATAACCTACATAAGTAATCGGAGCTCTAGTTTGTAAAAACATGGGCTCTGCATGAAAAAAGTGAGGGAAATCAGATTGTTCACTTGTGCTAATTTTTTTTTAAAAAATGATGATGAAATGATGATGAATATTCAAAATTCCAAAAAAAAAAAAAACTCAAGACAAATTGGTTAATTCATAATGTTTTAGCATGCTTTATCATGTTTCTAAGGTCACCTTGTTATATGTAATGTAAGTGGGTTCATAATGATGCAATTCTCAAACTGAAGAACTATCTTCTTCTCTGTTATTTGCTCACATGAATCTTCAAGGCCTTTAATGGTTATCTAAAATTTATAACTTTCAAACCATTAATCTTAATAATAATGAGAGAAGGTGTAAAAATGCTTAAATGTTGTTAATTCTTCCAAAATCTACAAGGAATACAGTGGATCATAGTGAAATTTCATCTCTTCAAATTGTTGAAGTCAGGCCTTAATTTTTCTCTCAAAGTGTCGCACTCTTAATCTAAGAGTCGACCTACTCTATCTTGTGTGGGGTTGGTCCATGATATGACTTCACTGTTCCTCATGCTCTTGTACTCCGAGTAGGTCGATGCTTTTTGAGGCGTCTCTTCGAGTCTCTCCACTTAAAGCAGTTTTGAAGTCTTTACCTTCATCTTTGTCCTTCTCAACTTTTCTCTAGATTTTTTTTTTTCTCTGCAACTGCATTCCCTTTCTTCCTCCTTCCCGATACCTTGCTCATTCCCTCATGGCTCCTAAGCAGCAGTCTCGTCGTGGAGGAAGGAGGAAGCAAGGTGACCTTTAGTTCTTGAACGGCGAACCAAGCTGCGAAGGGTGTAAATACAGGAAAAGAAGTCTGCTGCACCGTCTTTTTCGAGCCGTAGATACTCCCATCCTCGAACTTCAAAGGAAAAGACCTTTTCTAAGGGTAATAAAAAGATGGAATTTGTTGAGTTGAGCAGCTCTGATGAAAATGTTGCAAGCCAACAAGGTTCTCAATCATCATCTGAAGAAAGCCCTAATTCCCAAGGAACCAACAGTGGCTCTAGCAGATAGAGAATGTCGGAGCAGTTGTCACCACCATCTCAAAAGCTAGTGATAGTGTAGCACTACCATCTGAGGAAGACAACTATAACCAGCTATTGGTTGAGGAAGGGATGTGAGTCCTGATCATGAGGAAGAAGGAGAAGACGAAATGTTGCCAAGGAAACTAATTCTGAGGAGCAAGCACTGAATGTAGAACAAGAAGAAGAAGAATCAGAACATGAAGATGTCGATTCTGATGAAGAAGAGGCTCATTATCCTCCTTCAAAAGTGAAAAGAATGATTACTGGGAACAAGCCCATTTTGCATCCAGGATCATCAATATTCACGATGAAGGTATGAAACCTGGTGCCAGAACTCATTGGTATGATAGAATTTCAGGATGGACTACATTGTTAGTGAGCATCGGTCACACTATCCCATTTTGGTCCAAGAGTTTTTCAGAAACTTTGTAAGACCCTCGAAATTTCCTGTCGTATTTTTTCGTATTTATGTGTGTATATTGTGTTGAGTATGTATGTACGTATTTACGTAGGTATTAATTAGTATAATTACGTGTGCATGTGTTTATATTAAACAAATAATGTATGTATTGCGTGATGATAGTATGGATACTATACCATACATATGGCATGTATAGAAGCTTGGTATGCATGGTTTTCTGCATAAATTAGGGTTCTGGCCGAAGGCCCTATTGGCGTCAATCCCCAGGCCGTTGAGGTGGTGTTAGCGTCCAGCCCTGGACGCCAACCCTAATTCCGGCGTCTAGCGATCTGGACGCCAACTTCTCTGGCCTGCATGCGCAGCAGAGCTGCAAACTTCTGAAGCAAGGCATGACAACCATTGGGGGGATGTCCCCCAACGCTCTGAGGCTGTCTA
The DNA here is from genome assembly GCA_014218235.1 of Colocasia esculenta. Taxonomy (NCBI): domain Eukaryota; kingdom Viridiplantae; phylum Streptophyta; class Magnoliopsida; order Alismatales; family Araceae; genus Colocasia; species Colocasia esculenta. Next base: position 76,185,114 of record CM024758.1, read on the forward strand.
ATCGGCATGGTGAGTGGGTGAGGGGCTCCCCTACACCCTGAACCCGAGTTGGCCTCTCCCCCACTTCTCATTTCACCCTTGCAAGAGGAGAGAGAAGAGAGGAAAACCCTAGAGCATTCTGTGAGAAAACCCCATTTTAGAACCCTCAATCCGATCCCTTGAGAGCTGGATTGGAGATCTTCTGCATCAAGGAGGGAGCTGAAGCAAAGGGGAAGGATTCCACATCATCCCCTCGGCGTGGAGATCACCCGGGAGCCCGGAGGAAGGCGACTTGGAGGCACTTCTGCAACTTCTTGGAACTGCCCAAGGAGGTCTTCTTCGAGCCATAAATCTCTTGGAGGAATTTTAGAGAGGCAAGTGACCTATCTATGGTGTCCCCGTATGAGTCTAGGTGGTTTTTGACATTTTATGGAATTTTCCTCGAGTCTTAGACCCTCTAATTCACCCAAGATTTAGAGCTCGGGTCTGTGTTTCTGCACAGACCTGAGTAAACGACAAGGTCCCTAGACGCCCAGTTCATCCTTGGCGTCCATCGACCATGCCGCTGACTCTGAGTCAGCGGCCAGAGACCGCCGTCTAGTTCTTCTGAACAGAACAATGAGCTGTTCTGTCCCTCTTGTATATTAATTTCGGTATGTTTTATTATGCGATGAGGATATATTGTACCCCTTATACTCTATGTATATTGTGCATTGTGGTTGTGGATGAATGTGATGTAATGGTGAATGTGGGGTAATGACATCTTGTAAAATTGTGAGCATAACTTGTAGATAACTTTTGCAAATTAATGTTCCATGATTAGGGTTAGTTAAATGTCTTGTTTTCAGTCTATTCATGAAGAATTGTGGGACATGTATGTATGTTCTGAATTTTTGGTAATTCATGCATACTTGTGGAATTGCTAGTAAGTTCGGTTCGGTAAAATGAAAGCATGTAAAATGGTTTGTGGTAACAGATTTATAGATGTATGAATTAGGATGATGTTGTAGTCTGAAATCATGCGTTAGTGTTCTCTGTGCAAAACAGTAAGTGGATGAATTTCAAATGTGTTAGACCCATGTTAGCTTAAGTTGTGAATAATATGCTAATTAGTGTTTGATTTTCTGTAAATCCTATTTAGCTCAGAAAAATCTGAAAAAATTGAGGGTATGATTTGGAACCCGAAAACAGCATGTGGTTAAAATTTCAGGTCAATTGGAACAGTAAATAAAAATTATGTGCTTTCATGTGAAATGTGATAATTCATGCATATGATCGAAATGTGATTAGATTTTGTTTAAACCCAGCATGATTAATGTGTTTACTGTGTGTTGAACCTTGAAAACTCTGTAGTACCATGTTAGGAAAAAAAAACAGAGGTGTTCATGTGAGTAAGAAAGTGTAATGTGATGAAGAGTGTCAAGTGTAAAACCATGTGTAAACAGTAAATGTGTAAAAGTGTAAAACTGTGTCATGTGATACTGCTTCCGAGAAGGCAGTGGAGCCATATCAGGGAAAAGTCCCCCTGAGAAAGTTCATTGTGTTAAGTGACCCTAAGGGCATTAGGGGGAAATCCTGGAGGTGGACAAGTACCACTGGTTAGGGTGGAGACTTGTTCTCTCCGGTCTGTGCAGTCCAAGAGTCGCCATTGTATTGCCTAGATGGCGTCTATGTGATGTGATGTGTTTGTGTCCTTCTTTGGTTTGGACTATGTGTCACGGCACCTAAAATATGTGTAAAGTGAATGTGTAAAAGTGTATGTGACCATGTGTAATGTGTAAGTGATATGTGAATGTGTATGTGTAAAGTGAACCATGTGAAAGAGGAAACTAGTGTAACGAAAGATGTGAAATCTTAGATATGTAAACGTGTTATAGTAACCATGTGAAACTAAATCTGAAACCAAGTGAATTCAGAAAATGCATGTTATTATTCTCATGTTTATGTGTGTAAAAGTGTTTAGAATCCATGTTAGGAACAACAAATGAGTATGTGAGCAAAGGGCATAATGGATTGTTTACATGTTATGTTTAAGCAACGTTGTAGCTTTCATGTGTAGGTTTATAGTCATTGAACCATAAGAAATCAGCAACCTTAAGCATGTGAAAAAGTTAAGTATGTACTTAAGAACATGTGGAAATCCATGCTAATTATGTTCCCCATTCATATGTAAATTGTTCATGTCAATAGCTCTCACGTTTTGATTAAAGTCTCATGAGTGAATTGAATAGAAACCATGTGATAGGTGAATGTTATTTTTGAAATCTGAAAGCATGCGTTATGTATAAAATTGTAGAACCTTCATGATAGGTTGAAAACTTAAATGGACTAGCATGCTATGTGTTGCAAAGTGTAATGTGCGTGTAGAAACCACTAGGACTTGTACGTGTATAACATGCATATTGTTACTTGCTGAGTCCCTGGACTCACTCCTTGCTTCGGCGTACAGGTATAGTTGGTGAACAGTACCCTCGGAGGAGGCAGCAGAGACGGACTCCGAGCGTGGAGACTAGCCAGTTTTGAGTTCTTTGTGATTGTGTACTTCATAGTATATACTTGAACATTGTATTAGAATTATCATTAAAAGAATGTAATATGTGGACATTTTGTATCTCTATTTCAGCAAATTAAATCATGTGAATTTTAGTTCCTTTTTGCAAATTGTAAACTGCATGTATGTTTAATGTGGATGATGAATGAATGGAGATAGTTCTCTTTTACTTCCGCTACTCTGTTATATATATTCGCGTGTATCTCAGCTGTTTGTATCGTTGGGTAAATGTCCCACTGTGGCTGGCAGCACTCGCTATACCGACGTGGGTTGTATAACCGTACCGGTATAATGAGGGCCGTCACAAACTTGGTCAGTAAAAAGCACACTCTTGAGTCCAGTGTACGAGGTGTTTCTATCGTACTCACAAATGATATCGTGAGTCAATTGTTGAAGATACCCAATGAGGGTAGTAATCCTCAAGATTCCATTTCTGCGCTCACAAAGCTTTTTTAGTATTAACTGGACTACCTCACAATGTTTTGGATCATTCAAGCAAAGGTGTCTCATCTGAATGCAAACAGATTCCCACCAGCAAATCATTTGCTACATCATTGGTTTACCACCTTTTGACTCCTTAGGGAGGTGGCAGGCAGAGAGTCACAAGCCTACAGAGATGCATTTTATATTGCTTGATTAAGAAAGAGAAAATCAATTTGGCTACCATATTTTGTCAACTGATTCATGAAGTAACAATGCCAAAGTGAGATGGAGTTTGCCCTATGCAGCTCATCTATCTTCAATATTTCAGCTGTTAGGTGATCCAATGGCAGGGACAAATTCAAAAGTTAGCAAAATTCCATACTTATGATTTGGACCACATTGTAAAGTTTATGAAGCTTAACTTGGGTCCCAAGAGAATACCAATGCGATATTGGAGATAGAACAAGCACAGCAAGTTGAGGAAGAACATCAGGGGTAAGAAGATGATGTTCCTGAGGATATTCTGCCAGAAGGATCACTACCCATTCCTTCTCCACCACATGTTCCCACTTATGATGCTCCTGAAATTGATCCTCCACACTTTTCTCCTTCTCATTTTCCTCATTCTGCATACACTCCATCTGTGCATGATATTCCTTCATCATCCTCTGCAGCAGGTCAAATTCCATCCTATCTCCTCAATTTTCTAGAAGAGAAATTTGCTTCTGTTCACAGTTCTCTTGATGTTTTGAACATCAAATTGGAGCAACAAGCTGTACAGTTTGATAGTCGTTAGAGAGGATTGAGCAGTTATTCTCAGCAAATGTTGACAGACAAGAGTAAAACTACAGGTTCACAAAAGTCAGATATGATGAGCTTATTTATACCATTGGGTATGTATTTAATCAAGCGGCTTTCACTCAGGCCAAAATCTTTGACAAAGTTGAAGCTATTGCCCAAGATCTTCAACAAGTGCTGCTCAATTTAATGCCATTCATGGTCTTGTTCAGTCCGTTCTGCAAATTCTTCAAAGATAAATGTTCTGAGAAGCTATAATGAGGACATTTCTAAAGAGCTTCAGTACATGAGAGATGAATTCAACATAGTCTGGAGATTACATGACCTCAATGAATCTGATGCCAGCAATCAGGCTACTTCATCAGCAGTAGCACCTACCATGCCTCATGGTGTGGATAATGTTCCAGTGGTCATTGAGCATCAGTTTGCACAGTTGCAAGACTTTTTGAACACCCGGTTCAATGCTGTTCAGATCTACCTCCAGGATCATTATGACGATTTGCACTTTCGCTTGGCACGGATTGAAGACAAGTTGTTTCCAAAGCAACCTCCTCCTCCATGATATTTTTTTTATTATGTCAAAGGGGGAGAAGATACATAGATGTTTTTGGTCTTTGGTTGATGATTGTTTTTGTGTTTAATGTTTGATGGATGTTATGGCTGTTTAGATGTTGCTGTTGCCATTAAATTTTTTTTTTGGCATCAATTGTTGAATGTGAGTCTTAATCATATCTTGGTTCTTGAACTTTCAACTTGTAAAATCTCAGTTCTTGAAATGGAAACATCAGAAAAATGTCCCTAGCAGATGGAGTTGTACAACTGTTGTCTCATTTATACAATGTTTGGCTAAACCATTGGTTTTCAACTTTACAAGTTCAAACATCTATGACCAATTGTTGATATCATTAAAAAGGGGAGATTGTTGCGTCCCTGGTTTTGATGATGTCATATTTGAAGTAAAGAGTAAAGATTTTTGACACACAACATTTGTCTTACAGGTACAACTCACTTGTTTCAAGGAAAATTCAACATAACCAGATAAGGTCGACACTATCTGGAAGTTAGGTCGACACCAGTGGTCCCTTGTTGTTGCATCGAGGAGATGTGATCAAGACAGGTCAACACCACTCTGAGAGCAGATCAACACTAATGGATTTCTCTATGCGGTATTAAATAGAAGCAAGTTGATGAGGTCGACACCAACTGTGGATGAGGTCAACACTATTCAGGAATTAAAGTGTTCTGTGAAGAGTAGTAGATATGAGGTCGACGCTCTCCTTATATGTGGTTAACACTGCGATTTCATGTTCAGTGACTCATGCAGTATTTCAAGTGTATAAGTATCGACACTGTATCTCTGAAGTGTCAACACTACTACACTTAGAGTTTTTCATCAAAGCAGCCACCAGCACATAAGTGATGGGCACGTGATCCCAGATACATCGTTTGGGGCTTTTCTGGTACACGTCACTCTCTTTCTAGAAGATACCATTTTCTTGGCAGCAAAAGGTATCTCCCAAAAGTAAGGGAATCTGTTGAGGGTCCCACTGCCTAAAATCTCGCACAAGTCGGATAAAAAGAGTGAAGTATTTTAGTTCGTTAGTGCTGCTGCGTACCTTGGTGAAAAGAAAAGTGCAGAGTGCAAAAAGTGAGAAGAGCAGTGTTCTGGTTTCAGCACGAAAAGACGATTTCAGCTTGGAGGAAAGATCTGAAGGATGTGCTGCTGAATCGAGCAAATTTGATGATTCGATGGGTTGCTGCTGAGCTTCAAGAATAGGGGATCAGAATGCTTCATCGACATTGATGCTTGCGATCCAGATGCAAAAATTGCCAGTGTAATTCATCTGAGGAGAGATCGAAATTGGAGCTGAGAATTGTTGCAATTCGAATCTAGATTTTGAGCAGAGAGTTTGAAGATCTCTAAACACGTTCTGGCATCTTTCTACTTTGTTCTTTTCAATTTCTTCTGAACATTGAAATTGTGTGCTGTCTACTTCTTTGTGAAGTAGATTGTGTTGATCCTTCACATGTTGTTATTGGATTATCTGGTTGAAGCTGTGGATCAGCGGATTATTCAAGTTGTGAGTCAGCGGATGTGATCAAGCTGTGTATCAGCAGGTGTACGAGAATCACATAAAGTTGTTTTCGTAGTGGTACCTCACTGTTTAGTTAGGGTGGCGTAGGTCTCCTAAGCCTTGGATCCAAACCACCTTAAAAATTCCTCTCTCTTGTGTGTGGTTTGCACCCTCTTTGCATCGAGTATTAGTTGTCTATTTAGCATCCTCACTTCACTGGTTTCAATTTTTTTAATTGACATAAAATTCTAAAGATTCTCTATTCACCCCCCTCTAGATAATCCTTCTACACTTAACAATACTCTGTGCAACTCGGGATCTGTCTACTGGGCCTCAATCACCTATCTCACAATAGCAGGAGCTGCTAACAAACTGCCTAGCATACACTGATGTTGTCTGGTGGAAACTCTAAAGGACCTCTCTGTTTGCTTCTAGCCTAGCTACAGGAGCAAAGGATTCTTCAAAGTCCACACCAAATTCTTGATTATACCCTTTTGCTACCAGTCTAGCCTTATTTCTCACCACTTTACCCTCTTCATTCAACTTATTCCTAAAAACCCATCTTGTTCCTATGACAGAAATTTCAGGGGTTCTAGGAACGAGACTCCAGACATTATTTCTTTGAAATTGTCCAAGCTCCTCATGCATAGCATCAATCCATGAATTTTCTTTTAAAGCTTCTTCAACATTTTTAGGTTCCACTTGAGAGACAAAGGCTAAATGATCTTGTTCAACTATTTGTCTAATTTTAGATCTAGTTTTAACTTTATCATTTACATTTCCAATCACATTATCAAGTGGATGATGTGTGGAATACCTCACATTTGTAATTGTTGAAGGACCGGGTTGATCTTGTGGAGGCTGTTCTTGAGGAGGATGTGCTTGAGGAGTTTGTTCTTGAGGCTCTTCCTCTTGTTGATCTTTTTCAGATTCATCTTGAGTCCTGTGAGAATTGAAATTGTTAGCTTTTGCATGATTTTCATCAAAACAACATGTGGAGTCTCTTCCACGTTTTATTCTTAATATTAAACACCCTATATGCTCTAGAGTGTTCTGAGTATCCAAGAAAAATACCTTGATCACTTTTGGCCTCAAATTTGTCTAGATCAACTTATCATTGTTATGTATAAACACTTTTGAGCCAAAAACTCTGAAATATCCAATACTGGGTTTCTTACCTTTTAGGAGTTCGTAGGGAGTTTTCTTTATGACAGGTCTTACCATGGCTCTGTTGAGGATGTAACACGATGTGTTGACGCTTCTGCCCAAAAGTCCTTGCAAGTTGACTTTCGACCAGAAGGGTGCGAGCCATTTCCACCAATGTTCTTTTCTTTCTCTCCACTACTCCATTTTGTTCCGGAGTCCTTGGAGAGGAAAACAAATGTTCAATCCCGTGGTGCCTGCAGAGAATCAAAAGGAGTTTTATCAAACTCTCCCCCGTGATCAGTGCGTATTGAGCATATCTTGTGAACGTTTCCATGCTCAATCTTATTAAAGAAATCCTCAAACAGTCTCAATGCTTCATTTTTGTGTGCAAGGAACTTTACCCAAGTGAACCTAGAGAAGTCATCTACAATGACAAAACCAAAAAGTTTGCCATTGAGACTTAGTGTTCTAGTAGGTCCAAAGAGGTCCATATGCAAAAGTTCATAAGGTTTAGAAGTGCTTACCGTGCTTTTGATTTGAAGGATTTCCGGGTTTGTTTTCCCTGTGCACATGCATCACAAAAACTTTCATTTTTATTGAAGGAGATTTCAAGAAGTCCACTTACCAATTTCAGCTTCATGATCTTGTGCAATACATTGTAACTTGCATGGCCAAGCCTACGATGCCACAAGGTAAGCTCATCCTGTTTGTTTGCTACAAGACACAAGTTTTCATTTTCTGGATCATCTAAGTCAATCAAATAAATGTTGTTCACCCTTTTTCCAGAAAATTTTAGACTTCCTGATTCCTTATCAATGATTTGGCATGTGTTTGATTCAAAGACAACTCTATGACCTTTATCACACAGTTGGCTTATACTAAGCAAGTTGTGATGAAGGCCATCGACTAACAGGACATTGTCTATTGAGTTAGAAGCATACTTACCAATCTTACCTGAGCCGATGATCTGACCTTTATTGTTGCCTCCGAAAATAACTTGACCTCCGTCTTTTTCCACTAGCAAGCAGAATTTTTCTTTGTCGCCCGTCATGTGCCTCGAGCAGCCACTGTCCAAGTACCACTTTTTTGATTTTGGGCTGCTAGGCATTCCTGCACATGTGGATCAGACAAGAGGTTTTGGTACCCAAATTACTTTGGGTCCCAATGTATCATTCATGCCAAACAGTAAATGCTTCGGAATCCAAACTTGTTTGAGTTTCTGTTTATTTGGACTATTCCGGCATTGTTGTTCATTATGCCCAACTTTCTTACAGAAATTGCATGATGAGGGTTTCTCACAACAATGGGCTTTTTATTCTGAGGAACATGCATGAGCATTTTACCTTTTTGTTGCCTGGTTAGCTTTCGTTTGGAAGCTTGTTTCCAGACCTGTCGACAACCCTGTTGGGGGCTGTTGACAGATTTCTCAGTGTTGTTAGCAACAGCTTTGATGTTCTTGGGTTCCTGTTTCTTACCCTTGGCTTGACTTTTATTGTTCTTTGAAGGGATTTGCTTGCTTGTGCTTGGGCTAGAATCAACAAGGATGTTAACAAATTTTACCAATTACCTTTGGTTTTACAGGTTGATATCCAATCCCATGCTTTGCAACAAATACATTAGATCCCAGAATTGCATCAAATTTTTGTTTCCCTTTTACAAACCTTGTTAGATCTTCAGATTTTCCCTTAAGGTTCTCTTCAGCCTTTTCTAATTTTTTCTTCACTTCATCAAGTTCATTTTGAAGAGTTTCAAGAGAGTTGGTTAGACTTTCTTTTCTTTTTGGGTTTCTTGCAATTTCAATTTCATGCAGTCCATTTCCTCACTGTGAGCTTGCTCATCAATTTTCATCATTTCAATTTCTTTATTCAAAGATGCAATTTGTTCACTATGATTGGTGCTATGAACAAGGGAATTGATTTTCTTTTTGAGTGCTTTGTTTTCAGACTTAAATTCACAGAACTTTTCAAATAAAGCAGTATAAGCTTCTTCCATTCATCAATAGAATAACTTAAAAGGAAGAGTTTACCTCGTTGGAGTCGTCACTTCTTGCCATTAGACATTGAACTTCTTCATCCCCAGAGGTTGCTTCAGCGTTATCATCTTCATCCTCATCACTCCAAGTAGCCATCATTGCTTTGGCTTTCTTGAAGGTGAACTTTTCTTTCTTCAGCTTCTTCTTGAGCTCAGGGCACTCTCCTCTCATGTGCCCTTGTTTCTTGCACTCATAGCACACAATATCAGATTTCTTGTTAGACTCAAATTTGTTTGAAGAATCTTTCTTTTGAAAGGTTTAGAGTTACCTGACCCTCTCCTTTTGAATTTCAGGAATTTCTTGAAATGTCTAGTGAGCATGGCCATTTCATCATTCTCACTATCACTAGATGTTTCAAGATCATCACTTTCCTGAAGAGCATCCTTTTTGGAACCTGAAGAGTTTTTCTTGGAAGCCTTTAAAGCAATCAACTTCTTAGGATTTTCTTCAGTTTCCTTTCTTTTCACATTTATTTCATAAGTCATTAGGGAGCCAATTAGTTCATCTAATTTCATATTTGAGAGATCTTTTGAATCCTCAATGACAGTGGCCTTAGTGTTCCATGAGGATGGAAGAGACCGAAGCATCTTCCTCACTAAGTCACTTTCTGAGTATTCCTTTTTAAGACCCTTTAATCCATTTATGATTAGCATGAACCTTGCAAACATGTCAGATATGGTTTCTTCATTGCTCATCTTAAACATTTCATACTCAGAAATTAACATGCTTTCTTTGGATTCCCTTACCTCGAACATACCTTCGTATATCAATTCAAGCTTGTCCTACATCTCTTTTGCTGAGGTGCACGTGGAGACTCTTGAATATTCCTTGGGGTGCACTACGCATTGCATCATGTTGAGGGCGCTCCAATTGAGAGTTCCCTTCACAATCTGGTCCTTCGTCCAGGTATCTTCGTCCTCAGGAAGGGTGTACGCTTCTTTACTGACGATCTTCCAGAGCTCGTAGTTTGTGCTCTCAGAAATACCTGCATGCGGTTTTTCCAATAGGGATAATCAGTACCATCAAAGAAGGGTGGCCTGGTCACTGAGTGTCCTTCGGCCATGTACCCCTTATTAGATTCCATGAGATCAAGACTCTCCTGATCGTAAGATCAAATAACCACAACAGTAAATCGGAGAGACCTCGCTCTGATACCAATTGAAAGGTTGCAGAATTATCAAATATGGTAATCTAGAAGGGGGGTTGAATAGATTACTATCAATTAAAAATTTACTACGACCTTCTTTTAATGAAAACACAGACTTTTGAAACTGTAACAAAATTTAAGCTAAACTTAGATGTGTGTTAGTTGTAGGTAGATGGAGTAGCAACTCATTCAGCGTGTGTAAAAACAACGTGCCTACCAAACATCTATCGTAAAGACGTGCAAACCATAGGACACGATGTTTTAAGGTGGTTCAGAGTACACAACTTGTGTATCCTATGTCCACCGTCCAGACACACACGCAGAAACAACTGCTTATGTGCTGGTTCACGACTACAACTCACACACACGAGTTGTCTGATGTGAAACCACGATCAGAACAACACAAACCACGTGAATCAAGCACAAGAACGCTTGAAACACCACCACACACACAGAAGTATGAGAAAACAGAGACAGAGAAGAGTTCTGAGTTGAAAGAACAAATCCTGATGTGGAACTCTTCAAGATGCTCATCTAGATGAACTTCAAACTTCGTCTTGGCAAGTATAGATTGATGGAGAAGCTTGAATCACAGACGAACTGGCTTCACCTCCGCTTGGATGACGGATCTTCCTTTCCCTGGGCGGTAGGTTGAAGCAGAGCAGCAGGTGGAGGCTTTTTGTCTTGGGATTTGCTTAGGGTTTGATGGTATGGCCTCTTACTGCGAAAATAACCCCATATGTCCTATATATATGGGTGTCCAAATATGGAGAGACTTGCTTGACATAATCACCCAAAACATGGATCATATCTTGGACATCGGAGCTTTCCAAAACTACGTGTGTCGACAGGCGACATGTTGCTGTCGACAGCTACTGCCCAGTTCTGGCTTTCATGTTTCTGGAACACTGGATCTGTCGACAGATATTGTCTTGCTGTCGACAGGCACACTTCATCTGTCGACAGGAGCATATTGGCTGTCGACAGGTACTGCTTTCTGAGTGCTTCCAGAACCTTGTTTTGTTCTGTCATGTCTATCTGTCGACGGGGGATTTCTTGGCTGTCGACAGATGATCACTTGAAGTTAATTTCTTGTTTTTTTTCACCTGAATCTTGTTGCTTGGCTTATATGCATTCATACTACATTAAAAGACATTTTAAGTGAGATGTAATGAATACATAGGTGATCATCTTGACACTTGATCATGTCATTCATGTCCTTAACAATAGGTCATTGTACCATCATCAATTGCAATGGTCATTAAAAAAACACATCATCAAAAACATTAAGGCACAAGTAAACCGAACATTCTCCCCCTTTTTGATGATGACAAAATTTCAACCTTCTTGGTAAGCATCTCGTTGGTGGTGGGAAGTTAGTACTAGATTTTAGAAATGCCTATTCCATTAGCCATGTGTTTCATGAAACAAACCAGGTAGCAGATGCTTTGGCAAACCATGGATGTCAATCTAAGGAAAAGAAGGTTTTCTAGGGGTCTAGTGGCATCCTCATAAGTGTAAAGGTCCATTGTTTCTTGATAAGACCGGTCTTTTCATGTTAGACCTTGATGACCGTGTCTTTAGTTGTAACACTCTTTATTTCATTATATTATAGTTTGGCCCAGTTGCTTCTCTGGTGGAGTGGGAACATTCGCCCTTGCTGGGGAGGGTGCACTCTCCTAGAATAAGCTCCTGAGGACCGATTTAAAAAAAAAAAAGTAATTCACCCTAAAATTTATCCTACTCCAAAATTCGTAACTGAACAAAATTCCAATTATAAAATAAATAAAAATATAAATCATAAGCCAAATAGGATAATAAATAATATTCCTTGCTGCACACACTGTAACAATTAGGTCACACTAAAGTAAATGTACAACCAAACACTTAAAATGGATTTCGAAAATAAACTGTGAAGAAGCTAACTAATCAGGACCCAAAAGAATTGGGTACCTAAATCTCATTCATTTATTGCAGGGAAGCCTTAGAGCATCAAAATGATACCTTGACAGTGGGTGCGCAAGGCATATGACAGGTAATAAGAAACTGTTCTCTCATATCAAAATTGAAGAAGGTACAATAACCTATGGCGATAAGACAAAGGATCAGTGATTGGTTGCGGATCCATTGGAAACCAAGATAAAATTCTGATAGAAGATGTACTATGCGTCAAGGGACTGAAGCACAACTTAATCAGCATTAGTCAACTATGCGACAAGGGTCACCAGATCAAGTTTCAGGAATCTAAGTGTTTGATCATCAAGGATGGTACAACTGTCTTCTAAGCCAGCAGATAAAAGAATCTGTATGTACTGCATCTAGAAGAATTGAAAGATCAAGACATTTGTTCTAGCAGCAAGTAAAGAGCAAAATGTTGAACTATGGCATAGAAGGTTAGGTCACTGCAGCTTTGATAGAATAAGAAAACTTATCAAACATAATCTAGTGGACGGTCTGCCAAAGATAAACTCAAGACTGAAAAGCATTTGTGAACCATGTGCAAAAGGGAAGCATGCAAAATCCTCCTTCAAGTCCAAGACAATAGTCACTACCTCCAAACCACTAGAACTACTACATATGAATCTATTGGACCAAAGAGAACTACCAGCCTGGGAGGAAAGAACATTGGATTGTCATAGTTGATGATTATTCGAGATTTACATGGGTATCATTTTTAGAGCATAAAGATGACACATTTGAAAGTTTTGTGAAGTTCAAAAGGATAAGAAGTTCAGCATCATCAGTATCCGTTCAAATCATGGAGGGGAATTCCAAAACGACAGATTTGCAGAATTTTGTAATGATTAAGGTATAGAACACAATTTCTCAGCACCTAGAACACCATAGCAAAATGGAGTAGCTGAGACGAAGATAGCATCTTGTTGGATATGGCTAGGACAATGCTATCTGAATATAACCTTCCAAGATACTTCTGGGAAAAATACATAATACATATATTATAAATAGTCATGATCAGGCTAATCCTGAAGAAGACTGCATATGAGCTGTACAAGCAAAGGAAGCCCAAGATCAGTCATCTCAGAACGTTTTGATGTCCATGCTTCATTCACAACAATGGTAAGGGAGAAATAGGTAAGCTGGATCCCAAATCCGATGAAGGGATCTTTATGGGGTACACTTCTAAACCTAAAGGCTATAGAGTTTTTAATAAAAGAAGTTTATGCTAGTTATAGGTGCCCTGCAAGCCAATTCACGTGAGTGATGACACTTGTAATTATGTACAATATCATTTGGTAATATTATAATGGTATTTTCTCACTGTATTCCATGTGTATGTATACTGTGATGTCCATGGGTCTGTACAATGGGAATTGGATCATGATAATGAGGCCGATCTCTTTAAACACAGATCCTAAATATTCCTAGTCATAGGTTGCTCAAGAAGGACATTGAGATGACCGGAAAGACCGGTGTGCCATATACCTGTCCATATGATGGAAGCAGCTGGTCTTATAGCTGCTGTGTGGAGACACTAGGGATATGGTGCAGGTGCTTATTGGAGAATGAGTTCACTGAATGATCCGTTCTCGGAATGCTATATGGTTAATGATACCTGATTGTCAGATAGAGATTCCGTAGTCTCAGTTGTGTAACTGGTCCTTAGACTTGAGACACCAAAGATGTCTTGTTTGAGTACTCCATTCTTTGATACTGGATTTATAGGTCTGGATGTTCCAGGTCTAGTATAGCCAGTCATTAGGAATGGTAGCCAACCTTACGAAGACAATTATGTGTCAATAAAGGATCATCCAATTGGTATCGTGAGAGGAATATCATATTGTCTTACTCAGGCAAATCTCTGGCCAGGGTCAATTGGATTTAGTGAGAAGGAGTTCTCCAGGAGAATCCGATAAGAGTTTGACTTTAACAGATTTCATATAGACCTGACAACACCATGCCTAATATATGGCCTCTGGGATAATAGATGGATGAGGGACTACAGGTACACGGTAGCTGTGGGTAGACAGGTCTAATGGATTTGATCACTCGTATCGTCTGGGGATTATGGCATAGTGGCCTAGTATGTTCATAATCGATGAGTTGAGTGAATTATTATGGAGATAATAATTCACTATGTCAGAAGGAGTTCTAACGTGTACAACTCACGGCCAGCTCGATATTGGGCCTAGAGGGTCACACACAAAAGGTGGATAACGCGATGAATAGAGGATTGAGATAAAAGTTATCCAATAAGCCTTATTTAACCCATTATGGACCTATTGGGTAAGACCCAATAAGCCTTGATAAGGATCCATTAAGGGAGCATACCAGGATCATGCCACCTCACCCCTTCTGGAAGGAGGACACCTCATCATCATTAACCATCAACATGATGAGGTGTTCCTGCGAGGTGTCATGATTACATGACGAGGTGTCTTGCAAGGTGTCCCTTGTCATGATACATGACGAGGTGTCCTTGCAAGGTGTCCCTCTTGTCATCATGACATGGTGAGGTGTCCCTGCGAGGTGTCCCTTGTCATGATTACATGACGAGGTGTCCTTGCAAGGTGTCCCTCTTGTCATCATGACATGGTGAGGTGTCCCTGCGAGGTGTCCCTTGTCATGATTACATGACGAGGTGTCCCTCTTATCATCATGACATGGTGAGGTGTCCCTTGTCATCATGACATGATGAGGTATCCCTGATGAGGTGTCCTTTAGGCACTCATAAAAAAGAAGGGGTTCTCTTTGGAGTTCATGGGCTAGAGCTTGTGAAGAGAAACCACCTTCTTATCCCCCCTTCCCAACTCTCCCTGCTGTGCTCTCCCTAAGCAAGAGGAGAACTAGGAGGGCCGATCCCTCTTGTGTTGCTGTTGTTAGCTATTGTGTGGCGTTGCACGACTAGGAGGAGTTGGACCACCGGTGTAGGAGGGGTCATCGTCATCGCCGATCATCCACTGTGTGGATACCGCTAGAGGGAGTCTCGCGAGAGCTCCTTCAAACAAGGACTAGTTCTACGCTTCAGGGGATATACGATCTCCCCTAGGTGAGATTGTCTCACGCCTATTTGTATGTATGTTTACATGCACCGTACATCATAGCCCGATCAAGTACATAGATGGAAATCGATTTTTTTTTGTTTTTACTTCCGCTGCATATGTGATGCCCCAAGTCGATTTCCAACAGTGGTATCAAAGCCAAGGTTAGGCTATGATGTTCGGGTTTGATATTTTGATCAATTCAGATCGATTAAGAGTTAATCCTGTATTAGATTAAGAGTTAATCTAATAGTTTTATATTTAAAGTGTTTAATTAATTTCTATTAGCTTATATATATGCATGTGATGTGTATATTGTGGGCGGATGATCTTGGACCTATGTGTGGATGGTGATTCATTGGGGTCTGCGAGCCCCCTTCTCTTTCTCATTAAAATCGTTGTGTATTTCAACCTCCCAATGGTGTAATTCCCCTTGATATGATCAAGGTTTCTAATTGATTAAATGTACATTTTTGGGCTTGCGTGCCTATAGTTATTTGTAATTATTGTAATTATTTGAAATCACTCTCGGAGGCGCGACAGAAGTGTAGAATTACCGATGGAGCTAATGACGATGAGGAGGATGAACACCATGCATGGGATGCGTTGGGTACACACATAGGGTTTTGTGATCAAGTCTTTTGGCTCAGGCTTGATCATGCTAGAATTTGGTCCTGATCATCCGGTGAAGGTTATTTATATATATGATTTATATTCTTTTCCGCATCTACTAGGTACATATTGCATGCGATGTAAGATATGCTAAATATATGTGTGGGACGTGAAGGATCGATAAAAGATGTGGACAAGATTTAGAGGGGGGGGGTTGAATAGATCTATGCCAACTAATGCGGAAGCTAAACCAATTTTGAAAGACCTTTGAATCAGAGTTAGATTGAAAGCAAATTTCACAGATCTGAAGAGAGATTAAGTGAGTTAAGTAATTGAGTGTGTAAACAAGTTGATTAGATAGATTCAAACGATCCTATGCATTCATCTAACGAAGAGTAAATTCAAACCACAAACAGACCAATGCACAGAGATTTTTAGGTGGTTCGGAAATCACACCACGTGACTCCTACATCCACCCCTCACACACAGTGAGGATCCACTAAACAACCTGGGTAACACAACCCACACTGGAGCCTGACAACTCCACAAATGAGTTAGACAACTCACACACTACCTAGAGCAAGACTACTCTAGAATCTGAGCAAGACTGCTCAACAACACAACTTGAGTACAACGACTCTCAAAACCTGAGCACAAAGGCTCACAACCACTTGCTAGAATAAAAACAACAAGATCCAGATCCTCTAGCAATGATCTGATCTATTAAGGCCAATTCAAGAAAATTGATGCAATAGATTATGCACAATTTCTAGAATAGCCAAGAAGAAACAAGAAAGACTCAAGACATGAGGTTGACAGTTCTTGTTCTTCAAGAAAACTCCTTGTAGAGGCAGAATTGGAAGGATCTTAATCACTTGAAGTCCCTTGGCCGATGCTCTGCAATTTTGATCTTGGGATCTTCCTTGAGTGCTTCACAATTGCTGGCTTCTACTTGATCTGCTCCCTTGAAGTTGATCCTAATGCTTCATGTTGATCAATCTTCGATTCTTGTGCTTGGAGAAGTGTGAATTGAGGTGTGGAAGCACAGGAGGAAGCAAAACAGGGAGGAGAGACTCTCTTGCCACCACAACCAGTTTCTGGAGGCTCTAAGAGGGTTCTCTTGGGATGGATGCCCATAGGAGGGTATTTATACCCTAAATATCTCAAAGATACCCTTGGGGTACATGGGCACATGATCCATGATTGATCCGACATCTCCCTAGGGTGCCACGTGTCCAGGAGGAAGTTTAAGTCACAGAGATTCCGGAGTGTGTCGACCTGCCCTTGAGGTGTGTCGACACACTGTCCCAAACTGGCAAATCAATTCCCTGGGAGAGGTCTCTAGTGTAGACCTGAGATGATGTAGTGTCGACCTACTGTCCCAGACAGCAAAACAGGCCTTCTGGGAAGGCTATCTAGTGTCGACACTATCTGATTTAGTATCGACCTGAGATGGAAATCTGTTCACATATTTCTCTGGAATCTGTCTCTAGTGTCAACCTGCCCTGGAATAGTGTCGACACTAGATGAGCTTTTCTTCACATTTCTGCCTTTGTTCTGAACCATTGTGTCGACACCATTGATGGTTGTGTCGACACTACCTTTGCAAGAAATGTTTGTTCCTGAAAAAATAAACACATAAATCATTAGATAAATGTACTATCATGAACATAAATGATTAATGTGCTTGGAAACATGCTTTTTAATATTGGTAATTTAGGTGATGTATTTCACATGTTCCAATTTTTATGCATTAAAATCACAACTTGTCATCATCAAAATATGAGGGGAAATGACTTGTTTTCACACTCAACCCAACAATCTCCCCCTTTTTGATGATGGCAACCTTAAAACCATACAGAAGTGAAGTTTTGATGAAAAGTGATTTTAAGCACCTTTGGTTATTTAACACTCAGTTAGAAATGCATTGATTGTGACTGAATGATGTTTCATTTCTTTTTTATTAAACTTGTCAAAGACCTTTGAACATTTTTTAGTAACATTTGAAGAGATCATACACGTGAAAGACACAATGTTACTAGAAGTGAGTTATTACATAAAGAGGTCAAGCAGCTTGACAAGCAATCATCACATTCACATTTATTCAAAAAGGTTTCAATCACATTGAAGACACAAATATTTCTATTCATTTCATTAAAGATATGAGCATTACAATCTTCAAAAAAAAAAAACAATACAATCTATCTTCTCCCCCTTTGACATCATCAAGAAAGTACATTAATGGGGAGGAGGAGGAGGAGGAATGGGTAGCAAAATGGTCTCAATATTCGTTAGCCTCTTTTCCATTGAAGTTAGACTAAACTTCATTTGAGCTTGGATAGTTGAGAGCCTTGTGTGCAGAAGATGTTCCATCCTTTTTGAATTCTCTGACATTGAAGCTTAAAGTGCACTGAACTCATTTGACACTGGCTGTGAAGATGAGGAACCAGTTGACCAACCAGGCCTATTCAAAACTTTGAATTCCCTTTTAAGTGCAGACATCTCTTCATCAATATGAGCAGAGAGATTCTTCATGCTCTCCAAGTCATCTACCAAATGTGCGAAGGATAGTCTTGTTTTTGAAATCTGAGAAAGTGTCTCCTGGTGTTGAAGACATCAGCTTGGGAATTTGCCAAAATTCCCTTAAGAACTATTTCCAACTCCTTTTGATGCTCTTTCAGTTCAATAGAGGCATCTCCCAATGTGCAATCAGCCTGTTGAACCTTTGAGTGGCATGGTCAGAAGCTGCTTTTTGTTCAATAAACTTGGCTGACACAGTGTTCTCCAACCTCTGAATCCTTAACTCAAAAGTTTCTGACATGGATTGAATAGAGGTGTTCAAAGCATCAAATTTGTCATTCAAAAATGTGTATAGCTCTGGTGGAACAGAAGGTCCACCAAAGGATGAGGATGCATGAACTGGAGGTTGTGGAGAGAAGGATGGGATTTCAGTTTCAAAGTTCATGGAGGAGGAAGGTTGAAGGTGAGGTGAATGAGGGGCAATGAATGGTTCATCAACTTGAGCTGCCACATGAGGCTGATCCTCATTAATGGGAGGCTGGTCCTCATGTACTTGAGGCTGATCCTCTGGAGCTGGAGGCTGATCCTCTTGCACTGGAGGCTGTTCCTCTTGTACTGGAGGCTGTTCCTCTTGGACCACATGGTCTTCTACGCAGCTGGCCCTCTCCTCACTTGATCACCCACAATCCTAAAGCCCATAAATTTTGAACATGCTTAAAGCAATAGATGTTGGACTTAGGAATCTTCAGATTTCTCATTCTCCAAAGACACACCAAAGTGTTTAAACACTTGAGTCAAAGGGGTGCATATGGAAGTGATCTATGCAAATCTGCCCTGGTGGTCTCAGAAATGATCTGGTACATGATGACATGGAGATTTATCTTGATGTTCTGCTCATACAGAAAAGCACAAACCTTTGAATATCAGTAAGTCTGTTCTCCCACCACCTTGAGGTGTTATGATAGTGGTTAGGATGTGATGGGTAAGCCTCAACACTGGGGGAAAGGTGTTGGTATTGAATTTGGTGACATGAATTTGCTTGAGATCAGTCTCATCAGCCTGCAATCAAGTCAAAATGCTATATGCTTCATGGAGTTAAACTCAAAGTTATGATAGTCTGCCCCTTCATCTGGAATTTTGAAGATGGTTGCTGCTATGTCTGTAGGCATATCATTGCAATCCCTTGACCTTTGACTTGTATCCCTCATCTATGCATTCCAAATGCAAGTAGAAATCCTGGACAAGTCTAGGGTGATGATTCGAAATTCTGAGATAAAGGTGCCAAGATTGAAATTTGAAGAAATTAAGGACTTCAGGGAAAGCAGCAATCAGTTCAGTATCTTCTAACTCCACTGCTCTGGGTTTCAAGATTGTCTTCCCAGCACTAGGGGGTTTGGAGGGAGTGCTCTTAGAGGGTGGGAAGACTCTGAGGAGGATGATGAGGAGAGGATGAGGACTCAGAAACTTCAGGAGAGGAATCTAGAATTTCCTCATAGGGTAAGAGATCCTCGACCTCGCCAGAAGATGAAGCCCTACTCTCTAGCAAGTGATGGGGATGCAGAGGGAGACCCTGGCTGCTCTGCAGGGTCATGGTGCTCTTTTGTTCTCCTTTCAGTAGGAAGAACATCATCCGCCGGATGGGGCCTTGCCGAAGCCCTTGACTTTGCTCCACGACGCGAGGAAGCTGCTTGGGTGCCATGGAATAGAGAATAGAGGACGATGGTAAGAGAGGAATGAGAGAAGAGGAACAGGGAAGGGATGGAGAAGGGTAGAGGTGGAGATGGGTTCGAAAACCTACCGAAATTCAGGAAGAAACCGACCGTCTGGTCGACCGGAGAAGGAAAAAGGGGGTTTTATGGTATGTTACCCCGCAGGTACATCAAGCCTTAACCGGCGCCACGGTGAAAAAGAGTTGGCAGGGGGGTCAGTGTCGACACTAGAGGAGGTGAGTGTCGACTTGAGTGAAAGTGTGCGACAGTAGATGAGTAGTGTCGACCTGGCCTGATGAAAATTTAAGTTTGAGTATGGGAAAAATTAGTGAGCTTTGGGACATCTTTATAATGATAAGTAATGGGTGGAATAATCATTTCAAGGATATTAAGAGACTAAAAAAATTCATTTGTTAAATTTTGCAAAAATTCAACACAATTCAAGTTTTACACAATATCCAACAGGATATGAGCATTCAGTGACTTGAGTCATTAAAATGATGATTTGAGGGATATAATACATTTAATAAATCAACTACACACTACCATATTCTTCAAGTCCAAAGAAATAAAAAAAATCTTTTAGACAGAAATCAAGTGTGTTGAAAGTAAACAATTTTTAAGAACAACTTGATGATGGATAAGAGTGATTCTTTTAAAAAATTCTCCAAAGATATACACATTTTGGTTTTGAAACAAACTATCACATGAGATATATCTTGTTCACTCAAGAACTAATGCTTTTCACACACTATACCCTAGATACTGAAGATTTATCCATTATCAAGTCTCAAAGGGGTAAATGATGACCTTTTGACATGAAAAATATACGTTTTTTAGACGCCAATATTTCCAGTTACTCAGTCATCATCAAAAAGGAATAAGACATATTTGTTTTGCTTTTCATTTATTTTGATTTTGAACCCCTTTGAACAGAGATAGCATTAGTGCCTCATGACATACATGGCACTTCATTCATTGTGAAGGTGTGCAGTTTCTCAGCACATGGCCATTGCTCTGTTGAATTGACAAATTTGGAGATTTTTGACAAAAAAGATATCATCTATATCCAACATCAATTGCAAACAAAAACATGTTAGATTCAAGGCACACATTATCCTTCAGTCTTTGAAAGAAATCTGAATTTCTATTGTTTTGAAGAATATAGGTGAGAGTTGACAAATGAATATAATAGATCACTCAAAGGATCATTTTGAGACTCTAGACACCTGAATGAGGACATTATGCAAGGAAATTGATGTAATGCAAGGAAAGTTTTTGAATTTTTCAAAAGATATGACTTGTGAATTTTCTAGCTCCCCCTGAGATGAAGATTTCAACCATTTTCATCAGAATAGAGATATGCAAGTTTTTGAAATCAGAAATAATTCTCTTTGAGCAACAAAAGCTCTCCTCAACAATTGCATAATCATTTCTTGGTACTTGGCGGAGACATATACTCTCGCATAGTGAAGTGTCCAGACAAGCAGAACTTGTCTTCTTCAAATCACCATTTGATATACCAAGAAGTTCAATACAATGTGAGTTGAAGAGTTCATTGTCAAAAAGAAATAGAAGTGAAATGGAAGAGAGATATGATCAGTATGAATCAAGGAAGCAAATGAATATGATGATGCAAAGAACTCCCCCTCAGAAGATGCCTAACACTCAACCCAATCCCAATGGACATTTACAAAGACCAAGTTCTCTCCTT
Organism: Colocasia esculenta; assembly: GCA_014218235.1. Lineage (NCBI taxonomy): Eukaryota > Viridiplantae > Streptophyta > Magnoliopsida > Alismatales > Araceae > Colocasia > Colocasia esculenta. The sequence goes on from CM024758.1 coordinate 76,206,820, forward strand.
AAAGATGAGAATCTACTGTCAGGAACGGGTTTTGTGAAAATGTCAGCAATTTGTTTTTCAGTTTCTATGAAGTGGAGTTCAAATGATTTCTTTGCTACCTCATCTCTCAAGAAATGATGCCTAATTTCAATATGCTTGGTTCTGGAATGCTGAATGGGATTTTTAGACAGATTTATTGCACTTGTGTTATCACATAGAATGGGAACACAACCTAAGTCTTGGTTATAATCAAAAAGTTGATGTTTCACCCAAAGAATTTGGGTTCCACACCTACCAGCAGCAACATACTTAGCCATGATGCTGCATCTTCGCACCTTGTTTGAGGAGCAAGGACGGAATCAAAGATACGAGATATCAAAGAGTCTGTTCAGGATGAGGATGATAGAAGGGGCATCGGTCAGAACCATGTCCTAAAGATGATTGAGTGGATCAAGAAGCTCACAGGTCTAGCACTTGTCCTCGAGGATGACTTGTGTGTGGATCTAATACTTCAATCCCTTCCAGATTCTTTTTCACAGTTCATTATGAATTTCAATATAAACAAGATAGTGGCAACCCTGCCTGAGCTCCTTAATATGTTGAGGGAGCTGAGGGTTCCATTAGGAAGGATAAGCCAGTCTCCATGTTGATGAGATCAACAAGAAGAGGAAAGCACGGAACACCCTAAGAAGGGCAAAAGCAAGGCAATAAAGCAGGCAAGGCAAAGGTTGCCAAGAAAGACCCGACCCAAGATAAGGAAAGTGCTTCCACTGTGGCAAGGATGGGCATTGGAAGAGGAACTGCAAGGAATACCTAGCAGAAAAGGCAAAGATGAAGCTTGGAGAAGCTTCAGGTATATTCATGATTGATCTCCATTTGTCAGAAAATATGATAATGCATGGGTATTAGATACCGCATGTGCATCTCATATTTGCAATTCGTTGCAGGTTCTGACAAAGTGTAGGAGACTGACAAAGGGTGAGGTTGACTTAAGAATGGGGAATGGCGCAAAAGTTGATGTTGTTGCTGTCGGCAAAGTCAACCTACTACTACCTCGTGGAGCCGCACTTGTGTTGGATAAATGTTACTTTGTTCCTTCTATCATCAAAAAATCATTTCCATTCATGTTTGACTAAAAATGGATATAAGTTTGTTTTTTAGAACAATGGTTGTTCACTAATTTCGGATGATGAGATCATTAGTAAAGGAACATTGTTCATGGTTTGTTACATTAGATGTTGCTTCACATGTCATGAATGTTAGTACGTCTAAAAGAAATAGAGATGAGGTGAACGAAGATTACCTATGGCATTGTAGGCTAGGTCATATCCATGAGGGTAGAATTCAAAGGTTGTTAAAGGATGGATATTTAGACCCATTTGATTATGAATCATATGCAACCTGTGCATCTTGCCTCAAGGAAAGTTGACCAACTCTTCATTTAGTGGAACTAGAGAGAGAGCTTCTGAGTTCCTAGAACTCATACATACTGATGTATGTGGATCTATGTCCATACAAGCCAGAGGAGGATATTCTTACTTCATTACATTCACTGATGACTTCTCAGGTATGGACATGTGTACTTAATGAAGTACAAGTCTGAGGCCTTTGAAAAAATCAAAGAATATAAGAATGAAGTAGAAAATCAGACTGGAAAGAGTATTAAGATCTTCGTTCAGATCGAGGAGGAGAGTACTTGAGCACAGAGTTCACCCAATTTCTAAAGGACCATGGAATCAATCCCAATGGACTCTCCTCCATACACCTCAGCTCAATGGTGTATCGGAAAGGAGGAATCGCGCATTATTAGATATGGTGCGATCCATGATGAGTTTTGCCAACCTACCCATGTCATTATGGGGATATGCCCTACAAACCGCAGCTTACCTTCTGAACAGAGTTCCAACTAAGACGGTAGTGTCTACTCCATATGAGATATGGAAAGGAAAGAAGCCCGATCTTAAAGTATTAAGATTTGGGGCTGCCCTACCCACGTTAAGAGACACAATCCTGATAAATTGGAATCAAGGTCAGAACAGTGCATATTCGTGGGAAACCCCAAGGAAACTTGTGGGTATTATTTCTATCACCCCGAGGACCAAAAGGTCTTTGTTGCCAAGAGAGCAGTGTTTCTTGAGAAGGAACACATTCATGGTGGAAACAGTGGGAGTGTGATAGAATTGAGAGAGGTTGGAGAACCTGGCTCAAGCACCATTCTGCAAGAAGAGTCTGTTCAAGTACCTATCACACAAATTCCAAATTTGCATAGGTCAAGTAGAGTTCCTATCCCTCCTGAAAGATATGTGGGACATATCAAGGGACAAGACTCTGAGGATATTGATCCTCCAAACCTACGAGGAGGCTATTATGAGCATAGACTCCAGGAAATGGCAAGAGGCCATGAATTCTGAGATGGATTCCATGTACTCCAACTAGGTTTGGAACCTAGTTGATGCACCTGAGGGTATTGTACCCATTGGGTGCAAATGGATCTTCAAGAAGAAGATTGGAGTATTTGGAAAGGTAGAGACCTTTAAGGCAAGGCTTGTGGCAAAAGGATATCGCCAAACGCAAGGTATTGACTATGACGAAACCTTTTCGCCCGTCGCCATGCTTAAATCTATCAGAATTTTATTGGCTATTGCAGCATACCATGATTATGAGATATGGCAGATGGATGTAAAAAATGCATCCTCAATGGAAACTCGAGGAAGAGGTGTATATGATATAGCCTGATGGATTCGTTTCCGAGAAAAATCCAGATAAGGTGTGCAAGTTGCTTAAGTCTATTATGGACTAAAGCAAGCTTCCCGAAGTTGGAACATAAGATTGATGAGGTAATCAGATCTTATGACTTCGTTAAGAACGAAGATGAGCCTGTGTATATAAGAAGATAAGTGGGAGTGTTATCATTTTCTTGGTGTTATATGTGGAAGACATTCTCATCATTGGAAACGATAGGAATGCTATCCACAGTTAAGACTTGGTTATCAAAGAATTCTCCATGAAGGACTTAGGGGAAGCATCCTACATTTTGGGGATCCGGATCTATAGAGATAGATCTAAGAGGATGCTTGGCTTGTCCCAGTCTATGTACATAGACACCATAGTCAAAAGATTTGGCATGGAAAATTCCAAAAGAGGTTTCATACCATTGAGACATGGAATTTCTCTTTCTAAGAGTATGTCCAAAGACTCTAGAAGAAAGGGCATACATGGATAGAATACCCTATGCGTCTGCTATAGGATCTTCATGTATGCAATGTTATGTACTCGACCTGATATAGCGCATGCTCTAAGTGTTACGAGCAGGTATCAGGCAGATCCAGGTTTAGAACACTGGAAGGCAGTAAAGTGTATCCTTAAGTACTTAAGAAGGACTAAGGATATTTTACTAGTATATGGAGGAGGTAGCCTCAAGGTTGAAGGCTACACAGACTCAAGTTTCCAGTCTGACATCGATGATAATAAGTCTAACTCTAGCAATGTTTTTACCCTGAATGGAGCAGCAGTAAGCTGGAAGAGTTCCAAGCAAGAGACTACTGCTGACTCGACTACTGAGGCGGAGTACATGCTGCTTCAGAAGCATCAAAAGAAGCTGTCTGGATGAAGAAGTTCATCACAGATTTAGGAGTGGTGTCTGGCCATGAAGAGCCAATTTCATTGTTATGCGACAACGACGGGGCGATTGCTCAAGCAAAGGAACCTAGGTCTCATCAGAAGTCTAAGCACGTTCTAAGGAGGTTCCACTTGATCAGAGAGATTGTGGCCCGTGGAGATGTAGCAGTAAAAAGAATTTAATCCGATGGTAACATTGTGGATCCACTGACAAAGCCACTGACTCAAATTTTTTTTGAGTGACACCGAAGTCTGATGTGAATCAGACATGTAGGTGATTGTTTTATGTCAAGTGGGGGATTGCTAGTTATAGGTGCCCTGCAAGCCAATTCACGTGAGTGATGGCACTTGTAATTATGTATAATATCATTGGTAATATTCTAATGGTATTTTCTCACTGTATATTCCATGCGTATGTATAGTGTGATGTCCATGGGTCTGTGCAATGGGAATTGGATCATGATGAGATCATGATAATGAGGTCGATCCTCTTTAAACACAGATCCTAAATATTCCTAGTCATAGGTTACTCAAGAAGGAAATTGAGATGACCGGAAAGACCAGTGTGCCATATACCTGTCCATATAATGGAAGCAGCTGGTCTCATAGCTGGTTGTGTGGAGACACTAGGGATATGGTGCAGGTGCTTATTGGATAATGAGTTCACTGAATGATCCGTTCTCGGAATGCTATATGGTTAATGATACCTGATTGTCAGATAGAGATTCCGTAGTCTCAATTGTGTAACTGGTCTTTAGACTTGAGACACCAAAGATGTCTTGTTTGAGTACTCCATTCTTTGATACTGGATTATAGGTCTGGATGTTCCAGGTCTAGTATAGCCAGTCATTGGGAATGGTAGCCAACCTTACGAAGGCAATTATGTGTCAATAAAGGATCATCCACTCTCGGTATCATGAGAGGAATATCCCTAATTGTCTTACTCAGGCAAATCCCTGGCCAGGGTCAATTGGATTTAGTGAGAAGGAGTTCTCCGGGAGAATCCGATAAGAGTTTGACTTTAACAGATTCCATATAGACCTGACAACACCATGCCTAATATATGGTCTCTGGGATAATAGATGGATGAGGGACTACTGGTACACGGTAACTGTGGGCAGACAGGTCTAATGGATTTGATCACTCGTATCGTCTGGAGATTAGGCATAGTGGCCTAGTATGTTCATAATCGATGAGTTGAGTGAATTATTATGGAGATAATAATTCACTAAGTCAGAAGGAGTTCTAACGAGTACAACTCACGGCCAGCTCGATATTGGGCCTAGAGGGTCACACAGAAAAGGTGGATAACGCGATGAATAGAGGATTAGATAAAAGTTATCTAATAAGCCTTATTTAACCCATTATGGACCTATTGGGTAAGACCCAATAAGCCTTGATAAGGATCCATTAAGGGAGCATACCAAGATCATGCCACCTCACCCCTTCTGGAAGGAGGACACCTCATCATCATTAACATCATTACATGATGAGGTGTTTCTGCGAGGTGTCATGATTACATGACGAGGTGTCCTTGCAAGGTGTCCCTCTTGTCATCATGACATGGTGAGGTGTCCCTTGTCATGATTACATGACGAGGTGTCCTTGCAAGGTGTCCCTCTTGTCATCATGACATGGTGAGGTGTCCCTGCGAGGTGTCCCTTGTCATGATTACATGACGAGGTGTCCTTGCAAGGTGTCCCTCTTGTCATCATGACATGGTGAGGTGTCCCTGCGAGGTGTCCCTTGTCATGATTACATGACGAGGTGTCCCTGCAAGGTGTCCCTCTTGTCATCATGACATGGTGAGGTGTCCCTTGTCATCATGACATGATGAGGTGTCCCCGATGAGGTGTCCTTTAGGCTCTCTATAAATAGAAGGGGTTCTCTTTGGAGTTCATGGGCTAGAGCTTGTGAAGAGAAACCACCTTCTTCATCTCCCCTTCCCAACTCTCCCTGCTGTGCTCTCCCTAAGCAAGAGGAGAACTAGGAGGGCGAGCCTCTTGTTGTTGCTGCTACATGCTGCTGTTAGCTGTTGTGTGGAGTTGCACGACTAGGAGGAGTGGCACCACCGGTGTAGGAGGGGCCATTGTCATCGCTGATCATCCACTGTGTGGATACCACTAGAGGGAGTCTCGCGAGAGCTCCTTCAAACAAGGACTAGTTCTGCTCTTCAGGGGATATACGATCTCCCTAGGTGATATTGTCTCACACCTTATTTGTATGTATGTTACATGCACCGTACATCATGGCCCGATCAAGTACATAGATGGAAATTGATTTTTTTTTGTTTTACTTCCGCTGCGCATGTGATGCCCCGAGTCGATTCCAACAGTTTATTGATTGAACAAACTGTTCATATTATTTTGATGATTCTAACCCTTCCTGAGAAAGAAATCTGTAAGTGATGATGAAGACACATATAGTCTTACCCAGAAGCTAAAGGAATCTACCATTAAGGATGGTAAAGATCCACCCTTGGATGAACTACAACAAAAGGACATTATCCATGATGATCTTTCAATGGAATGGAGGTACAAAAAGGATCACCCTATTGATAACAATTGGAGATCCATCAGTTGGGGTAAGAACAAGAGGTAATGTTATTCCTTGTGATTATTTAGCATTTGTATCTCAAATTGAGCCGAAGACAGTCAATGAAGCATTGTCTGATGAATCTTGGATTTTAGCCATGCAAGATGAACTTAATCAATTCAGAAGAAATCAAGTTTGGTCCCTTGTTCCGAGACCATCAGATCATCCTGTGATTGGCACCAAATGGGTGTTCAGGAACAAATTGGATGAAGCTGGTATTATCACTAGAAACAAGGCTAGACTGGTTGCTTAAGGCTATTCTCAAGAGGAAGGCATAGATTTCGATGAAGCCTATGCACCAGTGGCTAGACTAGAGGCTATTTGAATTTTACTTGCTTATGCATGTGCATTGGATTTAAAACTTTTTCAAATGGATGTAACATCTACTTTTTAAATGGTTATATAAAGGAGGAAGTTATGTGGAACAATCTCCTGGTTTGATGATTTAGATTTTCCAAATCATATTTTTAAACTGCATAAAACATTATATGGTTTAAAACAAGCACCTAGAGCATAGTATGGAAAACTTAGTGCATTCTTATTAAATCATGGTTTTATTAGTGGACAGGTAGATAGCACACTGTTTATTAAATCAAAAGTCAAAAATATACTACTTGTGCAAATTTATGTAGATGATATTATATTTAGATCTAATAATGAATCCTTGTGCAAGTATTTTGAGAAACTCATGCAGGGAGAATTTGAGATGAGCATGATGGGAGAGCTCAACTATTTCCTTAGATTAAAAATCAAGCAAAGCAAAGAAGGTACACATATTTGTCAAGCAAAATACAATAAGAATTGTTGAAGAAATTTGGGTTTGACAATGCTAAACCACTGTACACTCCAATGACCACATCCACCAGGTTAGACAGTGATAGGGAAGGTAAGAAAGTTGATAAAAAAATTTATAGAGGTATGATAGGGTCATTGCTTTACTTGACAGCTAGTAGACCATATATTTTTTTAGTGTATATATGTGTGCAAGATATCAGTCTGATCCTAAGGAATCTCATTTAATATCTGTTAAAAGGATTTTTAGATATTTAGCTAAAACTCATGACCTAGGACTATGATATCCTAAATCATGTTTAGTTGGATATTCTGATGCTGACTATGGTGGATGCAAAGTAGATAGAAAAAGTACCAGTGGTGGTTGTCAATTCTTGCATGATGCTTGATTTCATGGTCTTCAAAGAAGCAAAATTCAGTAGCATTATCAATAGCTGAAGCGGAATATGTAGCTGCTGGGAGCTATTGCACTCAACTCCTATGGATAAAACAACAGCTTGAGGACTATGGGTTGCACATCAAGACCATCCCGCTACTGTGCGACAACACAAGTGCAATAAATCTCACGAAAAATCCAGTACAACACTCCAGGACGAAACATATAGTGGTTAGATATCATTTTATTAGAGATCATGTATCTAATGGTAATATTAATATTTCATTGTAGATAATACTCAGAATCAGTTAGCAGATATCTTTACAAAAGCCTTACCTGAAGAGAGATTTACATCTCTTAAGGGAACTAGGCATGTGCAATTTGTAATAGATATGTCTGTACGTAACTGAAATAATAAATTTCAGATAATACTTATCCTTCCCGCTGGATTTAAGTAAATCCTTTATTGCTTGCGTCGTAAATTGCTATGGCGTTTCAGATAATTCTTTATTGTTTGTTTTATCCTCTCCTCTTTTGTCGTTATCCGATTTTATTGCTCTGGCATCTCAAAAAGATACTTTATGTCTTGCCATTACGTTCGAAATCCTTGCCTCATCAATTTCTCTCTCTCTTATCTCCATCGACTTGCTTGCCTGCGAAAACCCTCATCGACTCCACTGTGTGCTTTCAAAGGATCTCTCCGTTCCCGCTCAAATTTCTTGAGGGATCTTGTTCCTCTCTTCCCACAATCCTCCAGAATCCTTCCTTGCTCGATTCCATGGCCGCTTCTGGGAGTTCTGGCAGCGTGGGTGGTTACAACATCGCCTTCCTCATGGCGGAGCAACATGAACGTTTTGCTGCTGTAAGGATCAAGCTATGTGGAAACAAGGCAGTGGACCTAGAAGACTGGAGGAGCATGGTATGCACAGCATAGTCGAAGCTATTCAGAGGATGAAGTGGACAAAGATGTGTACTATTCTGAACTGAGTTATCTAGACCTCGTGGAAGCTTTCTACACTTGTCTGAAAATAGAAGAAGATGGGTCTCTCTCTTCCACGGTCAAAGGTACACTCATTCACATCACTCATGATCTTTTGGAAAGATTATTAGAGTTTCTACAGTCAGACAGTTTGGTGGACTCTGTGGACATTCATGCCAAGGGACTAGGGATCATTGGAATAGAGTACAAGATGAAGGATGGGAAGATCAACATCAACCAGTTCAATGCTTTTAAGAGATATTGCATTTCAGAGTCTGTCAGATTTTGGTGCCGAGGAGTGCTACTTTTTCAACCTGCCCAAGGGGAGATGATATGATGTTCTGGGCCATCCAAAATCAAGACATCAACATGGCTCAAGTTATAATAGAGAGGATGAAGTCTGCTGCAGAAATGATTTGGGATAAAAAGAACAAGTTGGCAGTATCCCTACCATATGCCCATTTGCTTACCAGAATTTTCAATCACTATGAAATTGATCTGAAGGGAGAATTGATGGAAAAGATGGGTCAATCTATTCGGTCGAGAAACTTGAAGAAGAGTGGCTTTTCTCTGTGGGGTATGTTTGGACAAAGACTTCGGTGGCAGAAGGAGAGGCCATCATTGGTGAAGCTCCTGAAATACCTCTAGTTCAAGAGGTAGAGGCAGATGTCAGAATTAAAGAACCTTCTGCATCTATAAGGAGTATTGAGGAAATAAACCCTGCGCACATTGAGCCCGTTGGGCAATCATCTGAAGCTGTGATCCTCTACAATCCCTACACCTGCTATTGAAGAATCTTTAGAGGCTGTTGCTCACACTGAGGAGGAGCAAGAAGATACTCACGTGGAAGAAATCCCTAGTGTTCCTGCTGCAGATGTTAGTATGTAAGGTAGTTTAGCAGAAGTCATTTCGGAAGTTGTGGCACCAGGCCACAGTGAAGATTTTCAGATGGAAGATGCTCTAGCTCAGGGGGAGCTAGAGATTCAGGGGAAGCCTATTGCTAGTGCTCCTGCAGACCAGTTCCAGGAAGGTATTGTTGAAGACACCTCAGATGAGGAGGTTGAACCCTTATTAGCTCCAGTGGAAAAAGAAAGGGTGTTGCCTCAAGAATTCATTTATCACCAGGAAGGCACACCACATATTCAAGAAGAAGAAGATTCTTGTGCACTTGAAGCCAGTCATTAATAGACTGAATGCACATGGGGATATTTTGTGCTCTTTGCAATCCGAACTAACATCCACTTGTCTTAGTCAGAGCACTGAAGCCAAGGAGATTGGAGCAGTTAAAACTGAGCTCTAGGAGATGAGGAGTGAGCTTGGTAGCTTGAAGCAGCTAGTGTCAGATCTTTCAGATTTTGTGAGGGTGCAATTATCTGTTCCTACCCCTCCTGCTCCCAATCAACCTGTACCAGTGGTTAGCATAGAGCCTTTGAGCCTGTAACTGAAGTTGGGCCATCAGAGCTAATTATTGAAGAATCAGGGCCACCAGGGCCTTCTGAAGAGGAAGTAAGACCACCGGGGCCATAGTTACAGAGTCAGGGCTATATGAAGTTGAAGATGTTGGTACTGGGCCATCAGGGCCAGTGGAGTTAGTGGCAGAGCCAACTGGGTATCAAACATCTGTAGAAGTTGCAGCTGTGCCCCCAGAGCCTTCTGTCCCTTCAAATCTTAAGACTCCAGCCCCTTCTTCTCCACCTACATCCTTCACTGCTCCACCTGCACCTAAACCCTCCAAGAAACCACTCCAAAAACACATCCTTCTCCTACACCTTTTCCTGCTACCTCTTCTTCTCATCTACTTCTCTACTGCCATTCCTCCTCCAATATTTGAGGAATCTCCAGCATCATCCTGTGCTAGACCATCTACACCACCTCCTCCTACTTCTTTCACCTCTCTTCATCCACCACTCCACCATCTTTCATCATTATTATTCCGGAGAGAATGCTAGGTCAAGGCTATGTCATTAGGGCATTAAAGATGAGTTTGAAGAAGCAATTCTTCGCTCAGTCCTTTAGTTTCTTCTCATGTTAACAGGATAGATCCTCCCAGTCCTACCTCAAAAAGAGAAAAGTCTCTAAGGAACTTGCTCTCTCCTCTGAACCTCGATTTCCTCCTCTTTGGTTCTCTCTTTCTGTTGTAAATAGAAGGAGACTTCTCTAGTGTGAATCTTACAAAAATGCACCTTTGTCACAATTTTGGCCTCCCTCATCTCAATCTCCACAGAACATCTAAATAATTTGTTCCTCTCTCTTCTTATCCAAACATGATCAGTCCAAAATCTTCTCCTCAGCTGAGTCTAAGACTCAAGACCAGTGGGCTCGGGGTAATAAAGCTCTCTATAGAAAGTTTATGCTTGCCAGATCTGACAGGTTCCCACCCTCAGACCACCCTCTCACACTGACTGAGTGGTTTGTCCTCCACCACAGAAATACTTGGGGTCCCTTCATCTAGAGGGAAATCAAGTTAATCCGGCACTTCCAAATGTTCAATGATTATCGTTTTGTCAATAAACTTCTAGAGGTTCAGCTTGGTCAATTCAGGGCAGCCATTGCTCAGCTTAGAACTGAAAATCCAGTCAATACTTCTCTTCAAGTGGATTTTGTTACTCTGCAGATACCAGACATTATTTTTGTCCCTAACCTACATTCCTTGCTCATGGACTCTGCTGTGGGTCCTAGTATCTTTGAAATTTTGCTAGAGTCATGGCCAGAATTACTGTTCAGTAGGGAGTCTCTTTGCTTTCCATAAATTTTTGTTCAGGGAATATCACAGGGGTTTTATCAAGTCAGATGTCTTAGCTCCTCTTTTGTTTGAGGTCGAAAGACATTTCCCCTTGATGGGGAGAAAAAACTATCACCTATCTGCTCAATAATTGGTCAATTTGAATCTCTCCCTGTCCAGATCTAACAAACCTACTCTATTGCTGAACAATTCTTGGATCTCGACTCCATTAACTTGGTTCAGGACCCTTTTACTATTTGGGTTAAGAGGTACAAAATCTATGTACCCTTGAAGAGGGAGCTGTTGCAGCACAAGATTTACTACCCTCTATCCATTGATAGATTTCTTCAGCATGCCAGTTTTGGGTCTACTACTTTGTACCGGTCATCTCTTGGCAAAGATGAGTATGCCAATTTTATTGAAGCTCAGAGGCAGCTCCACATCAAGAGACTTCTTCCAGATATGGGGCCTTCTTACAACATCAGTTGTGGTGCCTTTAAGAATTACTTTAAAGAGTAGAAAATCCAGGATTGGCCAATCATTACTCGCCATGCCTCCCTTCTGTCTCCTGCCTTCTATATTTCTGATCCCTATTAAGTAATCGAATCTGCTATTTTGGCTCCCATTTATCTTCATCTCTTCTCTTCTTTCTTTGGCTCCTTGTGTTTCTTTTTGCTTAATGACAAAAAGGGGGAGAAAATATTCTGAAATACATACCTTAAAACTTTTTTGGAAATTAATTTCAGAATTTTATATATGCAATTCTCTATGTTTTGTCATCACCAAAAAGGGGGAGATTGATAATCAGTCCATCTCCATATAATTTATTATTAATTATATATTTTTTGGTGATTAACAAAACCTTGAAAAGTATTTTCTAACAACATTTCTGAAGTTTATCCACATGAAATAATTCAAGCAAAATCTGTAAGTTGTCCACACACATTGTCATTTGAAGTTAAAGCATAATTTTGTCTAAGTATACATCGACTTTCATATAACAGCTCACAACGATTTCATTGGTACATCGATTCATATCACTTAAACATCGATTTCGTTGGTACATCAATTTCATATCACTTAAACATTGATTTCGTTGATAGATTGATTCATATCACTTAAACATCGATTTCATTGATACAACGATTTCATATCATTTAAACATCGATTTTGTTGGTACATCGATTTCATATCACTTAAACATCGATTTCGTTGATGCATCGATTTCATATCACTTAAACATAGATTTCATTGTTGCATCGATTTCATTTCACTTGAACATCGATTTTGGTAAAACAACGATTTCATCATTGAAACAACAATTTCATTATCGATTTCGTCATTGAAACAATGATTTCACGATCGATTTCACTTAAACAACTATTTCATCATCAAAACAATGATTTGGTTGTTCCTACAATGATTCGGTTGATACTTCGACTACTGTAGAACAACGATTTCATCTCTACAATGACTTCATGTGAAACAACGATTTTATATAAACAACGATTTCATCTGCACATCGATTTTTATTAAATAATGACTTTGTATAGAACATCGATTTCATTTCATTAGAACATGGATTATGTTCACATCAACTTAATTTCATCATGGATTATGCGCACATCGACTCTCTGTTTTTGACTACAGCTCTCTCGTTTAATGATTACACTTAATACAACTGTCAAACATTCTTGTTCAAATCATTTTAAACATTGTTTAGTTCCATTCCACATGATATTGAAATGTATTTCAAATCTTTGTGGATTTCAAAGTTTACCTGCGAAAGCATGTTGTATCCCACATTGTCTAACATTTATTGTGACAGTACAAAACTTTGCACGATATATCTTGTAACGACCCGACCTCTCGGACCCCTCACCGTGGACCCGAGGGTCGCGCCGCCACCCACGGATCTGAAGATCCGGAAGGGTTATATGAAAAAGTCTAGTGAGATATGTACTGAGTTCAAATAACTATAATAATCTGTACATTATAAAAGGGTGTACAACGTGTCCCAAGCAAAAGCACAGGTACAAGAAGAAGGTGCAGTCCTTAAGGGGCATACCCCGAGGACTTGCAAAACACAGCTCCCAGCTCACTCAGGCTACAAGAGCTCACAACGCTCGCTCTCACTGCTGCTGACAACACATGGCGCCACAGCCGCCTCTGCAACCCGTCCGACACCGAGCTCCCGCGACGACGAGCCCCTAGCTGAACAAAGTAGGGGGGTGAGCCTCGCGATTAACGCCCAGTAGGGATTACTAGTCCCTCACGGCCAGAGTAGCAGGAACTCCAAAAATAGGAAACTACACTAGAAAGTTGTAAAGCGAGGAACACCTACAACATGTTACTAAGCAGCGGAAGAGAACAGTACAACTCCACGACCACCAACCAAGGTCGTGGCACATACACGACTCCCGCAGAAACCAACGGAGTCGAGCACAAAGCGGAAGCAGTGCTCAGCACACCTGCCGAGACCACGGAACAACCAAGTGAGAACGACGTCTCACCGCAAGCACGACCACCTAAGACCTATACAAGTCGAGGGCCAACAAGCAGAACCACCCCGAACCCCGGACACACCGCTAGGTCGGGAAGCTACACACGCCGGTGCCACCACAAACTGTCACCTAAGAACGGAACCACAGAACCAAGAGAACATGAAGTGGGAACCACCAGAAGCACGGGTCTGCCCAAGGCCAGACCAACGACACCTACGGAACTAGCACAGCCAGGCTAAACTGCCGTGCAAGCTCGGACAACGAGGAACACTTGGAAACGCCGTGAGGAAAGCGCCGTCACAACAACAGCAACCAAGCCACAACCGCTAGCAGCCAAGAGGGGGATCCGCAGTCTGCACACTCTGCTCGCTAGACTAGCTCTTGCCTCTATCCCTGCGGAAGGGTGAGATAGAGCCGCCATAGAAATGCACAAGGCACACAACACTGCAGCCTAGTCAAGCTGCGGCCCCACGCTAGCACCACTACGTGGCTCCGGAACCAACGTAGAGAGAGGTAGTGAGACAAAGGACTGTCTGGTCTACGCTAAGGAAAGCACTCCGAACCCTCGGCGTCCCAGACCCAGACAAGAGAGCTACAAACGACTCAGCCCCGTTGTCCAAAACTCGTTTTCCCCTCAGCTCCAGAGTCCGCTCACGTGGGCTGCCAACTCGAGCACGCAGTCGTAGCCCGGAGGAGTACTCCCTCAACAGGCTCCGAGGACGGGGGTCCCAGGAAATGGAGACAACCGCTGAATGGGACAATCCCTCAAGTGCCAAGCACCGGGCAAACAGGCGGGGCAGCACAAACAAAAACCATGCCGAACTGCTGGCTTGTAACACGCGACAAGCCCAGCAAGCGAGAGGCACGCACGGACCCTCAAAAGGGGCATCGGCCAACCAAGGCACACACGAATGGCTAGAACCTCGGAACACCACCGGACAGTGGAAAACCCGTCGCTCTGCTAATAATCGATTGATCTCCGGTCAATCGATTATTAGGCAGACACGACCCTCCTGGCACCGCTTCCAGGACACGGCCACGAAGGTGTCACCTTCGGTCACTGAACGCAGGGAGGCAACCAGCCGCGTTCCCTACTAGAAGGTCCTAAGGCAAAGCCTGCCCTAGGGCACACGCAGACACACAAACCGGCCACGGAAACCACCCGAGGCAGCACAGGCACTGTCGCGCCCTCACAGGCCGTCGCGATGCCATCGCAACGGGGAAGGGCGCTGCGACAATAGCCTTGATGCGACGGGGCAGCGCATCGCGACAGCCTCCCTATCGCGACGGGAAACCAGGTCACGACAGCGACCCTTATCGCGACCGCTAACCGCACCGCAATAAGGTTGTGCTCGACCGGGGCGACGCCTCTACTAATGTCGTGACGCGCACCGTGGCCGCGACATCAGTCGGGAGGCAGACCACGGGATGCTCCATCCCGGGCCGCCCTTCCATAACACTGCACACACGGGGAGGGGAGCATAGGGAAAGCTATAAAGCTAACTACAAAACCCCGACGACTCCCGATCCACCTGGATTGGGAAGTGCACAAGAAATCCCTACCTTAAACAAAGAACCGAACCCCGTAGGGCCCTTCTCGTAGGAAAGAACACCTCCTCCTCGCTCCACACACGCTCCACGATGTCGGGACACAACGCACGGCCCTCCTCCTCGCCTGAAACACACAAAGGGGAGAAAGAGGTCACCGGAGGGAGAGGGAGAAGGGAAGAAAAAAGAGAGAGGGGGAAGGGGTAGCTGTCCTGCGCTTAAGCGCCCGACACCCAGAACGCGACGGACCGCCCGTCGCGTTAACAACCTTAACGCGACGGGTCAACGGACCGCAACAAGAACGCGCCCCCCAAGGGCGCCGCGACAACGCGACATGCCGTACTGACACACCTGCCACCCTGACAAGCGTCAGACGACCGGACAGCACAACACGACAAAACACTGTCGCGGCCCGTTGACCGGGCGCAACAGCTGAACGAAGTAGGGGGGTGAGCCTCGCGAACAAGGCCCAGTAGGGATTACCAGTCCCTCACCGGCAAGAGCAGCAGGAACTCCGAAAAGAGGAAACTACACTAGAAAGCTATAAAGCAAGGAACACCTACAGCATGCTACTACTAAGCAGCCGAAGATAACAGTACAACGCCACGACCACCAACCAAGGTCGTGGCACACACACGACTCCCATAGAAACCAACGGAGTCGGGCACAAAGCAGAAGCAGTGCTCAGCACACCTGCCGAGACCACAGAACAACCAAGTGAGAATGACGTCTCACCACAACACGGCCACCTCAGACCTCTACAAGGTTGAGGACCCACAAGTAGAACCACCTCGAACCCCGGACACACCGCCAGATCGGGAGCTACACACGCGCTGGTGCCACCACAAACTGGAACCCAAGAACGGAACCACGGAACCAAGAGAACACCGAAGCGGAACCACCAGAAGCACGGGTCTGCCCAAGGCCAGACCAACGACGCCCACGGAACTAGGCACAGCTGCGCTATAACCGCCGTTCAAGCTCGGGCAACGAGGAACACTTGGAAACGTCGTGAGGAAAGCGTCGTCACGACAACAGCAACCAAGACACCGCGCGCTAGCAGCCAAGAGGGGGACCCGCAGTCTGCATGCTCTGCTCACTAGCTAGCTCCTGCCTCCGCCCCTGCGGAAGGGTGAGACAGAGCCGCCACAGAAATGCACAACGCACACAACACCGTAGCCTAGCCAAGTTGCGGCCCCACGCCTAGCACCACTACGTGGCTCCGGAACCAACGTAGAGAGAGGCAGTGAGACAAAAGACTGTCTGGTCTGCGCCAGGAAAGCACTCCGAACCCCTCGGCGTCCCAGACCCAGACAAGAGAGCTCTACAAACGACTCAGCGCCACTATCCAAACCTCAATTTCCCCTCAGCTCCAGAGTCTGCTTACGTGGGCTGCCATCTCGAGCACGCTCATATCCTGGAGTACTCCCTCAACAGGCTCCTGAGGATGGGGGTCCCAGGAAACGAGACAACCTCTGAACAGAACAACCCTCATGTGCCAAGCACCGGGCGAACAGGCAGGGCAGCACAACAAAACCACGCCGAACTGCTGGCTTGTAACACGCGACAAGCCCAGCGAGTGAGAGGCACGCACGGACCCTCAAAAGGGGCCGTCGGCCAACCAAGGCACGCACGAACAGCTAGAACCTCGGAACACCCCTGGACAGTACGGAAACCCGTCGCTCTGCTAATAATCGATTGACCGCCGGTCAATCTATTATGGCAGACACGACCCTCCTGGCACAGCTGCCAGGACACGGCCACGAAGGTGTCACCTTCGGTCACTGAACGCAAGGAGGCAACCACCCGCGTTCCCTACCAGAAGGTCCTAAGGCAAAGCCTGCCCTGGGGCACACGCCCAACACCAAACCGGCATCGGAACCCACCCGAGGCAGCACAGGCACTGTCGTGTCCCCACAGGCCGTCGTGATTCCATAGCGACGGGGAAGGGCGCCGCGACAATAGCCTTGATGCGACGGGGAAGCGCGTCGCGACAGCCTCCCTGTCGTGACGGGAAACCAGGTCGCGACAACGACCCTTATCGCGACCGCCAACCGTGTCGCGATAGGGTCGCGCCCAACCGGGGCGACGCCTCTACTGATGTCGCGACGCGCACCACGGCCGCGACATCAGTCGGGAGGCAGACCACGAGATGCTCCATCCCAGCCGCCCAGAACCACAAACATGCACACACGGGGAGGGGAGCATGGGGAAAGCTGTAAAGCTAACTACAAAACCCGAGGACTCCCGATCCACCCGGATTGGGAAGGGCACAAGAAATCCCTACCTTAAACGAAGAACCGAACACCGTAGGGCCATTCTCGTAGGAAAGAACACCTCCTCCTCGCTCCACGCACGCTCCACGACGCCGGGACACCACACACGACCCTCCTCCTAGCCTGAAACACACAAAGGGGAGAAAGAGGTCGCCGGAGGGAGAGGGAGAAGGGAAGAAAAAGAGAGAGGGGGAAGGGGTAGCCGGCCTGCGCCTTAAGTGCCCGACACCCAAAACACGACAGACCGCCCCGTCGTGTTAACAACCTTAACGCGACAGGTCAACGGACCGCGATAAGAACGCGCCCCCCAAGGGCACTACGACAACGTGACAGGCCGTATTGACACACCTGCCACCCTAACAGGCGTCAGACGACCGGACAGCGCAACACGACAAAACACTATCGCGGCCTGTTGACCGGGCGCAACAGCAAGACGCGACGGAGAACCAAGGCGCGACCAACACGCGACCCACAAGCTCGCCGCGACACGGATGACTGTCGCGTCGGGCACCCCCGACGCGACACCAACACATCACCCAGCCTGGACGTGTCAGTGGCCAGTCATCCCACGACACCAGACGGAAGCCGGGAAATCGTGTCTTACATATTATTTATCTGTCTTGCCTATTCACGCAAAGTCAATGACAGAATGGAATTTCCCTTCTAGTGTATCTTTATACAACACAACTACTAATATTGACTGACAGTTTAGACAAAGATTAGTTGTCTAGGTGTCAGCATTTATTGTGTGCAGGGTTTCTGGAGGAAACACACATCTCAAAGATAGACCTGTCAACCTAACAAGAGAATAAGATTTCAGACAATCTTTCCTCCTGAGTGTATATGTCTATCTGAGCATTAATGGCTGCACGCTCACTAGCTCCTTCCTTCGGACCAGACATCCCAACCTGCATGAGAGGTGAGACAATGGATATTTCAATGGATACTACAACGGTAATTATTTCAAACAGATATATAGAAGACTGGTGACTCCCTAGAAGATGTTTTTTGAATATTTTTTCCAAAAGAAAATCTTAGTCACCTGAAGAACAACAAGAGCCAGCTCCTCCATTCCTTATTCATAGCTCTTAGCTCTTTGTGAAAAGTTTGCATCACTTTTGAGAGCTTGCGTAGATCTGAGAGAGAGTTCATTTTAATCTTGTGTCTCTCAGTCTTCGCCTCATATCAAGCATTGTCTATAAGCTTGGTCTTCAGGCCTTTCTCGTTAAATTCATTTTTCTGTGAGCATTCCTCTTCGGGTGTGAAGAGAAGACCTGTTGCATCAAGTGGTGTGATTCCTCTTTTGGTAGAGAAGAGAAGGCTAGCTGCTGCTGGATGTGTAAGTGTCCTTAAGGGCGACTGTACCCTTGTTTAGTGAATCCCAAGTGGTTGCTTGGGGACTGGACGTAGGACTCCTTGAGATAGGATATCTGAACCAGGATAAAATTTCATGTTGTCTGTGTGATTGTTCTCTTTGTTTTAATTAACACTAACTCTAACTATCATTTTAGTGTTGTCTGTCAAGTTTGTTTATTTAAAGGAATTTATAGAAGAAGAATTTTTAGCAATCCATTCACCCCACTTCTGGGCTTGCTATCTGAGCAACACGGGTCTTAGGAAAAAGGTCACTTGTCTACCGATACGGAATGACCGACAGAGAGCTTCCAATTCCCAAGAAAGTGCTGCCTATATGTGCAAAGTGACGTGTAGAGCGTGTCTCAATTCACAATCCACCGTTAAAACAATACGGAAAGCAATTAACAAACATGCATGACATGTATGCAATTCAATCTATCTCATGTTGCAGTACTTTTAACATTTATCACTTTTCAATTATGGATAGGTCAGATCATGAACATAAAATATCATTCATATTATCCCATGGTAGGTGACATTAATTCAATCATTGCACTTAGAATAGATATTCAAATTCTTATGATTTCATGTAGGTTAATCACTTTTAGGCCATTGCATAGCTATATGACACGATGTAATATAAGAACATGCATACACTAGACTGAACGGTCCTTTAAAACAGTCTCGGTCGGCTCTGAAATCGCGTCGGAACTAGTCGACGCACTTTAAGAAAGCCGTACATGGAAGAAACACAATTTGGTAACAACATTAAATCGCGACGTACCAACCCGTCGCGTTTAAATCGCGACGGAAATCACCGACGCGTTTCATGCTACCTCTCTATGATTCACGACGGGCAACCCGTCGCATTTAGAGGTAGTTCTAAAAATTGAATATAAAAATTACAGAAAATCCTTGGGCGGGAAAGCGAATAGGCCGTCGTTGTAGACACCTGTTTTCGGCCTATAAGTTGAGCATATTTCTTGTTCATATCATTGATGTCCCAAATTGATCATCATTTTGGAGTCCTTCTTTGGCCCATATTGAGCCCATTGACCCTCAATTTCAAGTCCATTCTCAAGCCCATGGCAAGATCCACTTGAAACATCAAAACTGTGCAATCTGCCCAATCCTGTGAACATGTCTTCACTTTGAGAGCTCATAACTTTCTCATTTCTAATCCAAATTTGGCATATCATACTATCATTTTATATCCCTCTGAGTCTACAATCCAATGCAACAAACCGCTCGTCAATCCGATGTCTGTGGAGATAGTTATAGCCCATTTCGTGGGACCTACACGGACTGTCTTATAGTCGCGACCTGGTGCATGGTCGCGACAAGAACGCGGCCCCCCGATCCGACGCGACAGCGCCATGCACGTAAACATATTTTTACGTGATTTTTGGCCTCTCCTTCCATCCTAGAACCTATCTAAAGTCCCTTTGAGTTGGATTACGACCCAACCCTCCTATCCTCATCCTTAGGGAGCCCCCAAGCCCATCCAAACTCTAGATAGACTCTCAAACTCTCCCACAACTTGGACTCTCTCTCAAACTCGAGATTGGACTCTATCTCTCTTGAACACATCCTAGGACTCTCTAGGGTATAGAGGAAGGCTACCACCACGAGGAAGGAGTCTGGGGCTCTCTACCCACGAGGTCCCATCGTCCCCAATGCAGAGGAGAAGTTGTTCTTCCTGTTTTCCTCTTTCTCTCTCCTCTTCTCTCTCTCATATCACCTCCAGGACCAGCAGTACTTGCACGGCTTGTGGAGATCGAACCAGGCCAGATATCTTCGAGGTTTCTTCATCAACGTTTCTCCCCACAGAGCCCTTTCAACCTCAAAGTGGAATCACATCGATTGGTGGCTTGTGCAAAAAGTTACAGCAGATTGATCTTCACTTTCTCTCTCATATCGAGATCTGCACATGCGGGATTATCGTCTCTTCCACAGCCCAAACCAGGCCAGATATCTTCAAGAAGTCTTCATGAAAGTTGTTCACGACAATCTCCTCTCCGACCTCCAACTAGAATCACATCAAACGGGGCAGTATCTGTTTAGTTTTGATTTTTACTTTCTTTTCCACATTTTACACTTGTATACATGAGTTAGGATTCCTCCTTCTCCTCTTCCATGATTTCTCCCCATGCATATTCCTCCCCACGTTTTCCTATTACCCAAGGGGTTTAAAAACCACCCCCCAGGCCCGTTCCCTCCATGCTCCACATCTTTCTTTCATTTAAGAATAGCTACTACACTTAACATAGTCTAACAGGTTTTTATTTCTTGTTTTCGTTGTTTTGGCAGCACCCAAGCGAAGATCCACGAGCGGCTCTTGTCCTCTGGCCGACCGGAGGGCAGGAAAAGGTCCCATCCACAATCTCCCGCAAAGAAGAGAATGTGACGGAGGTGGGCGACGCGACAATAGACGCGTCCACCAGGGCTGACGCTTTATTAGCCTAGCCGCGTTCGGTCATGACGACCGCGACATCAGGTATTTCTCCGTTCTCTTCCCCCCTTTTCCTGGAGTAGTTAGCCCGCATTATTCTCTTCATTTGGCAACTCTCTAGGTGGCAATCAAATCCTATTTTCCATGCTATCACATTTGATATTCATGTTTGTGTTGAGGGGGGTACAATCCCTGTGATTACACCTTTTGGCGATCACGGTGGGACCGTCAGTGCTATCTTCGTGGATTGAGTTTGCCTGCTTGCCATGTTCCTTCCTTGTTTGTCTTATTAGGGCCCTGTTAGTCTTTTGTCCCTTTGTTTTCTGCATTTTGGCTCTCTGCCAGTGTCGCGCGTATCACGGGGATGCGATGTGAACGCATCGTCCGAGGCGGACGCGACAATAGGTCAATATATTTCTTCTTCTATCTAACTTATCCTACCTCTATGAGTTCATGTGTGCCTGTTCTATGCTACTCTGCCATGTATTTTCATGTTTGTGAATGCTAGAGTCCTGCTAGGGTTCGGGTTTTCCTTTTCTTTCTTTTGTAAGTTTTCGGGTTCTGTCGCGGCAGGGCTTGAGGACGCTACCAGGTCGCGCCGTGGATGAGCGTTGCATCTACAGGTACGCTTTGTTTGTTATTGCTTTGATCCATGTGTCGGTTTCTGGGTGCTTCATGACCTCTGCTAGATTGATCTTGTGATTTCATGCTCATATCATATGCTAGGTTAGTCTGTATGCTTTGTATTTGTGACTGACTGCTGTTTTCGGGGCTCTGTTCATATCGCGGCAGACCGCTCTGTCGCGATAGGGTCGCGGTGTATCCGGCCACTGCGACTCTACCCGAGACCCTGTTGGTCACCCTGCTTCGTCATTGTTCACCCTTGCATACATCTTGGGCACTTAAGCTCGTGCATACACTATCAATCCCATTGTTTAGGTTCTCCCCCTTGGTTGAGCAAGCCCTCTCACCTGCGAGCACTCGTACATTGACTCGGGCCGCCTTCGGAGGACCTTCGTAAGTCCTCGTGACCGTACGCACGTTGCGGTTCACCGGGCCGGTTGTACCCGTTGCACCCCTAGTTCGAGCCATCTCCCCGTGTGAGTTGTGGGTCCCCCTTAGTGTCACCGGAGTACTGAGTTCATATCCATTAGGGTCTTCTTTAGCTGTGTCTATTTCAATTAAATCAATCCATTAAAAGGCTAAGTGATAACCCTAAAATCCTAACACTTATCATGTTAACTTGGGTGTTTGCTTGAGAACTCCCTTCTCGTCCCTTTCTTCTGTGATTGTAACTGTTGTTGTACCCCTATTTGTATCTTAGTGTAGTATCCTTTTATTCCCCATTTCTCATCCTCTCATGGCTCCTTTCCACTTCACCTATCCCTCACCTTTCCTCCTCATGTAGACCCCTTGTCTTATGAGTCTATTCCAAATTCGGCCAAGTCCAAGGCCCATCGGGCCGATGAGGTTGCCCATTCCCGATCTGTTCCCTCGCCATCTTCTTCTAATGAGGCTGCTGAATTGGAGCGCCTCCTGCTTGAAATGGGCCCTGACCAGGCCCGCGAATTGTTGTCCACCTTTGCTCTACGGTCTTCTTCCAAGACGGGCCCAACAGGCCCACATTATTCTGCTCATTCTAGATCTCCTCACGTTGTCACTCCCGGATCGGGCCACCCTTTCGTTCAGTCCACATCGTTGCAACAGGCCCATTATGCTCAATCTGGCCCGGACCTTGACTCTCGACTCCGCTCTCATTCCTAGGCTGTCCCTCACTATCTGCAAGCCACTTCGGCTCAGGACTTCCAATCCGAGTTCGAATCCATGAAGCGAGAGCTCAGCAACTTGTGGAGGCAGTTAAAGCCAAAATCTTCCTTCAAAGATACTCTCCCTGATTTCTGTGGTCTTTGGATTCCTCCACCTTCTCAGCTCCCTGTTTATCGTAAATACAATGGGGCTGGAGACCCTTACATCCATCTGAAGGAGTTCCTCTATGAGTCGGTGTCCTATCAACATGATCTCCGCTTATTGGCTTTTCTTTTTAGGCGGTTATTGGATGGGCCTGCTCTGGAGTGGTTCTATTCCTTGCCTCTCGATGAAGTTGAAAATTTTGAAGTTGTCAAGGTCAGATTCATGCAACAATATCAAGACTGGGCCGAGCCCAAGTATTCAATGGCTGATACTGATGACTGAACAGATGAAGCCTGATGAAGAATTTGCAACCTATGTCGACCGGTGGCGTCAAATGTCCGCGCATGTCCAGATGCACATCCCGGAAGGGGAGAAAAACAAGCTTATCATTGCTAATGCAACACCCATGTACTGCCACATCCTGTCTATGAACAACATCACATCTATGCAGCAGTTATACGCCGCGCTCGCTTTGTTAGAACCCACTCCTTGACTCCCCCATGCCATCCATGTTCGAGGCCCAACAACCAAATTCTTCATTTCAAGGGGCCACTTATGAGGGAGTCCAAACCCAGGCCCAAGTTGATTCCATCCACCACCCCACGCCTACCCACTCCACTAACCACCATGCACCTCCACCTTCATATAGCCAACTCGCCCCACTTCCACAAGAACAACCACCTCGTCCATGCCGCAGCACCCTGCCATCCACTACCCAGCCATCAAAACATCCACTAGGCCCAAGCGAGCCCATTATCATCCATTGCATGAATCCCTCTCTGATGTCTTCACAGCCCTGATGTCCATCAATGCATTGCAACTCCCTCCAGAAAAGCTAGCTGGGACATGATAGTGGACTGATCAGAATATCCCCATACCATTGCCATCCGGGGCATACAGTCGCAACTGTTGCGAATTCCGAGATGTGATCTATAATCTAGAGCACAAGATAGATTGGGCTGAAATGCACAGACTCATCCTGCATTGTCAAGACAAGAGCAAAGCACAAGGCCAGGGGCAGTAGCCCTCTCCCCCACAGGCAGCGGAACAGCCACCCAAGCAACCAGCAGCACAGTCAAGACAGCTAGCACAAGCATCAAGGCAGTCGTCATCTCCACCAGTTCAAGGCCAACGACACTTCTTTACATACCCTCCAAGTGCACCACCCACTCCGTCACAACCTCAACAACCCCCTCCACCGACCCTTGCTTAGGCTATCACCACCACACCTACCGCACCACGACACGACGACAAGCTATCAGCTCGACATATTGTGTCGGTACACCGTCGGTCATCTCCACCAACTCCGCAAACCACTAATCCCTCCACTCCTGCCAACCCTCCATATTTACCACTCGCCATCATCTCCACCCCACTGCCATTTGCACCTGAGCAAGCCATTACCACCACACCAAGGCTCGAGCAAGCTCCACTCACCTCTGAGTCTGAGCAAGAGTTTCCTACTCCCAAGAGTAAGGCTACTTCAGCCTCTGAGTTGGAGGAAGAGCTCTCTCCGCACGAACCTATCCTTGCCATCATCCGATCACCTCACATCAAGCCCTCCGCATCTGACGAACCTCCATAGCCACCATACATCCAATCACCACATCCCAATGGAGCGGTGTGTGCATCACCAGCAGCATGCCTTGAAATTACTTCCCCCATGCAAGATGGACCGAGTAAAGGTAGCCCAGTTCCGTCATGTGTTTTCGACCCTTACAACTACATCAGTCGCATGTCGGTCTGTGTCCTTATCTCAGCACATTCGGAAGGATGAGCCTTCATCTCCTCAGAAGAGCACTGTCAAAAAGAGTTCCCAGGCCCTAGTGCCAGCCAGGTCCAAAGCGGGGAGGGTAGCCATTACGTTGCTTATTGGAAATGCTACCATTAATGCCATCATCACTCCTCGCTCAGTTATTTTGGATATGACTGGTCAAGAGAAGGGTTTCTCTACAAACGTCGTGCTACTTAGCTTATGGTGCCGCGCATCAAGTTCCCATGGGTCTACACTATCTACCTATCAAAGGAATCCTTCTTAATGAAGATGCCAATTTATGGCATTCCCCCATGGGTGTCTATAAAGGTTGGATATGCAAATGATAGCCAAGGGGCAAGTGCACACACGACAGTCATGACGACTATGATTGATGAGAGAGCTGTGTGGCTGCAGAGAAGAGCGAGGCCATCTGCTGCCTGGTCCCGCTATTTAAGAAGACATGTCAAGAAGAAACCGTCGTATCTGTCTGTGAGAGCAAAGAAGTTGTGGCATCACAAGAATAAATCTGCCAAAAAGCAAAGGAGGCTAAGATCAAGATTGAAATTCTTCAAGAAAAATATCGATCTCCCTATCTTGTCATCTCCTGACCTTTATCTTTCAATACTACTCATTTTGGTCAATCTAGTTCCCAGAGGAGGCGCCCGATCTCCCCAATTCTGGACTGATGCCGCATTATTCCCCTCCTACTCCTTTAGGGTCTTTGGACCCTCACTTATCTCTTCCTCCTGAGCCACCAGATCACCCTCGGGGTTCCCAGGTTTTCTCTCCATATCCACCTGGGTCACCTGACTTTCTTCCTAGTGCTCAAGATTCCCCTTTTCCTCTTCCACCCGAGCTTCCTGATTGTAGGTCGGGCCCACATCCTTCAGGGACATCAAATCTTGGTCCTGATTCCTTCCTTCCACTTCACCTTCTGACTACCAGATCCTCCACCCTCCATTCTACAGTTCCTTCCTCCAACCCCTCTGCTCACGGGCCTGACCTGATTCCTCCCTCACTCCCTATTCGGGGTCCTGACCCTTTCTCTCACTGTTTTCGAGGTTTCAGTCCTCACTAACATTCTTCTCCTCCTTTGTAAATCCTTTTGTTGGAGGGTTTTTATCCCTCATATTCTTGTAGAGTCTTGTCTCCCTCTTATTTGTAATTGAGTTGACTCCAATTCTTGCCATCCCTACCTTTTCCTGCAAATGAGCTAATTAAAATCCACCAAGATCAATGTTTGAAGACTAGTGCAGGTCGCTCTTTCAATAAAGGGGTCGTGTTGCTCACCAAATAATCATATAAATTTTGTTTCGTCACAAAGATATCAAAGAGAGTCATCTCAATTCACAACTAGAGTGGTCGAGTCAGTCTTGGGTTTATTTTGCTTCTACAGCACTCAGGCTAGAGATTGCTCCGCGCTAGGGAACCGACGTTCATTCCCTATCATTAAAGGTCACCTTAAGCAAGGATCATCACACACCCACATGGCAACCTTGGTCGGTTCCTCTAACAAACATCGCTGTTATTTAGGCCATACCTAGGTGGTGCAAAAGCTGTTCTCTTCTTTACTCGGTCGAAGTGTAAAGGCAAAAAGACTATTTAGGCGAGGCGACCACCTAAGCACATCTCATGAGAGGAAATCTCAAATAGGGATGGTCAATCAGCCTGCAAAAGAAAAGCCAAATAAAAGTGAGAAGAAGAACAAATGAGAAATCAAGGAAGCATGGCAAAGAGTGGTAGTATAGTTCCCCACGGGAACCCCTTGAGCCCGGTCATACGCATGCCCCAAACAAGAAAGCAGCACACATAAAGTGACCAAAAGTCCCTCCTCAATAGATTGAACCTCTAAGAGGTATGCCGTGGAAGGAAGCTAAGCTAATTTGTCCTTTAAAACTACACTAGACTTATCCCAATACTTTCTTCTCTTTCTCTCTATAAGGCTGGGTCGTCTCTCAGGTATGGCCTTTGTAGTGGCACCGCAAGCTAGGGGCACCATCTACAGGACGCCACCATCTTAATGCACATCCACCTTTTGGTGGTCTTTAATGAAGGGAATGAATGGGGACCCCTTGCCACATTTGATCTTACTTTAGTGTTCTAGTAGCAAGGGTGAGTACCTTCTGTCTTATGTGTCTTTTTAGGAAGGGCTAACGTCGACTTTAGGCATTATTCAAAATTAAAAAAAATTAGATATTGGCCAAAATCCCCAAAAAATCAAATATTCCAAAATCCCCAAAAAATCAAATATTGCCAAAAATTCCAAAAAA
Source organism: Colocasia esculenta (assembly GCA_014218235.1). Lineage (NCBI taxonomy): Eukaryota > Viridiplantae > Streptophyta > Magnoliopsida > Alismatales > Araceae > Colocasia > Colocasia esculenta. Next base: position 76,233,954 of record CM024758.1, read on the forward strand.
ATCAAATATTGCCAAACATAAAAAAAATAAAATATTTCCAAAAATCCAAAAAATCAGATATTTCAAAAATAAAAAAAAATAATTTCAAAACTCCAAAAAAAATCAAATGTTTTCAAACTAAAAATAACAAAATTAGCAGATCTAATCATACATGCTAAGTGTGCAGGTACATTGGCTCCCAAGCATTGATCGCTCAGATCTCCACATTTCTTCATTACTTTTGTCTGAGTCTTGCTCACATCATCTTTACGATCTGCCTCTCCTCCTCAGTTCCACCCATGATTTGAATTTCAAACTCATTATCCCACCAAGTCCTTCCCAAGTCCCATACATATTCTCCCTCAATGGCTCCATGAGAGGACTCTCTATGTGTGAACCTGGCGGTTCTTCAGTGCTTTGTTTCAATCATATGGATGACTGAGTTGTTTATGCTTGTTGTTGTTAGCTTGTTTAGTTCTTTGTTATTGCTTCATTTACACACAAAAAAACAAAAAAAAAATCAGAAAAAGCAAAACCCAAAAAAATGGCGAGTCTGCGCTCCACAGGTAAGTTCAGGTAAGTATTTCTTTCCTTACCCCCTTGCATTACTATATGGTACTTATGCTACTATATTATCTCAAGGACCGGCTGGTTTTTAATATGTTCTGGGATTTGAGTTCCCCTTCAACAAAACAGTGATGATCTAAGTGCACATTGTTAATCGCTGGATAGTCATTGAGTTAAATAAGTTTGGGGACGATAGATTCAGGCCTACACTACGGTTGCAGGTAGTCTCTTGACCGTTCTTATTCGGCTTAACAATATTATCCTTGAGTATTTTCTATTTTCTCCTTTCTTTACATAATTGATTTGATGATTTCTTTTATTTTAGCCCAGCATGATCATGTAGGACTTCGAGCTTCATACCTCATGATTTGTCAAAGGTTGCTTCCCTGGTG